>CM024572.1:2504175-3238550 GCA_014182515.1 Eucalyptus microcorys
AAGCAGCACGAACCGATCCGACAAAGGACATTTAGATTTCTGATCTTCCGGCGGCTGACAATTGTTTCCGACGCACACCTTCTTCGGTCTCTTTCTCAATTGGGCTAATGCGTGGATTTGACGTTTACACTAAAATATGTTTTTTATATTCCTGAAATTCGCAATTCCCACATGTAGTTTTAAAATTAATTTTGAAAAAAAAGAGTACTTTATGATATGATATCTAGAAAGCGCAGCTACATGGTACCTAACAAATGGGAGCCAGACTAGACAATACGCGTCCGATCGGACGAGTCCAGGGTATGGACCGACGCCTACGGTGTCCGATCAAAAATTTAAAAACATCGATTGCGTCGAATTCATTAGCCACGAGTCGCGCCACACCTGCCTCTAGCTGTAACGTGGGGACTGTCTTCCAACCTATTCATGATGCCTCGTCCCTTGCGACCAAAAATTATAAAAATAAAATAAAATAAACGTTTTCTACCTTCTCCCTTACGTGCATCTAATAATATCATCCCCCAAATAAAATAAGATAAAATAAATAGATTAAAGAAAATTCGAGAACATATCGTACCCGTTTGACTTCCAGCGCATGGTATCATAACCCCGGAATTTCGATTTTCGTGTTCCGCGTTCCAAGCAGCCCGGAATTGACGGTCCGAAATCCTGCTGATGTATCCGCGAAAGCAGCTCTATTATAAATTATTACCATTTCCTCAAGACGGGGCGAGACATCTACGTGTAGATATTTATAATTTAATTATGTTTATCATAATCTCGAAGAATTTAATTATCTTTTCTAATGAGCGGGTGTCCGTCCCAATCCATGATGTGAGGTGTGAGGATGAACGGCGACGTGACTTTTTTTTTTTTATAATTAGAAATGCGTAGTTTTTGGTGCAGTCGACATAAAAAAGTTTATCGATAATGAGTGTGGCGGTTTGAAGCAGATCGGCGACATCTGTCTAAGGTTTTATTCGTCCACGTGAGACAGGTTGGTGCCATTGTTGTTATTCATTACTAATATTATAATTATAGTTATAAACGTAATTGCTATAATTATCATTATTGCTAAATTAGAGAGGGAAGTTTTGGCATATTCTCAAAGGAGCAGTTCTGGTTCAAGGGGAATCTACTATCCAGTCGTTTCTAGCTGTAGCTGAAGATGTGCATGATAGGACTCCACTAGCAGCGAAGGCCATTTTCACTGTGGGACCCATGAGTATTTTTGAAAAACAAATAATTCAAAACTAGCAAGATACCCGCGTAACTCTATATTGATAGTAAAATATTAAATATTGGTGTTAATGTGCATTCTCACTTATATTTATTATGAGTTACAATGTACTTAAATGTAACTATCGTTACATTAATAAAGATCAAAAGACGTAATAAGAAGATAGCAAACGTTTTGTCGATTTAGAAAATGGATCGAAATGAGAATATATTTTGAAATATAGGCAGTAGCATAGATATAACAAAAATTATAAACAATACCGCATAAATGACTATACTGAACAAATTGAAATTTTAAAGATTAGGTTGCACATTTCGCAATAATTTGGGAATTAGACTACATATTTTGCTATAGTTTAGAGACTCATTGTGAATTAAACATTTAGAAATAATTCAAGAACCATATTGGATGAATATCATTAGTGTCATTTTTCCTTCAAGATGTCGATACTAATATGCTAGAGTGACCTTAAGAACTAAATTAATTGAGTAAATCTCACACAAAGTCTCGTGACCTAAACAAAATATCTATCTATATAAACAAATCCAAATGACCTCTGAAGTGATAACATTTTGACAAACAAAAAAGAATATCGAGACCTTACATGCTTTTCATGTTATTATCGACTTCTTTTGTTCTGCTAGACAGATAACAGATTTTGTTCGCGTTTTCTCCTTTTCCTTTTGCCGTGCAAGCGTTTAGCAACTTGAGTTGTACGATTTCTCGGGCCGTTCAACGTCCGCACCCAAGTTGCTATCACCCGTCATGTGGTGCGCACTACAGGTTTCCCACCTCCATGTTCATATCTCGCGGGTGGTAGGCTTTAGCTTCGACGAAACCGATGAGGGGACGAAGAGTCGACTTTTTGATCGATATATTTTAGTCAAAAGAATGCCGATGTCCACATCACAGTGAATAGAATAACGGGTTGCACGAGACCAGGACGAAGACGAGCCATTCATACCTGTAAATCGC
This sequence comes from Eucalyptus microcorys, assembly GCA_014182515.1. Classification (NCBI taxonomy): domain Eukaryota; kingdom Viridiplantae; phylum Streptophyta; class Magnoliopsida; order Myrtales; family Myrtaceae; genus Eucalyptus; species Eucalyptus microcorys. Next base: position 2,506,391 of record CM024572.1, read on the forward strand.
TCTGTTCACCTACCGTCAGCACCGATTCATCTCAACCCAAAAGGAATTTTGTCTTTTTGCATGGATATATGTGCCCTTCTCTCGCCGTGAAAGTGCTGTTGACGTAATTGTTTTTAAGTTCACCTCCCGAATGGACCCTTGTGTTTGTGTGTATATATATGCGCTTCCAGTGGCTGGCAAACACGCGTGAGTTGCGGCTCATTTGGTCTGTGAGTCGAAAAATTTCTGATCGTGAAGTTCTTCTTGAATTCTTCATCTGGGTGACCAACAAGAACTTTAAAAGGGGGCTAATTTCTTCTTGGGTTGAACTCGGGTTTGCTGTGATTCGAAGTTGATTTCGGGGTACTCGTCGAATTGCTTCCAAAAGTTCGAAAATTTTTAAAGAAGAGGCTTATTTGCAGGTTTGTGGATGGTAGACTTGTTTCTGTTAAGTGTGTTTTTCACTCTTTGCTTCGTAAAGAAATGTGATATAATGCTTGAGTAGCTTTCAAGCGTTTTCCAAAGCTTGTATTTGAAGAGGGGGGTAAGAGAAAAGCCACGAATTTCCTTACAATTCTGTCTCATCGACCAAAGGTAGTCCTTTTCCTGTGCTTCGATCCAAGAAGGTGCGAGGAATTGGCAAAAGTGTCGCCCAGTGAAGAGCACCAGGACATCCACAATGATTGTCAGTAGTACTGCTTCACCTTGAGAAGCGTTAATGAATACGATGCTTCGTTTGAAAGTCTTTCTTCGTCCTTTAGTTTGAGTCGGCATGATCTCCTCGTCCGGCCTTTAGATCGGCCAGTCAGAAATCTTTTCAATTTCTCTTTGTTTCTCGTTTGGTTGTCAGGTGTGGATCTCAATATGAACTTGTCTCTGAGCTTTGAAACCCTCTGTTTCTTAGCTGTCTTTCATGTGATGCTCAGGACAATGTCCTGTCATGCCATGTCTCCTCTACTCATTATCTGGTCATGTGAATTCATGACATGACCGCGTTTTCTCTTTCTTTTCTTTGCGGAAGTTTGTTGAGCATATCAAATATCAGCAATGACTATATATTACCTGTTAGGGAGAACTAAGAAGAAGAATGCTTGGTTCAGTTCTGAGAAATTTCCCTGCTTGCGATTCAATTTCTGACATGTTGGTGTATCTAAAAAGGATCGAAACTTTGAATTTCAGGAGGCCTTAGTTCCAGCATGGGAAGCACCGAGAATCCGGCTTCGACGAATCAAGATTCTGAGGAGACACTCCCTTCACTGATCCAAGTTATATCTACAGATGGAATTAATGGCTTTGACAACGTCGAAGCGAACAATAACCCGCTTGTCTGCCCACCCACTCAAGTAAGCCTCCTCCTTTGTCCTTCGAAACGAGTGGTGGCGATCTGCTCAACTATATGCTGATGATGCTGCAATCTTGATGACTTGAAAGGTTCTTCAATCGAATGATAGCAATTTAGTTGACGTAAATAGATAGACTCGTTCCAGTTTTGAGCCTTGGTGATTAGAAATGTACAACCAGAGAGAAAGCATAGGAGTTTCTGCTTTTCCTTAAGAAATTGAGCATCCGCATCTTGCAGAATCACTCAAATCGCTACTTGTCTTTGTTTTTAATTCGCTTTTGCCGGCTAAATTCCAAAGTTCTTAACAGAAGTGACTATTGTGCACCAGCAGGACATTGAAGCAGCTTCCTCTGATGATGGATCTGTTGTAATGAGTGCCGAAAGAATGCAGTCCATTTCAATCAGCATGCCGCCGTCTCCAGTGGAAGCGCACCTGCTCAACGCGAAGAGGGTTCTCTTCAGCGATCACGGCGATACGATAATCACAAATGGAAACCCAGATAACACTGCCCCTTCGAACCTGGACTCCAAGCAGACAAAGTTCTATTCGCAGCCAATGCCAACAGGATCGGCATATAGAGAGGCAGTCAACGGCGGGAATTTCCCCAAACATCCCAGCATCGTGAAGGACAAAAGGTACGATTCGTTCAAGACGTGGTCGGGGAAGCTCGAGAGACAGCTATCGAATTTACGTGGGAAGCCGCGCGGAGCTCCGAGCGAGGATGGAACAGCACCGAATGCGGAAATTTTGCCTGTGGACAGATACTTTGATGCCTTGGAAGGGCCAGAACTGGACACTCTCAGGGTATGTAATTGAAAACCGATGAGCTCTGGTGGTCTTATGCTCCGAACCATCTCGTTGTTTCATATATGATCAGGTACAGCCTTTCAAAGTCACTTGGCATTAAATTTGATTTCACTTGATGTGCAGGATTCAGAGGAAATAGTCCTTCCGGACGACAAGCGTTGGCCGTTCCTTCTCCGGTGCCCGATCTCTTCATTCGGTATCTGTCTTGGAGTCAGCAGCCAGGCAATCATGTGGAAAACTCTGGCCACCTCCGAATCCATGAAATTCCTCCACATAGACCTCAGAATCAATCTCGTCCTGTGGTGCATATCCGTCGCTCTCGTCGCGGTTGTCTCTTCCATATACCTGCTCAAAGTGATCTTCTACTTTGAAGCAGTCCGCCGTGAGTATTACCACCCAATTCGTGTCAATTTCTTCTTCGCCCCGTGGATCGCACTCTTGTTCTTGGTTCAAGGCGTTCCGCCTTCAGTAGCCACCAATCTGCATGCGGCTCTTTGGTACGTCCTAATGACGCCTATTTTCTGTCTGGAGCTCAAGATTTATGGACAGTGGATGTCGGGAGGCCAAAGGAGGCTCTCGAAAGTGCTAATCCTTCGAACCATCTCTCGATCGTCGGGAACTTTGTCGGGGCATTGTTGGGCGCGTCTATGGGGCTAAAAGAGGGTCCTCTATTTTTCTTCGCCGTTGGGTTGGCTCATTACACAGTTCTATTTGTGACACTATACCAAAGACTGCCAACAAATGAGACACTCCCAAAAGAGCTCCACCCGGTGTTCTTTCTCTTCGTGGCCGCTCCAAGTGTGGCTTCGATGGCGTGGGCAAAAATACAAGGATCGTTCGACTACGGTTCGAGGATCGCCTACTTCATAGCTTTATTCCTCTACTTCTCTCTGGTTAGTATCTGTCGCGAAATATGCCCCAGTTCTATTCCTAGTAGCATACATGGCACACCCCATGTACTGATTGATCGTCTACTTTGTTTATGGCGATCCCATTTATAAACAGTTTATTTCTTTCGTGTTCTTCAGGCAGTTCGAGTCAACTTTTTCCGAGGTTTCAGGTATTATATAGCGCTCAAACATATCTCTGTGCCCTCTCAAGTTACCATCCATCACTAGTGATTCATTCTAGAGCTGATTCGAATTCGATACAGGTTCTCACTGGCATGGTGGGCATACACTTTCCCAATGACCGGTGCTGCCATCGCGACCATGAGGTATGCGAATGAAGTGACAAACGTGGTGACACAAGCTCACGGTCATACTCTCTTCCATCTCCATGCTCACCGTGACGGCTTTGCTCGTCACCACAATCCTGCATGCCTTTGTGCTTCGCGACCTTTTCCCCAATGACATTGCCATTGCTATCAGTGAGAGGAGGCCAAAACCACACAAGAAGTGGTTTCATTTAAGGCATGGAAGCTCGGACACCAAAGAAATTGAGAACTACTTAAAATTTGCTTGCTCCGAGAGCAAGGACATCGAAGCATCTTTAGGACATCCTAGCTCTGATACCGACAGAGAGTGTAAGCTACCACTGTGAGCGGGGACAACATCACAAATGATCTTAAATGCAGATGTCCAAAACCATGAAGATGCTACAGTAGCCAAATTTTCTAGATCAACGCATGTGAGGAATGTGAGTTCAGATTCCAATGAACATGTGTATCGTGGGTGATTCGGGGTTTGATTTGCTAAGAACATGAGCCTAAATGAGTTGTAAAATGACCGTTTGTTAAGTCGTGTGTCAGTGAAGAAAATGATCTGTTGTCCCTTGAGAAAGAATATAATAAATAAATGGTCTTCACATATCTCTACTCTGCTTCCCTTAGAAGACACTGAACTTTCTCATACCAGTCTTTTTAGTTTCGAAAGAATGATGAATGTGGCTTTTTCAATTATGTTAGGTGCACACACAGTCACAAAAATGTATTACACAATCACCGCTGGACGAATGACGTGTTGTTGGATTCAGAATTAGGCTTTTCACACACGCTGCCCGCCGAATGATGCTTGTGCAAATTCAGTGCAGTGGAACTTTCATTCGACGGAGGCTGGTTGTTCATGCTTTTTTCTTGTTACGTGAATTATCAGTAATCTGATTTTCAGCAATGTGATAAGCTCCAAAAGTGCCGTCTCTCTCTTTTTCATGTCTCACCTACTTTAGTACTCCTTATTCATCTATTTAAGCCTCATCAATTGGGGGGGATCTGCCGACAGTTGCAGAGATCATTCAAGTCCGACGTAAAGTGCCAGCATATATATTCAACTGCTGCACTATGGCTTCCTCTCACCAAATTCTCCTTCTGCTAACTTATGGACTCCTCTTTATGTCGACCATTCTTGTGACTTGCATCGATGCCGCCTCAAGCATCAGCACAGGTAGTGTGCCGAAGAGATTAGTAAGGAAATTGATCCATCGAAATTCTGTCAAGTCGCCAATGTATAACTCTGTTCATACCGACTTTGACCGTGCTAAGTTCGCTTTTGAAGATTCCATCTCCCGTGTTGCTATGATAGAGGAAAAGATGAAGAGCTGCAAGGGGAACATGTCGTGCTCAGACAAAATTCAAGCTAACCTATACGCGAAAGACTGGGTGGGCGTGTTCTTTGTGGAGTTTTATATAAAAGACTTGTCTCACCGAATGCTTGCGGTCATGGACACCGGAAGCCCCCTTTTGTGGGTTCATTGCATTCCTTGCCCAAATTGTGCTCAAGCCTCCACCCGAATATATGATCCAAGCACATCCTCGACCTACACTAATATATCGTGCCGGTCAAAATATTGCGAGGCTTTACGCCAAAACTCCTGTGATCAGCGCGGGAATTGCAAGTACGAGTTGCATTATGAAGGAGCACACCCGACAGAAGGAATGCTTGCTACAGAGTCATTCATATTCGACACTTCCGACGATGGGCTACTCACTGTACCCCGTCTAGTGTTTGGGTGCAGTCACGTGAGCGACGAAAAACCCGATGCGGTTATGGGAGTGCTTGGACTGAGCAGCAATAAAGTATCTCTAGCTACACAACTAGGTAACAAATTCTCCTATTGTGTTGGAGGGATTAAGGATCCTTCTTATGAATACAACCAATTGATTTTGGGGGAAGGGGCAATTCTTGAAGGTGACTCAACACCCCTAGAGATATATAATGGATTTTATTATGTCACTATGGAAGGCATAAGTCTAGGAGGAGCTATGCTGGATATTGAACAAAATACATTTCAGCGAACCGATTCAGGACAGGGTGGAGTCATGATCGACTCTGGAGGTGAGTATAGTTATTTAGTCCAACGAGCATATGAGGAGCTTGCCGATGCGGTAATGAACATGCTGGATTTGAATAGTTGGTTCAAGTCCGAGCTCTATTTCAGCAAGTTATGCTTTGAAGGCAACGTCACTAAGGATATCAAGGGATTTCCCAGCGTTACTTTTCATTTCAGCGGGGGTGCAGAGATGGGATTAGAGGCAGAGAGCTTGTTCTCTCAATCGACAACTACTACTTTCTGCATGACGATTTTGCAAGCGGATTATGGACAGCCCAGTGTGATTGGCGTAGGTGCTCAGCAGTACCACAATGTTGGATACGACATTTCAGGTAAAAAACTATACTTGAGGAGGATGGACTGTGAACTCCTCGACGAATGACAGACTTTAGATTCATCATCTTAAATGTTGGCTTGCGCAAGTTTACTTCAGGGCATATATATATATACACACACACACATGAAGTATAGTTTGAGGCGTCCCCCTTCTATTACCTTCCGGCTATTTTTTTCTATTTTAATTATGTGGCTGCATTTCTCTTCTTGGATCACATATTGTTATCTCAACTTGTTCTAAGTTTTGTCTTGCTGTCCTAAAAATAGAGAGCGTGAAGTCTACCATGAAGAGCCAAAAGGGTCTCCAAGAATTGAAAGAACAGTTTTCTTTCTTAAATCTGAGTATGCAGTTCATAAAGCAGCTTGCGTAAAAGAACTGTCTTGGGCCATTTTACGATTTTGTCAAGATTTCATCCCTACGTTTGAGGCGAACCATGGCCTTGCTCACTTGATGATCAGGTCTGGTACACTGCTCGCCAAGCCAGTGCATTTCCCCCACTTTTCTCATACACATTGCACAAATTATAAAAACAGACTTCTCTGATAACAGTTATCACATAGGCCAAAAAAAAAAAAAAATTATATCAGAGTAAAATAAAGAAATTCTTTCAGAAGTTTTGGCCAAATATTCAGTCAATCGTTGGATCGATGGAATATGACATGCCGTGCCAGGCACAGAAACCCCAGAGATGCTAAGACTGTGCACTAGAATTTGCTTGCTAAATGTTGTGCATTACAATCACTGTGAAGAGATGAATGACAGCATTCGAGGCCTTATAAAGATGTGACTATTACTCTCTGATAAAATCAGATTCAGAAAAAATACCTGTAACTGGCTCAATTATCTATCTTACCACGTTATATGGTTGGCAACTTAGCATAGATACAGCGTTTGACAGCATTTAGCTGCAGCTGGTGAGACATGAAAGTTGTCTGTGGACGCAAGCAAGACAACACATGGTTAAAGTGAATTAGTTCAAATGTGGCATCATAGAAGCTACGACATTATTGACAGTTTGTTTGTATTCATAAGGTCAAACATTGCATAACTGATAATTCGAAAGAATAAGTTGCGAATCTGGCATCCCATCCTACTTAAAATTGTACTCCTCTGCAAGCTTCTGATTGTTCTTCACTGTTGGACAGATAATTGATCGGTTTTGTTCTTTTCTTTAGCATGTGCACGCAATTATTCTCTTTGCCATTCTGACACGGTATTTGTAATGTCTTAAGTTTTGAATTCATCTTCTCTCCTATGACTTTTTGGCCTTCATCATGATCCAAAAGAGGTTTAATGCTTTGGTGTAATAGGAATCACACTGCAAATTGTGAACCCAAAAGTATGACAATAATGAAGGTGGAGTGAAGAATTGTCATTGGCTCCAATCAAGAAACTTTCCGTTGTCAGTACACAAAAGGCTCATCTCCCAAATAGTGGTTCGATTCCGTCCGTTCCCGAACAGCTTTCACGCACCCGCAATGTCTTTTCTTCATATGTCTTTTCAGATCTATGCCCTTCAATATTTTCCAAGCCTAATAACAACTCATTTATATGGACCATCTTTCTTGCGCAATGAATCACCGTACAGTGTCTATTCCTCTGGAAAAAGCAAAATTAGTTTTCAAAGGCACTGTTCGGCATCCGAAATCATCTTAAGATGGCATCCGCCTGGACTCATCCGACACACGGCACCTCATGTCGTGGCAGTTCCCCTATCGTTCGTTCCTTTTCTTTTTGTCCATATGTTTTGAAGAACTCAATAATTAAACCGACGAAACATATGTATCTTGGCAATTGGTTGTGTCCTAACAAGTTTAGATGTAGATAACTTGGCATCACTTGATAGTTCGTTTTTCCTGTTCCTGCACGCATTGTCTACAGGTTGTTTGATGAACATCTACTTTGCATAAACATTCCTTTTGATGCCTGCATTGGATCTAAATCACTGAATAAGCTAAAATCACACCCGCTAGTGCATAAAAATTCGGTACGAAATAGAAGCGAAATTACTTTTGCACCTGATCTCCATAGGCGTCGTGGTTTCTGGAGCTATTTGATCAGCCGATACCAAGTTCAATATGGCCTAAGCAATTTCTAAGGGCCAAGTGCCACTGGCCGCCCTAAAGATACGCAAACACCGGTAAGTTAGTGACTACCTAGTTACTGTTGGATTGACAATAGCCTTATAAGGCCGAGGTTACATTATCGCTTACTAAGGAAAGACCCCATCTTGCATCGGTGGCCCTTGTGTGAACACACGGCTACAGGGAGCAAGGGATGCGCGCAACGCGAAATCCATCTGGCAAATGTCAACGGCCCCGTCTGCAGGACCATTTACGGATAGTACCCACGAGGCCGTAACATTTTCAAGGAGCCTCCCGGCCCACTAAGATTCACGGTGTCACAGTGATTGAACAAAATCGAAGATCGAACGATTACCTCGCGATCTCTGCTGGTTTCAGTCCTCTCTCCGGGACCCTAACCCTTTGTCCGTAGCTCCCCGCATTAAATCCGCTTGTCCTGGAATGTTGTGAGGACATTATCACGTCCCAAAACTCTACACAACAGTTTCTGCGAATGGAGGGACAGGCAAAAGCAAGAAAGGAAGAAAGAAAGGAACGCTGAGGCAACGGTTAGAGAGTGAGAAAGCAAATGTTCGTCCATGACCTCGGCCGAGGATAATGTCGTAATCCAACAGCGAACCAAAGAATCGATGGCAGCGACAAGCAGCATGTAAGAAAAGCTTCCGGGCCCCACGAGGTGGGGAATACAATCGCAAATGGATTGATAAAACCAACAGGAAGAGGACAAAAGAGTGAACTTGGTTCTGCTTCTTTTGCGGAGAAGCGTAGGAAAGGTAAGGTCCAACGGGCGAGACAAGAGGGAGAGACAGGGGAGCCATCAATAGTTTGGCGCTTTGTCCTAGCACATCTTGTGTACATGTCCCCTACCTGTTGACATGTGACCTGAAACACTACTCGGTTTCGTCCCCTCATCAATTCCCTTTACCTTACCCTTTCGTTAGCTTGAGGTTTTGGTCTGAGGTTGAGCTGAACTAGGGCCATGTTCTAAGGGGAACTTTGGAGGAGACTCTTGACTAAAGAAACCACATCATCTTCGGCCACAAATCAATGGACATGGAAATTTAGTGTTTTAGTTCGGACAGGGTAGGCACTGTCTTATTCTTAATAGAATAAAAGGTACATCATTCTTTATAGAACTTTTACTACGTTTGATTAACGGGTATTGGTTATAATCTTGTTACAGTCTACTTATGATGAAACAGTTCATTATCACATTCAGGAAAATTGTCTAAAAAGTTCTAATTCTATTAGATTTTAGTCAAATTGATCCTAAACTTTTTAATTTTATCAATTAAGTTTGGCCAATGTTAACTGAAAAGCGCTGATGTGGATCTTAGTAGTCACATAGGACGGTTGGTGTTGACAATGATAATTTTAAAAAATTTCAAAAATTAAAATTTTTATTATTTATTCTTTTTCTTTCTTTCTTTTCCTTTTTCTTTCTATTGAGTCCGGTGAGGGCTGCAAAGTCCTCGCCGATCACGTGCAAGGGTCCTACACGTCACATGTGATAAGCAAGGGGTGGCCAATGACCCTTGCCAAAAAGATAAAAAAAATTATAAAATGTCAATGTCAGTAACGATCATGTAATGTAAGATGGCTTATGTATACATTAGTACTTTCTAATTAAAATTGGCCAGATGGACTCAATTGAAAAAAATGTGAAAAATATTTATGATTCAATTGGCAAAATTGCAAGGCTTATATTTGAATTGACCAAAGACATTTCTAGACAATTTTCCCCTCACAATTAGGTCCATTTGTTTGAAGGAAATTTGTTTCCAAGAAATTCATTTCCGGCTTTTGGATGTTTGTATGACGGAAAAATAATTAATGTGTGGAAAACATTCCTCATGTCCTGAAAACAACGAGCTTAGATTGAAAAAAAATTACTTCCCTTTCTGGTGAGAATAAAATTAGAATCCTTAAATCACCAAATAAATGAACCATAATAATTTTCCTTTAAAAATGATCTTCATGAAAAATACTTTCCTTTATCACGAAGTTTTCAGTGAAACCAATGCACGGTAGAGAAAAAATCACCCGAATAATAATTATATCGAAAAAATGCCATGGCATAAGATCAATCTCAATTAGTTTCGAGCGCTTATAATTTATTCAGATGACCCGTGATTTGATTAAGAGTTTACTCGGTCTCGGAGCCAGCAGCCACGTCAAAAGTCTCGATTCACTGTTGGTGAATACCGAGACTAATCATGGTATTAGTTCAACCGAGGTTGACGAACTGTTCCATCGCCTTGAGACGTTACATCATTCTTCTTCTTCTTCTTCTTCTTCTTCTTCAATTCAAGCCCATCTCATGCGCCATCTGCTACATGCAGGCCACGCCATAAAATCACCAGGATTACAATCTATAATTACCTTATTTTTCCTCTTTTCTCACATTATCCTTTATTTAAAGCAAACGATGCTTAATTACAGTAATTTGTACATGCTTACCAAGTTTGCTTTCTTTAAGATAATTACCTTGCACAGATAAACATGGAAGCAATCTTTTTATGTTGTCTCGTCTATCGCTGTGTCTTAGCAAAGATGTAGATCTTCCTGACACGCTACGGCGATACGATGTGATGTACTTTCGAATTCTTTGCCTTGATGATGTCATTTTTCGATCACATCCGAATCTTTTCTTATTGTTATCGGCATTTACATTCATCTCCTCAGACTGGATAAGGGATATCTGAACTTAATCCATTAATAGAAACCCGGCTTTTGCTAGAATCAAGTTCTTATCTGAAACTTTTTTCTTTATCTCTCTTTTTCGCCCCGCAAATCAAGCCACATGCGTGTAGGACATGTTTGCACTCTAAAAGCGTGCACAGGCCATTGAGATTATTCTGTTCTGTGACTAGAATCAAATTCAGAGTGAATAAATGGGACTGCTTTTGCTTTCTGTCAAAAGGGTCCAATTGACAAGATCAGGAAAAAAGGGAGATTAAGCAATGGCAAAAAAAATTCTCTTCCAATCTCAGAATGACAAAGTGAAAATATATACACATATTCCATTTCTTTCCTCACTGTGTGGGAGAGATATATTTATGGCCGACCAGACGGTTTCTGTACATGATCATCACATATGGAAAAGCAGAGACAAATGTGACAAGAAGGAAAGTTTGCTCCACGATTTGATCTTCTTTGACACCTGTCTTTCCTATGTTTGTCTATATGTTTTGTGTATCTGGACTTGCCCTTGTTCTCGTGACTCGTCTTCTGTTCTTTCGCACTTTTTATGTCCTCCGGAATTGCCGTCCCGTCTTCATCTCCACGGAACACTTCATTGTAGCCTTCAATCGAATTTTCCTGAAACCGGCAAGTCGGAAAATGTATCAGTGGCCAAAAGATCATCTAGGACACTAGTACTAAGTGGGTAAATTCGCGAAAACATAAGGAAACGGGAAAGACATTTACACACCGAAAGATTTTTTGCAATGGAGAACTGCCTCGTAAATCGAGCTCTCCGAATCAAATGACCTGCGCCAATCATTGGCTGAACATGCTTCGCTTATCCTAGGAGAAGAAGCCTCTTCAGGATAAACCCAGTTCCTTATTCCAGGACCTTTTTTATCTCCAAATTCCGCCCGGAAACTTGACCTTCCAGCTCGGAAAATCCGGTACAACGGCCTTAGAAAGTCCATGTACTTACGAAACATCCTCTTTGATAATTTCCTGCACCTAGTCTTCGAGGAGGGAGGCGAACACGATGTACTACTCATGATGAGTTTCAGCGAGCCAGGCTGAGTTGGAGTCGAATTGGATGGTTCATATGCCTTCATCTTTGAATGCTCGAGAAATAGGGGCAACATGTAGCCATCAGAGAAGAGCTCATCCGCATGAACGAGAGCTGGAGAAGATGGCGACACTCCCGGGAAGTCAAATTTGAAATCCTGAGATGCAGAATTGCCTCTATTCTGTGAGAATCTCCTGGAGGGTGGCATCCTCGGATCCATCTCAATGAAAGCGGCTTCATCCGACGCGTCGAGTGAAGTCCTGACTGACGACCCATCGAAGCTCTCACGGGCTGGCTTCAAATTCACCAGCCAACGGTATGAGAAGCTCTCCACCGAGAGAGGCTCAGAGGATTCCATCACCGGACAAGGTTTAATGTTCAGGAAGATCTGTAGGAATTGGATGGAAGAGAGAATGAGCTGTGTGTATTCCAATGAGAGAGGGAAAATAAGAGATGGCTCAAGATCTTCAATACTTACAGTCCATATATATACCTTGACAGATATATCTCTCCTCTTTTTTCCTTCTCCACAACAAGGGAGTGTGTGGTTGTCTAATTGTCTGGCAAGAGACAAAGAATTTTAATAATTGATAAGGGGAGAGAGAGAAGGGGGGGGGAAGAGAGAGAGAGGAAACAGAATGTGTGCCCTATGGTCACCCATAATGTCCTAGCATCACCAGTATTTTTGTAAACCATTTTTCCATAATCATTGATCTTTAAAGCTTCACAAAGAAGATGCCCTTTTTCGCTTTTGCGTATTATTGCTCATTTAATTAGATGCTATTTTGCTATGCTATACAAGGAAAGGCCCCCAAAGTACATGTGCTTCGCTAATCCTAGGAAGCGTGAGCAAAGCAAGTTAATGCACGGTCCAATGCCAATCCAATCTGCCTCCCCATAATCGAAATTTGGAATGATGGAAGTGTTCTTTAGCCTTGCTTGCTTTTCATGATATCATCTCGCGAATTAATTTGTTTTTTTCCTGGTGGGTAAGATAAATTCACCCTTCTGATGCTTACAGTCTAACTGCTACATTAGGGAGGCTCAACCTAATCCGACTTTTTTATTGCTGGTGGTGTGATTAACGCTACCAAACAATGACTGCTGCTGACGAAATCAAAACTACTAGATGCAAAACGGGACTTGTGCTCCAGTTTTATCATTTAAAACCCAAAAGTTAATTCTCCAGTTTGGACATCAGACTGGCTTTATAATTGATAAAGTATATGAGCATGTGAAGAAGGGAGCCTTGTAGCCTTGCATACACAAGGCCATTGGATCATGTTTTCTATCTGCATATTTTAAGCACAAGGTCAATGATTTCTCACGATAAACATCCATTAAATTTTCCAATGGTTTCTCCAGATATATGGAGTGCCCATTTGACAGGAATACCTGGCATTTATGAGGATCAACATAGCAAAGCAATTTCAACCCTGGACTAAATATCTCAGAATTACAATCCTTAATCACAACTTTCTGTAATGCAGAGACAGTTTCTTGACACAAAAAAAAGGGGGCGCGGGGGGGGTGGGATGAAAAGGAGAAAAGAAGAGGCTGTGTGTTTCCTTCTTTTTCTTTACATATTTAACTTAAGCGCAAGCAAAGTGTCTCGAAAATGACATGACAAAATGCTACAGTTTCATCACGGATTTAAAAGTGCAGTTAGCAGATGAATGGCACCGGATGTTCCTGTTCTATGGACATGCAAACATTTTGGCCTTTTTAGGTCGTGGTGTTGATAAAACATATAATCATGGGGCCGGTCGTCACTTCTTGGGCACAACAGATAAGGCTCGGCTCAAGAACTAACGATATAGCATAGCCTTACTCAGCAACATCACCCTAGAAATCAAACTTAAAATTAAAAACTTTCACTGGTTAAAAGAACAGAAAGATGACAAGAGAATAAGTACCTCCTGCTTGGCGTAACAAAAAGGATAGCCTAAATCGCCGATTAGTCTATTGAAACTAAGGAGCTGAGCACTCTATATATTCTCATTAGCTTCATTTTTTTGAAATTGAATGTAGTCAAAGCAAAAGGTGTTCATTATCAAAGCAGCTTGGTTATATCCATGAAGCAGCAATCCAGGGCATATCTCAATATGATCGAAAAAGAAAAAAAGAAAAGAAAAGTGGGGGAGAAAAGAAATATCAGACTTCTCATGGCAAGGAAATTTCGAGCCTTGGCGTCCACGAACGACCTGACTGGTGGTGAGCTCACATCTGGGTCAGGCTTTAAATGCGAGATGGTTGTGTCGTTTTCGTGCAATTTTAACTTATATAACTCGGGAGCAAATCTGCAGAAACAGGCAAAACTCACACATGTACTGTTCTATGCATGTCCAATATGCGTACACTACGTAAGCGGGAGCCGATGAAAAGAGAGAGAGAGTGAGAGAGAGAGAGAGAGAGAGAGAGGGAGAGGGCAGACAAGGGGTAGCCCACCGTTGTTGGCAAGACGAGTTGACATAAAATAAGGTTTTCTGGGACAAAAGGCTGGGCGTCGATAGGGATGTGAAGTCAAATGGTCCCTGCACTTGTCCCCTGGAGAGGACGATAGGCCACTGCCAGAAATTTCAAACACTCATGAGAGCAAAGTCTCAAGTGGAATGATTCTCTGGTATGTATGCTTGATACTAGACGTCATCTTAATTTGGTGGCAGTGAATCGATGAAGCTAATCTGCACAAACACAGATAAGGGAACTGATATTAGCGACATATTTCGTAGAGAGAGATCAAATTCGACATAATACGGGCAGTCGCTAATATGGTAGAACTTGAATTTAGGGGAAGCGGAGTGTGACAAGACCATGGCACACTGATACATGAAATTATCCTCGACTGGTTCATCTCGATGCTCTGGTCAGCTTGAGAAAGAGGAAACGAAAGAATCACGACACCAGTATTGCTGACCAAGAAAGCGAATTTTTTTCTTTTTGTTTCTGTAAATGAAAAGCGAATGGAAGCGACGGACTGTCATTTGCCTTAAGGTTCATCATCATTATCTCCAGGCAGGGCCTCCATAGATAATCCATCCAAACAGCAGCATCTGCAGGATGAGCCAACATCAGGTCGAGGACCACAGCCAACACATGATTTCTAGTCTTGAGCATCCTCCGGTCCAGGGCCTGCAAAAAAGAAAGCAGAAACTTTTGCCGCAAGAGCTGCAGCCACCGCTGGATACACAAACTGCCCGATCTATAAGCATCATCGGACTCCACTGTGTCTTTGCAACATGCATACGCTGAACGAAACTAGGTGAAATACCGACATAAGCGCACTTCGATTTGCACATGTGCAGCCCCCTTTTTTTCTGTCCCATCGAACTGAAGTGAAAACTCAGCTATATGATGTATCTGTGCAGATTTCAATCGCTGTTTAATGCTGAAGAGCACGGCCCACAGTACATGGCTCTTACCACCAGATTGTTTAAGCAACAAGTAACCCGGTTTCGTTCTTAAAACAGTGCCGGTAAAATCACTTCGTCATTGCGTTCTGGTTGCCTTTTCGTGTCGCATCTATGATCTTGTTTGTTTGTTACGCAGTCGATTGCTCGGCATGGTTATTATACTTGAGCACCAAGATCTGAGCAACGGGCGTCCGGACCATTGACGAGAACGTTGCTAAATGGGATTTGGGACACTCTTGCTATTACCTGATAATGGGCCCATCGGCCCAGGGAGGCCCGCCCAGGCCGCTTGGGCCAAGGAGGCCCGATGCTCAACACCAGATAATTTTCTTCTTGGACTCAAGCCTGCCATAGAGGCCCACTGGGCCTCACCAGGCCCAATTCTTTTTTATGAAAAAAATTTAGTATTCTCGAAAATCATTCTATGTATGCTGCGATAATTTCCATAGGAATACTAAGAAATCGTCTGATAAAACTGAAAAATATGTACTGAAAATTGAAAGACTGAATATCAAGTGCTGAAGTCTTTAAATTTTAAGAATGAAAATAAAAAGTTGTTTGATAATAAATGAAAATCAAGAAATAAATTTTAATGTTTTCTTACCAAATATGAAATCGTGGGCATTAGTGGAAAATTAAGCTAATCAATTAAATTGTGTGTAATTAGTAGTTGATCAAATGCACTTAATGTGGTCATCAAATACACCCAAAAAAAAAGGTTATTAACTTTTTTCAATTAAGAAACGAGAGCGCATTATCTCCTATATAACTAGATCCACCCAATTACTAAAGAATGACACTTTTTCTACTTCTCTTTTAGCTTAGACACACCATTTTTGTGTGTTTAACCACATAATCTCTTGTGAAGCCTACCACTTCTCGAATAGCTAAAAGTTATCTTTTTTTGATATTTGGTCAATGTTTATTTTGTTTGTTCTAATTTTTCCCTGGTGAGTCCCACTTTCCTTTTTCTTTCTTTGCATGCCTTTGACATCTCAATTCTTCGCTTTTACAAATCATTTTTCTATTTTTTCTCTTGTAGGTCATTCTCTTATTTCTATGCCTCCCACACTTTCCTAGTATAATAATAGCAAACTATCTCCACCTACTCGTAACAACACAATATTTAATAACCAATGAAGCACGATTGAGTGAAACGATGGGTTAAAGTATAAATGATGGATCTCAACAAATGCACGATTAAGAAATGGTTGTTTAGGAATCAAGTCCAACTCTACATACAATTATAGTCTAGGGCTAAAAGCAACAGTTGCAACACAAATGAAAGAACAAATGCAACATTGCAGTGGTGTTCCAAGAAATTAATCTATGAAAGCACAACTTTTATTTCAACACCAGGACATGGTCCTAAAAACTACAATCAAATTAAATCACTAATTTGAATCCCGCTTCATATTACCTAAAAGAACACAACTTGCCTATTGCCCTCGACTTTTATGCCTATACATGGTGGAGACACTTTTTCTTTTTCTCCACACTCATATGTGCAAGGATGAGATATAAATATAGAAAAGGGAAGAGAGAGAAGCAATGCTTCTCAATATTACCTTTCATAGTGTAAGAAGAGCCTGCGTGTGGCGAAGAAAAAGGGCTCACTAGGGAGGTCACTGATGAGCCCAATGCCAATGCCAGCGAAAGTGTGGAGGACGATGGAATTTGTGGAGGAGAAAGGAAAAGAAGAAGAAGGAGAAGGAGTAGAAGAAGGAGTAGAAGGAGTGGGAGGGCTAGAAAGAAGGGAATGTCTTGCAAGAGAGGAGTAGAAGGAGGAGTGGGAGGGCTTGAAAGAAGAGAATGTCTTACAAGAGAGATAACAGAAAGACAATTTGCAAAAGCAAAGAAGGAAATGTTAAAGGCGTGAAAAGTGAGACCTGACAAGGAAAAAAAGAAGAAACAAAATAAAAATGTAGATCAAATAATAGAAAAATCACTTTTATAGATGTGTATCAAAAGTTGTATGTCCTATAAGGAATAATATGGTCAAAACACAAAAAAAGAGAGTGTCTAAACCAAATGAAGAGTGGGAAAGATGTGACCCTTGCTAAAAAGATAAATTTTCCCTCGATCATTCAATTACGATTTAGAAATCTAATTCCAAGGAGATCCTTTTTTGGAAATCCACAATTTGACTGTTGTAGAATCCACACCTAGTACTATAAAATTCTTTCTATGGATTTCTAGACTTAGCAAAATCCAATTCGTGTGATTGTAGAATGTAAATCAAATTTTTGCATCACTTACGAAAAAATCAGTACATGAACAACTTAAACTTATTAAATTTCATTTTTTTGGCGGATATTAACTTTTGTTGTTATCAAAATTATTCATGGTTTGTTTATTTCATGGAGAATATACAATTTGAAAAGCATTTTCCTGAAAATGAAAAACATTTTCATCGTTTATGAAGATAAATAAATATAAGTCACATCACCGCTTGCGATGGCCTAGCTGGATAAGAGCTCCCATAAAATCTATCCAGGACGGAGGGGTTCAAATCTTGCGGGACGCACGGGATCTTAAGCGCGACGTCGGGGTGGTGGGTCCTCGGCTAGAATCGCCTCAGGATTTACCCGCCGGCTTCTGGCTGTACGGGTTCCCTGAGTATTAAAAAAAAAAAATTATGAGTCACCCATCCGTTCCTCAATGAACTGAGTTGAGTTCGAAGAATCGTTCCTCGCCGAACTCGAACTCGAGAGTCGAGAGTTCGAAGAGTCATTCCCTCATTGTTGAACTTGAGAGTTGAGAGTTTGAAACTCGATCACCAAAAAAAAAAAAAAGAAGTCGTTATTAATAATAAAAATATTTTCAATTAATTATCTCAAGTTATACGGACAATCATTTAAGAAAATAATTTTTAAATCATTAATTTTTTACCAACCAAGTCTTACATCTCCTGCTCTCACGGTGGCGTAGCAAGTGAAAGACCATTTGGTGGAAAACGAGACGGCGTCGTTCCGAACCAACCGAAGACCAGCTCCGGTGGGGGAAAGAACACCGGTCCGATCCGCTCCCCTCATCGCCCCCCGGCCCGAGCGACAGCGATCGAGCGATCTTCGACGGGACACGCATCTTCGTCGTCTTCCTCCTCCTTCTCCCTCCAATCGTACTGCAACAGCAAGGACTCCGCAAAATCGCTCCGACACCTCCTTCCCTTCCCAAGCAGGGAACCAATCCCGCTCGCGGTCAACACCGCGCCCTCCCCCGGCATTCGCCCCCCCCTTCGGAATCGCGTCTTCCCCGCAGGCCCCGTCCGATGGAGAACATGCAGTACGCGGAGGAGCTGGTGCGGGAGTTCCTGGTCTTCCGGGGCTTCACCGCCACCCTCCAGTCCTTCGAGAGCGAGCTCGCCACCGACGTCGGCCGGGGCTTCCAGGTCGACAAGCTCCTCGACCTCATCTTCGCCGCCTACGTCCCCAGGTTCCAGGCCGACAAGCTCCTCGCCCTCTTCGGCTTCCTCCGGCAGTGCCTCTCCTCGGCTTCCACCGAGGCGGCGCTCCTGGCTTCCCTGTCCATGCTGGAGGTCGGCGTCATGCGGTATTACATCGTCCACGCCGTCCGGTCCGGGCGGAGGGATAAGGTCTTGGAGTTCTTCGGGGCGAGTGGGAATGATCTGATGCGCAAGGATCAGGATTGGACTCCGTGGTTCGGTAGGTCGAACGGTTGAATTCTTTTTTCTTTTTTTCTTTTTTTTTCCTGAGGTTCAATCTGTTGTGCTGGAATTCCGTTTCGTTTTTGGTCATGGATTGTGCATTTTTCGAGCTTGTTTTTCAGCTATGCCGTACGTGAAGAATCCTAGCTCGGATCCTCAGTTTCGGGTCTACTTTTCGAAGGAGTGGTACGAGGCATTGCGCGTTGCTGTGAGGAATTTCTTCGATGAGATCTTCAATGGCACTCATATCCTTTGGAATTGCGTGCATACGCATATCGTTGCTATTTTTTTGCTTTCAATAGTGCCTCTTAGGCTCTAACTTTTAGAGTATAGGTGGATGGTTGGTCCCGATGATTCTGGAGCACTTCTATTATATAGAAAGTAGAAGATGTAGAGCTTTCTCTAGCTGCAATTCGGACGGCTGGGGCTTTCACCAGCCGCATTGTAGCCATCCACTTGATGTCCTGGGATGCCGACTTTTCTCTGTACTAAACCGATCGTCTCCGATTCAAGTGTTGCCATTGTTATTGTTGAAAAGATGGTTGGCCTGTTGGTAGGCGGTGACAATCTTTTTTTTTTTTTCATTTTTCTGATTCTCGTCTTGTGAATGGAAAATGCATGAGTGCTCACTGCGAATTTAGCAAGATTTTTCTTAACTAGACCACGCATTCCTGCCTTATTGACCATTAGTTTGGAGAAGAACACTATCAGCCGTCTCAAAAAGGAAATTAAGCAGCTAAACAGTAAGTTAGCACAGCTTCAAGCTCTGTTGGAGGAAAAAGAAGCACAATTACGCCGATCGAGGAGGTAAGTCTGTCTGTCTTTTCAGGGTAAACTCTCTCTGTTTTTTTTTTTTTACCTCAAAACTTATGGGTCTATTGTCTGCACCATTTTCTGATGATATTTTTATCGTTGTGATTATGCTTGTGAACAGTCATGCTGCATCAGCGATGGATGCTGGCATAGCTCGGAGTAGTTCTTCAACTCTGTCAAGTGGTGTGCTTGATGAAAATATTGTATCATCACAAGATAATCAAGACACCCATGATGATGCTACTCCCAATCCGGGTAATAGAGTGCTGGCCCAGGACTTGGTTGATGCAAAAGCCAAAGTCAACTTAGAATCTCTTGCAACACCATCTGCTCATGTTACAACCTCTCTAAGTGTATGTGGTGATAATGGAGCCGGTGGTTCCAGTCTAATGCTCCAAGATGGTACCTTTGGTAAATCTCTATTCTGTATATTTTCTCTGTTTGTCTGAGTGCAGTTAGTGGTGTTGGACGAGTTTGCACAAGTGCACAATCCTCCATGGTGAGACAAAGATATGGGGATAATGTATGGCTGGAAGATCTTCTGGACTATTAGGATGTGTTGCATTTCGTGCAATAGATGACCCCCTAAATTCACGAAAATATCTTCATTCCATTTTTCACCAGAATATCTGCAATGACTGGAATATTTGTTTTACAAAGTTACACATGGTAAGTAGTTGCTTAATGCATTGATCAGAAACCGGAAGAGAAGTGGAGGGAGAAGAAGAATTCCCGGAGGTGAATGTAGACTTTCAGGTAATTCTGTCAACCTGATTGAATGACATCTTTTGGACTAACACATTACACCTTGCATTGGTTAAAGTGTTCTCTGGTATTGACTCCCACTATGCAACTCCATGGACTATAGGAAACGTTTTTGGGCCATACAAGTCCAATCACTCGATGCCGCTTTTCTGCCTCTGGGAACAATATTGCCAGTGCATCCATGGATGGCACAGTCAGGTTCAAAATGTCATTGTGGCTTACATAAGCTTTTCTCTTTGGGCCATTGCCAGTTTCAAACTTATTTTCTAGTTTGGATTGATCTTCTTTGTTGAAATGAATAAGCTTTTCTCTTGGGGCATCTATGCCCGGATAGAATAGGTACTGCCAACAATGGTTTATTGGCATACATCCTAGTAGCAAGCTTCTTGTCCAAGACTATCTTCTATTTCTTCAACTATTTGGTCATATCTGATGTTCTTCTTTTACCTCTTTTGTGCATTTCTATTCAGAATATGGACCTATGACTCATCAACTTCAGCATCAAGAAATGCAACTATTTACTGTGGGGCAGAGATCATGTCGCTTGACTGGGAGTGTAAATCTGATCGCTTGGTATGATTTGCATCTTAGTCCAATGTCTTGGCTAACCTACAAATGTTTCTTCAATTGATGCCTTTCATTAAGACCTTATTTCTTTTTTACTAAAGCTTCTCATAGGAACTGCTGATGGAGGAATTAAGGCATGGAATGTTGACGCAAAAAGGGTTGTTTGTGATCTCAATACAACAGAGGCTTTTCCAAGGTTTTAAAACATGAGTTGTGATTTTGTACTTCTTCAATTCTTGGTTCTTGACATTTGTGTTGTTCTGCAGTGTCTTGGATTTAAAATGCAGCCCGGTAGAACCAATTTTTGTTTCTGCTGCAGCATCAAGGTATTAATTTTTACCTTAAGAGACTAGGGGAGTGACTTTTTGTTGCATTTTTAAAATTGATTCCTTTGTGGGCCATGAATTTAATATAAGTTTTGAACTCCATATGAGGATTAGTTTGTGCAGTTTTTCCATCATTTAGTTGTTTTCATTTTCTCTGGATAATTTTTTTTAGTCTATTTGGTTTGGTTAAAAATGCTTTCATTTTGATCTTAAAATATCTTACATGGTTCTACACATACTAGATCTCGTGGATCTCCTTTGTTGCGAATTGTATGTAGATTAGCAACCTTTGGTGGCTTTGAGATAAAACTCTTCCACAAAAAATAAGGAAGTTATCCAGATTAAGGGTGTGCATAACAAAATTTCTGAAATAGAAATTGATTTCTGGCTAGAAATTGATTTCTCAATTTCAGAAATTGACTACAATTTTGTTTCTATTTCTGGAATAAAAATTTGTTGTTGCTACCAAACTGTTCGTTTACCATCCTGTGAGAAGTAGTGAACTAAGTTGAGGCTATGTTGCTATGTGTGAACTTTGAGGCTATATGTGACTTTACCATCCTCTGGATGAAGTGTCATTGGTTTAAATAGAAGATATGTTATCAAAAGTAATCTTGTGGAGAGCCAACGCTTATGAGGTCCTTTATCTTTGGCATGCTAAAAGTCAGCCATACTCCTTGCTGCCTAATGCAAATGTCCATGTATTTCTCTTAGCAGAACTCAAAGAAATGACAAAACCTAAGCTACTATATGACAGTGCCTGCATGTTCATCTGAATATAGCATATCTGTCTTTAGCGGATGAAACTTTTTCTTAAAACTTTTCAGAAATCTATTCCTTTCAGGTTGATGCATTTGCAATGGAGATTATTTTCTTTGTAGATGCACTCGATAATGGGATCTTTTCCTTTGTAGGCATGTTTCTGGTCATATTGATGACACGGCTTTTGCTTCATTAACTGTATGGAACATGAAGACATGGAAAGCAATGGTATGTGTTTTTCTTGTTCCTCAAACAACCTATGATTGAAGTTGCCAATTATCCACCATCCTTTATGACTGGACAAGTGCCTGGTTTTCCTGAAGACAGTCCTTCCTCTTGGTGAAGATCCCCCTGCAATTACTTCTTTGTGCTTTAACCACAATGGGAAGATTCTTGCTGCCTCTGCCACGGATGGAATGATTCACATGTTTGGTATCCTTTGAGTTTCTACAACAATGATGGCAATGGAATTCGAAGCAAGGACATGTTGATCTGTCTTTGCCAGATAGCCTTATCTTCCCCTCCCGCTCCCCAGATCCATCATCTTCGAGGAGGAGAAAAGGGAAGTTCTGAATTTTCATGAGCTTATGTAGACCTTTTCTGTGTTGTAGCTTGGATACATTGAAGAAGACACATTACTTTGGAATTACCATGAATTCATTTCTGTTTGATTTTAAAGTTTCATAATCTTCCGTTTCTCCAATATGTGGCCTATGACTAGTAAATGTTAAAAGGGCATGCCTTAACTAGCCATAGACATGTCTGCCGGTCTACAAATTACTGGGTGGCCTGCACATGATTGTGGTATAAGCTCCATTCTTTTTGGAGCTGATGAGACGAGCATATTTAGTTTGGGTACAGATGGAAAGGCAAGTGCATTCTCTTGTCATGATTTGTGGATTCATATCTTGGATGCATCGAACTCGAGTATCCATTAAGTCCATTCCATCCCATCTCTAATTATGTTTAATCATGGTATGAAATATCAAAAAGTTGATGGTCTTGCCCTTTTAGGTGCTTGAGTGGAGCTTGCAGAAACAGGGTCATGTTCTGTGGTCAATCAATTCAAAGAGGTATTGATTGCCGACCGCATATTTACCTTGACAACCATAATATACTTCATATGTGAGATTTTATGGTTCTTGATGTCACTTGAATGTCAAATTGGTTTCTCAATTTCATTTATGCATTAATTTGATGGATTTATGAATCAATTTCCAATAAGAGTGAGGCATTGTCCTCACTGAGTGGGATGATCCTTAACATGTGATCGTCATGGTAACTCATGCCACGTATAGTTGTTGCATAAATTAATCTCACGTGAGTGTGAGTTATAAAATTTCGGTAGTAATAATGTAGTTCATGTTATGCTTGCAGCTCCTGTCACTTAAGGCATGAAATGGCTCTAGATGCGAATGGAAGGAGATTGTTAGTAACTTCTGGTTCAGTAAGAGCACCCATATACCAGGTAACCTCTCTCTCTCTCTCTCTCTCTCTCTCTCTCACAAGCACGCACGCGCACACACGCACAGAAATGATGTAGAGCGATGAGTAGGGGCTTTTAAGCTGTGTATTTTCTTTACTTTTACTTTTCATTAATAGTGCTCTGATCAATGTTTTCATTGTATATTACTTGGAAATGATGTGAGCTCATATCTCATTGAGTTTATTTGGTTTAGATACATAGTCGGGCAAGTGGTTTGAGAACTCTCCCTCACAGTGCTTCTGTGACAACGGTGGATTGGCACCCAACCTTGCCCATTTTCTTGACTGGGTCAGCTGATAACTCCGTGCGCGTGACATCCATATTATGAAGGCCCTATCATTTGAAAGCTAGTAGGTGTTTACTCTTCCATTTTCAAGGCGTTTGTTCTTGTGATTGATTGTTGTATGCTTTGGTTGGATGAATGATCGTCAGATTAATTTTGCTCCTTGATAGGTTTAGCAATTAGTAGTTCCCAACTCATTCTTGTGATTCAGTTATAGAGGTTGTCATAGGCTCACGTGTATCATATTGAATTTTTTCTTTTTCAGGCCTACAATAAGTTTGTAAGATAACCTTTGATATGATAGATTCAAAATGCTATTATGATTTCTTGTCTGCTTCTATTATCTCTTTTTTTTTTCTTTTTCCCTGTTCACATCCATGTACGAAAGTGGAATGGAAAATTGTCCAATCTTTGTTTTGAGTCAATGCATTTCCCTTTTTATCAAGTAAATTTGGCAATCAGTCAAGTTAGGGCTTGGACTTTACATCATGGAAATGTTTTGAGCTTTGAGTCACTACTCCAAATTTCAGCCAGTTCTATTGGAACTGGCCTGGATCGCTTGTTCAACTAATAAATTAAACCCGATTGAGGCAGATGATGCCTTTCGGGCTAGTGTACAAAACTGTACCAAGACCACTTCGACTTGGAAGGAGCTCAGGGAACAAGATTGTGGTCATGAGGATGATTGGCTCAAGTTGCGACAATATTGGGAATGGAGATTCTGTAAGGAAAAAGAAAAATCAGACAAATCAGGGAAGAGTAATGGATTGAGCCTAAAAATTGCTTTTGTGACTTGTAATCTAGCAGTCATCAGCTCACTCCATATGTGCTTTCGGTTCTTGCAGCTTGCTCAGGTTTTCCCAATTTCTGTTTCTGAGTTTTGTTTGAATCTTAACTTGCTCACTTAGTTTTGCGAAGTTTATTGATCAGGTTCGTATCATGTCATTTGTCTGCCTTTAGATTTTCCCAGGTGGTGGCTACATGCCATTCATGCTAGATGTCCTGTTGGTCTTGATGTGCTGACTATCATGCCAAGACCGGCGATAGCTGATTTTTTTCCTCCCTTTCGCGGAATAAAAAAATTTATGCATAATTTGAGAGGGTTTTGCCCACTCCCGGAGTACGACAACCATTATCCAAATTAATCATTACACTTAGAATTCGACAACTAATGATCCATTTGAATGGATGGGAATATTGTACTCTTGGTGCGCTTCGGGTTATCTAACTAATCGTTAAGAAAACATTCACTTGCTGATGGCATTGTTTAAGATAAACTCTGCCGCTTTGTCTTATAGCATTTCTGGCTTGTGCTTCCGCGTTGTAATCACGCATTGGCCATTCTACTTGTGATTTCTCCTTATCTTCTCAGAACGGGCAATAGCAAAAGCAGTTAAACAAAGTCCGCACGCATTAACTCGATGAAAATTCAGCACAAGGCTTAAAATGTCACTTTTAATTACATCCTAGTGTCTCCAGTCCTCGTCGGCTGGGTTCATCTAAGCATAAACCAACACCATACAATAATGTGCGGTTGATGGATGACTCTAACAGCATGTTATCAAAATAAACTCCTTGATATTTTTGGGGACGTTGTGTTTGTTTTCTTTGAACTAGGTTTAGTGCATCGAATCATTAGAATCAATTTTCCGACCCTACCATGAGGATGACCAAAAATGAGGAGTGTTATATCCAAGAGGTATATGCCAAGCATCGCTCCAATTGGAAATCATGTGTGGAAAGTTTGGACCAATATATAACCCGGATAACCTTATCGGATTCGAGTGTATCATGACCAGTACGACAAAATTTTCTTTTCTGCCCACTAATGTCATCATGCAAGAGTCTCCACAGCGGCACAGCCCACCTACCCAAAGGAAAGAAAACAAGAAAACACTGTTATCTGGTCAGAGATCTATAGTCACGGGATGCTTCTTCTATAAAAAGTAACCTCCCCACACACCAGCAGTCCAAGTTCGAACACCCACGTATTCAGGCTGATTAAAACAGCGAGAAATGCCAAGCCCACCTCCATCCAAACCATCCCTCTCCCTCCTCTTACTTCTCTTCAGCTCGTCACTCATCCGAGCCTCTCATGGCGGCGGGATTGCCATTTACTGGGGCCAAAACGGCAACGAAGGTACCCTCGCCAGTACATGTGCCACCGGCAAATACGCCTACGTAAACCTCGCATTCCTCTATAAGTTAGGCGGTGGCCAGACCCCGCAAATCAACCTCGCAGGCCACTGTGACCCCACCTCGGGTGGCTGCACTAGCACAAGCAATGGCATTCGGAGCTGCCAGAATCAGGGCATCAAGGTGATGCTCTCCCTAGGCGGCGGCGTTGGGAACTACTCCTTGGCATCTCAGGCCGATGCAAGGAACGTAGCGGATTATCTGTGGAAGAATTTCTTGGGTGGCACGTCAAGTTCTCGTCCGCTAGGAGATGCGGTCTTGGACGGTATCGACTTCGATATCGAACTTGGGTCTACCAAATATTGGGATGATCTTGCCCGTTATTTATCAGACTATAGCAAGCAAGGGAAAAAGGTGTACCTAACGGCAGCCCCTCAGTGCCCATATCCCGATAGTCATATGGGGGCTGCGCTTAACACCGGTCTTTTCGACTACGTCTGGGTACAGTTTTACAATAACCCTCCATGTCAATACAGCTCCGGCGATATTAGCAAGCTCACAAGTTCTTGGAGCAAATGGGTTGCTTCCATAAACGCCGGGAAGATGTTCGTGGGCCTGCCGGCGTCCACGGAAGCAGCAGGAAGTGGGTATGTTCCACCAAACGTCTTGACTTCTCAGATACTTCCTGTCATAAAGAAGTCAGCAAAATACGGAGGCATAATGCTGTGGTCAAAGTACTATGATGATAAGAATGGTTACAGTGACTCCGTTAAGAGTAGTGTATGAGCTGGATCTCCATGCATGACAGGAGTACAGTCTCATCTCTAGAATTAAATAAAGCCATTGGCAAGCGGTATGTCCAATACATTAAGGCTTAGGCCATTAAGTAATGTGGGACTATAATATTCTGAGAAAAGTTTACTGTTTATGAACTTTATCTTCCAGAACAGTCTCTATTGAACCACTTATCTCTTCCTCAATTTGTTCGATGTTTCCTGCATATTATGTTTAAAAGTGGCCTCAACTAGCTCAGTAAAAACCAGTACCTCATTAGCTAGCCTGGGCAATCCTGGAGGCTGATGGAGGCAGCAATTTGCTCTCGTCACCAATGTTCGACAAAATCTCTCAATAAATCTATCTCTAGAAGCGGTCGAAATTATCCACATTCATTCCTTGTCATAACCTCACATTGGCCATTGTTAACCAGATCAAGTAACACAATACAGCTATACTGTAATCTCAATACCAATAACAAAACTACTCACACCTCAAATTTACCACTGCCCTCATAACGAATAGCTGAGTCATTAACCTTACTTCCCTCCCTTTTAGGAACGGAAGTAAGCACAAATCATGTGATTCACAAGATCCCAAAGATGGCTCCGGTCAAAGATTTCCTTTCTTTGCTTGCAACAACTGTCATCTTGTCCTCTTTTTCTTCTATATCTCTCAATATGCTTTCTCCATATTTTTATCAAAAAGGCAAGAAGAATTAAAGACGGGCATAGCTCTAATGTCCACAGCTTGCCTTCTTCTTTTTTTTTTTTTTTTTTTTTTTTTTTGGCTTCTGGCTTGTTTTCCACCACTGAAATATTTACATGGATAAATTCACCGTCATGTTTCAAGACTCTTCAGAGAGTCTAGTGAACGGAGGAAAGCGTGCAAAAGCGAAACTTTTGTTACCCAATTAACTCGTTTGTATAACAATACCAATGGTAATCGAGGGTATTTTCATTTCCCCCCAAAGTTTCGGGTATTACATTAGCATAGAGTATATTGCACTACAAAGTACAAACAAAGTTGGATCCATGCGAATATAAGCAGAAAATGACAAAATTAGATGGGACACTGACAAAACAAAAACAATCATTGCAATAGAACTAAACATTAGTTAATTACTAGAATTAAGAAATACAACTTCCCATCCTTCTGCAGCTTTATTCACTTCCAGCAATCTGTTTCTTCAACGTTTCTATATCACTGGCCAATTCCTTTCTGCTTGACTGCAAACGAGTAGAAGAAATTGGCATCATGTGGCTCGCTTGAGAGGGAGCCTCAGGACAAGATGATGCAACGCAGTCTGCACTCGCATGCATTTGTCCCAAATCTTCCACCACAGACATGGTAGAGAATAAACCATCAGACTTCAAAAGAACCTAATTGATGCTTCCATCCGGATCTAATTTTAAACTTGGCATTCCCAGAGCATTTCCATTTCATGCAATACATACTATACCAAATAGTTATAGTTAAGGCCGGAATATCCTAGTAAATATTGCCTTAACATGTAGCTGTCATGTACCAGTACCTATAGAAAACCTCCACTATCCTTTATTTGCTCCACCAACAAGACAATGTTTCATATAAACTGTATTGTCAAGAGCACACCCGATACACTGCAAAATCGAGTCTTTCGCCAATACTATCTTGCCAGGAGTAAGTGAAAATGCTACCAGCAGAGAAATAGAGCATAAATAGCCAACTATACCTTAAAGCGCAAGTATCTGTAGACAAACCATCCTGTGTATCCAAGACCTACCAACTCCATGACCTTTGGCAGCTGTAAGCAAACTATGTCGGAAGAGCTCTTGCCACTAGGAGACAATCAAATTTGTGGCAATTTCTGCAGGCAACTAAAGCTAAAGGATCATCCCAAAATTTTACAACTTAAGGACCTTTTCTTTTGCTCAGGATGTTACGTAGGCACCTTAAATAAGTTCTCAATTGCAAGAACAGAAGAAAACCAAACCTACCAAAGGGACCGAGCTGATAGCCTCAACTACAATGGATGACAGCCAAACAGCAACTATTGCTCCACCACCATATAGGAAGACTGTGGATTTGTCTTCAATAGCATCCCACTGCCAAGTTATCATCTAATGTCAACTTTTCATTTTATTTTATTTTATCAAACAGAGGTAAGTGTCTGGACGACAAATGCAATATTTTAAGGCCCAAAATCACCATTTTAACTGAAAATATGTGGATGCTGTCATTTGCTCAATGTTAAAAGAGTCAACTAGGTCATGTTGACCCAACTTAACTTCAATCACTAGACATCATGAATATGGAGTGCTGCAGTTAGCTTACCTCATGAAATGTTAACAAGATATAATGCTTATCCCTTTGGATAAATTACAATCCATTTTTTCCCTTTGTCAGGAATCATCAGTATGTACCAATTAAATGATATCAGACAAAAAAATTACCTAAATGAGCTAAAATCAGGGGAAGAAAATAAATTCACTTGAGACGAATTTTTAATATTTCTATTGTGCTGTGTGTGTGGTTTTCATAATCCAACACTGCAAAGTAATAGCACCCTAACCTTCTCCTTCAAGTCAGCAAACATCTCTCCAACTTCAACAGGACTAGATTTCTCTTCAGAAGAAGCTCTGATCTGGACAGACTTGAACCTGTTGGAATCTTCAGTTAGAGAGAGACTGTTAATTCAACGTGCCAGAAAGGTAAAACTTTCGGAACTTTGATAAACTCATCATCATGCAAAAAAACACAAGTATGCAAACAAATTGGAAGAAAAAAAGTTTTGATGACATAAGGCCGTCTACGACTCTGCCAATTTAACCAGATTAACATATGTAGTTCTTCATATTTCTGCTTTAAAAAAATGCCTAACGATGGTGGAGGATGGTCAAGGCAGCGAAAACTACTTATCAGATCCATCATCTTCGAAGCAATGGAATTCAAAGCAAAGATACGTTGATCTGTCTTGCCAGATAGCCTCATCTTCCCCTCCCCCTCCCCAGATCCATCATCTTCGAGGAGGAGAAAAGGGAAGTTCTGAATCTTCACAAACTTATGTGGACCTTGTTATGTGTTGTAGCTTGGATACATTGAAGAAGACATGTTGCTTTGGAATTACCATGAATTCGTTTCTGTGTGGTTTTGGAGTATCATTGTCTTCCGTTTCTCAAATATGTGGCCTGTAGACTAGTAAATGTTAGAAGGGAATGCCTTAACTGGCCATAGACATGTCTGCCGGTCTACAAATTACTGGGTGGCCTGCGCATGATCGTGGTATAAGCTCCATTCTTTTTGGAGCTGATGAGATAAGCATCTTTGGTTTGGGTACAGATGGAAAGGCAAGTACATTCTTTTGTTATGATTTGTGGATGCATATCTTGGATGCTTTGAACTTGAGTATCCATTAAGCTCATTCCATCCCATAACTATTTATTTTCAACAATGGTATGAAATATCAAAAAGTTGATGGTCTTGCCATTTTAGGTGCTTGAGTGGAGCTTGCAGAAAAAGGGTCATGTTCTGTGGTCAATCAATTCAAAGAGGTATCGATTGCAGGCCGCATATTTGCCTTCACAACCATAATATACTTTGATATGTGAGATTTCATGGTTATTGATGTCACCCGGAATGTCAAATTGGGTTCTCAATTTTATTTATGCATTGGGTTGATGGCTTCTCGAACCTATTTCCAATAAGAGTGAGGAATTGTCCTCACTGAGGGGGACGATCCTTAACATGTGATCATCATGGTAACTCATGCCATGTATAGTTGTTCAATAAATTAATCTTGTATAAGTGTGAGCTGTAAAATTTCGGTAGTAATTATGTGGATCGTGTTATGCTTGCAGCTCCAGTCACTTAAGACATGAAATGGCTCTAGATGCAAATGGAAGGAGAATGTTTGTTACTTTTGGCTCAGTAAGAGCACCCATATACCAGGTAATCTCTTTCTCTCTCTCACATGCACACACGCACGCATAGAGAAACGATGTAGGAAGCGATGAATAGGGGCTTTTAAGCTGCGTAGTTTCTTTACTTTTACTTCTCATTAATAGTGCTCTGATCAATGGTTTCAATGTATATTACTTGGAAATGACGTTAGCTCATATCTCATTGCGTTTATTTGGTTTAGATACCAAGTCGGGCAAATGGTTTGAGAACTCTCCCTCACAGCACTTCTGTGACGACGGTGGATTGGCACCCAACCTTGCCCATTTTCTTGACTGGATCAGCTGTTAATTCCGTGCGTGACATTCATATTGTGAAGGCCTTATTATTTGAAAGCTAGTTGGTGCTTTACTCTTCCATTTTCAAGGCGTTTGCTCTTGTGATTGATTGTTGTATGCTTTTGGTTGGATGGATGATTGTCAGATTAATTTTGCTCATTGATTGGTTTAGCAATTAGTAGTCCCCAACTCATTCTTGTCAGTTATAGAGGTTGTCATAGGCTCACATGTATCATATTGAAATTTATCTTCAGGCCTATAATGAGTTTGTAAGATAACCTTTGATATGATAGACTCAGATTGCTACTATGATTGCTTGTCTGCATTCATCATTTCTTTTTTAATTTTGCCCTCTTCACATCCATTTACGAAAGTAGAATGGAAATTTGTCCACTCTTTATTTTGAGTCAACGCATTTCCCTTTTTTATCGAGTGAATTCGATAATCAGTCAAGTTATGGCTTGGAAACCACCAAGGAAAGGGGAGTTGAAAATCAACATCGATGGGTCATTCGTGGATGGCAATACCACAGGAAGTGTCGCCGGAGTATGCTAGGACGAAGCAGGAAGACTGATTGCTGGTTTTGCCAGGGAGATTCGAGTGACTTCGGCACAGCAAACCGAAACCACGTGTGCCTTGAAGCGCTCCGTTTCTTTAGAGATAGATTTGAACTACCCCTCACTATAAAATCAGATTGCTTTAAAGTAATCTGCACACTTGCAGATCATGATAAGTGCTTATGGGAAGTAGCTCCTCTTTCACTGAGTGCCTTACTTTAATGGGCTAATATAGGCACATTCGAGTCCCATTGCATAAGAGAAACCAAATGGCTGATTGGGTTGCTAAGGTCCATACATAAAAGAATTTACCTTGTACTTGGACTAGTAATCCCTCTCAAAGTTTTATGGGACCTTTTATGTTCAAACACCCATGTAGAGTGTAATTCTAGAATCACTTGAAGCAATGAAAGGAATTTGTTTTGATAAAAAAAAAAGGTTATGGCTTGAGGGTTTACATCATGGAAATTATTTGAGCTATGAGTTTCTCCTCCGAATTTCAGCCAGTTCTACTGGTGCTAGCATGGATTGCTTGTTCAACTAATAAATTAAACCCAATAAGGTAGATGATGCCTTTTAGGCTAGTGTACAAAACTATAACAAGATCACTTCAACTCAAAAGGAGCTCAGGTGACAAGATTGTGACATGAGGATGATTGGCTCAAGTTGCGACAACGGCGAGAATGGAGATTCTTTAAGGAAAAAGGACAATCGGACAAATCGGGGAAGAGTAATGGGTTGAGTCTAAAAATTGCTTCAGTGACTCGTAATCTAGCAGCCATTGGCGCTCTCTTCATTTGCTTTCGGTTCTTGCGGCTTGCTTAGGTTTTTCGATTTCTATTGCTGAGTTTTGTTAGAATCTTAGTTTGCTCACTTGCTTTCGCGAAGTTTATTGATCAGGTTAGTATCATGTCATTTGTCTCCCTTATGATT
The DNA here is from genome assembly GCA_014182515.1 of Eucalyptus microcorys. Lineage (NCBI taxonomy): Eukaryota > Viridiplantae > Streptophyta > Magnoliopsida > Myrtales > Myrtaceae > Eucalyptus > Eucalyptus microcorys. Next base: position 2,538,655 of record CM024572.1, read on the forward strand.
TCCTCAGGTGGTGGCTACATGCCATCCATAGTAGATGCCCTATTGGTCTTGATGTGCTGATCATCATGCCAAGACATGCCAAGACCGGCGATAGCTGATTTTTGCACCTTTAACAGGTCCTTTTAACTGCGTAAAGAAATTTATGCATAATTTGAGAGGATTTTACCCACTCCCGGAGTATGACAACCATTGTCCAAACTAATCATTACACATAAAATACGATAATTAATGATTGATTTGAATGGACGGTAATATTTGTACTCTCACGGGCGATATAGCTAATCGTAAGAAAACATTCATTTATTGGTGGCATTGTTTAAGAGAAGCTCTGCCCTTTCGTCCTATAGTGTTTCTGGCTCGTGCTTTTGCGGTGTAATCATGCCTCGACTATTCTACATGTGATTTTCCCTTACCTTCTCAAAACGGCATTAACGTGATAAAAATTCAGCATGGGGCCTAAAAATGTACTTTCAATCACATCATCGTGTCTCCAATCTTCTTTGGCTGGCTTCATCTCAGCATAAACTAACATCGTACAATGATGCGCAATTGACAGTTGAATAAAGTCCTTGTTGATATTTTTTTGGGATGTTGTGTTCATCGACTTGAACTGGGTTTAATGCATCCAATCATAATCAATTTTCTGGTCTCGTCACGAGTGTGACGCATGAGTATGACGTAAGTGTGAGGAGTGTTATATCCAAGAGGTATATGCCGAGCATTGTTCCAATTGGAAATCACGTGTAGAAAGTTTGGACCAATACATGAACCCGAGTAACCTTATCAGATTCAAGTGTATCGGGATCATGACTGTTGCACCCCGCAAGCTAAAGAGATGGGGGTGACGCAACCGTCCTTCCTTCCAAAAGACACGGCCTCTAACCATTCAATTCCTACTCCCATAACCCCATCCACACTGCTCTCGCTTTAATAATCGCTAACTAAAGGATCTGAAAAGATTGGAAAAGAGAGAAATGAGCGATCACAAGCTCAGTGAGCAATGCATATCTTCTAAGAGAATCAAGTACCCACTATACATACATATATACAAAGCCATACTAGCCTACTAGGACTTCACAACCCAAACTCATGGTATAAATTACATATTGAATCACATGAGTTATCTTATTTCATCATAGATTTGTACAAGTTAGAGATACTCATTTAAATCCATTATCACAATTCAAGCATCAATAGTTGAGTCTCTTGATTAATCTCTATCAAATACATGCCAATAGTCCAATACATTGATTAATCTCAAATCAAACTCGTATCACACATCAATTGTCTATTTCACTGATCAATCCCATATCACATCACATCTCAAGACCCTAAAGGTGACTCCCACCGGACCACGTCATTATGTAACACTTAGCCCTTAAGTAGTACAAGGCCCTAGAATTGGTTCTTGCAAAATTACGTTATCGGGTAGCACTTAACTTTTGATCAACATACACAAATAGTACAAGGCCCTAGAGGTGGCTCACACAAAATTACCTTATCGTGTAGCACTTAACTCTTGACTACATATACCAATAGTACAAGGCCCTAAAGGCGGCTCACGAGAAATTACGTTATCGTGTAACACTTAATCCTTTATCGATCTGTATCACAATTGGTTTCACAAATCATAACATAGCCTTTCACAAATCGATTATTTTCACAATACCAATGTAGAATCCGTATATAAGTCGGTTTCACATACCGAATCAAATCACCTTTCATAAACCATACTCAAAGTCAACCTAATTCATTCGGAAAAAGGTTTCCCAAAATATATACTACTTCCCAACTCTGTCCATCATATATATATGTTCATTTCATAATAGTCATTTCTCACATCATCACGTAATTCATTTCATAAACCAGTAACATTTCAAAACATCTTTCTCATTAAACATTTCCTAAATCATTTAAGAACCCATTATATAAATCAGTCTCATCAATATCCACATTTAATATTTCATGACAACTTCAATAAGACATTTCTCAAACCATTCTCAAATGAATAAAAACGGTAAATGCCCAGTCCATTATTTTTACGATTTGCACATAATGTACTTCATACTTTTCATATTTTGCAAATTTTTTTAAAAAAAAATAGCACTACTCACCTAGAAACACTCGAACCAAACAACACATAGCTAAATGGGCCGACAATTTCGCAATCCTATCAATTAAACGAAAATCGATATTAAATCAAATAACCTCAACTACGAAACGACAAAATTATGCTTAAGCACTAATGAATCGACTTCTACGCACTAACAAATTGCCCATATGAAGCGATCACTCAAACTTAACTCAATGTAGAACTCGCCCATGAAACTCTATAGTTTCGCTCCGACCAAATCATTGCACCAAAAGAACTTCCGTCATAATCCACGGCTCTACAACTCCATAAACCTCCATTTCCATGAAATGCCGAAGTCCCATACCACAAAAATTGGACTCAACGGCTCGATTTTCTCAAAATTTCGAATTTAAGTTATAAACTCGAAAAATACTTCGATTGGATGAACAAGAGGTGTGAATACCTATTAGCCATTGCGGATCGGAGTACCTCTGACTTGGCAATGCGTCCACGGTGAGCATGTGCAGACACCCCCACTTCCCTCCTTTTCTGCTGAACATCCTATTTATTTTTATTCCCCCCCTTCTTGACTTGTCAACCTCCTTTGATTTATTTTTTTGTTTATTTTTGTTTTCTTTCTTTGACTTTTCAACTCTCTTTTCTCTCCCCAGTTCTCACTGCGCAAGCTCTCGGCTTAAAAGAAAGGAGCCGAGTCCTTTTTCCCCCTTTTCCTAATCTCTGACTTTTCAACATTTGAATTTTTTTTTCTTTTGGGCTCCATCACTCTTGACTTGGTCAAGATGTAACGACCACATTCTCGGACCAGTACGATAAAATTGTCCTTTCTTCCTCCCAATAATGTTATCATGGAAGAGAAATTTCCACAGCCCACCTGTCTCCAACTCCAAAGGAAAGACAACAAGGAAACACTGTCCTGGTCAGAGATCTGAAGTCACGGTCACGGGATGCTTCTCCTATAAAGAGTAGCCTCCCCCCACACCAGCAGTCCAAGTTCAAACCCACGTATTCAGACCGATAAAACCAGCCAGAAATGCCAAGCCCACCTCCATCCACACCATCCCTCTCCCTCCTCTTACTTCTCTTCACCTCATCTCTCATCGGAGCCTCTCATGGCGGCGGGATTGCCATTTTCTGGGGCCAAAACGGTAACGAAGGTACCCTCACCAGTACATGTGCCACCGGCAAATACACCTACGTAAACCTCGCATTCCTCAATAAGTTCGGCGGTGGCCAGACCCCGCAAATCAACCTCGCAGGCCACTGTGACCCTACCTCGGGTAGCTGCACCAGGATAAGCAACGGCATTCGGAGCTGCCAGAATAGGGGCATCAAGGTGATGCTCTCCCTAGGCGGTGGCGATGGGAGCTACACGTTGGCATCTCGGGCCGATGCGAGGAACGTAGCGAAATATCTGTGGAACAATTTCCTGGGTGGCACATCTAGTTCTCGTCCACTAGGAGATGCAGTCTTGGACGGCATCGATTTTGATATTGAACTTGGGTCTACCAAATATTGGGATGATCTTGCCCGTTATTTATCAGACTATAGCAAGCAAGGGAAAAAGGTGTACCTAACGGCAGCACCTCAGTGCCCGCATCCCGATAGTCATATGGGGGCTGCGCTTAACACCGGTCTTTTCGACTACGTCTGGATACAGTTTTACAATAACCCTCCATGTCAATACAGCTCCGGCGATATTAGCAAGCTCACAAGTTCTTGGAGCAAATGGGTTGCTTCCATAAACGCCAGGAAGATGTTCGTGGGCCTGCCGGCGTCCAGAGCAGCGGCCGGAAGTGGGTATGTTCCACCAAAGGTGTTGACTTCTCAGATACTTCCTGTCATAAAGAAGTCAGCAAAATACGGAGGCATAATGCTGTGGTCAAAGTACTATGATGATAAGAATGGTTACAGCGACTCCGTTAAGAGTATTGTGTAAGCTGGATCTTCATGCACGACAGGAGTACAGTCTCATTTCTAGAATTAAATAAAGCTGTTGGCAAGCGGTATGTCCAATACATTAAGGCTTAGGCCATCAAGTAATGTGGGATTATAATATTCTGAGAAAAGTTTACTGTTTATGAACATTATCTTCCAGGAAAGTCTCTATTGAGCCACTAATCTCTTCCTCAATTTGTTATATGTTTCCTGCATATTACATTTAAAAGTGGCCTCAACTAGCTCAGTACAAACCAGTACCTCATTAGCTAGCCTGGGCAATCCTGGAGGCTGATGGAGGCAGCAATTCGCTCCCGTCACCAATGTTCAACAACATCTCTCAATTAATTTATCTCTAAAAGTGGTCGAAATTATCCACATTCCTTGTCATAACCTCATATTTGCCATCGTTAACCAGATCAAGTAACACAGTACAGCTATACTGTAATCCCAATACCAATAACAAAAATACTCACCGCAGATTTACCACTGCCCTCATCACAAAAACCTGAGTCATTGACCGTACTTCCCTCCCTTTTAAGAACGGAAAGTAAGCACAAATCATGTAAAAGGTCATTTACATGGATTCACAAGATCCAAAGACGGCTCCGGTCAAAGATTTCCTTTCTTTACATGCAAAAACTGTCATCTTGTCCTCTTTTTCTTCTATATCTCTCAACATGCTTACGACCTGTTCTCTACCTCCATTTTTTTTTTATCAAAGAGGCAAGAAGAATTAAACACGGGCATAGTTTGCCTCCTTTCTTCGACCTCTAATGTCCACCGTTTGCCTATTTTTTTGCTTCTAGCTTGTTTTCCACCACCGTGAAGTATTTACATGGATAAATTCACCGTCATGTTTCAAGACTCTTCAGAGAGTCCAGTGTACGGAGGAAATCGTGCAAGAGCAAAACTTTTGTTAGCCAATTAACTCGTTTATATAACAATACCAATGGTATTCAAGGGTTATTTTCATTTCCCCCCAAAGTTTCAGGTATTACATTAGCATAGAGTATACTGCCCTGCCAAGTACGAACAGAAGTTGGGTCCATGCGAATTTAAGCAGAAAATGACAAAATTAGATGGGACCATGACACTGACTAAACAAAAACAATCATTAAATAGAAATAAACATTAGTTAATTACCAGAATTAAGAAATACAACTTCCCATCCTTCTGCAGCTCTATTCACTTCCAGCATTCTTTTTCTTCAACGCTTCAATATCACTGGCCAATTCCTTTCTGCTAGACTGCAAACGAGTAGCAGAAATTGGCATCATGTGGCTCACTCGAGAGGGAACCTCAGGACAAGATAATGCAACGCACTATGCACTCACATGGATTTGTCCCAAATCTCTACACCACAGACATGGTAGAGAATAAAGCATCAGACTTCAAAAGAACCTAATGATGCTTCCATCCGGGTCTAATTTTAAACATGTCATTCCCAGAGCATTTCCATTTCATGCAATACATACTATACCAAATAGTTATGATATAAATTAAGGCCGGAATATTATAAACATTGCCTTATCATGTAGCTTTCATGCACTGGTACCTATAGAGAACTTCCATTATCCTTTATCTGCTCCACCAACAAGACAATGTCTCCACATAAACTATATTGTCAAGAACACTACGGATACACTGCAAAATCGAGTCTTTTGCCGATACTATCTCGCCAGGAGTAAGTGAAAAAATGCTACCAGCAGAGAAATAGAGCATAAATAGCCAAGTTTACCTTAAAGAGCAAATATCAGTAGACAAACCATCCTGTGTATCCAAGACCTACCAACTCCATGACCTTTGGCAGCTGTAAGCAAACTATGTCAGAAGAGCTCTCGCCACTAGGAGACAATCAAATTTGTGGCAATTTCTACAGGCAGCTAATGCTGAAGGATCATCCCAAAATTTTAATACTTACTGACCTTTTCTTTTGCTCAGGATGTTACGTAGGCACCTTAAATAAGTTCTCAATTGCAAGAACAGAAGAAAGCCAAACCTACCAAAGGGACTGAGTTGATAGCCTCAGCTACAAAAGATGACAGCCAAACAGCAACTGTTGCCCCACTACCGTATATGAAGACTGTGGATTTGTCTTCAATAGCATCCCGCTGTCATCATCTAATGTCAACATTTTTTTGTCAAACGGAGGGAAGTGTCTGGACGACAAGTGCAATATTTTAAGGCCCAAAATCACCATTTTAATTGAAAATATGTGGATGCTGTCATTTGCTCAATATTAAAGAGTCGACTAGGTCAAGTTGACCCTACTTAACTTCAATCACTAGACATCATGATCATGGAGTGCTGCAGTTAGCTTACCTCATGAAATGTTAGCAAGAAATAATTCTTATCCCTTTGGATAAATTACAAGCCATTTTTTCCCTTTGTCAGGAATCATCAATATATACCAATTAAACGATATCAGACAGAAAAATTACCTCAATGGGAAAAAATCAGGGGAAGAAAATAAATTCACTTGAGACAAATTTTTAATGTTTCTACTGTGCTGTGTGTGGGTTTTCATAATCCAACATTGCGAAGTAATAGCACCCTAACCTTCTCCTTCGAGTCAGCAAACATCGCTCCAACTTCAACAGGACTAGGTGTCTCTTCAGAAGAAGCTCTGATCTGGACAGACTTGAACCTGTTGGAATATTCAATGAGAAAGACTGTTAATTCGATGTGCCAGAAAGGTAAAACTTTCGAAACTTTGATAAACTCATCATCATGCGAAAAAACACAAGTATCCGAACAAATTAGAAGAAAAAAAGTTGTGATGACATAAGTCCATCTATGATTCTGCCAATTTAACCAAATTAACATATGTAGTTCTTCATATTTCTGCTTTGAAAAGATGCCTGTTGGAGGAAATTAAGCAGCTAAACAGTAAGTTAGCACAGCTTCAAGCTCTGTTGGAGGAAAAAGAAACACAATTATGCTGATCAAGGAGGTAAGTCTGTCTGTCTTTTTGGGGTAAACTCTGTCAACTTTTTACCTCAAAACTTATGGGTCTATTGTCTGCACCATTTTCTGATAATATTTTTATTGTTGTGATTGTGCTTGCAACCAGTCATGCTGCATCAGTGATGGATGCTAGCATAGCTCAGAGTAATTCTTCAACTCTGTCAAGTGGTGTGCTTGATGAAAATATTGCATCATTACGAGATAATCAAGACACCCATGATCATGCTGCTCCCAATCCGGGTAATAGAGTGTTGGCCCAGGATTTGGTTGATGCTGCAAAAGCCAAAGTCGAGTTAGAATCTCTTGCGACACCTTCTGCTCATGTTACAACCTCTCTAAGTGTATGTAGTGATAATGGAAATGGTGGTGCCAATCTAATGCTCCAAGATGGTACCATTGGTAAATTTCTAAGCCTAAATTCAAGCAAAATTCAAAACATGTTCACTTATGTGAAGTTTGGTTAGTTGCTAGAAGAATGGCACTCTAAATTGTCTTCGGTCCAAGCTGGTAGATGGTGAAGTGACCCAACAAGGCCAGGAACTGAACTCGATGAGGGAAAGCTAATTTCTTGATCCGGGGTTTCAATTAAATAAAAAGGCTAAAGGAAAAGCCGCTTACTTAGACGATAGACCTCAAAACAAAAGAAGAGCCCCGCACTCACACCTTAGTCTCACTCTCAAACAAAAGGAAATGACGATTCAACGAAAGGGACCTTAGACGATTGGACTAGATCGAAAGCCTGGAATGATTCTGGACTAGTGCTGTTGGACAAGTTTGCACAAGTGCTTAATCACCGATGGTAAAACAAAGATATTGGGATAATGTATGGCTGGAAGATCCTCTGGACTATTAGGATGTGTTGCATTTCGTGCAATAGATGGGACCCCAGATTCACGAAAATATCTTCATTCCATTTTTCACCAGAATATCTGCAATGATTGGAATAGTTGCATTACAAAGTTATACTTGGTAAGTAGTTGCTTAATGCATTGATCAGAAACTGGAAGAGAAGTAGAAGGAGAAGAAGAATTCCCTGAGGTGAAAGTAGACTTTCAGGTAATTCTGTCAAGCTGATTGAATGACATCTTTAGGACTAACACATTACACCTTTTATTGGTTAAAGTGTTATCTGGTAGTGACTCCCACCCTGCAACGCCATGAACTATAGGAAACATTTTTGGGCCATACAAGTCCAATCACTCAACGCCACTTCTCTGCCTCTGGGAACAATATTGCCAGGACATCCATGGACGGCACAGTCAGGTTCAAATGTCAATTTGGCCTATATTAGGTTTTCTTCTTTAAGCCATTGCCAGTTTCAAACTTATTTTCTAGTTTGGATTGATCTTCTTCGTTGAAATGGATAAGGTTTTCTCTCCGGCCATCTATGCCCAGATAGAATAGGTAGTGCAAACAAAGGTTTATTGGCATACTAGCAAGCTTCTTGTTCAAGAGTATTGTCTATTTCTTCAACTATATGGTTGTCCGATGTTCTTCTTTTACCTCTTTGATGCATTTTTTTCAGAATATGGACCTATGACTCATCAACTTCAGCACCAAGAAATGCAACTATCTACCGTGGGGCAGAGATAATGTCGCTGGACTGGGAGTGTAAATCTGATCAATTGGTATGATTTGCATTTTAGTCCAATATCTTGGCTGACCAGCAAATGTTTCTTCAAGAGAAACCTTTCATTAAGACCTTATTTCTTTTTTACTAAAGCTTCTCATAGGAATTGCTGATGGAGGAGTTAAGGCATGGAATGCTGACACAAAAAGAGTTGTCTGTGATCTCAATACAACAGAGGCTTTTCCAAGGTTTTAAAACATGAATTGTGATTTTGTACTTCTTCAGTTCTTGCTTCTTGACATTTGTGTTGTTCTGCAGTGTCTTGGATTTGAAATGCAGCCCGGTAGAACCAAGTTTTGTTTCTGCTGCGGCATCCGAGTATTAATTTTCCCTTACAGGACTAGGGAATGCCTTTTTGTTGCATCTTTACAATTGATTCCTTTGTTGGCCATGTATTTAATGTAAGTTTTGCACTTTATATGAGGATTAGTCTGTGCAGCTTTTCCACGATTTAGTTGTTTTCATTTTCTCTGGAAACTTTTTTTTAAGTCTATTTGGTTTAAAATGCTTCCGTTTTGATCTTAAAAGCAGACATGGTTCTACACATACTTTATATCGTGGATCTTCTCTGTTGCAAATTGTATGTTGGTTAGCAACTTTTGGTGGCTCTGAGATAAAACTCTTCCACAAAAAAGGAGGTTATGCGGTACATTAATTTGACTGCGATTGATGTTGCTATTCTGTGAGTGAACTTTGAGGCTATAGGTGACTTTACCATCTTTTGGATGAAGTGTCACTGGTTTAAATACAAGGATATGTTATCAAAAGTAATCTTGTGGAGCGCAGACACTTATGAGGTCCTTTATGTTTGGCATGCTAAAAGTCAGCCATGCTCCTTGCTGCCTAATGCAAATGTGGTATTTCTCTTAGCAGAACTTAAAGATATGACAAAACCTAAGCTAGTGTTTGACAGTGCCTGCATGTTCGTCTGGAGATAGCATATCTGTCTTTAGCAGATGAAACTTTTTCTGGGAACTTTTCAGAAATCTATTCCATTTCAGGTTGATGCTTTTGCAATGAAGATTATTTTCTTTATAGATGCACTTGATAATAGGTATTTTTTTCCTTTGTAGGCATGTTTCTGGTCATATTGATGACTCAGCTTTTGCTTCACTAACTGTATGGAACATGAAGACATGGAAAGCAGCGGTATGTGTTTTTCTTGTTCCTGGAACAACCTATGATTGAAGTTACCAATTTATTCATTGTCTTTTGTGACTAGAACAACTGCCTGGTTTTCCTGAAGACAGTCTTTCCTCTTGGTGAAGATCCCCCTGCAATTACTTCTTTGTGCTTTAACCACAATGGGAAGATTCTTGCTGCCTCTGCCACGGATGGAATAATTCACATGCTCGGTATCCTTTTAGTGTCTACAACGGTGATGGCAATGGAATTCGAAGCAAAGACACATTGATCTGTCTTTGCCAGATAGCCTCATCTTCCCCTCCTTCTCCATAGATCCATCGCCTTCGAGGAGGAGAACAGGGAAGTTCTGAATCTTCACAAGCTTATGTGGACCTTGTTATGTTTTGTAACTTGGATACATTGAAGAAGACATATTGCTTTGGAATTACCATGAATTCTTTTCTGTGTGGTTTTGAATTATCATCGTCTCCTGTTTCTCCAATATGTGGCCTGTAGACTAGTAAATGTTAGAAGGGAATGCCTTAACTAGCCATAGACATGCCTGCCGGTTTACAAATTACCGGGTGGCCTGCGCATGATTGTGGTATAAGCTCCCTTCTTTTTGGAGCCGATAAGACAAACTTCTTTAGTTTGGGTAAAGATGGAAAGGCAAGTACATTCTCTTGTTACGATTTATAGATGCATATCTTGGATGCTTGGAACTTGAGCATCCATTAAGCTCATTCCATCCCATATATTTTTATGTTTAATCATGGTATGAAATATAAAAAAACTTGATGGTCTTGCCATTTTAGGTGTCCGAGTGGAGCCTGTAGAAATAGGGTCATGTTCCGTGTGTCAAAGGAAACACTGCCAGTTAAGAGGAATAATCCAGAATCACCCGGGAATCACCACAACTTCCTCTTTAAGGAAGATTACCCAAGGGATATCTCTCTTGAATTTTCATAATGAATAATTGAATCAATCTAGGATTAGAATTGATACACCTAGATTAGGAAAATATACTCTTTCTTTTTATTAATCATTCTTTGTATTATACATTGGTTTCTTTATACAAAGATTCATATAGCTCTCAATATAATAAAACTTTCCTCAAGATAATATTCTACCGAAACCTATCTCTCTTGAATTTTCATATGGTATCAAAGCCTTGATTGTGCAAGCATAGTTTTTTTTTCCTTTCTGATCCAATGGAAAATGAATCTTGTCCTGCTATTGCTTCTTCTGGCAATTCAACACTCAGTTCATCAACACCTGAAACACCCACTATTCTCCATATTACAGGGAATTCAACTAACACCGTTACTTGTTCTGCAATTGGTGTTAAATTTACAGGTGATAACTATGTTGTGTGGAAGGCCCGTTTGCTCCTGTTTCTTTGAGCAAATAAACTGCTTTCAATTGTTGAGGGAACTACACCCTCTCCACCCAATTAGATCACTCAAGAAGGGATCGATGGAGCAATTACAATTGTGCCCTTGATACTTGATACACAAGGGATCAAATTGCTTTGGGATGGATCCTCAACACTACTTCAGATGCCATCGTTGGTTAACTTAGCAATTTTGTAACCTCAGCAGATGCATGGAGATTTCTAGCTGCCTCCTCTACCGCGCGGAACAGCGCAAGGGCCACACGTTTGCGCATGCAGTTGCAAACAATGCACAAAGGGAGGGTTGTGTCAAAGGAAACACTGCCTGTTAAGAGGAATAATCCAAATTCAGCCAAGAATCACTGCTACTTCCTCCCCAAGAAAGATCACCCAAGAGATATCTCAGAATCATTGCAACTTCCTCTCCAAGGAAGATCACCCAAAAGATATATCTCTTGAATCTTCATAGTGATTAATTGAATCAATCTAGGATTGGAATTGATACACCTAGATTAGGAAAATATACTCTTTTTATTAATCATTCTTTGTATTATATATCGGTTCCTTTGTACAAAGATTCATATAGCTCTTAATATAATAAAACTTTCCTCAAGGCAATATGTTGTCGGAATCTATCTCTCTTGAATTTTCACATTGTCAATCAATTCTGTTGTACTTTAGCTAGTTAGCTAGCCATGATGGGGTGCGATTGGACCGCACCATTTGAACTTGATACGGTACGATGGAAGGACACCATTTGTAGGGGTGTTATGGAGACGTATAAAAACCTCCCGAACACAACTGTTGGAAGTGTTGGCAATTCATTCGCACTAAATTTTCTCTCCATTTCCATCAAAGAAGAAAGCGGCATTCAATTTCAATTTTGCAAGAACGATCAGCATTTACGCTGTGGAAATAAGGTGTTTTCCTTGTGATTACATCCAGACTAACGTGAGGAAGTGTTGTTCGTGATTTATTCGCAATTCAACGTTCGATTCGAGGCCATTTGCTGTTTGCGCATCGGAATCAGGTAAGTTGTCTTCCGCCGACTTGAATTCCAACATTGGTATCAGAGCCCGATCGTGATTTCTGCCTTATTTTTCATCGAGTTTTCTCATTTACCATTTGATATTGAGATCAAAAGATTGTATTCTACACTGTTTGGATCTCTGATAGTCGGAATTGCCATATGAAAAACTCGAAATTGAACCGGAGCGAAGAACGGGTTTCGGGGTCGCGTGATCCATGAGGTTTCGGCCGTTTTTCGAACTGATTTTTTCATCAAAATTAATTTTTGAATATACAGGGTGAAAGAGATCGTCGAGACGAGTCCGACGGTGGGTCGAGCGCCGCCGGGAGAGCCGAACGCGCCACACGCGCGGCCGAAGCCGCGCGCGTGGGCGACATGTGGCTGAAGCGGCGGGCACGGCCGGCGCCCGCCGCCACACGCCGGTCGACGAACCGGCACGTGCGCGACGCGCGCCGTCGGCGAACCGGCGCGTGATGACGTCACCCAACAGTCGGAATCGCGGGATGACGTCATCGATGACGTCGGCGCGCGGCGGTTGTTGGCCGGCCGGCGACCCGACCCAACCTGTCGACCCAACCCAAGACCCGACATGTTGACCCAACCCGACCGTTGACCGGTCAACGGTCGGACCGATCACCGTCCAGCGGTCGGACCGGTCACCGGTTGGACCGGTCGGACCGGTTCGGAGCCGTTTGGCTCGCTGGTGCGTGCGCCACACGCGCCGCGCACTCAGGCGGCGCGTGAGGGCGCGTGCGGGCTCCGATTGGAGCGTGGTCGGTGGTGTTTGGTTCGTATGAGTGTCCTCTACACAGTGGTATAATTATTTTATACTTTTAAATTTTATAAATATATGAAAATGCGTAGGAAACCCTATGTACGTATATTTTTGGGGTTTAATGCAGCTTATTCATTTGTAGCTTGTATTTTCTTGTGATTAGGGAAATACGGTAGCTAACTTGTGTGCAAATGATGTTATATATGTTGTGTAGAGCTTGGTTCATTGATATGATGTATATATTTTAAGATACTTGCAATTTTCTAGTTGCTAGAAAATTAGAACAATGGTAGGAAATCAATTACACGTTGAATTGCAATTTTGATTATAATTGAAGCATGATTGTTGTTTATACACGTTGATTATTGTCATGCTATGTTTTTGTGTTAAGGAAAAATGTAGAAATTACATAAGGTCATGTAATTATTTTTCCTAATGGGAGTTCATAGGTTGGTAGAATTGAAAGGAGTTCTCACCTAGAACTTGAAAATTTGTGCAAATTAAACTAATTAATGATAATAGAACAATTGTACATAGAAGTTGATTGGGAACATAGTGAACTTTTGCTTTTGTGTCTTTTGTTGAATTATCATTAATTTAGTTTGTCTTTGCTGCAAATTAGATATGTGTGTTACTCTGTAAAGTGTGCTAGTATTGATTCTGCGTTTATTATGTCAATGTGTTATAGTAATTGATTATGGCTTCGGCATCCAAGACCATTGTGGCTGACCTCAATAAGGGTGAGAAGCTGAACGGTGACAATTATGATATTTGGCATCGAAAGATTCAGTACATCCTTGAGGAGCAAGAGATTTTGGAAACCCTCAACCATACCATGGATGAACCTGAGCATGGAACTTCAGCTCAACACAGGAGAGATCTAGAAGTTTATCAAGCTTGGAAAAAGAAAAATAGCATTGCTCGCATCACGTTGCTAAGCTGTATGCAAGATGATCTCATGTGTGAGTTTGAAAGTTATGATAAAGCTCAAGTTATGTGGGTTGCCTTGAAGGATAAGTTTGGGGGTACATCTGCCACTAAGTTAAGGAGACTCACCATCAAGTTTGACACATTCCGAAAGCGCCCAAATGTAACAATGAGGCAGCATCTTTGGGAGATGTCAAACATGATTCGTGAGCTGAAGTCGGCAGGTCACTCCCTTACTGATAAACAACAAGTTCAGGCTGTTATAAGGTCTCTTCCTGACAATTGAGAGCATATGAAGATCAATATGACGCATAATGAAAATATTGTCACTTTTGATGATATTGTGCGTCATTTGGAATTAGAGGATGAGCGCCTAGAGGCTGTGAGATCCTCTACCCATGCTTATGTTGCTGAATCGAGTTCGCACAAGGTTTCGGGCTTCAAGCACAAAAGGAATTCTCAATTCAACAATAAAGGGAAGAGAACTGATCAGGCACCTAAGAGGGCTAAGACCTTCCAACGCAAGAAGCGTGGTGGGAAGAAGGACAAGGCCAAGATGGAGTGTTACAATTGTGGCAAGTGGGTCACTTTGCTCGTGAATGCACCGAGCCTAAAAGGTACCCTATTACTCAATTACTTTGAGTAATGCTTTTGTTTCTAGTATCTTGTAATGCTTGCTGAATCTCATCCAATGTGGACGTAGACTCGGGAGCAAAGACCACGTAGCTAGAGACCGAGAAGCATTTGTGGAGTATCGTCGGATACCGCCTGGAAGAAGATGGATATATGTTGGGAATAACTCAAGAGTTGAAGTGAAGGGTGTTGACACATGTAAATTAATCTTACGTGGTGGTCGAAACCTATTCCTGCATGATGTCCTTTATGCTCCAAATATTCGACAAAACTTGGTCTCTATAGTTGTTCTTCTTAGCTTAGGTTATGTATTGAATTTCCATGGTAATTGTGTTGACATTTTGTATGGAACAGTTTATTATGGCTCAGGTCATGTATCGAATGGTTTTATGGTGTTAGACATTGACTATGATCAGTACTATGTTAATGTTGATGGTTGTTTTTCTTTAATTGCATCTTCTAGTAATGTTGAGATTGATGCAAGTATTTGGCATGCTAGATTAGGTCACATTGGATTGCAAAGAATGCAAAGATTAGCTAGAGAATGCATTTTAGGGTCACTCACTAATGTTAGTCTATCCGTATGTGAACATTGTCTAGCGGAAAAAGCAACTAGAAAACCATTCGGTAAAGGGACTAGAGCCGAATTTCCATTGCAACTTATTCATTCGACATTTGTGGTCCTTTGAATGTGAGGGCGAGGCATGGAGCCTCATATTTCATCACTTTCATAAATGACTTCACGCGTTTCGGTTATGTCTTTTGATCTCCCATAAGTCAGAAGCATTAGACTGCTTTAGACGATATATAACGATGGTAGAGAATCAGTTGAATAAAACAATAAAGGCATTAAGAACCGATCGCGGACGTGAGTATCTATCAGAGCAATTCAAGGCTCTTTGTGATGAAAATGGAATTGTACAACAATTGACTATTCCTGGTACTCCACAACAAAATGGGGTAGCTGAGAGAAGGAATAGAACCCTATTGGAAATGGTTAGGTCTATGATGGCGCAAGCAAATTTACCTATCTCCTATTAGGGAGATGCGTTATTGACTGCTACCTATATACTTAACCGTGTGCCTTCAAAATCGGTCACTTCCACCCCTTATGAATTATGGACTGGTAGGAAACCAGACTTGAATAGTCTACGTCCATGGGGATGTGCAGCTTATGTTCATGATTATTCCCATAAACATGGCAAATTAGGTCCTAGAGGGAAGAAATGTATATTTATAAGATATTCTGAACACTCCAAATGGTACGTGTTCATAGGTGAACAAGCTAATGGAAGTATGACCGAAATGGAGTCACGAGATGTCACGTTCTTGGAGAACGATTTTCCTAATAGAGGTGAGATTGATAAGGACTTCCAATTATATGAGATGGAAGATCCTGATAACACACCCACTGATGTTGTAGAGGGAAATGAAGATTTATCTCAACACACAAGACCTAGTGGGAGTGTTGCATCGCCTGCTGAATTGAATTCGAGAGA
Source organism: Eucalyptus microcorys (assembly GCA_014182515.1). Classification (NCBI taxonomy): domain Eukaryota; kingdom Viridiplantae; phylum Streptophyta; class Magnoliopsida; order Myrtales; family Myrtaceae; genus Eucalyptus; species Eucalyptus microcorys. The sequence continues at coordinate 2,554,667 of CM024572.1, forward strand.
AATTCAATTGCGTAAAAGTAATCGTAAAAGTATTCCCCATCGTCGTTTTGAGATTGAAGATGAAGCATTTATGATTGCTCAAAATGACGATGCCGAGCCTAAGACTGTTCAAGAGGCTCTCTCATCCTTTGATAAGGAAGAATGGAGAAAAGCTTTAGAATATGAAATGGGGTCAATGAGGGCAAATCATGTCTGGGACTTGGTTGATCTACCACCCAATCGTAAGGCCATTGGAAACAAATGGGTCTTTAAGATTAAGCGAAGGGCGGATGGATCCATTGAAAAGTATAAGACTCGCCTTGTGGCGAAAGGTTATACTCAACAAGAGGGTATAGACTATGAGGAAACATTTTCACCAGTTGTAAGGTTTGCCTCAATACGCCTTATTTTAGCCATCGTTGCACATTTAGACCTTGAATTACATCAAATGGATGTAAAGACGGCATTTCTCAATGGAGAACTAGATGAGGAAATTTATATGAAACAACCAATAGGTTTCATAGCTAAAGGTCAAGAGCATAAAGTTTGCAAATTTCATCGCTCCATATATGGCCTTAAGCAATTATCTAGACAGTGGTATCTTCGTTTTCATCAAGCCATAACAACTTTTGGTTTTATGATGATCGAAGAAGATCACTGTGTATATGTCAAGCGGTCCAAAGATAAATTTGTGATTTTATCACTTTATGTGGACAATATTCTGTTGGCTAGAAATGACAAGGTTTTGGTTATCACCATAAAAGAATGGTTGTCCTTCAATTTTGAAATGAAGGATATGGGAGAAGCTGCTTATATATTAGGAGTTAAGATCGAAAGAGATCGATCAAGGAAACTCCTTACTTTATCACAAGAGTCTTATTTTATGAAGATTCTTGAACAATTCAATATGCAGCATTGTAATCCTATTGATACCCCTGTCATACAAGGTGAAGGCCTAAGTACTGAGATGTGTCCTAAGACTCTAGAAGAAAATAAAGTAATGGAAATTGTTCCTTATGCTAGTGCGGTCGGAAGTTTGATGTATGCTATGATGTGTACTAGACCCGACATATGTTATGCCGTGGGATTGGTGAGCCGATATCAATCAAATCCCGGTCAAGTACACTGGAAAGCAGTGAAGAGGATTATGAGATACTTGAAGGGCATTATGGACTATCGACTTTGTTACCAAGGGAATGATTTACGCCTATTGGGCTACTCGGATGCCGATTGGGGTGGAGACCTGGATGAGTGTAAATCGACTTCTGGATATGCGTTCTTGCTCAATGGAGGTGCAATTTCTTGGAAAGCAAGAAGAAAGACATGCACAGCCTTGTCTACGATGGAGGCGGAATTTATTGCATGTTCGCTGCGTGCAAGTGCAAGAAGCAGTATGGCTAAAACGTTTCTTTAAAAATTTAGCCACTGTCACTGAGGTTCCTAGACCGGTGATAGTTTATTGCGATAGTCAAGCAAGCCATTGCCTATGTGAAGGATCCCAAGTATCATGGAAGGACGAAACACATTGACATAAGGAATAACTTTATCAGAGATATTATAGCGCAGAAAGAAGTGATCCTGCAATACATTTCAACCAATAGAATGGTTCCTAATCCATTTACGAAGGCTATTCCTAGAGACATGTTCTTGACCCATAGGATGTCACTAGGATTGCGTAGAATGTGATATCTGTTATTGTAGAGGTTTATTAGTTTATGTATTTGTGGACAGATGTATTGTACTTGTTTGTTTATTAGTGATTTGATGTTTTATCAATAAGTACAAATCCACTATGAGACTAGCACATACACACATATATTATTGAAAAGTATGTCAGCAGGCAATAATTGGCTCACTCATACGAGCAATGACCTCAAGTGCTGTAGTTAGCATGTTGAGATGAGACATTATGTACAAATAAATGCTGAAGAGCAAGTTTGGTACATAAAATATGTCGCCTTGATAGGAGTCAAGATGAGGTCTGTGATTGGTTTATAATAAGATCGAACATGATAGTCCCGCAATCATGTATACCTGAAATATGCCGGATGCGAGTACTTAATTGGACGCTATAGAAAGCGAGCTGATATAGCACTCGGGCTAAACATGAGTACGTGAGAAGCACGTGACTATGTTTAGGCTAAAATCTGTATAGTGGATATATTTGATGATTGACATACGCTCTTATAGAAAGAGTAATCCACTATAGCATGTAATTCATACTACATGTGCATTGTATGACCAATAAGGGAAGATGAGTAAAATTATTCCTATTTACTCATCGTGTGAGCCCTTGAGGTAATTTGTATTTTACCTCAATTTTGTGCCCTATGTTACTTCTAACTATGTTCTCGAAGTGAAAAAATCAATGTTACTACTTTAGCATGTTACGGGCGGTCATGAATAGATATGGCCTATGGGACGTGTCTAGGAAAGCAGTTGTTCTGAAATTGAGAGAGACATGAGTGCGAAGGAAGACTATTGTTGTTTTACATCTATCGCGTGTATTTACTGGTCGACCAATTATATCGCCCTATGTGGTTGCGGATGTAATTGTAAATACATGGTGTTTTGAGAATAGTCAAGTATAGCCTTTAAGGGATAGGTATACTTGGATTGATGTAACAAAATATGTCTGGGGCACTATGAGACATCGATTGTTTATTTCTTTTCAAGGTTATAGCCATTATGTTATCCCTATCAGGTGCATAATTTGAGCTCCCAAGTGCAGGTGTACTCATTGGTCGCACGGCTTATTTGCCAGTATGAATTGTTTTGTAAAGTTGATGAATGTTAAATGCCTTATATTCTTGATAGAGAACTATCAAGCCCATCATGTCCGAGTGGGAGATGTTGTACTTTAGCTAGTTAGCTAGTACGTCCATGATGGGGTGCGATTGGACCGCACCATTTGGACTTGATACGGTACGATGGAAGGACACCATTTGTAGGGGTGTTATGGAGACGTATAAAAACCTCTCGAACACAACCGTTGGAAGTGTTGGCAATTCATTCGCCCTAAATTTTCTTGCCATTTCCATCAAAGAAGAAAGCGGCATTCAATTTCAGTTTTGCAAGAACGATCGGCATTTACACTGTGGAAATCAGGTGTTTTCCTTGTGATTACATTCAGACTAACGTGAGGAAGTGTTGTTTGTGATTTATTCGCAATTCAACGTTCGATCCGGGGCCATTTGCTGTTTGCGCATCGGAATCAGGTAAGTTGTCTTCCGCCGACTTGAATTCCAACAAATTCAAAGAGGTATCAATTGCAGACCACATATTTACCTTCACAACCATAATATACTTTGATACGTGAGATTACTAGATGTCACCCGGAATGTCAAATTGGTTTCTCAATTTCATTTACGCATGGGGTTGATGGCTTCTCGAATCAATTTCCAATAAGAGTGACGAATTGTCCTCACTTGAGGGGGACGATCCTTAACATGTTATCATCACGCTATCTCATGCCATGTATAGTTGTTGCATAAATTAATCTTGCGTAAGTGTGAGCTGTAAAGTTTCGGTAGTAATTATGTGGATCGTGTTATGCTTGCAGCTCCATTCAGTTAAGACACGGCTCTAGATGCAAATGGAAGGAGATTGTTAGTTACTTGTGGTTCAGCAAGAGCACCCATATACTAGGTACTCTCTCTCTCTCTCTCTCTCTCACACACACACACACATATGCACACACTTACACACACAAAGAAACGATGTAGGAAGCGATGAATGGGGGCTTTTAAGCTGCGTAGTTTCTTTACTTTTACTTCTCGTTAATAGTGCTTTGATCAATGGTTTCAATGTATATTACTTGGAAATGATTTTAGCTCATATCTCATTGCGTTTATTTGGCTTAGATACGAAGTCGGGTAGGTGAGAACTCTCCCTCACAGTGCTTCTGTGACGACGGTGGATTGGCACTCAACCTTGCCCATTTTCTCGACCGGATCAACTGATAATTCCGTGCGCGTGACATCCATATTGTGAAGGCCCTATTATTTGAAAGGTATTAGGTGCTTTATGTTGGAAGATATGCGGATTGCCCGATTCGATCTGATCTTAATTGATCATGATTGATCACGATCTTCATGTATATGTAAATTAAATATTAGATCTAGATTTAGATTGATAGTCCAGATCATTTACTTCCTTATTCAAAATAGAGCTTGTATTATATCTTTGCTGAATTGTACATTCAAAATACATCAATGACAATACAGAGAAATCTTCCCACACCGATTTCCACTTTTCTCGAAACTTCGTCCATTCTTCCTTCACTCTTGCCTTCTTTCATGGTATCGAGCATCTTGATCTCGACTCGCTTCCGCTTCAAACCACTGCCGAAGAAAAATTCTCAACCTGCAAAAGGATCGATCTTTCGGCATTAGGCATACTCTCGAAGGAAGAAATTTAAATTAACTTACTATGGCCTCTCCGCAGGACTTTAGTCTGGCTGCTGACGACAGGACCACCGAAGAAAGCAGTCCTCAAGTTCCACAGATCCAGAATCTCCCTGCAGTAATACCAGTATCCGACCAGCAATTATTTCTAACTCAACCCCAGCAGTGGCGGCCCACGCAGGCTTAGTTTCAATTGGGGCAACCCACGGCGGGTCAACCATACCAGTGGATTCCATATCCACTCTATTTTGGGCCAAGCCCAAGTTCTTCATCGCCTTTTTTCGTGGACCACCAGAATCACGATGGAGGTCCGCCAGCCACGAATGGGGCAAACCCAACCATCGCGAGAGAGCAGACGGGCGGTTCAAGCGAATCGGGTACGGGGCATAATTCCTACCCGGGATATGTCAATACGAGGCATCCAGTTGGGTCGAGCGAATCGGGTCAAGGGACGAATCCCTACCCGATTTCGCACGGGCTTTCTCGCCCATTCCGGCGGCGGCGTTCACCAGGCGACCGAAAATAGGCAATCCCTCGTTTGTCTCCACCGCCGACGGACCGGAGCTTCGATTGATAAACCAGCAACTAACCGGACCAGAGACCTATTCGAAGTGGTCACAGGAGCTCCGGCGGGCACTAGTGACAAAAGACAAAGACGGATTTCTCGATGGGACAATTTCCATCCCCTCCGATGAACGCCTAGCCCGACACTGGCGGAAATGCAATCAACTCGTCCGAACGTGGATCGAAAATTGCATATCCCCAGAAGTCGCGGCTGGGCTTCCACCCACAGAGGATGCCAAAACCATGTGGGAAAACATTCGAGAAATGTACGGTAAAATGGATCAAGCAAAAGTTTTTAATCTTATGCGGGAAATCGCGAACTCAAACGGGGAAACTTGACGGTCACGGCCTGCTTCAATAGGCTATCGTCTCTCTTGAATCAACTCGAAGCAATAGAAGAAAAGCTTGAAGGGCCAGAATCTACCCTCAAGCAGTATAAAAGGATCAAGGAGAGAGAAAAAGCCACGCAATTCCTGTTGATTTTAAACGAATCATACCTCACGTTTCGGTCACAGATCCTTGCCATGGATCCCATGCCACCGATCGGACGTATTTTCCAATTGGCGATGCAGGAGGAGAGTCAGCGACTCACAATCACGAAGAACAGTGAGAGCATCGCTCTGGCTGCCCGCGGAGAGGGGAGAACCCTAACCCTAGCTCGCGAAAAGGAAAAGAAAAGCCCCTTAGGGTTCGGCGAAATCGATTCGCGCGGACTTAAAAGGGATGGGACGAACGGCCAAGATTACATGCAAGGATCAAGCGGCCTAGATTACGCTCGAAGATCTGACGGCCCAGATTACGCACGGAGATCCGACGGTCATCACGGAATCGACATTGCGCCTGGATCGAACGGTGGACAGCAGATCGCGATAAAAGGAACGGACGGCTAGATCTTCGCCACGTCATCAAAGAATTTCGCAAAATTTTTTTAAGGAAAGGGTAAATTTTTTTGCGATTATTGCAAGCGTACTAATCATACCATTGACAGTTGCTGGAAATTACACGAGAAGCCAAGAGAAAAGGAGAAAAAATTTCCCATGACTTATCAGTCACTTTGGACCAACGGTCCAAAAATTGACCAGCCAATTTCATATGGTCGTATCGCAACTCATGCAGAAACTACGGAAGATGGAAATATCCAACAAAGGGGAAGTTTCTCGGGTATTTCACATTGCCTAATTAATTCCATTTCCAGGAAGGCATGGATTATAGATTAGGGGCAAGTGACCATATTATATGCGACAAGGGATTTTTTTCAAATATAAATGAAAGTTACGAATTTTCCTGTCTCTGTACAATTACCCAATGGCAATGTTACTCATGTCAAAGTGATAGGAACAGTGAATCTCAGTCCTCAGATTATTCTTCAGAATGTGCTATATGTCCCAGAATTCCAATTCAACCTCATATCGTGTCTCAAGTCTCGCAAAGAGAACTCATGCCGGGTAATATTCAATGCCGACACATGTTTATTTCAGCCCTTTCGATTTGGGAGACCGATGGGCTTGGGTAATCTTTCGAAGGACTCTATTTCTGGTCAAGTTTTCCAAGTAATTTCAATTTTCCATGCAATTCCTTGAATAAGAAATCATTGTGTAATTCAACGCCAATGATAGAAATTTGACTATGCATATGAGATCGGGTCACAGTGCTTCTTTTTCATATCCTGAATGTCCTATATGTCCCCTTGCAAAGCAATCACGTACACCATTTTCTTCTAGTACCTCACGAACTAGTCAAATATTTGCATTACTACATGTGGACATTTGGGGACCTTATCATACAGTCAACCATGATGGCTCCCGTTATTTTCTTACGATAGTAGATGACTATTCTCGGGCAACATGGATCTTCCTAATGCAATCAAAAAATCAGGTCTATTCTCACCTGAAAAATTTCATTCTGCTATCTAAGAACCAATTCAGGAAATCCATTCAGCGGGTTCGTACTAATAACGGGAGAGAATTCTTCAGTCATGAATGCTCCCAGTTATTCAATTCTCATGGTATTCAACACGAAAGTTCCTGTGTTTACTCACCACAACAAAATGGAGTGGTTGAAAGAAAGCATCGCCATCTACTGGAGGTTGCTCGTGCCTTGAAATTTCAAGCATCAATTCCGGAAAGATATTGGGGTGACTGTGTCACCACAGCAGCTTATCTTATTAATAGAATGCCTACTCGGATTCTCAATGGGCAGACGCCATTTGAGCTGCTATTTGGGAAGAAACCGGACTTGAATCATCTCAGGATCTTTGGATGTCTTTGCTATGCTGCAATCATGGGGCCTTGAGATAAAATGAGCCCACGTGCACGGCGATGTGTCTTTATGGGATATCCCAATCTCCAGAAGGGGTATCGGGTGCTTGAGATTTCCACAGGAGAATTTATAGTAAGTCGTGATGTCATTTTCCATGAGACTATTTTTCCATTTTCTGAAAGGGAATCTTCACATGGAGATCTAGAGATAACTTCCAGCCATCATAATTTTCTCTATGATGAAGCACCATACCGGGATCTCTCCTACATACCAATAGTACAACCGAGGAATCCTATTCTTCCTTCAATCCCAGCTCTACAAGATTCTAATGGAACTTCGAATTCTTTAGAACATATTCAGGGAGATATCTTGGAGGAACCCATTGCTGATGCAGAAGTTGATGACACTACAACAACTTCCTTACTCGCGACATCACAGCCTACCACCGAAGCCGAGCATCTTAGGAGGTCCGAACGAGCTATAAGACCACCAACCCGGACGAAAGATTATGTCTCGTGCTACTCACAACTCTCCAGTGTATTCGGTATCCAATCTCTTCATATGTTTCCTTCGATAGATTGTCTCAGGAGCATAGATGTTGTATTAGTCGATTGTCTGAAGAAAAGGAGCCGTCCAGTTATAAAGAAGCCTCCAGTAACCCAAAATGGCAAGAGGCCATGAAGGCAGAATTGAAGGCTCTTACTGATAATCATACATGGGATCTTGTTCCATTACCAGCTCATCGTAAACCAATTGGATGCAAATGGGTCTACAAGATCAAATATCGGGCTGATGGCTCCATTGAACGGTACAAGGCAAGATTGGTAGCTAAGGGGTTCACCCAAAGAGAAGGTTTTGACTACCACGAGACGTTCTCACCAGTTGCCAAAGATGTTACAGTCCGTTCATTCTTAGCTGTCGCTGCCATTAATGACTGGCACCTACACCATATGGATATCCATAATGCATTTCTCCACGGTGATCTAGATGAAGAGATCTACATGGATATTCCTCAAGGCATACGGAGACAGGGGGAGAATAAGGTGTGTCGTCTTCGTAAATCCCTTTATGGATTAAAACAGGCGTCCAGACAATGGTATGCTAAATTTGCCAGCGCCCTTACAACGGCAGGCTTCAAGCAATCCAAGCACGATTATGCTCTATTCTCAAAAACTAAAGGTATGTCATCTATCTATTTGATGATTTATGTCGATGACATACTTGTTATGGGAAATGATAGAGCCTCTATAGAGAATTTCAAGGAATATTTGCATGCTACCTTCCATATCAAAGACTTAGGAGCACCAAAATATTTCCTTGGAATCGAAATTGCCCGATCTGACAAGGGAATTTCCCTTAGTCAGCGGAAGTTCATTCTAGAAATCATATCAGAAGCAAGTCTATCAGGATGCAAGCCAGCTGTAATTCCTATAGAGCAAAACACTAAGTTGACCACCGAGACTATGATAAGGGAATATCTCAAAATGATGATTCTCTACTTAGTGATCCGTCGGGCTATCAAAGACTTGTTGGGAAACTTATATACCGACAATGACTAGACTCGACATCTCATATGCGGTTCAGACACTTAGCCAGTTTATGCATCAGCCAAAACATTCTCATTTGGATGAAGCTTTAAAGGTCGTAAAATATCTGAAGAAATGTCCGGGGCTGGGGATACTTCTTTCTAAGGAATGTGACATGAGGATGACAGCATATTGTGATGTAGATTATGCAACATGTCCGATTAGTCGAAGATCTGTCACTGGATATTGCATTAAATTGGGAGGATCTCTTCTATCTTGGAAAACCAAGAAACAAGCCACTATGTCTCGTCCTCGCCCGAAGCAGAATATCGAGCTATGGCCAAGGCCACTTGTCAAGTAGTTTGGATGCGAGGATTGCTCAAGGATCTTGGAGTAGAAGTGCAAGGACCCACAAGGTTATATTGTGATAATGATGCGGCTCTTAAACTTGCATTTAATCCTATAGTGCATGAAAGAACCAAGCATATAGAAGTGGATTGTCACTTCACACGGGAAAAGATCCAGGAAGGATAATTGAGACAAGAGGAATAGGGACAACAGAGCAACCAGCAGACTTGTTCACCAAGCCCCTATGTCAAAGGCAACTTGCATATCTATTAAACAAGCTAGGCATCTTGGACATTTACAAGCCACCAGCTTGAGGGGGAGTGTTGGAAGATATGCGGATTGCCCGATTCGATCTCGATCTTAATTGATCATGATTGATCACGATCTTCATGTATATGTAAATTAAATATTAGATCTAGATTTAGATTGATAGTCCAGATCATTTACTTCCTTATTCAAAATAGAGCTTGTATTATATCTTTGCTGAATTGTACATTCAAAATACATCAATGACAATACAGAGAAATCTTCCCACACCGATTTCCACTTTTCTCTGAAACTTCGTCCATTCTTCCTTCACTCTTGCTTTCTTTCACTTTACTCTTCCATTTTCAAGGCGTTTGTTCTTGTGATTCATTGTTGTATGCTTTTGGTTGGATGGATGATCGTCGGATTAATTTTGCTCCTTGATTGGTTTAGCAATTAGTAGTCCCCAACTCATTCTTGTTAGTTATAGAGGTTGTCATAAGCTTGAATGTATCATATTGATTTTTTTTTTTTTTTTGGTGAAAGGTAATCATATTAAGCTGAAACCAATAATTACAACAAAAACGGCACTAAAACATACACTCATAATGAACAAAGGCATAATGAGTGGAAGGTGCCGAGAGAAAAAGAAGGGAAGCCAACAAGGCACAAAATGCGGTTAAGCCGCACAACTACGGCCACAACCAAAAAGAACTAAACAAAAGAAGGCGACCAGCCGGCCAAACAATGGCAACCCCAACCAAAACCAAACAAAATGTCATCGCCCAAACGGAAAGGACGAGACAACCGGCAGGAATCAAGGCCAGCACCGAAACAAATAGCAGCAGGCCATCCTGCACCACCACTCCAACCTGGAAATATTATGGATGCGCCGGAGTAGAAAAGAAGATGCAGGGGTCTATCCCCAGCTACGTTGAAGTCTCTTGTTTCTTGGGTTGTCTTTAACATTCGAGAAGGTTAAAACCTTATCCTTAACCACTTTAATAAGGTGATTCTTCACGGCCGGAAGCGTGAAAGTATAGTTCCTAAAGAGAATCTCATTCCTATAATAAGTTTGTTTGCAGACCTATAATAAGTTTGTAAGATAACCTTTGATATGATTGCTTGTTTGCATCTATCATTTGTTTTTCCCCCCTCTTCACATCCATTTACGAAAGTGGAATGGAAATTTGTCCACTCTTTGTTTTGAGTCAACGCGTTTCCCTTTTTTATCGAGTGAATTTGGTAATCAGTCAACTTATGGCTTAGGAGTTTATATCATGGAAATTGTTTAAGCTCTGAGTTTCTCCTTCGAATTTCAGCCAGTTCTATCGAAACTGGCCTGGATTGCTTGTTCAATTAATAAATTTAACCCGATAAGGCTGATGATGCCCTTCACGCTAGTGCACAAAACTATACCAAGATCACTTCAACTCGGAAGGAGCTCAAGTGACTAGGTTGTAGTCATGAGGATGATTGGCTCAAGTTGCAACAACAGCGAATGGAGATTCTTTAAGGAAAAAGGACAGTCGGACAAATCGGGGAAGAGTAATGGGTCGAGTCTAAAAAATGCTTCAGTGACTTGTAATCTAGCGGTCATTGGCGCCCTCTTCATGTGCTTTCGATTGTTATTGCTTGCTCAGGTTTTTCCGATTTCTGTTGCTAGTTTTTTTAGAATCTTAACTTACTTTCACAAAGTTTATTGATCAGGTTAGTATCATGTCATTTGCCTCCCTTGTGATTTCCTCAGGTGGTGCTGGCTACATGCCACCCATAGTAGATGCCCCGTTGGTCTTGATGTGCTGATCATCAAGCCAAGACGAGCGATAGCTGATTTTTGCACCTTTAACAAGTCCTTTTCATTGTATAGAGAAATTTATGCATTTGAGAGGATTTTATGTTAAATTGCTAAAGGGAGGAGAGATGAAGCTGAAACTTCATCTTTCGTACAGAACAACCAAGTCTTTTACCAAAGACAAAATACATAACGTAAAACACACCATAATTACCCATGTTTTGCATAAAGCACTTACCCCACTAACACCTAAGAACTAGGACAACTAACACACGACTCCATTAACTCTAATAACTGAAAAACCAAATAAGCAAAACGTGCAAAAGGAAATAAATATTATTTCAACAATTCCTCCCTTAAACTGATGTTTTCTAACATTCGGTTTAAAGCCTTGACTGTTTTCAACGTGCAAACACCTAGTAACTTTCTGAGCTTCACAAAGGACTCCATCTTGAGGGCCTTGGTAAATATATCAACAACTTGATCTTCACTCCTGCAGTAGATTAAATCAATTGTTCCATCATTGCTAAGATCTCTCGAGATATAAAATTTTACATCAATGTGCTTGCTTCTTCCATGTAGCATAGGATTCTTGGAGAGTTTGATTGCTGAGTTGTTGTCACAAAAAATTTTAGTAGCTCCTGGTTGCTTGAATTGCAGCTCCTCAAGAATTCTCCTTAACCAAATAGCTTTACAAGCACTAGCTGTTGCAGCAACAAATTCAGCTTCTGTACTTGATAATGTGACAATTGGTTGCTTCTTGGATGACCACGAAATAGCACATGTCCCAAACATAAAAGCATAACCCGAAGTGCTCCTCTTATCATCTTGATCTCTTGCATAGTCACTATCAGTAAATCTCAACAAATTGGACATTTTACCCTTCTTGTAAAATAGCTCAGTCTCTAGTTCTTTACAAGTAACAAAGGATTCTCTTGGCAGCTAACAAATGCATTTTTGTAGGATTCTCCATATATCTACTGATTAAACTCACAGAATACATTATGTCTAGTCTTGTTGCAGTTAGATACATCAAACTGCCCACAATTTGTTTGTAAAGTGTGCTGTCAACTTTCCTCCCTTCATGATCTTTCAATAGCTTTAAGTCAAACTCAACTGGAGTGTTTACAGGATTACAATCCTTCATCTGAAACCTGTCCAAAATTTCTCCGACATATTTCTTTTGAGAAATAAAGATCCCATCATCCGATTGTACTACTTCTATGCCAAGGAAGTAATGCATCATACCAAGATCAGACATTTCAAACTCATCTATCATAGATTTCTTGAATTCTTCAAACATGCCATCATAACTCCCAGTAAATATAAGATCGTCAACATACAAGCAAACAATAAGCATTTTCCCTTTATATCCAATCTTGACAAAAAGCGTATGCTCATAAGGACATTTTAAAAAACCAACTTTAAGAAAATAAATTTCAATACGACTATACCAAACCCGAAGGGCTTGTTTTAGCCCATAAAGAGTTTTTTTCAATCTACAAACTTTATGCTCATTTCCAATCTTGGCATAACCATGGGGTTACTCGACAAATACATGTTCCTTCAAGTACTCATGCAAGAATGCCGATTTGACATCTAGCTAGAAAATAGGCCAAGAATTATGTGCCGCCAATGCAACCATCAATCGAATCGTGTCATGTCTCGCAACTGAAGAAAAAACCTCTGTATAGTTGATCCCATATTGTTGCTTGTATCCCTTGGCTACCAAACGTGCTTTGTATTTGTCAACTTCACCATTTTCTTTCAGTTTTGTTTTAAAGACCCACTTTACACCAATGGTTTTTTGTCCATTCGGAAGATTAGACAGCTCCCAAGTATCATTTCTTTCAATGGAATTAATTTCATCATCCATCGCTTTTCGTCATTTTTCTTCTTTGACAACACCCTCAAAAGTTATAGGATCATAGTCTGAAAATAAGGCAAAGTGAGTAATTGAATCTTCAATTCCAGTTACCTCATAATCTTCCATCCAAGCAAGCCTTCTTCTAATGCGGCAAAGAGATTGGGCTTCTTCTTCATTGATTTCAGCGCTTGTTGGTGAAATTCCAACAGCTGTAGAAATCGTATTTGATGAATTTTAGGGCATACAAGGTGCTAAAATCTGCTCCTGTTCAACATCATTGTCATAAAGGACTTGGGTAGGCTGCTGCCTATTCCAATCCCAAGTGTTCTCTTCATCAAAAACATCCCTACTAGTCACAATCTTCTTTGTTAGTGAATTGAATAATTTATATGTTTTGGATGCTTCACTTACACCAATAAAGACACATTTTTCAACCTTATCATCAAGTTTCTTCCTTTTTACATTCGGGACATGGGCATATGCGATGCATTCAAAGATTCTGAAGTGATCTATAGCTGGTCTTCTCCCACTCCAAGCCTCTTCTGGTGTCATATTCTAAACAGCAAAAGTTGGAGTCCTATTCAAAATATGAATACTCCAATTTACTGCTTTTGGCCAGAAAGTATTTGGAATGCCATGCTCTGCACAAAAAACTCCAAATTCTTTTGAGCAATATTCACCACCACGATTTGTTCGAAGAGTCTTAATGGTCTTTCCTGCTTCATTTTCAACACGAGCTTTGAAGTTTTTAAATGTGGAGAAAACTTCTGATTTTTCCTGTAAAAAATAAACCCAAATTTTTCTAGAAAAATCATCAATGAATGTAATTAAGTATCTTTTACCTCCATTAGAAGATGGATTTATAGGATCGCAAATGTCCAAATGCACCAACTGCAAAACATCCTTTGCTCTCCATAACTTCTCTTTTGAGAATTGAGAACGATATTATTTGCTAACAACACATTCTTCGCAGACTTGGGAATGAATAGTAATTTGAGGAAGACCCATCACTATGTTTTTCTGTTGGAGGGTTTCAATCCACCAAAACTCAAGTGACCATAGCGAAAATGCCACAGTCATGAGGGATCTTTTTTTTCAGCCATCAAACAAGATTGAATATTTTCAATCTTTAATGGAAACAATCTATTTGAACTCATAGGAACAACTGCAATAGCACCTCTAACAGAATCATAAATTTCACAAGCACCCCTCTGAGTGGTGATTACATAACCATTTTCTTGTAATTGGCCAACACTCAATAGGTTACTTTTCAAGTCAGGAACATACAACACATTAGAAATCGTTTCCACAAAACCATTCTTGGTTCTTATCTTAATATCACATTTTCCCATCACTTTCACAGTAGAATGATCTCCAAAACTCACAGTGGAATGAAAATCTTCATTTAGATGAGAAAAAGAAGACTTACTTTCACTCATGTGGTTACTGCAGCCTGTATCCACATACCAAATATACGACTCGCGCTTCTTTTCATCTTGAACAGCCATCAGCAACGTTTCTGCTTCATTTTCTTCAACAAAATTTGAACTCTATTCCTTTTCTTCATTATTAGGCAGCCTAGTATAACATTCAGATGCATAATGACCAAATTTATGAAATCTAAAACACTTTACCTTGGATTTGTTAGGATCCCGTAATTTGCCTTTGCCTTGAAATTGGTCATTATTGGTTTTGAAATTCTTGCCAACATCTCTATTTCCTCGATATCCCATTCCTCTACCTCTACCCTTCCTCTGAAATTGTTGGAATGAGTATTGGTAGAAGTCTTCAACGCTTGCTCCTCTACTATTGAACTTCTATTCATCTTATGTTCATGGACCAATAAGGAGCTTTGCAATTCATTAAGAGAGAACGCATCTATGTCTTTCGATTCTTCAATTGAGTAGACAACATAATTAAACTTTGGTGTCAAGGAACGCAAAATCTTCTCCACAATGGTGACGTTGTCCATCTTCTCACCATGGAATTGCATCTCGTTGCTGATCTCCATTATTCTGGCACAATAACTAGTGACAAATTCTCCATCCTTCATCGCTAGTGTCTCAAAATCTCTTCTCAAAACTTGAAGCTGTGCATGCTTCACCCTAACAGAACCTTGATATTTCCTCTTCATAGAATCCCATATATCCTTGGAAGTTTCTTTGCAAAGAATAGTCTCTAAGATGGAACGATCAATAGCCTGAAAGAGATAATTTTTTGCCTTCAGGTCCTTCAACTTTCTAGCTTCCATTTATGCTTTCTGGGGATTTGTCAAAGCCATGCCTGTTGGTGGCTCTTGAATTCTAGATTCGACAACCAACCAATACTCATTCGATCGTAAAAAATTCTCCATCAGCATGCTCCAATGGTCATAGTGACCATCGAAGCATGGAATTGATGGTTGAATAAAATTGTCGGTGGCCATTGGAAATATTGCTGCTGCAATTATCTGATGAAAGTATCTCACACCTCTAAACCTTCTTTTTCTTTTTTAAAAAACTCTCTCATGCTTCTCTCAGGCTCTGATACCATTGTTAAATTGCTAAAGGGAAGAGAGATAAGGCTGAAACTTCATCTTTCGTACAAAACAACCAAATCTTTTACAAAAGACAAAATACATAACGTAAAACACACTATAACTACCCATGTTCTGCATAAAGCACTTACCCCACTAACGCCTAACAACTAACACACATGACTCCATTAACTCTAATAACTGAAAAACCAAATTAGCAAAACGTAAAAAATGAAATAACTATTATTTCAACATTTTACCCACTCCCAGAGTATGACAACCATTGTCCAAACTAATCATTACACGTAGCGTACGATAATTAAAGATTGCTTTAAATGGACGGTAATATTTGTACTCTCAGTGCACCTCCGGTGATATAGCTAATTGTCAAGAACACATTCACTTATTGGTGGCATTGTTTAAGACAAGCTCTACCCTTTCATCCTATTAGCGTTTCTAGCTTGTGCTTCTCCGGTGTAATCACGCCTTGACCATTCTACTTGTGATTTCCCCTTATCTTTTCAGAACGGGCATTAAAAATGTCACTTTCAATCACGTTATTGTGTCTCCAATCCTCTTTGGCTGGCTTCATCTCAGCATCAACCAACACCGTACAATAATGTGCAATTGATGGATGACTCTAACAACACGTTATCAAATAAAGTCCTTGATAGTTTTTGGGATGTCGTGTTCGTTAGCTTGAACTGGGCTTAGGGCATCCAATCAGTATCAATTTTCCGATCACGTCACAAGTATGACGCAAATGTGAGGAGTGTTACATCCAAGAGGTATATGCCGAGCATTGTTCCGATTGGAAATGACGTGTGGAAAGTTTGGACCAATAATGAACCCAGCTAACCTTATCAGATTCTCGGACCAGTACGATAAAATTGTCTTTTCTTCTCCCCAATAATGTCATCATGGAAGAGAAATTTCCACAGCCCACCTACCTCCAAAGAAAAGAAAACAAAAAACACTGTTCTGGTCAGAGATCTGAAGTCACGGTCACGTGATGCTTCTCCTATAAAAAGTAACCTCCCCACACGCCAATAGTACAAGTTCAAACCCATGATAAAACCAGCCAGAAATGCCAAGCCCACCTCCATCCACACCATCCCTCTCCCTCCTCTTACTTCTCTTCACCTCATCTCTCATCGGAGCCTCTCCTGGCGGCGGGATTGCGTAGCACTTATTCCTTTACCGATTCGTATCACAATTGGTTTCACAAATCATAACATAGCCTTTCACAAATCGATTATTTTCACAATACCAATTCAGAATCTGTATATAAGTCGATTTCACATACCGAATCAAATCACCTTTCATAGACCATACTCAAAGTCAACCTAATTCATTCGGAAAAAGGTTACCCAATCCCAAAATATATACTACTTCCCAACTCCGTTCATCATATATATATATGTTTATTTCATAATAGTCATTTCTCACATCATCACGCATTTCATAAACCAGTAACATTTCGAAACGTCTTTTTCATTAAACATTTCCTAAATCATTTAAGAACCCATTATATAAATCAGTCTCATCAATATACACATTTAATATTTCATGACAACTTCAATAAGACATTTCTCAAACCATTCTCAAATGAATAAAAATAGTAAATGCCCATTCCATTATTTTTACGATTTGCACATAATGTAATTTATACTTTTCATAGTTTGCAAATTTAAAAAGGAAATAGCACTACTCACCTGCAAACACTCGAACCAAACAACACATAGCTAAATGGGCCGACAATTTCGCAATCCTATCAATTAAATGAAAATCGATATTAAATCAAATAAAACTCAACCTCAACTACGAAACGACAAAACTATGCTTAAGTACTAACAAATCGACTTCTATGCGCTAACAAATTGCCCATCCGAAGCGATCACTCGAACTTAACTCAATGCGGAACTCGCCCGTGAAACCCTATAGTTTCGCTCCGACCAAATAATTGCACCAAAAGAACTTCCGTCATAATCCATGGCTCTACAACTCCATAAACCCCCATTTCCATGAAATGCCGAAGTCCCATAACTCAAAAATTGGACCCCATGGTTCAATTTTCTCAAAATTTCGAATTTAAGGCATAAATTCGAAAAATACTTCGATTAGATGAACAAGAGGTTTGAATACCTATTAGTCATTGCGGATTGGAGTACCTCTGACTTGGCAATGCGTCCACGGCGAGCATGTGCAGACCCTCCCCCTTCCCTCATTCTTTTCTGCTGAACATCCTATTTATTTTTATTCCCCCTTCTTGACTTGTCAACCTCCTTTGATTTATTTTTTTGTTTATTTTTGTTTTCTTTATTTGACTTTTCAACTCTCTTTTCTCTCCCAGTTCTCACTGCGCAAGCTCTCGGCTTAAAAGAAAGGAGACGAGTCCTTTTTCCCCCTTTTCCTATTCTCTGACTTTTCAACATTTGAATTTTTTTTCTTTTCTTTTGGGCTCCATCACTCTTGACTTGGTCAAGATATAACAGCGACGTTCTCGGACCAGTATGATAAAATTGTCTTTTCTTCCTCCCAATAATGTTATCATGGAAGAGAAATTTCCACAGCCCACCTGTCTCCAAAGGAAAGACAATGAGGAAACACTGTCCTGGTCTGAGATCTGAAGTCACGGTCACGGGATGCTTCTCCTATAAAGAGTGGCCTCCCCCCACTCCAGCAGTCCAAAAAATTGGACTTTTTACCCTTATTGTAAAATAGCCCAAAGTCTCTAGTTCTTTACAAATAACGAAGGATTCTCTTGGCAACTAACAAATGCATTTTTGTAGGATTCTCCATATATCTACTGATTAAACTCACGGAATACATTATGTCTAGTCTTGTTACAGTTAGATACATCAAATTGCCCACAATTTGTTTGTAAAGTGTGCTGTCAACTTTCCTCCCTTCATGATCTTTCAATAGCTTTAAGCTAAACTCAACTGGAGTATTTATAGGATTACAATTCTTCATCTGAAACCTATCCAAAATTTCTCCGACATATTTCTTTTGAGAAATAAAGATCCCATCATCCGATTGTACCACTTCTATGTCAAGGAAGTAATGCATCATACCAAGATCAGACATTTCAAACTCATCCATCATAGATTTCTTGAATTATTCAAACATGCCATCATAACTCCCAGTAAATATAAGATCGTCAACATACAAGCAGACAATAAGCATTTTCCCTTTATATCCAATCTTGACAAAAAGCATATGCTCATAAGGACATTTTGAAAAACCAACTTTAAGAAAATAAATTTTAATACGACTATACCAAACCCGATAGGCTTGTTTTAGCCCATAAAGAGCTTTTTTCAATCTATAAAATTTATGCTCATTTCCAATCTTGGCATAACCAGGAGGTTGCTCGACAAATACCTGTTCCTCCAAGTACTCATGCAAGAATGCCGATTTGACATCTAGCTGGAAAATAGGCCAAGAATTCTATGCCGCCAATGCAACCACCAATCTGATCGTGTCATGTCTCGCAACTGGAGAAAAAACCTCTGTATAGTTGATCACATATTGCTGCTTGTATCCCTTGGCTACCAAACATGCTTTGTATTTGTCAACTTCACCATTTTCTTTTAGTTTTGTTTTAAAGACCCACTTTACACTAATGGTTTTTTGTCCATCTGGAAGATCGGATAGCTCCCAAGTATCATTTCTTTCAATGGAATTAATTTCATCATCTATCGCTTTTCGCCATTTTTCTTCTTTGACAACACTCTCAAAAGTTGTAGGATCATAGTCTGAAAATAAGGCAAAGTGAGTAATTGAATCTCCAATTCCAGTTATCTCATAATCTTCCATCCAAGCAAGCCTTCTTCTAATGCGGCAAAGAGATTGGGCTTCTTCTTCATTGACTTCAGCGCTTGTTGGTGAAATTCCAACAACTGTAGAAATCGTATTTGATGAATTTTGGGGCATATGAGGTGCTAAAATCTGCTCCTGTTCAACATCATTGTCATAAAGGACTTGGGTAGGCTGCTGCCTGTTCCAATCCCAAGTGTTCTCTTCATCAAAAACATCCCTACTAGTCACAATCTTCTTTGTTAGTGGATTGAATAATTTATATGCTTTGGATGCTTCACTTACACTAATAAAGACACATTTTTCAACATTGTCATCAAGTTTCTTCCTTTTTACATCCGGGAAATGGGCATATGCGATGCATTCAAAGATTCTGAAGTGATCTATAGCTGGTCTTCTCCCACTTCAAGCCTCTTCTGGTGTCATATTCTGAACAGCAAAAGTTGGAGTCCTATTCAAAATATGAATACTCCAATTTACTGATTTTGGCCAGAAAGTTTTAGAACTCTTCCTCTTGCTAATAAGCTTCTCATCATGTTGAGAATGGTTCTATTTTTTTCTCTCAGATACACCATTCTGCTATGGTGTATATGCAGCAGTAAGCTCTCTTCGAATGACATGCTCTGCACAAAAAACTCCAAATTCTTTTGAGCAATACTCACCACCACGATCTGTTCGAAGAGTCTTAATGGTCTTTTCTGCTTCATTTTCAACACGAGCTTTGAAGTTTTTAAATGTGGAGAAAACTTCTGATTTTTCCTATAAAAAATAAACCCAAGTTTTTCCCAAAAAATCATCAATGAATGTAATTAAGTATCTTTTACCTCCATTAGAAGATGGATTTATAGGACCGCAAATGTCCGAATGCACTAACTGCAAAATATCCTTTGCTCTCCATAACTTCTCTTTTGAAAATTGAGAACGATATTGTTTGCTAACAACACATTCTTCGCAGACTTGGGAAGAAATAGTAATTTGAGGAAGACCTGTCACTATGTTTTTCTGTTGGAGGGTTTCAATCCACCAAAACTCAAGTGATCATAGCGAAAATGCCACAGTCATGAGAGATCTTTTTTTTCAGTCATCAAACAAGATTGAATATTTTCAATCTTTAATGGAAACAATCTATTTGAACTCATAAGAACAACTGCAATAGCACCTCTAACAGAATCATAAATTTCACAAGCACCCCTCTGAGTGGTGATTACATAACCATTTTCTTGTAATTGGCCAACACTCAATATGTTACTTTTCAAGTCAGGAACATACAACACATTAGAAATCGTTTCCACAAAACCATTCTTGGTTCTTATCTTAATATCACATTTTCCCATCACTTTCATAGTAGAATGATCTCCAAAACTCACAGTGGAATGAAAATCTTCATTTAGATGAGAAAAAGAAGACTTACTTCCACTCATGTGGTTACTGCAGCCTGTATCCACATACCAAATATCCGACTCGCGCTTCTTTTCATCTTGAACAGCCATCAGCAACGTTTCTGCTTCATTTTCTTCAACAAAATTTGAACTCTCTACATTTTCTTTATTATTAGGCAGCTTAGTATAACATTCAGATGCATAATGACCAAATTTATGAAATCTAAAACACTTTACCTTTGATTTGTTAGGATCCCATCCTCTGCCTTTGCCTTGAAATTGGTCATTATTGGTTTTGAAATTCCTGCCAACATCTTTATTTCCTTGATCTCCCATTCCTCTACCTCTACCTCTACCCCTTCCTCTGAAATTGTTGGAATGAGTATTGGTAGAAGTCTTCAACGCTTGTTCCTCTACTATTGAACTTCTATTCATCTTCTGTTCATGGACCAATAATGAGCTTTGCAATTCATTAAGAGAGAACGCATCTATGTCTTTCGACTCTTCAATTAAGCAGACAACATAATTAAACTTTGGTGTCAAGGAATGCAAAATCTTCTCCACAATGGTGATGTCATCCATCTTCTCGCCATGGAATCGCATCTTGTTGCTGATCTCCATTATTCTGGCACAATAACTAGTGACAGATTCTCCATCCTTCATCGCTAATGTCTCAAAATCTCTTCTCAAAGCTTGAAGCTGTGCATGCTTCACCCTAACAGAACCTTGATATTTCCTCTTCATAGAATCCCATATATCCTTGGAAGTTTCTTTGCAAAGAATAGTCTCTAAGATGGAACGATCAATAGCCTGAAAGAGATAATTTTTTGCCTAAAAGTCCTTCAACTTTCTAGCTTCCAATTCTGCTTTCTGGGGATCTGTCAAAGCCATGCCTGTTGGTGGCTCTTGAATTCTAGATTCGACAACCGACCAATACTCCTTTGATTGTAAAAAATTCTCCATCAGCATGGTCCAATGGTCATAGTGACCATTAAAGCATGGAATTGCTGGTTGAATAAAATTGTCGGTGGCCATTAGAAATATTGATGTTGCAATTATCTGACGAAAGTATCTCACACCTCTAAACCTTCTTTTTCTTTTTTAAAAAACTCTCTCACGCTTCTCTCAGGTTCTGATACCACTGTTAAATTGCTAAAGGGAGGAGAGATGAGGCTGAAACTTCATCTTTCGTACAAAACTTCTCTCAGGCTCTGATACACACCATAACTACCCATGTTTTGCATAAAGCACTTACCCCACTAACACCTAAAAACTAAGACAACTAACACACATGACTCCATTAACTCTAATAACTGAAAAACCAAATCAGCAAAACGTAAAAAATGAAATAACTATTATTTCAACATTTTACCCACTCCTAGAGTATGACAACCATTGTCCAAACTAATCATTACACGTAGCGTACGATAATTAATGATTGCTTTAAATGGACGGTAATATTTGTACTCTCAGTGCACCTCCGGTGATATAGCTAATTGTCAAGAACACATTCACTTATTGGTGGCATTGTTTAAGACAAGCTCTACCCTTTCATCCTATTAGCGTTTCCAGCTTGTGCTTCTCCGGTGTAATCACGCCTTGACCATTCTACTTGTGATTTCCCCTTATCTTTTCAGAACGGGCATTAAAAATGTCACTTTCAATCACGTTATTGTGTCTCCAATCCTCTTTGGCTGGCTTCATCTCAGCATCAACCAACACCGTACAATAATGTGCAATTGATGGATGACTCTAACAACACGTTGTCAAATAAAGTCCTTGATAGTTTTTGGGATGTCGTGTTCGTTAGCTTGAACTGGGCTTAGGGCATCCAATCAGTATCAATTTTCCGATCACGTCACAAGTATGACGCAAATGTGAGGAGTGTTACGTCCAAGAGGTATATGCCGAGCATTGTTCCGATTGGAAATGATGTGTGGAAAGTTTGGACCAATAATGAACCCAGCTAACCTTACCAGATTCTCGGACCAGTACGATAAAATTGTCTTTTCTTCTCCCCAATAATGTCATCATGGAAGAGAAATTTCCACAGCCCACCTACCTCCAAAGAAAAGAAAACAAAAAACACTGTTCTGGTCAGAGATCTAAAGTCACGGTCACGTGATGCTTCTCCTATAAAAAGTAACCTCCCCACACGCCAATAGTACAAGTTCAAACCCATGATAAAACCAGCCAGAAATGCCAGGCCCACCTCCATCCACACCATCCCTCTCTCTCCTCTTACTTCTCTTCACCTCATCGCTCATCGGAGCCTCTCATGGCGGCGGGATTGCCATTTACTGGGGCCAAAACGGTAACGAAGGTACCCTCACCAGTACATGTGCCACCGGCAAATACGCCTACGTAAACCTCGCATTCCTCTATAAGTTCGGTGGTGGCCAGACCCCGCAAATCGACCTTGCAGGCCACTGTACCTCAGGTGGCTGCACCAGCATAAGCAACGATATTCGGAGCTGCCAGAATCAGGGCATCAAGGTGATGCTCTCGCTAGGCGGTGGTGCTGGGAACTACTCGTTGGTATCTCAGGCCGATGCGGGGAACGTAGCGGACTATCTGTGGAACAATTTCTTGGGTGGCACATCAAGTTCTCGTCCACTAGGAGATGCAGTCTTGGACGGCATCGATTTTGATATCGAACTTGGGTCTCCCAACTATTGGGATGATCTTGCCCGTCATTTATCAGACTATAGCAAGCAAGGGAAAAAGGTGTACCTAACGGCAGCTCCTCAGTGTCCATATCCCGATAGTCATTTGGGGGCTGCACTTAACACCGGTCTTTTCGACTACGTCTGGGTACAGTTTTACAACAACCCTCCATGTCAATACAGCTCGGGGGATATTAGCAAGCTCACAAGTTCTTGGAGCAACTGGGTTGCTTCCATAAACGCCGAGATGTTCTTAGGCCTGCCGGCGTCCACGGAAGCAGCAGGAAGTGGGTATGTTCCACCAAACGTGTTGACTTCTCAGATACTTCCGGTCATAAAGATGTCAGCAAAATACGGAGGCGTAATGCTGTGGTCAAAGTACTATGATGATAAGAATGGTTACAGTGACTCCATTAAGAGTAGTGTATGAGCTGGATCTCCATGCATGAGAGGAATAGTCTCATCTCTAGAATTAAATAAAGCTGTTGGCAAGCGGAATGTCCAGTACAATAAGGCTCAGGCCATTAAGTAATGTGAGAATATAAATTTCTGGGAAAAGTTACTGTTTATGAACTTTTATCTTCCAGGATAGTATGTATCGAAAAACTTATCTCTTCCTCAATTTGTTCTATGTCTCCTCATTAGCTAGCCTGGGCAATCCTGGAGGCTGATGGAGGCAGCAATCCGCTCCTGTCACCAATGTTCGACAAAATCTCTCAATAAGTCCATCTCTAAAAGTGGTTGAAATTATCCACATTCCTTGTCATAACCTCGTATTTGCCATTGTTAACCAGATCAAGTAACACAATACAGCTATACTGTGATCTCAATACCAATGACAAAACTACTCACACCACAGATTTACCACTGCCCTCATAACAAATACCTGATGAGTCATTGACCGTACTTCCCTCCCTTTTAAAAACGGACCTAAGCACAAATTATGTAAGAGATCATTTACACGGATTCACAAAATCCCAAAGACGGCTCTGGTCAAAGATTTCCTTTCTTTACTTGCAAAACTGTCATCTTGTCCTCTTTTTCTTCTATATCTCTCAACATGCTTACGACCTGTTCTTTACCCCCATATTTTTATCAAAAAGGCAAGAAGAATTAAAGACGGGCATAGTTTGCTTGTTTTCTTGTACCTCTAATGTCCACTGCTTGCCTATTTTTTTGGCTTTTAGCTTGTTTTCCACCACTGTGAAGTATTTACATGGATAAATTCACCGTCATGTTTCAAGACTCTTTAGAGAGTCCAGTGAACGGAGGAAAGCGTGCAAAAGTGAAACTTTTGATATCCAATTAACTCGTTTGTATAACAACACCAATGGTAATCGAGGGTTATTTTCATTTCACCCCAAAGTTTCGGGTATTACATTAACATAGAGTATAGTGCACTACAAAGTACAAACAGAGGTTGGGTCCATGTGAATTTAAGCAGAAAATGACAAAATTAGATAGGACCATGACACTGACTACATAAAAACAATCATTACAATAGAACTAAACTTTAGTTAATTACCAGAATTAAGAAATACAACTTCCCATCCTTCTGCAGCTTTATATACTTCCAGCAATCTTTTTCTTCAATGCTTCAATATCACTGGCCAATTCCTTTCTGCTTGACTGCAAACGAGTAGCAGAAATTGGCATCATGTGGCTCACTCAAGAGGGAACCTCAGGACAAGATGATGCAACGCGCTATGCACTCACAGGCATTTGTCCCAAATCTCTCCACCACAGACACGGTAGAGAATAAACCATCAGACTTCAAAAGAACCTAATGATGCTTCCGTGCGGGTCTAATTTTAAACATGTCATTTCCAGAGCATTTCCATTTCATGCAATACATACTATACCAAATAGTTATGTTATAAATTAAGGCCGGAATATTGTAAACATGGCCTTAGCATGTAGCTTTCATGCATTGGTACCTATAGAAAACCTCCATTATCCTTTATCTGCTCCACCAACAAGACAATGTTTCCACATAAGCTATATCATCAAGAACACTACAAATACACTGCAAAATCGAGTCTTTTGCCAATACTATCTTGCCAGGAGTAAGTGAAAATGCTACCAGCAGAGAAATAGAGCATAAATAGCCAACTTTACCTTAAAGAGCAAATATCTGTAGACAAACCATCCTGTGTATCCAAGACCTACCAACTCCATGACCTTTGGCAGCTGTAAGCAAACTATGTCATAAGAGCTCTCGCCACTAGGAGACAATCAAATTTGTGGCAATTTCTACGGGCGACCAAAGCTGAAGGATCATCCCAAAATTTTACTACTTGAGGACCTTTTCTTTTGCTCAGGATGTTACGTAGGGACCTTAAATAAGTTCTCAATTGCAAGAACAGGAGAAAACCAAACCTACCAAAGGGACTGAGTTGATAGCCTCAACTACAATGGATGACAGCCAAACGGCAACTATTGCTCCACCACCATATAGGAAGACTGTGGATTTGTCTTCAATAGCATCCCACTGTCAAGTTATCGTCTAATGTCAACATTTTTTTTTATCAAACAGAGGGAAGTGTCTGGACGACAAGTGCAATATTTTAAGGCCCAAAATCACTCTTTTAATTGAAAATATGTGGATGCTGTCATTTGCTCAATATTAAAGAGTCAACTAGGTCAAGTTGACCCGACTTAACTTCAATAACTAGAGATCATGATCACGGAGTGTTGCAGTTAGCTTATCTCATGAAATGTTAGCAAGAAATAATGCTTATCCCTTTGGATAAATTACAAGTCATTTTTTCCCTTTGTCAGGAACCATCAATATATACCAATTAAACAATATCAGACAAAAAAATTACCTCAATGGGCTAAAATCAGGGGAAGAAAATAAATTCACTTGAGACTAATTTTTGATGTTTCTATTGTGCTGTGTGGGTTTTCATAATCTAACACTGCAGAGTAATAGCAACCTAACCTTCTCCTTCAAGTCAGCAAACATCTCTCCAACTTCAACAGGACTAGATGTCTCTTCAGAAGAAGCTTTGATCTGGACAGACTTGATCCTGTTGGAATCTTCAATGAGAGAGACTGTTAATTCAATGCGCCAGAAAGGTAACACTTTTGGAACTTTGATAAACTCATCATCATGGGGCAAAACACAAGTGTCCGAACAATTTGGAAGGAAAAAAATTGTGATGACATAAGGTCATCTATGATTCTGCCAATGTAACCAGATTAACATATGCAGGTCCTCATATTTCTGCTTTAAAAAAATGCCCACCGATGGCAGAGGATGGTCAAGGCAGCAAAAACTACTTATTAGTCAGTGAAATTCCAAAACTCCCGACACACCAAAGTAGCTGAGGAAGAACAAGTATTTTGTCTTCAACGCAATCAAGGGCTCTTCTTTCACCTCTGATGCAGTCAATGCATATCAAATTGAGGGCACTGATGGAATGAAGATAGTGATTTTTGCTCGTTACATGGACATGGAAGTCAGCTGATGCAAGGATTAATGCATTGCTCAGGTCCCCTCAACATTGCTAATGTCACAAGCAATAACTCCATTCACAAAGCCCCAGCTAGTGCTTCTTTGTCCCCGTGTATGAATTAAACCGAACTGCGGAACCCATATAGCAGAAAATTCCCAGGCAAAAACACTAAGAAGGCAGAATGACATTATTCATCCGCTATTTCCACGGATTCAACTTAAGCCTCAAAGATTGACCAGTCACTTAGAATGTAAATAACCAGTTGTCCTTGAAGCGAAAAGAATGTCTTAAACCCAAACTAAAATTAAGTAGCAAGATAACTGCCCCAACTAGCAACAAATCCAGCTAAATTTCGTTTCTCCATTCCAAAGCAAACAAACCAAGATTCGCTTTCCTTGTATCGTTGAATTTGTCTTTTACTACAATTAAATATGAACCAAACGTAGTCAAACAGAGCTGATCGATACCGAAATTTTGTCGCCTACCACAACACTCGGCTTCAAAACCGACGAAAACTCTAACACGATCCAAACCAAACTCGAACAAGAACCGAAAATGAACAGAGAAAAAGGTGCGAGGAACTCCGATGGAGACAAATGGGTTCTTCAAGATTCCACACTTTCTCGGCAACCACAGAGATCATTACAGGAATCTTAACAGAATCTGATGGGTTTCAGTGTGCCCACAGAGAGAGAGAGAGAGAGAACCACCTGAGACAAGTCTAAGCGACGAGCATGACCGACGGGGTGACGGGCGAGGCAAGACACAGCGGCGGCGCGAAGGCGACGTCAAGGAGAAGCGTCGCGTCGACGCGGTCGGCAACGGCGAACCCGAACCTCCTGCAGCTGCGTAAGCTGCTTCCATTGCAACACCTCTCTCTCCCTCGAGAAAATTTGGTGACTCAGAAGTCAACCCGAGCATTGAACTTCCGCACCGAACTAATCAGACACAGGCTTGACGTACGACCGACTCCCTGAATTTTTTTTAATTTATTTAATATAATTCATGTGTTACTTTGTCTAACCATTAAATTTTTAAGGGTTGCTCAAGTTATTAATTTAAGTTTGGAGACAATATTAAATATTTTTATATAATTCAGTGATTATATTAAGTATTTATTAAAATTTTAAAAATTACATTGAAAAAATTAAAAAATTATATTGTAAATCAAATGAAAATTCACAAATTATTTAAATCATTTTCCTTTTTCTAAACGACCCACAAAAATGCACAACTCTTTCAATTGAGAGATAAAAAATGTCCCTAATTAAATTTTCCCTTGATACAAACTCACGTGATCCAGGAGCGGGGCGTTGTTTTTCAAAATCAAGAATTCATCTTTTTAGGAAAAAAAAAAAAGGGGGGGGGGGTGGAAGGAGCGGCACTAAATTCAAATTAGTCAAGATTCTTAAAACTTGAGTTGTTTCTATCCCAATGTGAAAATCAGTGATCCAAATTAGCGGTGTCGAGCGAATTCGTCAGTTTGCATAAAGGGAAAACTGGTCTTTTTTTTGCTCAAATTAAAGTTCTTGCATTCTTCTTGGGATTCAATAAGTGGGAATATCTATGTCCTCCGTAAATTCATGCTGTTATTTTTTTTTTTAAAGACTCGGCCAAATTTTTAAACTATAAATTGAAGAAACGAATAGAGAAAAGAACCGGTAACATGCAGGCTAAGGGGGGGAAAGGGTGGAATGAAAATGATGAAAATGATGAAAATAAACATATTAACTCCATTTTAAAATGCAAATCTTTGGTATTTCCTCTAATTACACCAGACTTTTTCCCCCACCGACTCATTCTAACCGTGACTCTAATGGTAGTTAACATACATTCAGAACATGCAAAAACAGCTCCAACTCACCCTCTTGGAGTATATATCAAATCTGTGATCCGAATTTTTAGAAGGGTCCAGCAATGCAACGTATAGAATCATCGAATATATCTTCTGCGAGCAATAAATGTTCCATAAACAAAGAAAATCAATCACAATGTACAAGTTCAGCAGTCATGTTCCAGTAGAACTACAAGATCGTTTGTATCAAAGCTCAGCAATATAATTAGTTGAATCAGCTTTTGAAACAAGTCATTGTACAGAAGCTAAGAAGATCGGTCGTGATGTACAAGTTTTTCAGGGTCACAGCTGCAATGTGCTCTATGTTGACTGTGATGTGAATGAAGAATAAGGATGCTGTTACTAGTCAGGCCAGGCAAGGAGATTTTGCAATGGCTTGTGTTAGTTGTCAGTCAGAAAATAGAGCCTTCGAAACAGAACCATGCTTTGATGAAGGATCCTGCTTATTCTTGCCACTGTTGGCTCGCAGGCAGGAGCGTTTGTTGTCAGTCATTGGAGTCTCGAAAACCATGTCACAGGTCATCCTGGTTCGATCTTTCTTCTTCAGTAGCTTTCTCCTAGGATTGGACTGGTTCTTCGTTCCCACAGGCTGCTTTGGAGCCCAGACTCTTTGCAGATCGGGTACCCAGCTTGTGAATGATGCGAATCTCCGAGCCCTCTCTCTTCTTTCCTGAGCTTCATTTAATCTGCGGAGATGCTCCTCGCGATTTGCTCTGGCATTGTCGCCTTGCCATCGTTCATCTAATTCATTTTCTGCTGAAACCGATCTATCAGACTGGATGTTTTTGTCCATTTTATCTTCATCTGTGCATTTACTGCTGTCTTGACTATTGAGTTGCAAATTGGGCAACTCATCTTCCTCGTCATGGAATAACAGCAAATCCATTTTCGAATAGATGCGCTGGACCACCTCCTCTAGATCAGTAAAATATCTGAAACTCACAGAAGAAGAAACAAGTAAGAGTGCTGGATATTTCCTTAGCCCAATATGTGAAGTAGAAGCTGTTGATGGTTAAGCTGGTACAATTTTGCTTATGAATATAAGGGAAAAACTACATGTATAGTTTGGCTTGAACCTGACTTATGATTATCCAATACTTCTATTAAACAGAGTTAACTGCCTCAGAAATAGACCTGGCTGCACAAGCACCCCTTCAGAAGTACTGCAGAAGAATGTGGACACAGTTCATATTTTCTTTTTTTCTTTTGGTCGCACACAATTTATATTTCACACTACACAAATCCTTTCTTGGCGTGTGGATAGAAAGACATTATGCCAATGTCCATGCAGTTTTGGGGAAAAAAGAAGCGGGTCACAAGTCACAAACATGTTGCCATGCCATGATACTGCATATCAAGAGCAGAAATTTCCTAACATTAAGTGTTACCAATATGATATACCTGCTCTTGATGATCTTTCCCACATAATTATGAAGGCTCCAATCACCAAAAAAGCCACCCTCCATTTGGCATTGGATGCACTCCAAAAACAGGCATATTTGCTTCACAAACTTCAGCTTCACCGACTCCTTAAATATAGTTGCTATTTGCAAGCGCAAAATTTCCATTCGGAAAAATATCTGCAATTCGTATCTGTTGCTTATTAAGGAAAAGGAAAAGAAAAGACATCGACAAAAACCAGCTAAGGCTGATGTAAAGCTGCAATATGATGAGCCCAGACAAAAAAGAAGTATATTAGTAAAGGATACTCTCTAATGACAGGCGCTGAAGCAGTTGAGTCTGACTTTGGACAGGATTGATCCCTGGTTTTGTTCCTTTCACTGAAGTCCTTTGGATCCAAAAGCACAAGTTTCATCAACTCAGCAGCAACCCTGCTGCAACTAGCGTCATCTGCATTTGCTGAAGGGGACTGATTCACTGCAGCCATTTCAGATTCAAAATTCTGGTATATATATAATGTGCAGGATTTCACAAGCCGTTCTGCCAAAGCCCCCAAGTCTACCCCTTCAGATTCAATTCCTTGACGGATCTTACTGGGTATGCTGCTGAGGAAATCTTCTGGACTTAACGTATCATTTCCACATGCAACTTCATCTTGTACTCTAGAAACTGCAGTCAAAGAATCCTCTCCGCAGGAGGCACATGCAGAGACTGGCTGTTCATTCACTTCTGGCGTGTCTGCTTGTCTGTTCTCCATTTCTATTGGCATGTGAACTTGGGGCTCGGATCCATCTGAGTTAAGGCCAGGCTGGAAAGCTCTTTGAGCCTGTTTCATCCAGCATTTCAAAAACTTTAACTTCTTGGACTTACCAATTTCCCTGGAAAAATATAAGTCCTCCAATTTCATTTCTAAACCTTCAAAAGCACTTTTACAGAAGGCAGGCCAAGTAAGGTTCTGAAGTAAATGCAAGTTCTCTCTGTTCTTTTTCCTTTTACCATCACCAAGTTCGATGTGCTTCTTTGTGGACAAAGATTCACACTGAAAGTCATTAGACCCAATTGTGTCTAGCATATCTGGACTGGACCTAAGCACCTTGCTATCATGCTTCCCAGTAAATGGCAATGGATTCACTGCTTCCATGTTCGGGGAAGAAGCAATCTTTGGAAGGAACAACAGAGCAGAAGATATGGTGAATGGTTTAAGAATCCCAATGCGCGAATCTCCTCTCCCATTTTTAAGTGACACCGAAGCCCAAAAACCCTCCCTGCATATAAAACTCAAGAAAATTTCCCATGTAGGAGGGGTTCTATTCACTTGCTCGCCCAACTCTTTCGCTAGTATTTTAAGCACCTTATCTCCCAAAAAGTCACTGCTGCTACCAGAAGTCTGATCCATCCTATGTTTCCTCAAGTGTTCACAAACAAGAATCGGTTCTGAAAATTGCCCGTTGAGCTTAGCAAACTTATCCTGCTTTTGTACTGTCTTGACATTTATCATCGTGACACCATCAATGAACTGTTCCATATATGTGCTCTTTCCTTCATGAAGCCCAGGTCGCAAACTTTTAGATGCTGGACTCAACAATACTTCTTTACCTTCGTATCTATGCACCGTTTTCAACTTAACCAATTCTAGCTCACAGCATTTGCATTCCAATGGCTTTCCATTCACATCTAAAATCTCAAGGCCCAAAGTGGCACGATTCCCATTAACACGATTCTGAATTTCAACGTATCTCGACAAGATGGCAATTCTAGGATAAATCAATTCAAAGGGCACAAGAGCAGAACCCAACACAATGGATTTAGTCGAGCAAAACCCCCACCCTATTCTCCTAATCGCATCCTTGAAAGCCGCAAACCATTCCGAATCTTCGTCCCTAACCTCTTCCACTTCACATTCCGATTCGCAGTTCACATCAACCCAGCTGAAATGAATATCTTTACTAACGAATGCATCGTTCACGTTCTTAAAAACCCCGTGAAACTTATCGCACAACCAATCCGCACTGCTCATCCCCTCTCCTCCCACCTCCACCCCAAGAATTCACAACCCGATTTCCTATCTTTACACGCGGGCGACAACATAACGACCAAATTAGACCTAACACCAAAATGACCACGCGAAGCCGTACCCGAACCTTCCTCGTCGGCCACGAGGTCCCAGGCGTAGTCGTGCAGGAGCTGGCGCATCGAGGCCGCGACATTCCCTGCCCTTCGCCGCGGCGGCGGCGCATCGGAGCTCGATCCCGCCCCCGCGAGGCCGCTGGAGAGGGAGGCGAGGGAGTCGGCGAGAGACCGGAGGGTGGCGGCGGGGCCGTCGAAGGAGAGGTGGAGAGGGGAATTGGGGATCCTGGAGGAGGACAGGATCGGGGAGAGGGAGGAGAAGAAGAACTTGAAGGAGGAGAGGGCGGAGGAGAGGGGAGGGAGGGAGAGGAGGGTCCGGGCGGAGGAGAGGATGGAGGAGAGGTAGGGAGACGGCGGCGGGGCCCGGCGGCGGAGGAGCGGGTCGAGGTCGACGAGGAGGACGACGCGCCGGGTTCGGG
The DNA here is from genome assembly GCA_014182515.1 of Eucalyptus microcorys. NCBI lineage: Eukaryota > Viridiplantae > Streptophyta > Magnoliopsida > Myrtales > Myrtaceae > Eucalyptus > Eucalyptus microcorys. Next base: position 2,587,302 of record CM024572.1, read on the forward strand.
CGAAGTCGGTGATCGGATCGGTCGCCATGGAAAGGAGTGAGCGCGGGGGTGTTTTTTCTGTGGATGGAAGCGGAGAGCGAGGGAGGGAGGGAGAGGTTTTTATTTTTTTTTTTTTTTATTTGAAGGCGGTGTGGAGTGGCGGGAAATGAGAGGAGCGGCGGGCGATTTTTTTTTTTGTCTGCGGAGCTCGGTCCCACTAAAAAGTCAAAGTTGGTGATTTTAAGGAAAATTACATATAGTTTTTATACTTTGAATTTGTTTAGCGTAATTTCTAAATGTTATTCCTAATAATATTGTCCATTAATATTTCAATTTTTCAATATGATATCTAGACATCTCTTCGGAGACATCCGATAAAATATGATATCTAGACTTTTATCACATGTTCAATTTAGTCCCTAAACTATATAAAATGTTAATATTGTCCATAAATTTAAATTAATAGAAAAATAATTTAGAGATCAAATTGAACAAATTAAAAAATTATGGGACTACATTGTATATTGAAATAAATTTTAGAACAAATTAAAAGTTCATTGAACGCATGGTGCGTTAAATAAAAAATTACTGACTACTTGTCTTGTTTTCTCAAAAATTTGGCCAATCTTTAGCCCAAAGGATAGAGGTCGTTTACACCTTCAAATTAATAATCTTGGCGTCCCTTTCTTATGAAAATGTGATAATGCCCAACCTAGCTAATAAATCGGGGTGCCCACTCGAATATTCTCAAAACCAATTGAAAATCAAATCACCAAAACTCTAGGCAAGATGCCAAAAGGAGTTTACAATGACAAGTAATTATATATTTTTAATACGGAGATTTGCTTAGAGGTGTATAAATGATATATGCAAAAAAAAAAAAAAATGCAAGTGGTTATTAAGTCCAAAACGAGGTGTCCCTGTGGGTTTTTCTAAAGATAATTAAGTTTTTCATATTATGGATGATTAGTTGTGGGGCAAATTGCATCTTACCTTAGAATCGGAAATTGAACCATACGGTTGTTGATTCCTCATTTGTAAATTGGGAAACAAACTTATCCACTTTTGGATCGAACGGGTTTGATTTTTTAAATGTTTCATTTTTCTTCCAAATGTTTTTACATATATTGAAATCTATTAGAGCGTAGGATGAAATTATTAATCATAGGAAATATATTAGTAAAAGAAGAGTTACTCCCACAAATGATATGTAACTCTTGCCCTTGATAAAAAGAATAAAAAAAAATAATATACGTTAGGGCTGACTCGGTTCGATTTCCCGATTCCAAAATTTTTGGAACTCAAAATTAGACTGATTCCTATGAAAACTGCCCATAACTAGCTAGTCCAGTTCGACTCTTGGGTTAGACCAAGATCGTTGCACATCTCTAGTCCATATCAATATCATTTGCTACCTAAGGAAAAGATTAAAAAATCTTGGAAAAATGATGTGCAACGTACCAAATTTTTTTTTTCTTTAACATGCTGCACTTTATACCCCCCTCGAAAGTCACGTGCGGACGTGCCAGTCCTTCCTTTTAAAGCGACTGGGGTCTCTGTCAAGGAGTAGAAAGAGGGTGGTGGATCACAAATTGGGCCGGAGCCCATTTTTTCCGGCCCGAGCCCACCCATTTCATTTCGAAAAGTTCTCGCTTCCCACTCTCAGCGCACGTGAGCCCACACCGAAACGGAAGCGAGAACACTCTCTCGAAAGTCGAAGAAGATAACGAAGAAGATAACGAGTTCCTGCTTCTCCCGACTCAGTTCCCAACCCGAGTCGCTCGCGGTCGCCCCCGCCACTCCCCCAACCTCCGCACCTCCACGGCTGAGCTCACGGCGGATCCGGCACAATCCCAACCCCGAACCTCCGAGGACGATGATCGCGCTCTCTCCTTCGAAGCTCGCCCCGGCTCCCGCCAATCCCTCCACGAGCTCCTCCTCCCCTCCGCCGGCTTCCTTCTTCCCCAATTCGCCCAAACCCGCCCCGCCGCCGCGCCTGCATGTCCGCTCCAGGGGGCCCCGGACCCTGACGGGGACCTTCTCGAAGTCGTCGCCGGAGGAGGACGACGAGCGGCTCAAGCGCCTCCCGGACAAGACCAAGCCGCTCTACTCCCACAGCTTGCCCTGCATCGAGGCCTGGCTGAGGAACCTGGGGTTCTTCAGAGCCTTCAATATAATCCCTAAATTATATAAAATTTTAATATTGTTCATAAATTTAAATTAATATAATAATAATATTAAAATTTTTTATATAACTTAAAGATTAAATTGAATATGTATCAAAAAAATTTAGATATCAAATTGAACAAATTAAAAAAATATGGGACTACATTGTATATTGAAATAAATTAAAAAATTACGGGCGAAAGACCGAGCTCCATATTTGTCGTACAGTTGCTGGGAGTAGTCATGAGGAGGCTATCGAGTACCCATATTGTAAATTGTTCTGCAGATAGTATCAACAAAGTCAACAACTGTCGACAAAAGATACGATCATGCAGCTCGACCAGCAGGCATGCGTGGAAAAGGAGAAGATAAGAGGGGCTAAAAACGTGTAGAGCATCATGTAGTCGTCCAAGCTGAATTGGGTCTCCGCGAGCCCCTCGAGGAGGTTCTTCAGCTTCGCGATGCCCTTCTGCATGAAATCCCATCCTTGCTTTAGGTCGATGGTCTTCTTGTCGTTCATCCTTGTAGAGCCACAACTCAACTCTCAAATTCCTCTGCAGGAAGAAGAACAAATCTCAAGGAGAAGCCACCTCGTCCCACCACGTCCCCCCAAGCGCTTCCTTCCTAACGCCAGCACAAGAGACACGAAGCGGGAAGCCTCCCCACGCCGGCCCACCGCCACCACTGCACCAAACCAAGCAAACGACTCCCAGACGCAGCGGCGGCAATCGCTGAACAGATCACGGCCGCGACCGAAACAGAACTCGCGCAGCAGCGAGAACGGCGGCAACCCTAAGAAGCGGCCGCTGGGGCTCCGCCGGTGCGGCCGAATCCAAAAGGAGGCAAAAGAAGCGCGGAAGAAAATGCAACTACAGACGGACGACGACGCCGGCGACGCCGCGCCGCGCGTACGGAGGAGAGAAGAGCCCGACCTGATTCATTGGAGCGGCGAGAGCAGGAGGAGGAGGAGGCGATCGGCACTACAGGATCCCGCCGGCGCGACGGCGAAAGCGACGGAACAGGCGGAGCTCGCTCGCAATCGCGGCGAAATCAGTCTAGAGAGGAGGGGTGGGGCTTGGAACGGGCCTGTGGATTTGTTCTTCTTCCTGCAGAGGAATTTGAGAGTTGAGTTGTGGCTCTACAAGGATGAACGACAAGAAGACCATCGACCTAAAGCAAGGATGGGATTTCATGCAGAAGGGCATCGCGAAGCTGAAGAACCTCCTCGAGGGGCTCGAGGAGACCCAATTCAGCTCGGACGACTACATGATGCTCTACACGTTTTTAGCCCCTCTTATCTTCTCCTTTTCCACGCAAAACAAAGGACCGATGCGAAGGCACGCCGCCGGCACCGCCGCGGGAGGGGCGGGGCACGGAGGAGCGAGACGCGGGATCCATGAGAGCTAGAGAGAGAGAGAGAGAGAGAGGGGGGTTGTGGCGTTTGGGGGAAATGGATTGTGTTGGGAGGAAGGGAGTGCTCAGGGAGGGGGTTTATATAGTTTTCTCGCTCTCTCTCTCTCCGCCCGTGAATTTCCTTTGGTATCTCATTGGTTTGACGGGGATTGAAAACGGACGCGGAATTGTTCGTGTGACGGTGCAGGGCATTCTTGTCAATTCGACGGGGGGCAGATTCGGAAATCCGCGGGTGGGAGAGTTGGGTGTGAGAACTTTCGGGTGTACTAGGACAACATCTGGGCATGTGGCCTCCCTCCTTCGCTCGACTGAGATTCCATAAAGGAGATAAGGGCTGGATTCCTTTCCCAACAAGCATGTAGATAATATTTCCTTTTAAAATAATCACTTATTTCTTTTGAAGTCATTATTAATAAAAAAATGTCATCATTATCACTAAATTTGTTCTCGAAGGTCGACGTATGCTTCGATAAATTCACATCAGAATACAATAAATTTAAAAAAGAAATACTCATCGAAGAACAGGCAATTGACTTCACTCCATCTCGAGATTAAATTGCCTAGTTTTGGGTTTGTCCATGGGAAATTTATGTAGTATGCGGCCTCTTGATTCCGACTGTTTCGATTTTCCAAATCCCAAAATGCGTAACATGACCAATATCGACTCGCCGGTTTTGCAGCAAGAACAGCAAGGCCTACATGGTTCCTTTGATTCTTCGGTCCCCCAAGCTCGACACTGATTCCTCCAGTCCTATGTGCTAACATGACACTTTCCGATGGTGGTGACTGGCGATAATTTAAATTTCAAAACGATGTGTTTGGAATCCATATAAGATTGCTAAATTCAATGGAGCGCCGATATGATTCCCTTACGCAGTTACAGCCCCACGCAATTGGAGGGGCCAAAAGTCAATTTATCAACCAACAATAATAGTTTCTACATGACCACGTGACGATACTAATTGGGTGCTTGAGTTTAGTCTACCGTATCATATAAAATCAAGGGGAATTTACCTAATGTACTTTAGTGCACTTTCTAGAAAAATCTCATCATATCATTTGAAGAATTTGTGACTTGTCTGGGAACAATAGAAGGGAAAAATTGTAAGAGTGCATTCCGTGCATAAACTCTGGGACTTATAGTATACTTTTTATCTTTTATCTTTCCTTAAAAACACTTGAAATGAATTTCATAATTTTGGGCTTTATTCAATGTCACTGGTTGGTCTTTTCATGTTCTACGGAGTCAGAGTTTCTACTTTTGAAATTTTAGTGGGGTCGAAGACTACAGGACAGATCAAATATACATTGCGAGTAAAGTTTTATAATTGTGCACGATATGGAAAAACAAAAATTTGAGTGGATGTGAATGGACCCTAAAAATCCGGTATTTAGAGTCCTGATTGCAGAAGCCAACTTTAATTTGGACTCCTGGAACGGTGGGAATAAATTCCCATGGAAATATTTCCTTTTTTGAGTCGGTCTGGTGTCAGAGGATTGTTAGATTTCCTTGACTCATGCTCTTTGACTGGTTGTTAATGAAAACATGCAATGTACGTATTGTGGTAGTGCGGTTTCGTCGAGTGCTTCGATGGGTTTTCTCCGTTGGTTTTGTTCGGAAAATTATACCAAAAATTCAAATGTTGAAACCGATTAAATCTTAAGATTTATTATTCTTTTGTGATTGAGAGATTATTTCGCAAAAAATTGTAGGGTTAAATACAGCATGAGTTATTGAGTGTAATTGAGAGTTAAGAAACACTAAGAGTGTTTAGGTGACTCAAAGGTGGTTGTAATCTACGTTGTATTGCTTGATTTATAGTATAATTTGTTCTTCTTCCTGCAAAGGAATTTGAGAGTTGAGTTGTGGCTCTACAAGGATGAACGACAGGAAGACCATCGACCTAGAGCAAGGATGGGATTTCATGCAGAAGGGCATCATGAAGCTGAAGAACCTCCTCGAGGGGCTCGAGGAGACCCAATTCAACTCGGAGGACTAGATGATGCTCTACACGTATTTAGCCCCTCTTATCTGCTCCTTTTCCACGCATGCCTACTCGCCGAGCTGCATGATCGTATCTTTTGTCGATGATTGTTGACTTTGTTGATGTTATCTGCAGAACGATTTGACAAAATATTGGTAAGAAGTGTTTTCTTGTATATCTCTGTATGCTAGTACATTGTACATTTATAATGTATGAATGAGAAAGTAAACTAGGAAAGGAAATATACATCAATATACATCTATCGAAGATTTCCTATTTACTATACTAACCAAATATCTACTAGAATCAATTACAATTAGAATCAATTCTAAGATATTCCAACGCTCCCCCTCAAGCTGGTGGCCTATATATGTCGAGGACGCCTAGCTTGCTCAATAGAAACTTGTGTTGTCTTTGGCATAGTGGCTTAGTGAAAATATCTGCAGGTTGATCCATTGTTCCGATGCCTTTTGTTATGAGAACTCCTTATTTGATCTTGTCTCGAGTGAAGTGACAGTCAAAATCTATGTGTTTTGTTCTTTCATGAAAAACTAGATTTGCTGCTAACTTAAGTGCAGCATCATTATCATAAAACAATTTACTTGGTCCACTGACTTGTATTCCCAAATCTGATAGAAGTCCTCGTATCCAGACTATTTCACAAGTTGTTTTCGCCATGGCTCGATATTCTGACTCAGCCGATGACAATGACACAGTAGATTGCTTCTTTGTCTTCCATGAAATCAATGATTTTCCCAATTTAATACAAAAACCAGTGATAGATCGCCTAGTCATTGGGCAAGTTGCGTAATCAGTGTCACAAAATGCTGTCATCCCCATATCACACTCACGGGATAAAAAAATACCGAGCCCCGGGCATCCCTTCAAGTATCTTACAACCTTCAAAGCCGCATTCATATGTGACTCTTTTGGCATATGCATGAATTGACTGAATATTTGCACGGCATAACATATATCAAGTCTTGTCATGGTAAGATATATCAACTTTCCAACAAGTGCTGATACCTAGATGGATCCCTAAGCAATGGATCGTTATTTGGTGAAGAAGAATTGAGATCATATTCATGTGTTGTCAACTTGGCATTCTGTTCAATAGGAATTACTGCTGGCTTGCAACCTAATAACCCTGCTTCAGAAACGATTTCCAAGACAAACTTTCTCTGACTAAGAGAAATTCCTTTATCAGACCTGGCGATTTCAATGCCAAGAAAATATTTGGGAGGTCCCAAGTCCTTGATGTGAAAAGTGGAATGTAAATATTCCTTGAATCTCGCAACATGAGAATCATTATTTCCCATAACCAATATGTCATCAACATATATCAACAAATAAATCGATGATTTTCCCACATTTCGTGTAAATAAAGCATAATCATGCTTAGAATGCTGAAAACCTGCATTGGTTAATGCGGCAGTAAACTTGGCATACCATTGTCTAGATGCCTGTTTTAATCTATACAAGGATTTGCGAAGACGACATACCCGATACTCCCCCTGTTTGCGTAATCCTTGAGGGAGGTCCATGTAAATCTCTTCATCTAAATCACCATGAAGAAAAGCATTATTGACATCCATCTGATGTAAGGACCAATTGCGTATTGCTGCAATGGATAAAAAGGACCAGATAGTAACTTCCTTCGCGACTGGAGAGAATGTCTCGTGATAATCAAAACCTTCTCTTTGTGTGAAACCTTTGGCTACCAACCTAGCCTTGTAGCGTTCTATTGAACCATCTGATTTGAACTTGATCTTGTAAACTCATTTACATCCGATCGGTTTTCGATCTGGTGGTAAGGGAACAACATCCCAAGTATGATTCTCCATGAGTGCAGTAAGTTTGGACTCCATTGCATGCCGCCACTTGGGATCTTTTGTTGCCTCATTAAATGAAGATGGCTCATGCTCTTCGGAAATTCGACTAATACAACACATATGTTCTGCTAATAACCGATTGAAGGAAACATATGAGGAAATGGGATATTGTGTACCTGAAGAGTTTGCAGCAGAACATATATAATCTTTCGTCCACGTAGGTGGGTGACTCTATCTTCCAGAACAACGAGGTTGCTCAACTATATGCGTAGGAGCCACGAATAAGTCAGCAGCCACTTCTGTTGTGTCCACTGGGAGAGGAACTGCCTCAGATGAAGCTGGCAATTCCGTCTCTGGATGTGAAAATTCCACCGGTGCTGATGCCATAGAGGGTTGAGGCACCATAAGAAAACCAGGTGCTAATGACAAATCTTCATCTGATAGTAGAAACCGATTGGCTTCTGATAAAGTGGCTTGTGATGAAGGTAGCGCGTCTTTGAAAGGAAATGTTTCTTCATGAAAAATAACATCTCTGCTGGTAAAGAAATGCCCTGTAGAAAACTTCATGACATGATAACCCTTTTGAAGAGAAGGGTATCCCATAAAGACGCATCGTGTTGCACGGGGACTCATTTTGTCTCGAGGACCCACATTTGTTGTATAACATAAACAACCAAAAACTCTAAGATGGTTATTATCTGGCTATTTCTTGTAAAGCATCTCAAATGGAGATTTACCATGAAGAATTCGACTTGGCATGTGATTAATCAAATAGACAGCTGTGACCACACAGTCTCACCAAAATTCTTCAGGGATTGAGGCTTGATATTTGAGTGCATGAGCTACCTCTAAGAGATGTCTATGTTTTCTCTCAACAACTCCATTTTGCTATGGAGTATAAGTACAAGAACTTTCATGGAGTATTCCATGAGTAGATAGCAAAGTTATGCAATCAGAAGTAAAAAATTCTCGCCCATTATCTGTACGAATTCGATGTACAGATTTATCAAATTGATTCCTAATTAAGGAAAGGAAGTTTGATAAATGAGTCAATGTTTGACTCTTTGACTGCATAAGATATAGCCAAGTGGCACGACTATAGTCATCAATGATGGTAAGAAAATAACGAGATCCATCACGATGAAGAGTATGATAAGGTATCCAGATGTCCATGTGAAGCAAAGAAAAATGACTTTTGGCTCGAGATGTACTAACAGGAAAAGATGATCGAGTTTGTTTAGCTAAAGGACAAATGGAGCACTGTGGATAAGGAAATTTAGCATTGTGTCCCAATCGTTGATGCAAAAGAAGATTTTTATTATAACTGATTGCATTACAATAAATGCATTTATTCAATAATTCTAAATCTTCTAGAGAATTGATCCAAAAATAAAGTCCTTGTGCCTCATTACCCAAGCCCATCACTTTGCCAATCGAAAGGTCCTGAAAGACACAATTTTTGGAATTGAATATGGCTTTACAGGAATTGTCCATACATACTTTTGCAACGGAAAGAAGATTGAACTCAAAATCTGGAATGTATAGGACATTTTTAAGAATAAAGTTCTGACCAAGATGTACGGTACCGATTTTGGTAACATGTGTAATGTTCCCATTTAGAAGACATACCATAACAGGAGATTGGAGATTTTGATGGACTTGGGAAAATAGGGATTCATTACAAACTATGTGGTCACTAGCGCCTGAATTGATAATTCATGCATCAATAGATAATGAATTCCTTTCATGGAGAAAAGTACCTGAGAATCCTGCACCAGTGTCTCCAGTCTTGAGTTGGCTCAAAGCTTGCATGATATTTTCATATTGTTCTTGAGTTATACTCTGCTGAGATGTTCCACCGCTCTTCTGTGCAGAGACCTGATGGACTAAAGACTCCCTTTCTTTTTTATTGTTGGGTTTCCCATGTAATTTCCAACATATATCTATAGTGTGGTGTGGTCGTTTGCAATATTTACAATATTTATTTTTAAATTTTGAATTTTGCCCACTGACCTTCCCTGCTGACGTGGCATTTCGTGCACCGTACGAAGCTTTGTATACTGGTGCTGATGTGGCAAAATGCCGAGCGTCCGATTGCGCACAAGGATCCCAGACGTCCGATGGCACGTGAGAATCCCAGCCGTCCGATCTGAAGAACTGATCTAGTCCGTTCGATCCGGTAGATCTTCCTCGACCGTCAAATCTAATGCCGCGATCCTAGCCATCCATTCCCAAAGACCTAAAATTACCTTCGTCATTTCGCGAAGCCACGGCTGCAAATCCTCTTCCTCTTCCTCTCGACTCCCTTGTGCCTCTGAGGTTCCCTCCGGTCCCGGTGAGGGTTTCCGTCTAGACGAATCCAGATGGAAACGCCGCGAAACCCGTCCCTTCTCCGACCCGAGCATGGTCAGTCGCGGCGGCCCTCTGGTTTTCCTCCTGCACGACTAACTGGAAGATCCGGGCGAGCGGTGGTTGGGGATCCATCGCAAGAATTTGCGATCAGAACACGGCATATGTATCGTTCAAGGTAAGTAGGAATCGGGTGGCTTTCTCCTTCTCCCTAATCGCATGGTATTGTCGGAGAGTGGCCTCCGGCCCCTCCAATTTGTCTTCAGCCGCTTCGATTTCGTTCCACAGGCCCGACAGCCGGTTGAAGCAGGCGGTGACCGAAAGGTTCCCCTATTTTAGCTCGGTTAGGGCTTGTGTCAATGAGAAAAGCCTCGCCTTATCTGATTTTCCATACATCTCTTGTAGGTTATCCTAGTATTGCTTCAGATCTTCAGTCGGAGGAAGACCGACGGCGACATCCGGCGCCAAGCAATTTCCGATCCAGGTGCGCACCAACTGATTGCAGCGCCTCCAATGTCTCTGCAGTCGTTCATTTGTCGGGTAAGATATGGTTCCTTCGATGAATTCTTCTTTAGTTTTAGTAACAAGTGCTCGCCGGAAATCGCGAGCCCAAGAATGGTAGTTCGCCGGCCCGGTAAGTTGTTGGGTGATTAGGCGCAACTCCGGCCCGTCTGCCGGCGACGTGTAGAGTGGATCTCCGAGCTCTGGCCGCCCTTTGTTGAACGGAAAAAGATACGGCAGTCCGTGTGAAACCGAGTAGGGTTCCATTCCTTGACCCGGTATGAATCCGGGTCCTGGCATGAATCCGGGTCTGTGACCCGCATTCGTCTAACCTGTTTGACCCGACTCACCAGTCAGGTCGGTTCCATATGGGTACTGACCCCATTGTGCGGGGTACCATGGAGCTGGATGCCAGTAAGGATGCCCGGGAATCTGTACTGGAGTAGGAGCAGGGCCGGAGACATTGGTCACTTGCTCTTCTCTAGTCGATCCATCTCGATCAGAAGATAAAATTGTCTGATCCTGGGTTGATGAATCTTCTGCCGAGGGATTCATAACGTTTTTGTCTCTTGCCATAGTATTGAGAAAGAATTCCTAATTGCTTTGCTGATCCGTTCTGCAGGAAGGGACCTTAGTTACAAATTAGAAAGAAGCAATGGCAATTCAGAAGCGTTGCGGAAGCTAGGACAGGAAACGAGGCTCTGATACCATGACAGAATATTGGTAAGAAGTGTTTTCTTGTATATCTTTGTATGCTAGTACATTGTACATTTATAATGTATGAATGAGAAAGTAAACTAGGAAGGAAATATACATCAATATACATCTATTGAAGATTTCCTATTTACTGTACTAACCAAATATCTACTAGAATCAATTACAATTAGAATCAATTCTAAGATATTCCAACACGATTTACAATATGTGTACTCAAAAGCCTCTTCATGACTACTCCCAGCAACTATACGACAAATACCGAGCTCGGTCCTCCGCCCATAATTTTTTAATTTATTTCAATATACAATGTAGTCGTCGAAGGGTGTGTGTGTGTGTGGACTGAAGTAAAGTGCGAGGGAGGGAGAGGGGGGTTTTTCTTTTTCTTTTTTCTTTTTTTTTATTTGAAGGTGGTGTGGAGTGGCGGGAAATCAGAGGAACGGCTGGCAATTATTTTTTGTGTGCGAAGCTCAGTCCCAAAAAAAGTCAAAGTTGGTCCAGAAAATACAAACTGGAAGAAAAAAAAATTGATGAAAATGACAAAATAATATCTCGACTTTCACTAAATGTATAATATGATTTATAAAATTTTTATTTATTCAATATGATTCATAAATTTTATCCCAATACGAAATGTAATCCATAAAATTAAAGCTCTATGCAAATATAATCAAAACCAATTGATAATCAAATCACCAAAACTCTATGCAAGATGCAAAAATGAGTTTATAATGACAAGTAATTAGATCTTTTAGTTACGGAGATTTGCTTAGAGGTATGTGAATGATATATGCAAAAGAAAAAAAAAATGCAATTGGTTATTAAGTCCCGAGATGTCCTTGTGGGTTTTTAAAAAAAAATCAAGCTCCTCATATTAGGAGTGATTGGTTGGAGGCAAATCGTGTCTCTCATTGGAACTGAAAACTAGATCCTATGGTCAATTCCTCATCTGCGAAATTGGGAAACAAACTCATTAACTTTGGCTGTGTTTGACAGTAAGGATAAAATTTGGGATAGGATATGATTTATCTTATCTACGTTTGGTGCTTGCTTATGATACGATAAAGTCGGATATAATGGGAATATAGGCACGATAAAATTATCCCATGGGAGAAGTGGGATAAAAGTGGATAGGATTTTTAATATCCATAAGAGGAAAGTTATTTTTCTCAAATAACAAATTTCTTAAATTAACAAAATTAAAATTATATTTCAATATAAATAATATTTGAAATCTAATTTAAGAAATTACAAATTACAAATACAAATTTATTTTTTAATTTATATATTCAACTTTAATTCTATTTTATAATAAACATTCAATTTATAAATTATATATTTATATTTATTATATATTTTAGGTATTTTTGTATTTTAGGTACGTTAGAAAAGAGGAAAAAGAAAATAAGAAAATACAAATAAATTAAGGAATAGAGTCACGGAGATTTTCACTATTTCCGTTTATAAACTTTTAGGTTCATTTACAATGATATACCATTTATATTAGAAAAATGTATAAGATATGATGTGAATATATCCGACTTTAATATTGCGATTCACCAAAGAATGGATAAGATATAAAAAAATCCCAGAATTTCATATCTTTTCCTATCCTATCTAGTTCTATATTGATTAGAAATCCGGACGACCAAATGTAGTCTTTGGGATTAGATAGGTTTGTTTTTTCATTGAATGTTTATTTTCTTTCCCGAATGTTTTTAATCATGTCGAAAGTTATTTAAGCGTAGGATGAAATTATTAATCATAGGAAAGTCACTAATAAAAGAAGAGCTACTCGCACAAATGATATGCACCTTTTGTCCTTAATAAAAATTAAAGAAAAATAATATACCTTAAGCCAGCTCAGTCCGATTTCATTAGGATTAATTTGTAAAGCTGCACCGCCAACGCTTTCGTATCCTTACTTAGATCAAAGCAGCTTGGGCCGGTTTCAAAATTTTGAAACCCCGAACTGGACCGAGATTCCCATAGAAACCACCCATAACTAGCAGTCCGGTCCAATTCCTAACTTGGAGTGGGACTGATGCGCATTCCTAGTCCATTTCAATATGACGTGCTAACTGAGGAAAAGATATAAAAAAAAAAATCTCGGAAAATTTATCTGTAACATACCATTTTTTTTTAATCTTTAACGGACATTATGTACTAAATTGAAGAAAAAGTTGCACTCTGCACCCCACGAAAGTCACGTGGGCACGTGCCAGTCCTTCCTTGTCAGTGATTGGGGTCTTTGTCAAAGAGGAGAAAGAGGGCGTGGATCACAAGTTGGGCCGAGGCCCATTTTTCCCGGCCCGAGCCCACCCATTTCATTTCGAAAAAGTTCTCGCTTCCCACTCTCAGCGCACGTGAGCCCACACCGAAACGGAAGCGAAAACGCTCTATCGAAGCACAGACGAAGAAGATAAGGAGTTCGTGCTTTCTCCCGACTCCGTTCCCAACCCGAGTCGCTCGCGGTCGCCCCCGCCACTCCCCAACCTCCGCACCTCCACGGCTGAGCTCACGGCGGATCCGGCACAAACCCAGCCGAACCTCGAAAGACGATGATCGCGCTCTCGCCTTCGAAGCTCGCTCCGGCTCCCGCCAATCCCTCCACGAGCTCCTCCTCCTCCCCTCCGCCGGCTTCCTTCTTCCCCAATTCGCCCAAACCCGCCCCGCCGCCGCGCCTGCATGTCCGCTCCAGGAGGCTCCGCGCCCTGACGGGGACCTTCTCGAAGTCGTCGCCGGAGGAGGCGGAGCTCTCCTCCGCCCCGGAGGAGGACGAGTGGCTTAAGCGCCTCCCGGACAAGACCAAGCCGCTCTACTCCCACAGCTTGCCCTGCATCGAGGCCTGGCTGAGGAACCTGGGGTTCTTCCAGAGCAGAGAAGACCGCGCCGTCTGGTTGATTGAGCTCCCCGAGTGGCACGCGCAGCTCTCTCTCGACGTCACCGATCTTTATATAAGGTAACATCGGAGCTTCGATTCCTCTGTCCTCTTTGCTCGAAGGAGTTCTCGTGCTTTTTCCGAGTTCCTGGGATTGAGATTTCTTTCGGTGCAGTTTTCTGCGAGCCACGTGCTTGTTGTTATGTCTTGCGTACGCGGTAGCCATGTAGATACTAGTTCTCGGACTAACGATCGAGATTGGCTGAAGAGTTCCAAAAACACATCGGCAGATAAGGTTTTGGCATTGTGAAACGTCTTATCCATTTTCGAATATACTAGTGCATATGACTGCTGAGTGCTGCCTTATGGGCAGGTTTCTACACAACAGAGATTGTCCTTTTTTCTTTAATCTCGAGGCCACTTAGTTATATAATGTTCATTGAATGGGGGATACAAAGACGATTGAACAGCCCAAAGTTTCGAGTTAATTCGTCAAACTTAGCTCTTACCCGTTTCAAGTTCCTAGAAGAATACTTTAACAGCCCATTGTAATTCAATTCAGGTCATAGAGAAATTAATTACTTGGATGAGAGACTGCCTTTGACCTAGAGTTCTCAAGAAAGTTTATGCATCCCCGGCTGCCCAATCGGTAAGAAGATGGATCCTGAACAGAGAACAAGGAGGATTGGCTCCCAAGAAACAAACAGAAAGTAAACGAGAGAACTGAAAAAGATGTTATCGTGTCTCATTAGCCACTTTACGAACTGAGTACCCTTGGAAATTGCTAGTTGCTCTCTATTTCTTAAACTGGCATCACAAGACTGGCATTCTATTCTGAGATGATGATATTGGCTTGACACTAGGAAAATCTTTCTTTGCTCGAGCTGTTTGCTTGTATGAACTGGCATTGTTTTGCTCAGCAGGCAGTTCTCTCTTTTCTTTCTGGACAATTTGTCAAGAGTTATAGCAGTAGATCAGTAAGAACCGAAAATGAAATGGTGTTTGGCTCTCTATAACTTAAACATGATTGCTTGATATAATTTCCATGGAAAAATATTTAGAGTTTGTAAATTGGTTGATCATTTCTTCTCTAATCAGATTCTTCCTTAGTTTGCTTTTCTTATTCATAATTCTCGATGAGTTTGCATGAGCTAATTGAATCTAGTTCCTCAGTGATTTTTCCTGTGTCCTCAGCTAATAAAATATGTCTGTATCACACATGCATATGCATCTAACAAACATGGCTACTGAATACTCCCCTCCTCTTGGGTGTTTCTGGTCATGCTCTAGAGGGAGCGACATTAGTTACACAAAGAAAGGGAGGGTTTTCTTCTACACGAAAAACAAACCTTAACTTTCAGTCACTCCTAGACTATCCTTTCCCTTCTTTATCTAGATTAGAGAGAAAAAGAGCCGTTCTTTGCTCTGGGAAATGCATATTGGGAAAAGGTGTGCTGTGTAACAAGCGTATCACGTGGCATGCTGATGGTGAATAATTCAATAGATCTTGTGGTATTGCTAGTACACACCACGACAGCATGGCATGTGTATAAGTGTTGCATGATATATTTCGGTGATGCATTTTGCTTGGAATACAGTTCCCTTCTTTTGGTTTTATTGAAATGAACTAGATTGAAAGCCTCGTGCATCAGTGAAACCTACACTCTTTATAGTTAGAATTCCAAATTCTTTGTGCAGATACCTGAAAAGTGGACCTGGAAACCTCGAGAAAGATGTGGAGAGAAGATTCAGCTATGCATTGAGTAGAGAAGATATTGAGAATGCTATTCTTGGTGGACCTTAAGAACAAGTGCCGTACTTTGTCGCGGTCCCGTTGGTTTGGACAGAGTGTCCTGAGGAGGAGGAGGAGCACAATGACCTTGAAGTATTGAAACCTCAGCATCTTCCGGCTTTTGCATGGAGATTGTTCATGCACCCTGTATTGGCGGTCCATGTTTTTTTCAAATGCCCTTCTCACTTTCAATTGTCGAATATTGGTTCTTTTGCGAGGTGAAGTTGCAATATGAACCAACATAATGCGGTTGCATCATTTATGAACTTTTCCTTACAATCATATGATGAAAATCACTTAATTCACTCGGTTTGTTTCGCAGAAAATGTTTACCTTATTTTTTAGCGTTTGATTCGTCTAGGAAAATAAATCAATGGAAAATCTTTCCTTAAATTAAGGATAATGATTTCTTGTTTGAAAAATCGAAAATCATTTTAAAAAACAGATGTTTAGACTCAAAATTCTATATTTGGGTACGGACACTCAAATGCTAGTTCTCGAGTACATTGAGGCTGGGCCAGGACCCTAGTGCCTATGCTTGATGTACCTACGCTTGAGTCCATCGAGGTCGAGCTCGAGACCCTAATACTTGCACCCGCACTTGAGTCTATCAAGGCTAACCCTAAAATTCCTGTGCTTATGCATGATGCCTGAGCACCTTGGCCTTGGTCCACAAAGGCTGAGCACAGGATTCTAGCACCCAAGTGTGGATCCCTAACTCTCAAGCCTCGGTCTATAAATGTTATGGTTAGGTCCACAAAGGTTGTGCTTGGATCCATAGAGGTAGGGCTCAAAACTCCGATGCTCACATTTGGATCCATCGAGGCTAGGCCTTAGACCATGGTATTGTTCCTTGATTAGAACGCTTGAGTTAGGCTTTATCAAGGTAGTCATGACTCTATTGCTCGTACCCAGTTTCCCAATTTATTAGCGCTCAAATAGTTTATGTCTATTTAAGAAAATCAAATTAGACTTTTTACACCAAGTGATAGAAATATTTTTCAAGTGATTTATAGGTTCTGGCCAAATACCCAAAAATATTATCATTTTCCTTAAAAAATGACTTTCTAAAATATATTATTCTACCAAACAAATGAAGCCAACATATCAATTTGGATAGTGAGAAGATGGCCGTATGCCAATCGAAAGGAAGACAATGTTTGTCGGCACATGCGATTGTAGATTACATTAGGAAGTAGGGGTGAGCATGGTCTGGGTGGACGGCTTCCTCCCTAAAATTGGGAACTGCCCACAAATGATTGGATCCGAAAAATTAGAATCGGGAAATACCTATTAGTTTCATTGATCCACTTGAGAACTAGATTGCTAGTCCGATCTTGTTCCTGGGTGTCAATAGAATCGGTCCCATCAAGTTTCATGCACTCAATGCAGCATTTTTTGACAAGCCAAAATAAAGCAAAAAATAAAGAAGCTCTTTATTCTTAATTGCAAGATTAATAAAAAAGATTGAACTCATATTAAAAGTTAAGAGTCAATGTTCTAAGTCGATGGGTGTTGAGCTTGAGAGTCAAGATCATGAGTGAGAAATAGAGAGACGACTTATGTGAGGTAAGAGTGAGACAAGATGAGTACCTAGTTAATTGGTGTTGAGCTTTAGATTGGGGATTCTATGATTTTCATTTTTCTTAAATTATTTTAGTTAGGAATTTTTCTTAAAAATTAAATATATATTTATATATTATCGGTCTAGTCTAGACGGGCAAGCGGGCGGTTCCACAAGTAGAATTAGGAACCGAACTAGTAATCACCTATTCCAATAAATTGGAACTAAGAACCAGATCGATTCCTTAGGAACCGTCGGTTTCAATCCGATCCGATTCGGTTTTGGGTGATTCCCAACTCTTTTGTACACCCTTATTGGGAGGTCCTTGTTGGAACCGCTTAGTGTAAATGACGATCGAATAACTATGGTTACGCAAACAATTCTATCAGACTATGTTGTTGTCTATTTCTTATATGATACATTCAAGCATCCGCAAAATTTAGTTTGATAATAAAAAATGGGCTGGAGTCCATCAACATTTTATAAGTTTCGAGTTAAAATCTAAAATATAAATACATTGGAAATCTTAAAATTTATGTAAAAAATGTAATTAAATTATAAAATTTGTTACAAAAGTACAATAGAGTCTTAAAACTTTCAAAGAGAGTACAATTAACGGCGGGATTTGATTGAACAAATTTGACAAGTTTTATGAATTGATTATACTTCTCAAAAGTTTTAGTAAAGACAATTAAATTCTAAAATTTGGCATCATCAAGTCTAAAACTTTCAAAAGGAGTGCAATTAGTGGCGTGATTTAATTGAATAAATTTGACGAGTTTTATGAATTGATTATACTTTTCAAAAGTTTTAGTAATTACATCTACAAGTTTAGAACTTTCATGTCCTAAAGAAATTTTTTGGCCCAATCGACTTGGGCCTCACACTGAGAAAGCCCACAAAATGTTTGGGCCGCACCAAATCTAAACAAACCAGAACCGGTTAGCGGCTCCAACCTTCGACGACGACCGGCCAACGGCTTCAACGGCAGTCCAATTTCCAATCCGCCTCCTTCTTCGTCCTTCAACTTCGACACTGAGAAACCGATCGCTTCTGCTCGCGCGTCGACTCACGAGTTCGCATTAACGATCCAGATTGCAGTTACCGCTGCAGCCTCAGGCCGTTTCCAAACCCTAGCCATCCACCATCTCCGTTCCTCCCGTCCGATTCCGGCGAAACCTCCGACGCTCGATCCGAATCGGAACCCCGCGCCCGATCCGTCGGCCCGATCTCCGTTCACCGGAGCCGCGCCCCGGTTCTTGGCGTCGCCGGAGATCTCCGCCGGCGTCGACTGTCTTTTTCTTCTTTTCAACTCCTGCGGTCGAATTGGAAGGACCGGCCGGCGCTGCGATAGCGGGATAGGCAGGAGACGATGATGCATAGCAAGGGATCGAGCCATCGGCTGTCGGGGATGGTGTCTCGGTCGCGGATTTCGGGCCTGATGCTGTCGATGTTCGCCACGTTCGCTTCCTTATACGTCGCCGGCCGGTTCGTGATGCTCTGGAATTGTTTCCATGTGAATGTGCTGTGTGAATTCGAGTGCCTGCAGGACGTGCATCCTGATTTTACTTTTTCTCCAGCTCTTTTCGAATTGAAGTGATGTGTGCCGATGCTTGCTTCTGAAAAATGCTTCCGTCTGTATTTGGTGTCAGGCTATGGCAGGACTCGCAGAGCAGGGTTGACTTGATCAAGGAGCTCGATAGGATAACTGGTCAGGTGAGTTTTTTGCCAGCCTATGCAGTGTTTCTATTTTGAGCCAGGTCTGTTCATTCATTCTGTTCGTCTTCTTTGTCAGGTAATGTGTGATAGAGATGGATTTAGACGTTCCTCTTGGCACCAATTTAGACTTTTCTCCAGTATATGGGATAACAGTTTGGGATTACAATTTAGACTGCCACACATTTTGGTTTACAATACTTGTTGACAATTGGGTGCTGCTTAGATTCAGTTCTTGGTTCTTTTCTCCCTTTTTTGTTTCTTTTAAAGGAATTATCCTTGAATTCGAGTAAAAACCAGCAGACATTGTCGTGACTTGTAAATGGATGTGTTCTCCATTTTAAAATGTTTTACATTTCATGCTGAGCCTGAGCTGACCAAAATGACTAAGATGAGCAGTGTCTTCTTGGTGATAGGGGCAATCTGCTATATCAGTGGATGACACATTGAAGATTATCAACTGCAGGTAAAGTATCTGCCTACTGGCATCTGACTTATATCGAGATCATTTAATCAATTTTCTGTTCAGTGCTCGTCTTGTGGTCCCTCTAGTTGTTTCTTGGATATTATGAGAATTTCTTCTCAGTGAGTGTTGTGAAACATGTTTGGCTTTCTAGGGAGCAACACAAGAAAGTAGCAGCCCTAGAGATGGAGTTGGCTGCAGCTAAAAAAGAGGGTTTCATCTCTAAGAACTCAGTGGATGATTCGAAGAAAAGACCATTGATTGTGGTAGGAATTTTTACAAGATTTGGCCGCAAGAACAACAGAGATGCAATTCGGAAGGCATGGATGGGAAGTGGTATGGTAGCAATCTCTGCTTTGGCAGAATCACTGATATTTATACTTACTAAAGTAATCCAATGCATTAATTAGTTTCTCCTTTTAATCCTCATGTATAGGTTTAACCTACCATTTTGAGATAATTAGTCTGTCTATGCTTTATACAGCATTTGTGTGACATCTCACTGACAGCATCACTTGCCTATCCCTTTCTGGCATATTGAATGTCTGTATTCTATACTATGATGAAGTGGATTCATGAGCCACATACTCTAAGACAGAGGATTAGCTGATCAGGTGCAGAATTGTCTTGAGAATTGGAAGTAGGGGCTGGGCTCTAAGGAGAAGAAATTGTTTTTTGCCATACTTGTCAAATTCCCTATGAGCAATAATACAACCAATTTAAAATAGTTTAGGGAAGGCTTGGTTGAATGAAATCAAAAGTTGGACGAAAATTCCCTGTAGTGGAAAAGGAGTTCAGAATGTAGACGATATTTTCTAGGGAAGCTGGTGTGCTAGGTAGCACCAGTGACCTTTTTTTGCTCTTGGCAGGAGTTTTTTCTAACTTACTCTCCAAGTCCCACCTTATTCACAACCTCTAGGCCTATTGCTTAGGGTCTAATAGTACCAAGGACATACTGTAAAGGCCTAAGTTTGCTTATTGATGCATTGATCAATCTGATTTATCATTGGCATGCTATGCTTTTAATTTCTTGTTCCTTAATTTGTAAAGCTTTAACCTTCTATTTCAAACTGTAAATGGAAACCTTTCTCTTCACAGGTACTGCCCTAAAAACGTTGGAGGATGAGAAAGGCGTCATTGTTCGTTTTGTTATTGGAAGAAGGTATGAGGTTTTCATGTTTACCAGCTATTTCGTTCTTCCTCTTGGATGGTTGATTGAAGTCTTTGTATGATTTACTTTGCAGTGCAAATAAGGGAGACAGCTTGGATGGGGCAATCGACAGTGAAAACAGGCAGACTAATGACTTCATCATTCTTGTTCGTGCCTTGGCAATAATTTATAGTTGCATATTGATGATATTGCTGAATTGAGCTATGACTGTTGTTAGATTTTCTTTTACACAGCTAAATAATCGCCATATCTATCACGATTTGATTGAGGAATTCTTCTGCGATTTATTGAAATCTGCAAGAAAATCTGTGAGGCAGAAAATGTGTTTACCATCTCATGTGCTTATGAGTAGGATAGGAGCTGAAGAAATGCATCTTATTTAATCACAGAAAATTAGTATTCAATGAGAAAAGAGCCAAAACCTGATTAGAAGAATGTTTTCAGTATATGAAACTGGGAAAGTTTAAGTTGAGCATAGCTTTGTGCAAGTTGGTTTCATCATAGTTATGCAGAAAATCGCTTTCTTCTCTAATCTTATTTGATGCCATCCTCTACATAGCTTGCATCACTTTTGCTTTCAAATCAAACTCCTGTTTGTCAGTATTTTACTGGTTGTGGACACAATAGTTTCATGATTGCCATGAATGCATTCTGTGAGTTTTCCATATTACTGTTCCTTGATTTTGCTGTGGCCTCTTGGATGAATTGTGATTTGATGATGTAATGCAAGATTGTTGATTTTGTGTGTAACAGGATGATCATGTTGAGGCACCTGAGGAGACTCCAAAGAAGGCAAAATTGTTCTTTGCTCATGCTGCTGAAACATGGGACGCTGAGTTCTATGCTAAAGTGAACGATGATGTCTATGTAAATATTGGTCAGTTCAATTTTCACGTAGATAAAGTTTATATTGTGAAGTACATGGCATAGACTTGGATCACAACCCTTATCCCCTAGGTTTCTGGTAAAATAATGTTAAAATTTGCTGATTTGTCATCTCTAATTGGACTGTAATTCATGATTAGATATTTGCTGTCTGCTACAACAGTGCATGTTAAGATTATATCTGCTTATTGTGCTTCTCTTAACAGATGCCTTGTTGACTGCACTTACGGCTCACTTGGACAAGCCTCGTGTTTATTTGGGGTGCATGAAGTCAGGCGAAGTATTCTCTGAGCAGTGAGCATGGCATCCTGATTACATGTATTGTTAACTTACCTTTTGAATTTGTCAACTCACTTTGGCTGAGTATTTGCAGGGGTCATCAATGGTATGAACCAGACTGGTGGAAATTTGGTGATAAAAAATCGTAAGTCCTATATAGCTGATTTCCTTTTTTTCTCACAACTTTAGATCCGGAGGATTATTCATTGACGTTGCATTTGCCAAGGAGTATTCAAAACCAATGGTCATTGATCCATCAGAAAGTATAAACATCCCAATCCAGGCATAAAACTTGATAATTGTGCTGGTCCCTCTTGGTCATGCTCATACTAGGTCCAGGCGGCATATTACTCCACGGTGACTTCGCTGCAAGATGTTTGCCACTCCTCTGCTCCAAGGAGTTAGTACAATTATCATGGTCCAGCAAATTACTTAAATGTCCATGACTGAACCAACAATGAATTTGTGAGGGAAATTCTGGTGATTGCCTGCAGTCTGCTAGCTGCCCTTAACATGCAATCATCTTAGTTTGATTAGTTGTCATTTCTTCGTGACTGATTGAACCATGTCTGCATGTACATGCACATAAGTAAAAACACATATGAATATTAAATTTTTAGAATATGAAGTCCAGAGGAGGTGGAGACTTTGAGGGGTAAGTCTTTGCTCAGCCTGTAGTAGCATTAAGAAATTCGTCAAGTAAGAATTTGGCTAATAACGGGACACATAATTAGGGTCTGCCCTGGACTTAGAATTAGGATTTCACTAGAAAAAATTGAGCATTAAATGGTTACAACTTAAAGGTTTTCTTATTTGGGTATTCCCTCATGTTTGCCTTTGTATTTTATACTTAGTATTTCATATTCCTTATGTGTGTGAGAAGTTTCGTCTCTTGACTGTGCAGATACTTTCGCCATGCTTCAGGGGAGTTGTTTGTCATATCACGAGCTTTGGCAAAATTTGTATCGATAAATAGGTAGGTACCTTTCTCTTTTGCTTTTACTCAATTACCTCTATGCAATTGCGTGGATGGATTCATAGTAATCCTATTGTGCAGATCCATTCTTCGTACATATGCACATGATGATGTGAGCGTTGGGTCCTGGTTTATTGGGCTTGATGTCATGCAAATAGATGAAGCAAAGTTTTGCTGCTCATCTTGGTCAGCAGGTCTCTCTCTCCCCCTCTCTCTCTCTCTCGGATTCATGTTGTGGGGGTGGGGCACAAGAGATGCTGTTTGTCACTGCACAAGTTGACTATTTTTTCCCTGTTTCAGGAGCAATCTGTGCAGGTGCTTGATGCATCGCTTACGACACCGGGGTTATACTGCACACAAGGCCCATCGATTCTTTCAAGAGTTCTTTGCATATAGAAATCTGCAACTCTTTTAGGTTCACTGGTGGAGGTGATGTGTGGAACTGGAGATTTGGCAGCCCTCCCTTTTGACTTCAGCATATTAGCTCGTTGCTGAAGAAGGCTTCAAAAGATGAATACCTGGAGGCCAAAATAGGTCCCGTGCTGGATGCAGAACGACATTCTTTGAGTTAAGCGTCTAGCAAATGGGTCATTATTCTTTCATTTATAGTGACGGACGAGATTCAGCCCCATTTAATGGTGTGGATGTGCTACTGAGAGATTGTACTATGATTGGCGGCTTATTCTCTTTAATTAAAGGGAGTTCGTGATACTCATGTCTGGTTGACAACCTGTTCGATGCATACTCACTTCTGTCGTGCTGGTTACTGACTGATCCATCCAGACTTCTTGTAGGATCTGTTCATTGCTCGAGAACCTATTCTGCGCATTCCTGACTAGTCCCCTCTTATATTTGGACCGTGGAGGCATTTTGTACCATACTGGCAATTTGTGTGCGGACGATATCGAATGAATTTTGTTGCGTGTTGTTCTGGTTGGTAACATTTGCTATTTTTCATTTCTACGAGACAATGGTGAATATACTTCCTCCACTGAAATGCAAGATCAGAATAGAGAGACCTCTCTGCGCAGCACTTAAAGAAACCATGAAAGTAGTCTGAAATGTAGAAAACAGTAGGACTGTTTCACTCGTTTCCACTGGACTATTATTTTCGTAGGTCCCATATGTATGCTGGGCTGTCATATATACAGGAGCAGAATTGATTGGCAAATTCTCCAGTAAGAGTATGAAGGCAGAAATGGTGACATTATCCACTTCTCACTTGATAACAATCCCATAAACCCATCTAGAGATCATCAAACAATCGGTCATCGCTTAGTTCTTCAGTCATTTGCAAGCATCGGCAAGTATTAGACCATCAGATAGTAAGAACTATTGGCATTACATTATTGATAGCATAACTTCCAGGTTCGTTTCGATGATCGCATATTGGTAATGAATTAAACAGCCAAAACAAGCCTATCGTACAGCTTCCGCGTAACGCTGTGCAAAAGGATATCCACAGAAATTTTTGGACAGCAACAGTAGAATGCAAAATTAAAAAAGAAAAAGTTTAAATGGTTAGGGAAGCTACTCTGAATATCAGAGCCAGGTTTCGATCCTGGGACCTGTGGGTTATGGGCCCACCACGCTTCCGCTGCGCCACTCTGATTTATTGATGTTCTTTCTGCATTATATTTTACATAATCCTTGTATGAGTGGCTTGGGAATATCGTGCCAAAGAAAAAAATTGAGATCGCTTTAGTTTAACACAAGATATTTCTCAGATCACGTCATGAATTAAGTATGAGATGTAGGGTGACGTATTGTCGGACATACATCTGTCTTCCTATTTATTTCGAGTGCCATATGAAATTGTTAAAAAAAAAAAAAAGAGGACGGGATGGTGCCGTGAAATGAAAGAACTTATAATGCCAATGGTCAATGAAAACAAGAAAGAGAAGAAAAAAGGGCTTACGGGATGGGATGAGGTGGGATTTCATAGTACCATTTCGGGGAAAATTATCCAAAAAGTCCAAAATTTATTGTATTTTTACCGATCCAATCATAAATCTTTCAATTTTATTAGTTCAATCATAAACCTTTTGATAATTCGTCAATTGAGTTAATCCGACTAATTTATCTCGATAAATGCTTACATGAATACCCAGTTATCGTTGGGTGGCCTACCGGCACTGATATAGATGACAGGAATCAAAATGACGATTTTTTTTTTTTAAAAAAACGTTTTCATCACTTGCATTTCAGCAGAGAGCCCTGTGCGTCCCTACCCCTCTCTGCTCTTCGTGCGTGCGTCTCTACCCTTCTTGCCCCAAATCAAAAGGAATGAAAGCCTGATTTCAAAACTTAGAAAATGGTAACCACGAATCGATCGATCACGCTCAAGATTAATCAATCTTGCGAGGGGATTTGTGGGGCTGATTTGTGGAGTTTCTAGTGAGCAGCTTGCGGGGGACCTCCACGACACTTGCGAGGAGAGGGGGTCTCGTGTGACGCTCAACAATGGCCGTCCGATGCTCAAAGACGTTCAGGAGGAACCGGGGGATTTCTGCGAGTAGCTCGCAAGGGAACTTGACAGGGAACTTGACGACGACGACTTGGCATAGCAGGAGGAGGACAAGCCACGATTACGCGGTTCGTCGAGACCTGATTCAACACGGAGACCCGATTCACCCATACCCAATCGTGACTCGATTTGGCCTTGAGATTTTGCACCAAACATGACATTAAGGTATGATTTTTTTTTTGGACTCTGCCGCTTTGCAATGTAGTTTGTTTCAGCTCTTGTATACGCAAGTAGAGCTTGGAAATTAGTAGTTTTCTTTGTGCGAAAATCAATCATAAGTGAGGCTGCTTTGATATATTGAGCTTCTGTTATTTGAAATTATTATACTTTGCATTCATATAGAATCACTATCCACGTAATATTCAACCCGTTCGATAAAATGCCTAAGTGACATACAAATGTATGTCTGTGAAAGAGTGAGTTTTACAGTAATATCATTCGATTTTAACCATCCAAGAGCTATTGGAACATCAATTTGAATAGAACTTATCGAAACAATATGTCATTACTTGTGGAGCACCAAGTATATAAATGATCAATCGAGTTGTTTTTTACGGACTTATTTTTGTTATAGATTGTCATTGCCTTTTTGCTTCTATTTTTTGTATTGCCATCAAGTTGAGTGTAAATAGATATATGCAATTCAAGTCAACGAAGTTTCGGATTATTAGAGGCTAATCTACTTATCTATGTTACATTTTCTTCTCATAGCTTTAAATTTTTATTGTAACTACTTCCCAAATCTGTTGGTTATTGGGTTTGTAGCAGCTGGTGGTTCAAGTTTTGTTCGCATGCTGAAGCATTAAATTATTTTTATTGCTTGATTTACTTGCATTGCTGGGGATACGATCTCAAGAAGTGTGGGGAATGTCTTGTTTTGTTAAGTAGTAGAACCAATGCAAGAATAGAGCAAGCACACTTTATTGGATAGCATCTTCATCTTGACCTTCATTAGTGGCAACGTTTTCCAGAGTTGCTTGTTGCAAAATTGAATTGAATTTTCACATACTATTAACTAATTTTGCATGTATCTGTTCACCTATTCATCATGTTGGATATTGTCTTGACTATTGAAAGTGTACTTTATACTATCCTCACATTTTCTCTTGCAGATGACACAATCAATGACATCAGTCCCTCCAACTGACAAAGATACATCCGTATTTTGCTCTTGTGGCCTTAGATCTCTACGAATAGCAAGGACAAAGGACAATAGGGGAAGAGATACCATGGTTACCCAAGATACAACCACAACAATAGAGAGAAAAGTTGCAGTTTTATTTATTTATTATTATTTTGATTGATGGGGAAATCAGTCAATTGGCAAAAAATGTGTCCAAAAGTTTTCACCAAAGCAATATATAACAAGAACCAATGTTAACCTATAATGAGAATGATGGTTGTTCGATAGAGGCTCAAGTGAAATTTCTCAAAGCACAATTGAAGCATGTGAAACAAGATTCGACAAAGTTGAAAAAAGAAAATTTCATATTGAAAATAATGCTGATTGTGTTATTGATGTTTATAGTAACAACACACTCCATCGGTTTATTATAGAGTGTGTTATTGGATCATATTTTGTATTCATCAATATGATTTGCACATGTATGTGCACTCTGTTTGTGAGATGAATGAAATGAAGGTTGTTTTCAGTTTGAAAAGCACAATCATTATTATTTATGATGTTTGGCAATGATATTTGTGAAGGTCAATGTTCTTTATAATGTTTGTGGTTTGTATTAGTTGCTCTCTAAACAATTGTCATGAGTCTCATGGGTATTACTTTTTGCCTGTTCACTTTGGCAGTATCTCAATAGTTAAATAATGATCAATGCACAGATAAAATTAAATAACAACTATCCTAGCAAAACCTACTTGAATGTAAATATTTATTTTACTTGTAGAATATACAATAACTAGTAATGGTAACAACAGATTAACCCCAATTTATCAGAACAAACAAGCACATTTCATTGCAATAAAAAAGGGGTTAATAGCATAATATTTTACTAATCCCCCATCGAAGACAAACAAAAAACCATTCACAAGACTATTTCATTACACCCATCGGTGACTACAAATTAAAAAAAAAAAAAAAAAAAAAGGCAACAACACCCCTTCAATGATCCCTTCATGAACAAAAAGTAGCCACATCACTTCCTTGAACCCAACCCCAAAAAATGGCTATAATTCTATATCCACAAAGTCAATGTTCCCTCCAATTGGGGTTATGAAAATATTCTTAATCATGTCACTTCTTGTAGGTTAGATTTTCGTCCTCTTAACAATTTTCTTCTTTCTTGATGCCCCTATTACTTTAACTGGGACTTCAAGTGAAGCTCCTTATGATGTTGATTTAGCTTGTGCATGTATATCAACTCTTTCTCTTGTTTTTTTTTTTTTTTTTTTTTGGCATTGATACTCTTAACCTAATGTTATTGATTTTCATTAGTTCATAAATTTTGCTAGTAAAAATCTAAATCTAACAAAATGAAAGTATTTACTGGAAGTTCTTGCCTGAACAATAATATTTGTGAGGCCGTTGACCCGACCTTCTTGGTGGGACGTATCAAACTGTTGTGTCCAGTCTTTTTGCAACTTCAACAAGTCATTTTCATTCTAATCCTCAACATTCTAATACCATTTGCAACCTCACCTTCCTCTCTTCTTCTTTGATGTTTGCGTCTACTAGGCTTCTCCCTTGCTGGAAGTGGTTTGGGTGCCTCCTTATTAGTTTTTTTTCAAAATTTCTCTCCTCGAATTGGTTGCATCATGTTCTGATATCCAGCTAAGAATTTGGTTTTCTTATCACATTCATTCAAGTAGTCATATACATCTTCTTGCCTATGATTTACAACAGAAATAACATAGGGACAAGGGATGCCAGTAAGTTGCTACCTTCTACATGTACAATCTCTCTTGAACACATCAACGACATACTTTTCACCTTTATCTGTCATATGATATCCTGCATCACCGTTCCATATTATCTAGAAGTAAGTTACACCGAGTCTATTTTCTTCCATATTTCTTACAATTCTTGGACCACAGTCATTTCTCCACTTAGCACATGCATCTATTTGTGTATGTATTCTTGTCATTATCATTATCCTCATTTCCTCCAACATACTATAAATAGACTTATACCTAGCATCTATTATTCTTCCACTTAAAGCCTCGCATAAGTTGTTATAAACTATATCACATTTAACATTAGTAGTAAATAAGGTCCTACACCAATGTTTTGTCTCTGTTTGAACTAAGTCATGATATGCAAGAGGATCGATTTTCTTCGATGCTTGAGAGTGTTCGTCATAGTCCACCAAAGTATTGCTCTTAACACACTTCCAAAACGGTCTTTGCATTTGTATCCTTTTGTATTTCTTCCCTCAATTGGCATAGACATGTCTAGCACATATCTATACTCAGTTGCAGGCAACAAAGCAGCCATAGCTTGAATAAGGCATTGCAAAAAATAATTTCAAATGTAAAGCATACACTAAGGGCCTATTTGTTAATGTTCTTTGTTTCTGTTTATGAACAAAATTTCTGTTTTTTTGTTCCAAGGAACAAAAAAAAGAACAGAAACGCGTTTGTTTGCGTTTTTGTTTCAAATCTATTTTTTTGTTCCTAGGAACACATTTGGAACAGAAACAAGAAACAAGAAAAACGTGTTTCTTGTTTCTGGAATAATTTTTAAGAACAAATTTTCTCTCTCCTCTCTTTTTCTTCTCTTTTTTTTTTCTTATTTTATTTTTTTTTCATTGGTCGGTCGTTGGCCTCAGCCATGGCTGGCGACCTCGCCGGAGCGTCGCTGGCCCCTGGCGAGGCTCGGCCTCGCCTTGGCCGGCCACCGGCGAGGCTCGCTAGCTTGGCGGTGGCTCGGCGAGGCCAAGCCTCGCCGACGCCGCCGGGCGAGCTCGGGCTCGCGGATCCGGGCGAGCCCGAGCTCGCCCAACCAAGGTGAGGCCGCCGGCCCTCGTCGGCCGGTCGCCGGCCATGGCCGAGGCCGGTGACTAGCCAAAAGAAGAAAAAAAGAAAAAAAAATTAAAAAATTAAAAGAAACAAAAAAAGAACACAAATTTACCAAACGTGTTTCTATTCATTTTTTATTCCGGGAACAAGTTTACCAAACGCGTTTTTTTATTCAAAAATTGTTCCTTGGAACAGAAACACTTTTTTTCTATTTTTGTTCCTTGAAATAATTTTTAAATAGAAATGTTACCAAACGTGCCCTAAATGTATAATCATCTAAGAAGAATAACAAAAAATTAAGAACTTACCTTTTGCTTGTCATTAAAAATGACCAACCTAGTCCACATGTGTTTGCACTCTCGACTCTAACAACTGTCCAAGCAATTAGGTACATTTGATATGCACAAAATCTCCCCTTTACAAACTCCCTATGAAAAACAACCATCTAGTCGCACAATATCCCTACATCCGTCAATGAAGCCTTTCTTACATGCAGTAAAACAGATGTCCATTTTTTCTTTAGATTGTATCAAATAACGATTTGCTTTAATTTCATTGTATGATCGGGCTTTTCAACTAATTTTTTAATATTTTTATTTTATTTTTCCTTTTTTTTTCTTTTTTTTTTTCTTCTTTAGCACTTCGCCGGCGCAGGATTTGTCTCCTTAACCTCCTTCGGCCATGGCCGAGGCCGGCGACCGGCCAAAGAAGAAAGAAGAAGAAAGAAGAAGAAAGAAGAAGAAAGAAGAAGAAAAGAAGAAGAAGAAGAAAAATGTTTTTCATAGCTTTTTTTTTGTTTCGTATTCTTTTTTTTGAACAAAAAAATTGATTTTGAACAAAAACCCAAACATCAAAACTGTTTATAAACAAAAAAAAAAGAACACAATCAAGGCCCTTAGCCTTTGTACATTGATTCGTACTTACATTCAAGCCTAGTTGCTCCTTGATAAGATCCATCAAAGTAAGAGTTTTAATTATTGACATTGCTCTAATTGTAGTAAGATAGTGATTTGTCAACCAAGAACTTGTCATCCTCTAATTTTGGAAGCTAATGGAACATGTATATTCTTTGTGGCACGTCTTCATGTGGAATGATCCAATTCTAGCATCAAAAGATGCAAAGATCTTCCAAGAACAATTTTCATCAACACATTTCACTTTAATATATTTATTCTCATTCTTGATGAATTTTATCTTTCTACGCTCGGCCATAGAATACTTTTTGAGAACGTCTTTAAATTACCTTCCATAATCAAATCTCATACACGTGGTGAACACAGGCATTGCACAATCAGGATCATATCTTTGAAATCTGCTTCTCCTTCTTGTAATAACATCATCTTCTTCACCTACATCAAACCCCAAACTCTCATATGCATCAAATTCATAGTACTCTGTTTGATAACCAGTTTCAATAATAGCTATATTAGATTGTCAGGAGTTAGATGATTCAGCTATAGATGGGATAGTACAAATCCTACAAATGATTCCCCTATAGTTTGAGCCTTTATAATCCTCTCATTGAATTTTCTAATATTCTTCATTCCTTCTATAAGATCCACATTATCATTATCATCATCATCAGTCAAATATCGTACATCGATGAGGACGTCTGTTTCTCATCTTCTGAATTGATTTCCACATTATCATCAATCATTGTCTCATTATTTAAACCAATGCCCTCGCCTTGATTGATGCCTTCACCTTGATGGATGCCCTTAGTAGCACCCTCACCAATGTTTTCACTTTGATTGACGCCCTCACCAATCACAGCACCCTAACTAACACCCTCACTAGTACATTGACCATCACATTGACCAGCTCCCTTGCCTTCCTCATTGTCAACATATTCTCCATATACCTCAATCAACCCATTATGAAAATAATGGAAAAGTAGATTTATAATAGTGGTATCATTCTATATGTATCTCAACCTATCTTCTAGAGATTTCCCAGGAAATTTAAAATAAAGCTTTTCGAAATTTCCATTTACCCAATTCTCGAGGTCTCTAATGAATCTTTCATAGGTAATTGATCCAATACCTATGTGTACTAAGTCCATCTTGCCCCCAACATATTCCAACATTGGGCAATGAACTAATTTTCCACTGTGGAAAAGACAAACTAATGTTGTCTTGTTGCTCATCTCGACCCTACACATTCAATGGAATAAATTCGATAAGGGTAGAATATGCCCTATGGTCAATTGAAGGTCACAAACACATAATGGAAGGACAAGATAATAACACAGGAGAAAGGAAAAAAAAAAGCATTGAATGCCTAACAACCAATCAACATCGAACGCCTAACATCTCTTCTCTCTAGTTTTTCTTTTAAAAAAAAAAAGGCATCAAAGAAAATTTCTCTTTGGTACAACGAGCCAAATGGATTATGATGTATGCTTTAAGATTTAAGACTTTGGATATGCATGCAACCAAGCTACACCAGATGATGGAAGAAGCACAAAGTGTAAATGATTAAAAGCTTTTTGAACTTGAGAAGAAATTTGAGCAACCAAGCTACACCAGATGATGGAAGAAGCACAAAGTGTAAATGATTAAAAGCTTTTTGAACTTGAGAAGAAATTTGAGGTGGCTATAGTACTATATTCAAGGTTCCATGGATATTAAATAAACAAAAATACTACCTGAATTTGACTAACATTACTTCCATTATGGTGCTTATAAGATTGTGCTATCAATGAAGAAAAAGGCAAATTCTATAAAAAGTAGCGCAAGTTCAAATGCGAGGAAAAAAAATTGGTACTAGTTGACAATTATTCTTTGAAAGAACCTCATTTTCTTCGATTTTTATTTATCTATGTAGACAACACTTCTTATTTGTCGACAAATATTAAACATATGATTCCCTATTGACATAAGTTCAAATGGCTGTGCAAAATATTCAAGAGAGTGCAATTAGCAAAGCCACCAATTGAATAAGAAACGTCAACTATGGCAGAGTCCACCTCAGTTGCGAAGGCATAATGGAACGTGTACATGGAAAGAGTCACAATTTATTGAGGGCAATTAAGCTAAGTACCGAAAACACTAAGTTGGGGACCATGGAAACGTAACTTTTTTTCATGTTTCCAAAGCGCTGACAACACGAGTGAATGGGGATCACAAAATGTCGTGTTCACGGAATCTCAAAGCCGAATCGGGTCTCAAATGGGTTGTGAATTAGATCTTCGTGTCAAATTGGGTCTCGACAACTGCACGATTGTGGCTCATCCTCCTCCTGATCTGTGTCGTCTGATCTGTGTCGTCAAACATCGTGGAGGTCCCTCATGAGTTGCTCACGAGAATCCCCACAAATCCCCTCACAAGATTGATGAATCTTGAGCATGATCGACCAATTTGGGGCTACAATTTTCTAAGTTTTGAAATTAGGGTTTCGTTCCTTTTGATATGGGGCAAGAAGGGTAGAGGCACACATGAAGAGTAGAGAGGGGCAAGGACGCACGAGCTTCTTTGCTGAAATGCAAGTAATGAAAACGTTTTAAAAAAAAAAAAAAAAAAATCATCTTTTTGATTTCCGACGTCCATGTCGGCGCCGGTCTGGCCATGTAGGCCGACCAGCACTGACTAGATATCCACGTAAGCATTTTTCGGGATAAATTAGTTAGATGAACTCAATTGGCAAATTGTCAAAAGATTTAGGATTGAATTGGTAAAATTAAAACATTTAGAATTGAATTGATAAAAGTGTAATAGGTTTATGACTTTTTGGACAATTTCCCTACCATTTCATATAGTTTTCAACTGAATGGAATATACAATTGTTTTGCGTTTGCTTGGTATTAGATAGCTTGAATGACGGGCTCGGTGTCGAGCAATTACACAAATGACGGGATATCGATGATAGAGGAGTCTGTCGATAATCATGAACGTCGATGACCAAGTGCTGTTATCGGCATATGATGACAATTAGTTAGCAATTGATAGTAAATTTAGTATGAGTTAAAGGCGGGACATTGAAAGCAATAAAGGTGGCGATTGAGGAGTTATTAACAGTTCGTAGAGAAGATTGACATGCAATAACATAGAGCAATCATGAGGTCTGAAATTGAGACTAACGACGACTAAAAAGCGTTGTAAGTGTTGTAAATAAGATAATATACGGTTACGGAAGTGATAATAGAGCCTGAAAATTATGGGCACGCGATTGTAGCTTTTATATGGAAATTAACGCTTAGGAGCAGTTATGGTTTGTAATAGGCTATGTAAGCCATGTTGAGTCTTCATGAAAAAGCTCCAATCATCAACACAATGTATCTTTTAAATTTATCAATTTAATTTTCCCATTCCTACATTTACTTTTGCTTAGAGCTCTCGCTAGCCTACGAAGACGGCCCTCATCCCCTCACCAGCCACTAAAGGGTTCACAAGCCCCCATTGTCCAAAAAAAGAAAAAGAGAAAAGATGAGAAAAGAAACCAAAAAATATAAAAACTCAAAAAATTATTAAAATAATATTAATTATAGCCATAATTAGTCAACTAGTAAAATATAAAAATATTTATAACTAAATTTCACAACTGTTATTTAGGATGGTTGGTTTAATTGAAAAAAAATTACAACTTTTTTTATTATTGTCCTATTTTTGATATTCATTCATAATCAATGAATTAAAGGGTACTCAAGCCGCCATTGTCCAAAAAAAGAAGAAGAGAAAAGATGAGAAAAGAAACCAAAAAATATAAAAATATTTATAACTAAATAATGGCAACTGGTAAAATATAAAAATATTTATAACTAAATTGGCACAACTAAAGTATTTAGGATTGAATTAGTTTAATTGAAAAAAATTTACAACTTTTTTTATAATTGTCTTAGGAGAACTAAATAGTGTTAACGAATGATATTCATTCCTTGTAAATGTTACATGAATTAGAGTTTCTCAACATTTGGATTAGAATTTCAAATTAAGTCATTGAGTTCATTCACGCCTGTGAGTCATTGCAATTTTTCTCGTCAAGCACATCCAACTAATCGTGTAGAAGATTCAGAAGTGTTTCCCGTCAATCCTTCTCTTTTTTTTCTCTTCTCTTTTCTCCCTTTCTTTTCCCTTTTTCCTTCTTTCTTTTTTTTCCTCCATCAGAGTCCTCCTTTTATCCCTTCTTTCCCTTTGCGTTTTTTTTTTTGTTTTTAAGCCACCTATCCCTTCCTTCTTTTTGACCCAATCAACAAAGATCTCTTTCCTATTTTTCCAACGCCACTTATTACACAAACAAATAGAATAATACAAGAAAAGGGAGATTATAAATATAGAAGCTAATGAATTCACAATTTCACAGCACAAGATTGGTACAAGGTTTAGGACTAATCGTCAAAAAATTGAAGACTTAATTAGTATAATTGAAATGTTTATGACTGAATTAGAAAATTATTAATAGGTTTAAGATTGAATTAACTAAAAATGAAAGATTTATGATGGAATTGGTACAAGTGTAATAGATTTATAGCTTTTTCGGTAGTTTTCCTACTTTCAATGGATTGTAGATGTTCTTGTAATTTCAAATTACAACTTTTTTCGCTTCAATCAGCTGGAAGATTCCTTCTATGGAGCATCCCAAGAACAAGGGCGAAGATAAGAATTAAACAGTTTTCATTCTCTCAGCCTGCCACCATAGAAATGATCGGCCGCACGATGAGTTATGTTGTTCGCTGACTCTTTCTGATATCATAGCTGAAATAAATGCTAGTTGTTAAGTGTTTTGTGTGAAAAAAAATATGTTGTAATGGTGACAGAATTTTAATTAGAACGAATTAAAAGAGTTTTGAACAAGAACAAAACAAAATCTATTATATATATACTTAATTTGTATTTTCCCACGTTATTTTTGACTTAAATTCCAAGGTAAAAACAAAATGCTAACGAAATGTCATTCTTGATCACAGCTCCACCATTGATCACCATACACGCAAGTATAAAAACTTCATTGAAGTTGACTAAAGTATGTTGACAATATTCAATAACTCTCTCCCATTATAAGATATCAAAATATTCCACATAGCAAATACATCGCTAATGAAAATGATGATGTCTTTCTTGGGAAAGTTTCCAAGCTAAGAAAACTTGCCACAGTCCACTGAGAGAGAAAGAGCAAGTGATGGCTTCTAAGATAAGGTGTTAGTCCACCAATGGCAACCTCCCCACTCCCTGCTTACTCATGTTTGTGATGCACCTTCCACTTTGCACGAGCATAGACACCCTAAGTGGAGGCACGATCACGTAATCGGGAAGAGCCACACTTGTGCCCGCTGGCATGAGGTTCGAGCTCGGCTTCTCCTCTACGAAAGGGCATGTATATTGGAATATGTTATTACAGGTCAGACCCTCGGATCATCGCATGAGTCGCCAACCAGGATGACCCACTTGTTGATCCCGCAGGTTCGTTTGGCTTCGTGGATGGCGAACTTAGTTTATGGGATGAGCAACGACACATTCGTATGATTAAATTCAGGGGTTCAAGCTCCTTGACCCTGATAGTGAAGCTTTTAAATTCGGGGAATGTAGTGCTTATGAAAGACAACCAGAGCGAAAGCATATTGTGGCAAAGCTTCGATCATCCATTGGACATGTTCCTTCCAGGGATGCTGATGACTGATGAATTCAAGTTGACTTCTTGGGCAAGTCAGGATGAGTCGAAACATGGGAAGTTCCCGTTTTAGAGGGATCCACAAGGCGAGTACGAGGTGATGAAGGACCTATCTCCTTATTAGAAAAGCGCATGTACAACAAGTTCCTACGAGCTGATGAGATGTTTAGGATCATCTCTCTGTTACTTTCTAACTTCACAAGGGCTGCTACTTCCCTACTAACTAGTCCGATCTCAGGCTACAAAAACATTACCTTGGCTTTGGCCTATGAGTATGGTGACGTCCGGTTGGTCATGAACTACAATTACAGCTACTTTAGTTTATTCTCAAAATCATGCTAGCAACAATATTCATCTATACTTGTAATAAAGGCCCTAAACTCACCGATCAGCCAAATCATCGCAATCAACAAGCCTGTGCATTTCATGAAAGATGCACGTGCATTGCGCAAGCATTACATGAAGATGCACGAGTTCGCTAGGGGCCTTATCTAAAAGTAAGTTGGCAACTTTAAGAATTTCTTTAATATAAGATCCACTTTGAGCCATTTTTTTTTAGAAAAATGAACCCATTTTAGGGTTGCCAAAATTCAACATAACTATGAAATCTTGAAGAAGGAAAGCTTTCTAAGACATTCGACAAAAAGGAGAGAAGTGATGATGGCGCATTTCTTGAATTGTCAACACCTTATGTGAACATGAGAATTTCTTTTGTGACGTAATCGGTTATATCTCCTCGATGGTTGGAGGTGTTGGAATTAGTCGAGAAAAAACAAGGTTTGAGTGGTAGGTCCTCGAATGAGAAAGCAAGAAGAGAAGTCAAATTGGAGCCAACTTTGCTTACTAAATGCCAGGGGATACCGCTGACTTAGGCCAACTAAAAGTAGGTGGATCCCCTCTCCAATTACTTAAGGTGCATTTGGTTGGACTTTTGGGGAAAACCTTTTGAAAAATGTAAAGGACTTTAAGTTAAAAGGATTTTTCAAAATGCAAATTGTGTTTGTTAAATTGTAGTTTGAAAGTCCATTGTGAAGTATCTTTGAGTAAAATAGTATTTTGAGAAATTATATTTACAAAGGACTTTTGTGATTATAAAAAAAATGAAAAAATTGTCAAAAGAAAAATAAAAGAATTGGCCGGCAAAGCAGGCGGCCGACGGCAACCTCAGGCGGCCCCCGGAGATGACCGACGAGGGCCGACTGGGGTCAAGCAACCTTCAATGAGGGTCGCTTGGGGTCAGGCAAGTCTTGGTGGCCCTGCACGGAGGTCGCACAACCCATATCTGGTCATGGTGAGGTCGCGCAATCTCCGGCGACCTAGATCTAGGTCGCGCGACTTCCGACGACAAATCTATTCGCCGCAAGGTCGCTTGACATTCGGCGATCCAAATCTGAGTCGTGTGACCTAGAGTTGGGTCATGGCGATGCAACTCGTGGGTGGTCGCCACGACTCACCAGTGACGGTCGTTGCGACTCACCGGTGACGGTCGCTGCAACCTTGCCGGCCTCAGCCACAACCTCGCCAGCTTCTCTCGAGCTCGTTGCTGACCAGCCACACGCCATTGAAGAAGAAGATGAACAATGGATCATGGGGCTTTCGAAAATACTAAAAGTCCAAGGTAGCCTAGGACCTGTCTTAGGCTTTTAGCGTTTCTAAGGCAAACTTTACCTTAAAGTGGGTTAGAAAAATGAAACCAAACACCCAATATTCTACCTAAAGATCCTTGGAAGCCCAAAGTCCCTTCCCAAAGCCAATTCCAAATGCAATCTTAATGTGTAGAGGCCAAAAGAGGGAGGCCAGAGAGAGAGCCTCAAAGTGGGAGAGCTCCACAATTAGAGGAAGATTATAAGCATCTATATCATTGAGAACATAGTTATCGATAGACTCTTTTTTACTGTGATCAGGAAAGATTATTTTTGTAATTATGCGTAATTTTGGAAAAATAACCCTTGCAAGAGATCAAGGCAGTCTGCGCACCGTGCAAGGCCGACTTGATGTTGATCTCATGCACGTAATGCTTGACACATTAGCGGGGAAGGAAGAAGGGCTCGCCTGCTTCGTGATCGCTGTCGGAGTTGGTAGCGTCTAGGTCGATGACAAATAAGAAAAACCACTTTCCTCCAAACCGAATAAACAAGTCATTTTATTTGAGAGAACTAATGAAAATGATGATGTCTTTCTTGGATCTGTTTGGATGTCGTAGCCCTCATTAGACCTGGGCAATGGGTTATGCTTGTTCTTGGATATGCGCAATACTTTCTGTTCTAATTGTCACAAAATTTGATTCAAGTAAAAAATTAAAGATCCAACTCTTAGGGAAAGGTATTCCTTCAAGTGAAATCATTTTTGGTGTAACAAACGGATTTATATATGAATTTATTCAAGACACTTCTAAAAAATAAATCAAGGCGTCAGTGAACTGCCCAAATGTCACATCAATTGGGCAGATGAAGCATAACATTGTTCCGATTAAATTATATTGTTCACTAAAGTCAAAATGTGATGGCTTATCAAGCAATGACAAGCTCAAACTGCTCCTTCGACCTTCCACATGTCCACAAACATCCGCCAATGCATAAGAATATCATCTGGCTGCAATCAACCATTAGTGCTAGTATAAACGTACCATTTGAAATAAGATAATTTTTTCAAGATGGGTTTTCCAAAGATTTCTTAAAATCATATATTGTTTTGTAATATTGTCTTAATAAGCCCTTTAACTCTCTGGAAAAAAGAAAAACAAAAAGGCTTAGCCAAACGAAAATTCCTTCTACGTTGCCCCATGAGCAACGTGGATTGACAGTCATAAAAGCATTGAAAACATTTCCAGTCTCTTCAATCTCTCTAAATTCATTTCTTTTGGTAATTAAAATTATTATGTTCCCCAGGTCCAGCCAGAAATTTCAACTCGCCTTTCGGTGGCTGTCAAATCTAAAGGTCAACTCTCGAGACCTTTTTCTTTATATTTTCTCCATTATTACCACTGGAATCGATTCCTCTTAAAAACAAGCTCGTACAGAAAGTAGTTGATTAGCAAAGAGCTTGGCGCGAGCTGGACTCCGATTAGTCTGCACTTAACTAGAGGTTAATCCACACTTAACACCCATGTCTTGGGTGAAGGAGACAATTTGAGTTAGGCACATTTTTGCCTACCTAACTGAGACGATTACACGCGACATCAACATAGTCCCAACTTAAAAATTTTAGTCAACTTACAGACCTTGTTCGAGTTTCTCCGATAACTCGTTAAAATAATGTTAAGACCAATAATCTCATTTATCTTGTCAGAAGCCAATTTGATTCTTGGTCCGACTCTCCATTTTCAATCGAGGATTATGGAGAGTTTTGACAAGGACTGGGGGAAATGGCGCATTAGCTTTATCCCATTTGTTATTATGAAAGCTAATCATGGGGATTTTGACTTGACTAGGAAAGAAACTACTGTCTTCATTGGAAGGAATATTCAACATCAGTAATCATATCAGCTCGCTCTATTCAATTTCAGAATATATGACCTAATTCTCAGTACGAAGAATCATGTTACCCACCAAATTGTTTTGGTCTTCTATCTCATTTTCTTTCCAAAACATAATTGTAATTCACTTTATTCTTTCGCTTTGTCGGGTTGAATCGCCGCATACTAGATTTTGAGATATTATATGGATATCCGAACTTCCATATAAATTATTTTCATTGATTCAACCCAAGTTGCTTTGCCCTATTATATCAAATAAGATTTCATGCATATAGCAGGCGGTGTCCGCCCTTTTATTGCATGCATATTGTAATAGTTGAGTTGTATAGTGAAATTGCTTAATTGCTTCATTTTTTCTCCTAATTAGGGGAACATCAGTCCCATGCCAACCATTTATTGATAATCCAGGACTAGTCTCATGCAGCCATGCTCTATAGTTTTTGATAAATTATTGCAAGCCCCAACCGCCTTTTTGACTATATTACATATCATATTACACTAAAAGTCGTACATAAATTCTAGGGGGAATCGAGTGACACGAACCCTAAATGATTCCTCTCGCAACCTACATTACTTTAATTCCTAGTTGTTCCCATTTTCAACGATCTGGTGCGGGCTTGAAGTCACTACCATCAAGTGCGCAGATGACTCTCGGCCTCAAAAAGAGATTGTTTGCATTTGGAGTGTTGCGATCCAGTCTGGTGGATAACTTAGGCTGGATCTACGCCGTTCTTTATTTTAGGGTTTCATAAAGAAAGTGGCGCGAATGCAGAGACAAAATTGGGTTAGGTATAAGCTGACACATGCAGTAGACTTCTTAGAGGGTGGGCTAAATTTGTATATAGAGAGTTGTCAGCTTCTTCTGTTTATAATATGGCGGCCCTTTCCTTCTTCTCCGTTGCCTCTCTTTTGTCTCCACATGCAGTCCCCTGGTCGTGCGCTGCGAGAAAGAAAACATTATGAAGCTCGTCCATTTTAATGTTATTGTCTAGCTTGAGAGAGGAAAAAGAAGAAAAGAAAGAAGAAATTTGCATGTGATGCTGCTTCTACAAGCAACGGACAGCTCATCATTTACCATCATGCCCACCATCATTGCACTGACCTTCTGGTAATTCCTCCCTCTCTCTCTCTCTCTCTGTCTCTCTCTGTGTCTCACACGCAGAGAGAGGAAGAGTGCAACTTCTTCTTCTTCTCCATTTGAATTGTTTGGCACTGTTTACAGATGAAGATTGGAGTGACGAGACACATCTTTTTGCTGAGGACGGAGTGTGAAGGTGCTTCAATCTTCCCCAGAAGCCAGGGAGGCTAGAAGTAAGCAACTTTATCTCTGGTCACCGAGAAAAAAGATGCAAAAGAAAATGACAACTTTTTTCCTCTGCTCCAGGAGAGATTTCTTCATGTTCTGGAAAATGTGCAGAATGACTTTTGTTTTTTTGATAAGCAATGAGCTCTCTTTTTTGTGATGCCTTCGTGCCCTTGGATACCACGAGCTTGTGCTTTTAACTACTCTGCTTTTTCCAAGTTTTACCCTCTAGGAGCTCAAGTTATCTTGTGAGTTTCTTTGCACTGAGTACTGTGAAATCCCAGAAAGATCATAGGATTGTTTGATGAAGGAAGGTCAACGATCGGGTGCTGTAAAGTTAGATTCTAGCTTCTAGATTGTTGATTTCTTAGTATAAAGTGGCGATTTAGGTGAACCACCCTCAACCTGTAATCATCCAGCTTCAGGAATAAAAAAGTCCAGCATGCGTAGCCTTCTTTGCTTGACAAGGCAGGAAAGATGAAGCTCTAAGGTCAAGTATTGCTGCTGCAAAAGTATACAATCAAGACAAATAATATAATTCAAAACACGCAAATGATAAAAAAAAAAAAAAAGAATTGCGATATGTTCGGTTTTGTGTGGCAAATCAGAAGAATTCGGATCTCGAAAGTGTGCTGGCTTTTTGAGCTGGGGGAGTCGATGGAAGTAGAATATAGCTGAACGAAGACTTTTCAAATTAATGAGATGAAATTTGAGATTCTACCTCTCCATTTTTATAGCTTGTAGACTTTTAGTTTACCTTTTTCAAGGGAATTCATGAAGATGAGTACAAACTTGCAGGAGCTGCTCGTTCTTCTTCGAGCCTAACTATTCTCCAAGTATATTGCTGTGAACTGGCTATAGAAAATGGAAGGGAGGTACCTCGTTTTTCTGACAATTCTCTTGTTGGAATCGATTTGCTCGAATGTCTCGGCAATACCCGACGGGGATAAGCAAGCATTACTGGATTTTCTTGGTAATGTTTCCCTCTCACACCCTCTCAATTGGAACAAGGATTCTTCTGTTTGCCAGTCCTGGACAGGGGTCAAGTGTAATAACAACCGATCGAGGGTTGTCTCTCTCCGGTTGCCCGGAGTGGGGATCAGCGGTCCAATTCCGCCAAACACGCTGAGTCGCTTATCGGCACTTCAAATGCTGAGCCTCAGATTGAATAGTATGTCGGGTTCATTGCCGTCTGATTTCTCCAAGCTCAGGAACCTGACTGGCCTTCATCTCCAGAGCAACAACTTCTCGGGTTCATTGCCTTCGGATTGGTCCGTTTGGCCGAACCTCACCTTCGTTAACTTGTCCAACAACAAATTCAGTGGGAGCATACCCTCTTCAATTTCCAGTTTGACCTACCTCACTTCTTTGGATCTGGCGAACAACTCGCTTTCCGGTGAAATTCCTGATCTAAATCTCCCCAATCTGCGGATGCTGGATTTGTCCAACAATGATCTTGCAGGACGCGTGCCTCGGTCGCTTCAAAGGTTCCCTAGTCAGACATTTGTAGGAAACAGTGTTTCCTTCGTGGTTGATGCATCACCTCCAGCGCTTCCGGTTAAACCTCCTAGCGCCGGACCACCCAAAAAAGCCACCAAACTCAGCAAATCGGCACGTCTAGGAATCGTCATCGGTGGTTGTGTACTAGGAGCCATGGCAATCGCTCTGTTCATGATCATGTTCTGTTCGAGCGGAGGAATCAAAAGGAGGGTACTGCTGAAGTCGCAGAAGCAAGAAGTGTCTCAAAACAAGAGAGAGGTCGCCGAGAGCCAAGAGAAGGACAACAAGATCGTGTTCTTCGAGGGCTGTAACTACGCATTCGACCTCGAGGACTTGTTGAGAGCTTCCGCCGAGGTGCTGGGGAAGGGGTTGTTCGGGGCGAGCTACAAGGCGGCCCTGGAAGACGCGACCACGATGGTGGTGAAGAGGCTGAAGGAGGTGGGCGCGGGCAGGAAGGAGTTCGAGCAGCAGATGGAAATGGTGGGGCGCATCAGGCACGAGAACGTCGCCCAGCTCAGGGCCTACTTCTGCTCCAAGGACGAGAAGCTGCTCGTGTACGATTTCTTCCGCGAAGGGAGCGTGTCGGCTCTGCTACACGGTAAGCTGCTCGTGCATGATCACCACGCATTTAGCTCCACTTCAATGTTCCTGAAAGAAGTCACATATTTTCAGGCACCGGACGCGAACGCCGGGGTCCTCTGGACTGGGAAACTCGCCTGAAGATCGCCATCGGCACGGCGAGAGGCATCGCTCACGTCCACGCGCAAAACGGCGGGAAGCTCGCCCACGGGAACATAAAGTCCTCCAACATATTCCTAAACTCCGAGGGATCCGGCTGCGTGTCGGACGTTGCGCTGGCGCCGCTGATGAACCAAATCCCGCTGCCGCTGATGCGGATCTCCGGCTACCGCGCCCCGGAGATAACCGACAGCCGGAAGCCG
Source organism: Eucalyptus microcorys (assembly GCA_014182515.1). NCBI lineage: Eukaryota > Viridiplantae > Streptophyta > Magnoliopsida > Myrtales > Myrtaceae > Eucalyptus > Eucalyptus microcorys. Next base: position 2,630,292 of record CM024572.1, read on the forward strand.
ACGCAGGCGTCGGACGTCTACGGCTTCGGGGTCCTGCTGCTGGAGCTCCTCACGGGGAAGTCCCCGATGCACGCCACGAGCGGCGACGAGATGGTGCACCTGGTGCGGTGGGTGAGCTCCGTGGTGAGGGAGGAGTGGACGGCGGAGGTGTTCGACATGGTGCTCCTGCGGTTCCCCAACATCGAGGAGGAGATGGTGGAGATGCTGCAGATGGGGATGGCCTGCGTCGCGAGGATGCCGGAGCAGCGGCCCAGGATGCCGGACGTGCTAAGGAAAGTGGAGGAGATCCGCCGGGCGCACCCCGCGACGGCGCAGCCGTCCCCGGAGATCAAGTCCCCGGCGTCGACTTCCACCCCGTCCCCCACCCGCGAGGGTGCCGAGACGGCGCCGGCGCCGGCGCCCTCCGCGCGGCAGGCTTAGAACTCCGTCAACGAACCGTCGTTCTATAAGTTTTGGTCAATTCACCTCGAATTGAACGCAAAATCAGACGAGACGTGTAGTAGCGCTACTGTTTTTCCTCTCTGTCTCGACCACGAGTTTAATTAATTGCTCGAATTCGAAGAATCAGAAATCGTGTCGACACGGTGGAGCCACATTCGGGGCACCCATGAATGCCAATTTTTCGAAAATCGGGAAATCATGTTGACACGGTGCGGTCGCATGCGGAACAATTCAACGCCGATTCGAAGGACCGGTTCCGAGCTTTGACCATCCAATCATCATCATCATAGAAATTCAACTCAATCCCAACTTCCCACGAAAAGCCAGCGTAGCAAAAACGCAGGCGCCGGGGGCCCCCCGCCAGAAAGGAGCCGAAACGCAGCCCCCCGGTCCGCCCACAGAATGCGACGGCGGCACCACCGACCCGGGCATTATTCACTGCATCCCCAGATGCTCACGCCGCCCACCCATAAAAATAAATTAATTAAACTAATCAATAAAATAAAAGTATTCGAGGAAATTGTAGTGGCTATTTTCTCTTGCTCACTTCGGCTGGCCTGCATGATTAGAGATACGAATTTCGGATTTTCGGGTGAAATTATGATGGTAAGTATTAACTAACTGGGAGTAATTGTCCTTTTCTTTTACGGAAAAGAGAAAAAGGAAAAATAGAGGGGGGAAAAAGATGGGAAGCAACATCCGGAACAGCTTTCGGCGAAACACAGAAACCAAACCGCCCCTCACACGGTACCGCCGGGGTCCACACGGTGGGAAAACAAAAAAAAGTGACGAGTCTCCAATGACATTTTCGCGTTCGGAGGAAAAAAAAAAAAAAAAATGAGAGAGAGAGAGAGAGAGAGAGAGAGAGAGAGCAAAGGCATGTCATTATTAAAGTCATCACCCCTTCGTCTCCTCTTCCTCTCTTTCTTTCTCTCGCAGAATCTCGCCATTGCCCTTACGTCTTCCCTCCTCGTCGCCGCCGATCTCTCCCTCCCTCCCTCTCTCTCTCTCTAGATTCCCAGGGGCGTTCGGCTGTTCATCTCTCTCTAGTTTCCCAGGTGCGTCTTGGCTCCGATTATGGTTCTCGTTTTCCCTTCTTCTTTTGTTTGTTTTCGTTGGAAATTTGTTCGGCATACGTGAGTTTCGGCCTGTGACGGGGATTCGTTTTGTGGGTTTGTGTGTGTGGTGAAGATCAGGTGATTCCCGATGGCGTCCAAGAGGATCTTGAAGGAGCTCAAGGATTTGCAGAAGGATCCCCCCACGTCCTGCAGCGCCGGTATTTTCCCCTCATTTCTTTTGTCTTTGTGTTCGTGTTTCTTCTTTTGCTCGTTCGTATCCATGCGCGTCCATGATCTCGTGTCGATCGAGGTTAGAATCTTGTTGAAGGCTCCCGCGTGTAGATTGGGCGGTGTTTGTCTGGGTTTCGTGTGTTGTTAGGATGTTAGAAGCTTCTAGAATCATGGACCAGGGAGACCCTTTTGCGCTGGTGTTTGAGCAGGGATTGTATTGTGGGTAAAGATCGATCTTTTCCTGTGGAGGACTGCACTTCCCCTGGACATAATTAGAACTTGTTCTGCTTTTTAATTTAACCTAAAGGGCTAGAACTTTCTGATGTTTCCGGAATTGGTTGTTCTTCATGGTGGAAGTTTTGTCCTTCTTGAGCTGGCTTTAGAGGGTTGCGCATATAATCTGCGACGGACCTTTTATTGGAATTGCCCGTAGAGTTATTACTCCTTTAGTGCTGCATAGGCATGTTGTTCAGCTACATATTACCCTCGAGATTACCCGGAGAGAATTTCAGATGATGGAGAAGATGGTCTGTCCATCAGGGTTGGGTGTCGAGGTGAGAAAGTTGGGAAGAGGCTGATTCGACCCATCAATTTTATATCCTCTCTTTGCTAAAACTGTAATATTAGGGTGCCGCCTTTCTAGAAGTATTTCTAAACCTGCAGTTTCCCTGATTATGATGGCTGCGGCACCCTTGACCAATTTGAATTAGTGAGAGGGATGACACCGCTCAAGTTTATCTATTGATTCATGCATATCCAGTCTGTTGCTATAATGTTTTGTCGGTAGCTTTTCTAGGAATAGGGCATGTATATCTTTGATATATCTCGCAATGTATGCCATTGTTCATTGCCAACATTGGGCCACTGACCTTGACATTTCTGTCCACCGTCTTATATTGACTTGTCATGTTTGTAGGCCCTGTAGCAGAAGACATGTTTCACTGGCAAGCAACCATTATGGGTCCCCCAGATAGCCCCTATGCAGGGGGTGTCTTTCTTGTAACTATACATTTTCCTCCAGATTATCCATTCAAGCCTCCGAAGGTACTCAATTGCTGTTTTCTGTTTGTGGGCTTTGTTAGTTTTGAGTGCTTTAGTTTTGCGGTTTCGAATTACCAAAATTTTTGAGAGCTGAAGGAGCTCCGTGCATGTTCGTACATCTCCCTGATTTTGACAGCCAAGTACATATAAGATGGTTCACGTGTATCCATTGCTTTCAAATGGTGTGCTGTCCTTCGTTGTTTCATGCATCTCTTAACCAGTTTTCCATATTTGGAATGCAGAAGCAGTACCTGGTTTCCATCGATTCATTTTTGTGAAAAGTCAACTGTGCTTTATGCAAATGTGAAAAGAAAAACACGTAGTGTATGAGTTAAACATTATACATCTGTTGTGAAGCTTCTTTATGCTATAAGAATATTACTCTAATATAATTCTCATCCTACTTTCTGTTTTAGTTTTTAGATCCGTCATTGAATATTATGAATGAGGTGCCAAATGCGGAATGGAATGATGCGAGTATGCTTTTTCAAAAGCTAATTCATTCATAAGCTTGAATTTGTTGGAAGTGGGCCATTCTGTTCCCAAGGTGCTTGTGTTGATAATTTGTCGTGATCTTTCTTGGATGTGCTAGAGAATTTATTTAGGAGTGTCATGATGTTGGAGGTTGACGATCTAAAAACTTATGTTAGTGAGCTCTAGCACTTGGGTGCTTGAAGTTAGTTGCTGGTCCACCAGTTGTTTTTTTAACCTCCAATAGGCCACAGGGGCAGACGCTAAGCATTTCCTATTGCTAACTTCAATTCTTTCTCTTCTTTCTTTGTTTTGAAATTGCGTTTTAAAATGGAACAAATTTGACCCTGCATTTAATCTCATCATGCAGCAGGCTAATATCAAAGTAAATAAGCAAAATGGCAGCACTACCTCGTGATAGGAAGGCTTAGATTGATATTGTGAAATTTTTTCTCCTCTTTCTCATAGGTGGCATTCAGAACCAAGGTTTTCCATCCCAATATTAACAGCAACGGGAGCATTTGTCTCGATATTTTGAAGGAACAGTGGAGTCCTGCCTTGACCATTTCCAAGGTGATTATTCTTCAAAACTACATTGCATTCATGTCCCCGCTTAGCATATCTGTGGCCATAGTTGATGTTCGTAAAAGGGTCTATGCTTGATTTAGCGAAATCAGTTTGGCAAAATATTGAACTGCCTCTATCAGATCGAAGTTATGTTTAGGAAAACCCCTCTGTTTGTCTCTTTCTGAAATCGTCATTCCTTCTCTATCAGGTGTTGCTTTCGATCTGTTCTCTTTTGACGGATCCGAACCCAGATGATCCTTTGGTGCCGGAGATCGCTCACATGTACAAGACGGACAGGAACAAGTATGAGACAACTGCAAGAAGCTGGACCCAGAAGTATGCCATGGGCTAAATTAAAAGCGATTCTTATTCGTGTCGGGCAAAGGGCCCCTCTTTCGCTTCATTCTTGTCTAAGGATGTAACATTCAGATGATTGCTTAAATTGGAACTTAAGAACGAGGTCACAGCATTTCCTCAGTTGAAAGAAGAAACTCCTATCTTAATGTTATATTGTTTCTGCGAAGGGTGGTCCGCGGGACCATCGAATATGTCGAAAGCTTTCACAACTTCTTTTGACTGAGATCTTTACGTAAGTTGATCGCGTTGCATTTGATTTCATTGTCGTGGTGGTTGTGTTTTATCCTTCGATCTAGGTTGTGATCAGCGACACAACCTAATGCTTGAGTTTGGCTCAGCGTAAGTATGAAAGGGTAGATGCTCCACTCTCATATGTAAATGTATAATAAGTTGCGTAAGTTCTATTCTCTCGTTTGTTCTTTGAAATAAAAAAAGAACAAAAATTTATTTGATAACTTTTTGGTTTCCGGAAGAGATTTGGAGCATAATCAAGAAATTTAAAAAAAAAAAAAAAAAATTAGTTTTCGAGAACTACCGAAGAATCAATATATTTATTTTTGTCTTTTCCTCATAAGGAAGAAGAAAAAAGAAAAAAGAAAAGAAAATGTAATAAAATTTAGAAGAAATTTTAAGTCAAAAAAAAAAAAAATGAGAGTCGTATCAAATATTTCGAGCATATAAATTTTGTTTAGTTAGTAAGTGTTTTCAGATACTTAGGCTGCGTTTGTTTTTGTTCTTTTTATTTCGTTTTTAAACACTTTTTTTGTTTTTATGTTAAGGAAAAAAAAGTAAACGTAAACGCGTTTGGTTGCGTTTTGTTAAAAGTGTTTTGTTCTCGAAAACACATTTGGAATGTAAAAAAGCTAAAACAAAAAAAAAATTGTTTTTTGTTTTGGAACAATTTTTCTCTCTTCTCTCTTTTTTTCTTTTTCTTTTCTTCTTCTTTTTTTTCTTTTTTTTCTTTTGGCCGGCCGCCTCACCCGCCCACGGCGAGGCTCGCCGGCCCCGACGAGGCCGAGCCTCGCCGTCGTGGGGCGAGGCGAGCGAGGCGAGCTCGAGCTCGCTCGATCCGGCTCGCCGACGCCGAGCCCTCGCCCGGCCGGACGAGCTCGCCCGGCCGAGGCGAGGCCAAGCCTCGCCCCACGACGGTGAGGCTCGGCCTCGCCCCATGATGGCGAGGCTCGCCGTGGTTGGGCGAGGCCGCCGGCCCTCGTCGGCCGGTCGCCGACCATGGTCGAGGCCGGCGACCGGCCAAAAGAAGAAAAAAAAAAAAAAGGAAAAAAAAAAAGAAGAAAAGAAAAAAAGGAAAAATAAATAAGAAAATAAGAAAATAAGAAAAAAAATAGAAAAAATAAAATAAAAATATTAAAAAATTAAAAGAAATAAAAAAAATTATACAAATTTACCAAACGTGTTTCTATTCTTTTTATATTTCAAAAAAGCATTTACTAAACGTGTTTTTTTGTTCAAAAATTGTTAGAAATAGAAATACTTTTTTCTAATTGCATTTAGAACAATTTTTAAACGAAATGTTTACCAAACGCACCCTTAGAAACTTGTCTAGGAAACAAAATAAGAAATAATCATTTTTGAGCATAAATTGTTCTTGAAAATAGAATGGTTATTAAACGCATCTTAAATCTACGAATTAGAGTTGAGTTATTAGTTCTTAGTTCTAGCTCTATTTGGTGAAGTAGTCTAGTTAGTTCTCACCTAAATTTGAAAAGTACTTCATTGAAAAGCTTGAATTCCTCGTAATAAGGTGCCGCATCATCATTGACTCGGTTAGTCGAGTGGTAAGCTAGTGTTCTTTTATGGCTAGCGCATTGTAACGTTAAGAAAGGCAACATTCTCTAGATACATGTATTTTCAGGAGTTGGTATGCTTTAAAAACTGAAAGTGCAATGGAAGTTCTATTGCACATGACAAATTCTTGTCTTGTCAACGATTGTTGAGAATTGTATATGATAAGATGAGACGCACTTTTTCCTTTTTGGTTGGATGAGAGGCACTTAAAGAAATGTATAGATAAATTGAATTTATAGCTCAACAACGTTAGTGTGGAGAGAATATTGTCCTAAAAATCATAAATCTATTGTACGGATAACTTCAGTAATAAATTTTTCGATTGTACTAATTTTATTCTAAACTTTTTATAATTTGCTTTTAACTCATGAACTTTTCAACTGTGCCAATTATTATTAAACCTTTTATTGACATACTAATGCAATCATTCCAGCTAATTGTGATCGGAATCACTAATGCAGCGGTCCAGTGTTGATGACACTAATATCGATAATATTTCAATTTTTTTTATTTTCTATTCTTTTTTTATTCAATGTGCTGATGGGGGCAGCGCAACCCTTACCTAGGCCGTTGTTGGCCACAATAAAAGTGTCACAGTTATCACCTATCCTCGCTAAGGTTAGCGAGGGCCACAACCTTTGCCTACGGGGATCACGGGCCCCTACCTAATGCCCAATGGTGGTTGCTGGCCCTTAGCCAGTGCTTGGTGGCCCCATCGACCTTGTCTAAAAATAGGGAAAAAAAAGAAAATCAAAATTAGCGAAAAATCAATTTTTTTTTTTTGAAAAGTTACATAATTATCCACATCAGTGTCGGCTGCATCGAGTAGGATAGTCGACACCAACTAAACCACCATGTCGGCAATTCCTGATTAAAATTAGTTTAAATGAATGCATTGGTAATTTGTTAAAAAGTTTAGAATTGTATTAATAAAATCTTAAAATGTTTAGGACTAAATTTGCACAATTAAAATATTTATAATTGAATTGGCTGCCGTACTATAAGTTTGGGATTTTTTTCGGACAATTCTCCCTTAGCGTGGAAACTCTTTCTAAGTAAAATGCGCACGACAAGTAATTTCGCTTGCGTACCCCGTTCATCTCTGCCGTGAGATCACGAGGGCTTTACGTGAGGAGATCATTTTAAGCTATACCAACGACGCGGAATTCCCCATGCTTGAAAGAAGCCCATATCCATACCACACTTTGATCGAATCAGGCGTCTCGGACCAAGCATTTTGGAAGAGCGCACTACAAACCCTTAACTGTCGGGCCAGGACAGAATCCAAACAGGCCCGACCGACGTCGAGAGCCTACGTACGGAAAGCGAAGGATCCGGGCCAGCCCTAACCCAACCCGGGCCACCTCCGAACGAGAATCACCAAACTGCAAACCCCGTCATCTCGGCCAACTCACTTGTCCTAAGGGCCGACAACCCACGAGAGCCCATACAATCATTCCCGACCACGAGCGCACGACGCCTGGTGGAAAAAGCTCAGGCAGCACTTGGAAAGATCAAAGATCGAGAAGGCGAAGAAAGCATCATCGATCAATCAATGCGTGTGGAAACGCACGAACTACGGGAATCCTAAATCATCGCCACCATTATTTGTCCGAGTAGGAAAAACTGAAACGGAGCCCGAATTATTTTTAGGGGCTCCCGAGTCAACTTTACCGGCCGGCATTTAATGACGGGCTTCTTCTCCCGAGGTTAATCGCGATTTCGTTGCCCCCCCCTTTCGCCCTTTCGGATTATATAATGCGAACGGGAATATTCAGAAAAATCCAGCTAAGTAAACTCAATGCTTTGACCATAATCTTCTCGACGGTCACTAGCTAGTCCCCCTCCACTCTTTATGAGCTAAATTGCCCTTTCGTCATGCGGAAACTAGGGTATTTTTATCATTATTATACGTTCGAATACGAGGCTATCTTTATTTTTTTTTTTTTCAATTATTATTATTTTTTAAGGTGAGAAATTGATTTTTTGGCTCCTCCCCCCACGCCCGAAGTCACGCCTCGAGCTTTTACCGTGTCCCGGGATCATGTTGCTGTTGTCGTCTCATCGAATTGGGCAAAACCTTACTTATATTACAGATTCCGTACAAGGTGCCCTGAAATTTAATTCGTCCCACCCACCACCCCGAAATGCCACGTCAGCATGTGGGCTTCGAGGGACCGCGAGAGCTGGAGAGAAAACCATATGATATGATGATGATGCCTAGGAATCGCAGCTACGTAAGGAAAAATCAAAATCCTCATTTGAATTTTAGGTAACCTAAATCTTCGATAATTCGCTGCGAAAAAATCTGTGGAGATGGCGACCCATGTCGTGTATTTCCAGCATGTTCTTCGTATGTACTGGGCCACACGTGTCGAGTGCCCATCAAGGTTAAAATCTGAGTACGAACACTAATCTCACGTATAATAATAATAATAATAATAATAATAATAAAATTACAAATGGGTCGTGCCCACGAGAGGGAAGGGAAAGGAGCATGGTCCCTGAAAATCAGGTTCGTTTAATTTTCAGACCTAAGTACCTAATCCTCGACTTTCATGTCTCAGGGCTTGTCCCCTGCTAGAGACAAGATCGCCACAGCACGAAAATTCCTAACGATTGCTCTAAAGCTCTTTATAAAATGGGGAACAATTACGTGGAAAACCCCAGGTGCCCACCGGAAAATCGTATAATATACTTGCGCATTTTGTTATTGTTGTTCATATGCGGAAAAGTTGAGAATTTTCGTACGTTGCATTATTGGGTCAATGATGGGTTTATGGTTATCAACCGAGTCACCACTAGGTTTTGCCGGATTTAATCATCACCTTTTTACAGATAATTCCATAATTAATTAAGGAGCCAATCCGGTTATTGGATTAATATTAAAATATCTCACTGATTAACTGAAATTGAGCAAGGGAAAAAGCTACGGGCTTGATTAAAATAATATTATAAGGACATATACGTTAGACATTTTTGGGCCCCAAGATGATGCGAAGAGCCATACATAGACACGACCTCAGAATCTGCACAGTGTATAGCCATAACGAAATGCTGTTTATGTAAATGATTCAATAAAACCGACGAGAACGGCACGCAATATCAATCTCACAACCCTAAAATTGATCGAACTTGTTTCATCGACCAACTTAAGATTTTCTCAAAGAAGCTCGAAGACATTCGTCTACAAAGTTCAAAATCACTAATTATTGAATAGTTCATATTAGTTTCTGGATTAATGTCGAAAAAACATAACGCTTCCCTATGCCAAATAAACCCACATTTCGAGACCATGGATCATTAAAAGACTTTTTGCTCTCTCTCTCTCTCTCTTTATTTCCACGTTCGTAGCATTTGGACTTCCAAGCCAATAAGGCAAAAGTGCAATTGTACAATCTCGCATTGAAACGAGGGAATTTCCATAAACAATTCGACATAGAAATGGGGAAAATGTTAAACAAACGTCGCAACGTAAAGTCATCATTAAAATATTAAAAGAGATAAACTATTAATTAATTAATTAATTAATTCGAAAAGGGAAAATGGTGGTGAGTGATAAAGGAAAGGCCGAACTCTCTCCCCCCTCTCTCTCTCTCTCATGCTGTCTGGTTCCCACATCACCCCCACGTGAGGAACCGCACGTGCTTTCCATTGGTCAGCGCGAAGGCGCAAACGGCGCCGGTCACCGGTTCCGCTTCAGCGAAAGGTGCCCGTGGGGGAGGGCCCACCGGCCCGGCCGGTCACCTGTTGTCGTCGACTCTCGGGACAAACCTAGACCGGGGTGGTTCCATGTGTTTTATACGGTGCCCAAAAACCTTCACATCAAGATATCTTTATAGCCCCCCTTTTACACACCTATATTAGACAATAGAAAACATTTCAATTTATTAATTATTATTAATTTGACCAAACCTAGTGAAAAGGCAAAAAGATGTGCGATCGTAGATAACTACGTGCCCATGTCTAAATTTGTTTTTGTACATAATCTTTTCTTTAGTTAGACTTGAAATCTTTAGAATATACATGGATTCATTACTTTTTGGACATGCCGGATATTGCGACTAGTATAACATCAACCTCAAATCAATCTCAATGAAGTACATTAAGTAAGCAACATATGCACTATCGATCTATGATATAATAATATTCTCCTCTGGACCACATGGAAATTACTATAGTATCCTACTTATTAATTATTATTAATTTGACAGAATGTAGTGAAAATGAAAAAAAGATATGTGATTGCAAATAACTACAGACCTGTGAATAAATTCAAGTCTGAAATATCTGGAGAATACAACGTGGCACATGTATTATAAATAACCCCTTCAGCAATTTTTGCAATTTCTCCAACTAGGCATTATTGTACTCACGAATTTTGTACTTACAGATTCATCGTTTTTCGACATTTCGAATATTGCACAATAGTACAATATTGACCTCAATTGGTAAAAAAAACCCAATATTGTGATCAATCTCAAGAGAGTACATTAACTACATGCAGAGTATCTCCTCATCCTAATCAATTGGCGACATATGCACTATTTAATCTATGATATAATAATGTCTCCACTAGACTTTATATCTACCCCGACCACATGGAAATTACCCTGAAATCCTTCATTAACATTGGCGGTCAGAGGCAACCACGATTCACGCACGTCGCCTTGCATGGGAGAGAGCGCGATTATTCTGGTTTTGGTGCTGGATTCACCCTCGAAATCGAGAAGGAGGAGCGCAGCGAGCATCCATGTGCATTCAATTCGCCGAATTAATTGCTGCTTTGAATCGAAAAATGCGATATCGATAATGCAGCAATCGGGTTAAAGTATATTCATGTCGATTCGTGGACACCCACTTCGGAGCATAGTGTAGAATCTTGTCTCTGTGAAAAATCGAGAATCGAACTCATTCTTTTAACCCGGTCCACGTGTCAACTTGCTCGACCAGAACTTCTGTTGTAGCTTAGCTATGTGATGGAAGTCATCTCGATCCACCAGAGCTAAGACTTGCATGATAGCACCTTTTCAAGCTTTCCTAACATGGAATGATTCGATTTTAAAAGTACAAAATTTTCCGTAACCTCGGCATGGTTGACGCATTGGAAATGTTTAAGAATATTGCTAGAGATATCATTAAATGTCAAAGATATCATTTGATATTTCTTTATTCCCTAAGGTAGCTAGTTTCCATTTTAGATTAAATTACTTTGCTTTCCATACACTTTGATGGGGGTTTAAATACATTCTTGAACACGCGTTATAGGGTCAAAGAAACATGATAGTACTTCTTCTTTTTTCAGGACTAGTTGAAAGCTACAAAATTTTCTTAATCAATGGCGTGATAAGTGCTCTTTAAAATACTCGTCGACAAAGCACTCACCTACAAACTCACTCATGAGCGTGGCTTCATGTCCGCTAACTGATTTGGTTCATACACCATTGAAATACAGTGAATTCACGATAATATTCTGCATATCATGTACATGGCGTAAGATGTTTCCTTTAGGATCATCAAAATATTATACAATATTTACTTCGATTTACTTTGAATTGGATACAAACGCTCGAAACGTCCGTCATTCTACACCACTTAAGCTTTAGAAATAAATGGCACCCCACTTCAATTCAACATTTCATAATATATATATCTTCCATACGATTTGCTAACAATTGTCAAATTAATTCATCCATCACCTCTGTTTCATACCTTGGTCATACCAACTCGAGAAGCTAGCCCTAGGCTTGGAATCTCAGTAGGAAATGAATTCTCTAATGGAGCGATCCGATTAGTAAATGATGGGATAATCGCAGAGATTTCCATCGCATTTATTAGCACTGACAATACACGAAGAAAGGTCGACTACGTGCATGCATGCATGCAATCTATGGAATTCCTGACCCATTGATTATGCTACTAACATACGTGCTGCGCATCACCATTGCATTAAATGTCGCATAACATAATCAGTGCACTGTATTTAAAATGCCCCATTAGATTTAAGTTCCATGGATTAAGAACTGCCAGGCATTATTTAAAAGATAAAGAGAATGCTTAATACTCTAATTATCCACAAGTTGGCTTCGCTCACAATGGTCGATATACCCAGCTAACTATTGAATAAACTCGCCATCAGTTGTCTGATTAATCCATTTATTATATTTAATTAGGGTATAAATTATTCGCTTGATATTTGTGCATTTGATAAGAGGAGTCGAGAAATGTTAACGAGGGTCATTAGGTTGATTTTGCATAGTCTCCGAAGAAGGTAATTCTTGGTATGTTGCATTGTTTCATGCGTACTTTTCACGAGCCTTGCAATTATAATTGGAAAATTTCAGGTGGACATCGTGTATGGATCACTGTGGTAACACAAAATACTTAAAATCTGATTTTTTTTTTTTTTTTTTATGTTTTTGGTAATTTAAGGATATCGCGGAGGCTTGGCATCCTACAGATTCATTAAGCATAATGTAGTTCTGTGAACATGATAATTTCAGGTATTTAACTCGTGTTGGCGGTCTCGAGTTGAAATATTCTACATATGTTGAAATAACCCACTTGAGAATGGGTCATATATGCTCTCTGTGTACAAATTGTCTCCCCCATCTAAAAATTTAAACTTTTATATTAGACTTTGTAATGTAGTGTCACAATTTGGTATTATCCCTTTTAAGTGTGCATCCACCACCCCCATTAATTAAATTTTACGTGTCATTCCTAATTTGGCTTGCATATAAAAGAATGTGCTGAAATATTTTATATCTTGACCTTTATCCTCTTAATATATTTTTGGTCTCTCTTGACCTAAAAGATTAAGTGTTTGGGTTGGACTTTTTTACAATTTTGATACGTGAAAGATATGTTTTTTTAATGGCTTAAATTAATAAAGCAATTGCATATCAATGTAGATTATGATTCTTCTTGAAGGAACATCACATAATAAACCATCTAAGAACAACCGATGACCGACCTTAAAAAAGAACCACATATAGTACGACCGACCCATTACGATGCTCTTTCGCAGAGAGAGAAAGACATCATCCTTGAGGTCGTTTTTCTTTTCTTTCTTAAAAGAAGATAAATTTCCTCTCTTGGAGAAGATGCGTTTTCGATTCTATTAATAACATCTCCGGGTCGATTCGGTTCGTAATGATTGAATTTATAAATGATCAAATCCAGGAGCAACCGCGATAATGGCATCGTAGAATGTGCACCTCTGAGAGAGAGAGAGAGAGAGAGAGAGCAAACATCTCTTGCTTCAAGAAGAAGCTTGTGACTGGATTCCCATGGAAGTTTTGGGGTCATTTAAAAATTATTAACCAGCGCAAAACCAATCAATATCATATTTTAATTCGTTCTCTGTTTTATAAAAGAGGTGATGAGTTCATTTTGGTTACTTCTCTCGCAATGAGCAAGATCTTTTCATTTACGATGAATTTTTCCTATGATAAGCGCAACAAAAAGATACAAAACATCTAAATAATTTCTCATAAAATATATTCGATACTTTCTTTAGAACACTCGTCGGTACATCAAAAAACCCAGAGGATAATGATCATTTGGTACTGAATGAATCATCACCTTGCCTTCCATGAATTTGCGCTCCATCAAAGTTCGAGCTGAGCTGATATTCTAACTGCACACTTCAAGGACCGTGCATGGTTGTGTGTAGTAATAAAGCTCGAGTCGTGTTACAGTTTTGGCCCTTCTTTTTAGAATAGATCTTGTCGTTCTTTCTTATATTATATGTCTGTGGGACTTATTTAGCTTGATGAGGAAGACAGGTACAAGCAATGCTGGATGAATTACACGTTAGTTGCGATGGGGATGGAATTATTCTAACTCCTGCGTACGCGTGGCCATCCATGTCGGTAAAATTTTATCCACATCATACTCCAACATTATTCAGATTTGCTAATTTTATCGTGGTGCATTCATTTAGGCTCCAAATGGGCTAATTGTTTATCCACATCACATTCCGGCATCGTCCTACACAGCCACATTGGTCGGAATTGGCCGAATTTCATGTCAGAGAAACTTGATTAGAAATATGTGCCAATAGGGCTCGATTAAAAAAAAAAGAAAAAGTAAATGAGCGAAAAGTAATTTTTTTTATTTAAAAAAGCAATGACCCATAAAATTCTTTAGCGGTCGATGATGATTACATTGTTCTGAAATGTACATGGCCAAGAAAGATTACAGCCAATTGTAACATCAAATATGGTCCCATAACACTTTCGCATATAAACATTATGTAATACACATTCTAGGGGAAAAGTATTAGAATAGTCATAAACCTATTATATTTGTATCAATTTAATCCTAAACATTTCGATGTAGAGTCAATTCAATCATTCCGGCTAATTTTGGCTAATATTGCTGACGTGGACATCGACTGGCCTACATGATATGGCTGATGCTAACTTAAACAAATTTTAGTAATATTTTAATAATTTTTCAATTTTTTTTCTTTTTCCTTTTTTCTCTTCTTTTCTTTACTCTTTTTTTTTTTGCCATCTTCCCCCTTCCTCTAGTCGGTCGTCGGACCTCGACAACTAGCCAAAGGCAAGGCCGGTGAGGGCAAGCCTTGCCAAAGGCCGTGAGAGTAGCCTCACGCTAGGCTAGCAAGTGGTTGGCAAGGTCTATTTTAAAATATCATTAAAAGTTATTCACATTAATGCTAACCGTGCCACATTAGCTAGCTGACGTCCATATCAACAATATCTAGCCGAAATTAGCAGGAAGGAATGAATTGGATTTAGAACTAAATTGGTGTTGATGCAATAGGTTTAGGACTTTCCCGACACTTTTCTTCACTTTCTTGTAATGCTTGGGAGAATTTACTCTAAAATCCACCTTTTCTTTTGGCATAACTGTAAAGGGAAATATCTACTTTTCAAAACAATGGTTCTACAGTCTCTACCACAAAATTTCTGTCTCATAACATGAAATAGTCTAGCTAGCCAGCAAAAGATATTAACGTATTGTTTTAAAGAAAAGAACCTCGATCTTTTCAGTCCAACTCGATAATATCACAACACTAGTATCATTAATGTAATATGTTTTTTTTTTTGGGCATGTGTAAAACATCGCAATAACTTGTTGGATTACGTCACGCCATACATTTCAATGTTAAGCCAAAATTTTCTCCCAACATGCATTTTGGACTCATAAAATGACCAAAGATTGACATGTTCCCATTCTTATAATGATAAAAGTACGTAACAAAGATTATAAATCACACATTTCAAGGAAAGCTAAGTGCTAGGGAGCTAAATAAATCTTTGCATTCTCTTCCAAATTAGACAGAAACAAGCTCTGCTTAGCTTGAGGTTCAATGCGGGTTAATGCACACCGTTTTCTAGGGCATTATACGCAGGAACCAAGCGCAACGAGACAAGCACATGGGATTAAGTGGGGGGAAGATATTTCTCAGTCAGCAGGAGACTCCCACCGGAACGGCATCGTTTATATATGGACAACTTGCGAGCGAAACAAGCGGTGATTTGTCGAGCTCGATGTAAGCTCCTTAGCTGGCGTTTTGGGCGTTGGCTTCGCTTGGCTCCATGCATTTTCTGCCACAGCTTTTAAGAAGCTCTCTTGATTTTGAATTTGTCTTTGCTAATTCGTGCAACACGTAACTGCATACGTCCATTGACATGCTTATTGATTAGTGCTTGTTCAAGGACATTTTGGCCGTCATTCTCCCTCCGATAAGTCTTAATTTTTAAGCAGGAAATCATTGGATTCTTGTGATGCTTATTGATTCTGTACTCGTTACCGGCGAAGTTTCGACACTTCTTGTCCTGCCAATAATGCCTCTTTGGACATGACTTCAGAGGCGGCATGCAGTATTTGTGTGGAAACATACATCGATATATCGAGACAGATTCAACATTCATACATAACAGTAAAAAATAAGTTGCAAAGGAGAATGTCGATAGGATGAATACGGTGTTCTTAAGGAATCGATCTTTCGAATAAAAGGTCCAATCACCTCAACAACGACAAGATATAGTTTCATTTGTAATATATTCAAACAATATAATACTAGTTTTCTTATATAAACTGTTAGAAGAAGACGCATGTCATACGAGGAAGATGAACATGAGCCAACAATCCAACATGGTCACTTTTACACTTCAAATGTTAAAAGTAAGTAGAACACCAACTGAATAAGCTGATCTGCCGTTCTGGAGTAACTTACGATCATCGAAAAAGTTCTTTGCGAACTGTTGGAAAAAGTTCCACGAGCATAGTTCCAAAAGTTGACCGTCGGGACAGGGCTCTGCACAGTCTAAAGAAAGAGACAATCAGTGAAAAGCTCGATCCTACCAAGAAATTTCGTTCAATGACCCCGTCTAAGTTGTACTGCAAGGCACAGTAATAATTCGGGAAAAGAAGATAAAATATGGGGATCGACCAACTAATCTTCAAAAACCCTTATTTGAATTGGCTAATCCTCCTCTAACTAGTCAATGTTACGGCATGATTACAAGCATCGATCGAAGCTTATGTCCTAAGAAGGATTAATCCTCGAGATGTGTTCCCTTGATTTATCATCGTGCACGTGAGAAAGGGAAAAGAGTTCTTCCCATTATTAGCTCCACCTCTCTTTCTATCGAATTCTTACGTGCAAGCGTGCTAAGGCGTGACATTTTTGTACATTACCTTGTTTGCCCACTAATGTTTTTAGCCACTCGACCCGACTTTACTTTTTCCCGGATAATAGACAAGAAAACGGGGGAAAATAGGAACGGGGACAAAGAGAAGATAACTCCATATTCTTTCAACGCGCGTGGAAACAAAAAAGAAAAAATTGTTCCTTCTTTTCCCCAAGTTTCGGCACGCTAAGCTCTAAGCGCAAGAAGATGTCACATACTCCAAACACTCCATAATCCAAACCGGCAAAATCTATTCGCCCGGAAAATGATAATTTACTTACCTAACTCAATGATGCCGAGAGCCCACCAACCAATCATCGATCGACACACGTGAGGAGGGGCCATGCCACTGATGCATGGAACGTTTCATGTGGGGCGTGGGGAAAGGGTCTTGAGCGGATGTAAGATACAAAAAGGGGGTCGGCTCCTTTTGTTTGATGCATCGTTTGTGGAGTAAATGATGATCGCTTGATTTTCAAGTAAAGAAAAGCCGAAGACCCGAAGGCCGGACCACGCTCATTAGTCATCCGATAATTCCCACTTTCCCGAATTCATTAAACGCTTTCGCTTTGTACTTACCATTTGATTCCTTGGACCCGAGATTTGGAATCGACAAGGTTTTTGGTCTACGAAATCCGCGGCAAGGATGAGCTTTGGTTCACCGGCTTGCATCCTTTCTGATTTCTCTTGGAACTTACGGTTCCTCCGACGGTCCCTCGGAAGTCCTTGTGCTGGAACATACGTCGCCGACAAAGCTAGTTCTTTGGTGTATTGATGCAAATGGTCCGTTGTATACACTATTACCACCGGTTAAGGAACAATACCTCGACTCACTTGGCGACAACGCCTAACAATCCAACGTTTGCCGAATTATACTAGCTGCCCACCAATTTGTATGTCACCAGACAAACATGTGTAGGGAGAGAACTTTCAAGGAGATCATATTTCTCGTGCAATAATGACTGTACGGATGGGCGGTAAAAAGCTTGTAAAAGCCTATGATGATGGGCGCGGGGGAGGTTTGGAGAAGACGGGGAAGCGTGGATGATTTCGCAGAGAAAAAACATGTTATGTTGACTGCGAGATGATGGGGTCGACCATGATGAGCCAACGTGTGCGGTTCCACGAGACTTGTGTC
This sequence comes from Eucalyptus microcorys, assembly GCA_014182515.1. NCBI lineage: Eukaryota > Viridiplantae > Streptophyta > Magnoliopsida > Myrtales > Myrtaceae > Eucalyptus > Eucalyptus microcorys. The sequence continues at coordinate 2,648,072 of CM024572.1, forward strand.
TCTGACCATAGGTTTCATGTCGTTTTAAGGTACAGTTGATTTGAAATGATGACCATACGAGACGTTGCGGTTAGGAGAAATTGACCAATAGACAAGGAAATCACACCAAGCGAATCAGCTAAATTTCTTTTTAATCCTCAAACGGCCGCGCCGTTAAAAACTTAGGAGCCAGCTTTTGATAGGCTCGATTGCATATCTCACAAAAGAGTCATAGTAGATTTTACTTGACCAACCCTTATTTTTCTTTTATAGAAAACCTACTTCCATGGTTACATTAACATAGTAAAACGGCACTAAATTATTTGGGAGGCCATTTAGGGAAAGCACGTTACTCGGCGAAGATATGCCGATGCGCACTTGTGGAATGGCATTGAAACTGTGGCGTGGAGACCGCGTGCGACATGCGAAGACCACGTCGGACTTGGGGAATGATAATAAATAAATGAATGAACAATCTCAAAAGTAGGAAAAAGACATAACGAGAGAGAGAAAACCCAGAGACGTACACCACGGGATTTTAAAATGGCTGCAAGAACAAGGTCTTCCACGTTAGTCCGAGCTGTAAAACAGTGAAATTATTCAAATGGGCAAAAGCCAGAAATTCCTAATTTTCCTACCTAATTGTCACTTAAGTTGGGACAAGTATAACCTCTTAATTTGTTTGCTTGATTCTTCGTGGTCAAATGATACGTTTAGCGTAAGTATCGACTGGTGTTGACGACATTTTGACTTGTCTTGCTATTATAACAACCTATTACATGCGGAGTGGTGAATCTTTTGCCCCCGCAAACTATCTCCGATAGATATCTCGACATATTTTGACCGGGATGCTTGCCTCATTTACCTGGATTGATGATCGAAACGTGGTTGAGACACCAACGGGAGCACCAAGCGAGAAGAAAGGATCTTCATCCATGTCAAAGGAAGGAGATATTTGAAAATTTAGTATAACAAATTGATGAAATTTATCGTGTGATACGCTTATTATACACGAGGAGTTACCAATCTTGCAGAAGAGGTAAGTATAGGTCAGATATGGCAAACAAATTGTAATTTTGAGACCTTCTTATGAATGGGGAAAATTTACCAAAAAGAGTCTTGAATATATTGTATGATGTCAATTTAGTCTTAAACTTTTCAATTTGATCAATTTATCCTAAACTTTTTGATGATTTGCCAATATAGTTTTTCTATATAATTTTGGTAAGAAATCATGGATCCCAAGCAACCAACATAGTACGACCGGTGTTGACTAGACAATTTTTGCATTTTTTTTTTTTAATTTTCAAACTTTCTTTTTGAAAATAAAACTTAAAAATTGCAAAAATTGCCCAAATCAGAGCCCAAAAAAAAAAGGTTAATAACCAGCTGGTACTCAATTTTCGAAAATTTAACTTTATCAATGTAACTTGTCAAATAGGATTGATGTTTCACTTTCTAATATTTTTAATTCGACACATTACAATTGAGAAAAGAATATGCGTCCCGCTTGAAGGAGTGAGTAAGGGTCAACGATCTAAATGAAACGGCTATATTTTCTCGCCTTTCTATTTGGAAGAAATTTCAAATTATACTTCTGATTGATTGGAGGGTTACAAATTTCGGTTATGCAACTTAAGTATATATATTATTTGTGCGTGAAGTCCGTGTTGAGAACGCACAATCAAATAGCTATTGGAGGAAACATAAGCCAATTAAGGATAGAGGAAAATATGAATCCAAATTAAATTCGAAATCACAAGTCTCTTGCAAATTAAGATTCGCAAAACAACTTATGACACGTGTGGAGCATGCCATGACAATAATTTATTTGATCGAGTCGAAACAAAAAAAAAGGCAACATATTTAAAGGATAGTTCATTAACATCTTAAAAGTTTAACATAACTGATACATCATGTTATATTCGACCGAGATGATTGTTATGATTTAACAACTTGAACACGATGGGAGCGAATAGAAATGTGCGGGAAAGGTCAAATACGTTGAATGGAGCGAATGACATGGTCAAAAGTAATGACGAATAAATGTAGTTCGGGGAGAGAGAGAGGCTAGAAATGCCATTTCCCGACTTTATCAAAATGATTCGACATAATTACACACATGGCTTGTGAATGAAAACAGGGTTAATCACGAATCGACCGTTTTGTGTCATGTTCAGATATCTTGTCGTAATTTCTGATCGTTGTCACGTTCTCGTGTCATGTCGAGAAATTATCATCTCCGGTCAAACCAGAAGGTGAGTTGGCTGGCTAGAGAGAGAGAGAAATTGATCAAAATTTTGACCGGCCGGTTGAACTTTTTAACAGGGAACCGCGGGCATCTTGGGCCTCACGTGACTGCCATCACAAAGCCCAAGATTCACCCCCCCACCACCACCACCACCCACCACCACAACCCTCAGTGGTGGTGCAGTGGCGAAGCCCCCAGAGGGCCGGGCCCACCGGCGTGCCACGTGTCGGCCTCCAGACGCGGCCTCCTGGATGCGGCGGGGGGGCGTGTGGTGGGATCGACGCCGGAATCCTCGGCTCCGGCGACCGCCCCTCCCACCGGTGTGACTCCCCCGCAACCTGCCCCTCCCGCCGGCCACCTCGGGCCCTACCCTTTTATATTTGGCTGGAAAAAGCCTGTTTTCCATATAAAAAAGCGAAAATCAAATATCGCCGAGAAAAAAAAAGAGGAAATAAAATTAAAAAAAGATATCGCGAATTCCGATTTCGGCTGTTGGACTTGGATCCTATAAAACAGCGATTCCATAGTTTCCACTTCCCTCTCACTGCAACCGCAACACAAACTCCTACAGCAACAACAGCGACGACAGCAACAGCTATCAAACTCCCCACCCCAAAACCCTCCCCTGCTTCCGCCATAAAAGCACTCCCTCCCCAGCTTCTCCCCTTCGCCTTCTCGATCGGGCATTTCTCCTTTTCCTCTCCCGCGAGGCCCCTTATAGGAAAGCCTGAGCAAGCGCTCGATCGATTCTTGAGGGAACAAATTGATTGACTTTCCTTCTTTTCTTGCATCCCCATCAATTTTCCAGGAAAATCCAGAGCACCTGCCTCGAGGTGAAATCTCCCCCCAAGAATCTCCCTTTCCTGCTCTTAGATCCTCGGTATATATAGAGGGTCTCTCCCCGTTCTTCCGATCAGCGAGTCCAAGATTCACTACCCCCTCCTCTTCCTTCTCTCTCGCCTTTCCTTTTCGTTTCGTGTTTCTGGGTCGCGCCTTTCGTATCTCCATAGATGCGAGTTTTGAGAATCTGAGTGATAGCCGAAGAGAGAGAAAAGAGAGAGGGAAAAGATGGACGACTGTTTCTTCAACCCAGTGAAGTACACCGAGCACCGAACCGTCACCAGGAAGCTGACCAGAGCCCCGCGCAAGAGCAGCCCGCCGGCGCCCACCCGGGTCGTCCGGATATCCGTCACCGACCCGGACGCCACCGACTCCGACAGCAGCGACGACGAGGCCGCCGGCGACCCCTTCTTCCTTCCCCGCCGGCGCGTCAAGCGCTACGTGCACGAGATCAGCGTCGAGCCGGCCTCGCGCGGCGCCGGCTTGCTGCAGGCGGCCTCGATCTCTCGCAAGAGGCCGAGCCTCGCGGACCCGCAAGCCCCGAGGAGGCCGCTGAAGGCGGCGGCGATGGAGGCGGCGACGGGCTCCGGGCGGAAGTTCCGGGGCGTGAGGCAGCGCCCGTGGGGCAAATGGGCGGCGGAGATTCGGGACCCGGCGCGTCGCGTTCGGCTGTGGCTGGGTACCTACGACACCGCCGAGGAGGCAGCCATGGTCTACGACAACGCTGCAATAAAGTTGCGCGGGCCCGACGCCCTCACCAACTTCGCGACCCCATTGAAAGAAGCGGCCGTCACGGACGATGTCGACGCGGACATCGAAGAAGTCGCCGCCGAGGACAACATCAACACCGCGGCGTGCGGCTACGACTCCGGCGACGACTCGCGCAACCTCTCATCCCCGACGTCGGTCCTCCACTTCCGGACGCAGTCCGGGGAGGAGGCAGAGCCGGCCGGACCGGCCCGACAAGTCGAGCCAGCGGAACCGGTACGGGAGGAGCCCGGGACGTCCAAGCCGGCGGCGGAGGCGGCAGCGGAGGAGGAGGTTCAGGAGTGCCAGGGGGAGACGGGCGGGTTCGCACCCCTGGACTTGCCGTTCCTGGACGAGTTCTTCAACTTCGACCCGCCGGAGTCGACGCTGTTCGACGAGACGACGATAGGGACGTTCTCGGACCGGCTGCTGGCGGAGGACTTCATGAGCGACATCTTCGTCGACCGGCCGGAGGATTTCGGGTCGTTGTCCCCGATGGACATGTGTCAGGCGGGCGATTACTTTCAAGACATCGGAGATTTGTTCGCATCGGATCCTCTCGTGGCGCCTTGAAAGTTCGAAAGTTTCGATTTTCCCAGAGAGAGAGAGAGAGAGAAGAAGAAGAAGAAGAAGAGAGAGACTGTCGCTGTCGGCTGGCAGATTTTCCGGCAGTTTTGGGTACCGGCGGCGAAGGTCTCGCCGGCGACTAGTTTTGCCGAGATCAAAAGAAATTTTGGAAGTAGTTCTTTTTAATTTAATTATCTATTTTGTTTAGATTTTGATTAGGGAATATATGTGGTTAGTATGCAGTTGTGATGAGATTTCATACCATTTCGCGAGGATATTCACAATGATTAGGCCATTTTTTTCCTTTCCTTGATGGGTAGAATAATGGAGCAAGAGCAAGGCTTTTTCCCTTTCCCTTTTTTTTTTTTTTTTTTTTCTTTTTCCTTTTCTCGAGAGTGTAATGTGTACGATTCCGAAGGATGATTGAAAATGAGAAAAAATCAAAATAGCCAAGCCTTCTTCTTCTTCTTTTTTTTTTTTGGTCTTTCGATTTGAATTATTAATTGCGGGACAGGTACAGTAAAAAACCCTCCAAATCAAATTCGCTAAACGGAGGCATGTAATCTGCTTTTTGGATCTTCTTTCGATATTTGGCTCGTTCTGATGGGGGAAGATCTTATTCGGTGTCCGGAAGGGGCTTTAATGTGTAATTTAATTTGGGAAAAAGTGGAATTTCTCGTGGAAATGCCGGCGTGGCATTCCTTTTGCCACCCCAATCGAGCAGGCGCAATTGGCGGTCCGAGCCGGTTTTGAACGGGTCAGGTCGGTGCGACTCGTGTGCCATGCCATCTCCCAATTGTTATTTTTATTTTTATTTTTCTTTATTTTTCTGCCTTTTTTGGCCTTTTTTTGCGGGGCTTTGACCGCTTTTTCCCCCATCGTCCTCGCTTGGTAATTTCGCTTTTGCACCCTAAAACGCCGCGCCGTTCCATTGCGGAGTTGAAAAGCCAACTTTGGCCCGGACAGGCTTAAAAAGCAAAGGGACAAGGATAAGAGGAGGGGATTCACATTACTTTGATTATATAAACGAATTTCTAACTTATAATAAGTGCACAGTAAAAGGAATTAAATAATGTAAAAGGGGTACTAGAGAGCCCGTTTTGCCGTACCTGCGAATGTCACGCGACAAATTTTGAATGGTAAGTGCACTAAAGGTGCATGATTGGGAGATTATGGAATGACTAATCATGCCGTGGATGCCTTAATCCGACGTTAATCCTAAACATTAGTATTATTAAAATAAGAAGAAGGAAGAGAAGAATATGATAAACGAGGTCGAGATTTTTTTTTGGAATCGGACCCATCGGAAAATCTCTGTCGCGGGAATTGGAAAAAGGCCGGTCACGTTCGGTGTTCTCGTGCGGAAATCTCTGGTCTTGCTTCCATATTACTCAAAGAAGAGGGGGTCGGAAAAGTTCGCGTGATCATGTCCGGAAAACCCCACAGAAAAAAGGTTATTACATTTTTTCTAATGTGAAGATTTTCGATTTTCGTATCTTGGCCTATAGAAATCGAATGTAAAACCCACGTGCCCCCCCGCACGTACAGTAGTCGGTCGTTGAGAGTTTACTGTTGTCGTCCAATGATGATGTCTCTTTAAACAGATCTTCAGTGCCTCTTTTCTCTTTTTCGGCCACCATCATAGTCTTCACGTAATCGTAATTAGGCTTGTCATAACCGGTTTTGCTTTCAAGATGTATCGTTGTATTTTTGTTAATCGGGTTCTTCTGTATATCCATATGGAGAGACTAAAAAGTCCAGTGTCACTTGACGACACGTTGTATATATGCCATGTTATTCTCGATTATAGGAGTGGACGATATGAATAAGATAGATTAGCGCAAAAAAAATTGGAAAATTTATAGTACATATAAGACAGAGTTAAATGGTTCTTGGCAGTTTATCTCACCGACCCAATACAAGGAAGTGCGGTCCGAGCGATGGGATATCAATGCTATTACCTTTTGTTGTAACATTCAAATATTTTTTTTTTCAAAAAATTACTCGGATCAGATTTAGTTCTACTAATGACTTTTGCCTTCTTCTGCAAAGCATCATTCCAAATTAAATGGGGAAATGACATATGTATACCTGAACTGGTCATTTTACAAATGATCCTTCTGTACATATACACATATGCATATATTTATATATGTATATTTTATTTTTTCCCCCGCGAAAATAAAGGAGGAGCTCTCTTTCAAATGGCTAACCACCTCGAGGAAAAGTTTCCAAAAGAAGTTCGTACACCTATTGACTTTTACACCCGCATCGATGTTGTGGGCGAGAGATTCATTTATCACGCTGTACTAAGAATTCTGTCTCTTTATAAATGGACATACTATGCTTCTCAATCTCAATAATTTTAGTCGACAGAGTCGTCATGCCATGATTTGTGGGGCTCTTTCTTTCAAATGTTCTTTCTAAAATTGCTTCCTTTGATTGTTTTTGGGGAAAAGTTTAAATGAGGGTCAAATAGTGATTGTTTTCTCAAAAGAGGTTGTAAAATGAATCTTGATTCAAATAAGACTCTAAAGTGTCCAACTTAACCTTAAGTAAGACCCCCAAGCTTACTAATCAGCTAATTTTTTGTCGACTAGCAAGAATGTGCATCTCACATGCTTGCCGGATGGTGAAGATTTGGACAATTAGTTGTTGCAATTCTCATTGAGGCGAAATTCCTCAAAGGGTTTAAGGGATTGCTAAGCAAGCACGAATAGTTCCTCTTGAAGCTAGCGCTTAATCTCGTTATAGGTTCTCTCAAACCATATCAAACACAACTTAGTTTCCTTGATGAATTATAAAATTTTATTTTTATTTGAGGAGTTGCCACTGACCTATTAGAGGATGATTAGAGGCCAAAGAAAATGTGGAAGGATGTTTTACTTTTGCGATCTAGAGATTCAGCCTAGGGAAGTTGATTACCCCCATGATCACTTGTTGTTTTTTTTAACACGTATAAGTACAAGTGATCATGAAAGATACTCGTACAACAAAGTTTAGTTAAGATAATATCTAAGCAAGATATAATTATCACAAAACAAGTAACGTGCGGTCAAGAAAAAAATAACTCGAGTTTTATTGGAGAAAATTTAAACACCGCATTGTTATTAAGCCTTGGAATAGGACTTCCGTGAGCTGTGCATAAAACTAAATGTGCATTAAAATATTAATAAATATGAATTCCTTATATAGGCTATAAAAATAAATGCTAAACAAGGAGAAAGCAATTGACATTTGTTTGAGAGGCTGTGTGGAGTAGAGTCTCTCATTCTTGCTCTATCCTAATGGACGTTGAATTTTTGCAAAAAGTGTACACACGAATTATCTTTAAAAAGAAAAGGTTGCTAGTGCAAGCGCTTGGAACAATATCTCTCCACTAGGAATGAGAGAGAGACTAAATCATGTTTTAAAGAGTCGGTTTAAGGGTTCTCTACTTAAACTCGGATCACTTATAGAGAATCGAAATAAGATTTTATTTAGGTGTATGCATGTGTACCATCTCAAAAAATGTATGTTCAGTAGGCCGGTGTATTCGAGGTCTTATTTGAGATCAAGTTGGCAATCTCATAATCATATTCAAAATAAGATCTGTGATGGACCATCTTTGGAGAAAAAAAATCCCACTTTAGGTGCTCATTCAAAAATTTACCTTATTTTGGGAGAAATGAAATAATAATTCAGTCCTTCTAGCGATCCCACGTGGGTCAAAATGGAAAGGAGTGCCTCCGTCGATTCATAATTTCCTTTTTCTTTTCCCTCTTAAAGAATGCAATACCATTAAAAGTGGTCGGAGTAGAGCCATCTCTCTCCAAATCATGAAGGAAGATAATTTCATATTTTTCCTTTCCTATTATTTTATAAATTAAAGGACACAGAACTTTTATCCTGAGCTCCATGTTCTTATTCATAATAGAAATAGAATAAAGAGAACAAGTCTCTGAAATTAGTGCGTAAATATCCAAAAAGCACATGCATTCACCAAGTATGGCGTTGGACCATCAATCTCACAACCTATCAATCTATCTCTAAATATCCCAATTGCTTTATCAATTACTTTTTTGATAATTTTGGACGACAGCCGTTGCTCTCATGAATCATGAGCTTTAAAAAAGTAAAGTTTGGATACAACATTAGAGCACAACTAGTTCACAACATAAATTCATTGAGAGGAGTCATGACTGAGTCAATAATTATCGGGAATCTTATCATCGAGCGCCTTTGCCCGCCAAGACAACGCTCATCATATATTTTCAGGAATATTATTGGGATAATGAACACATGAAAGATATCAAAATCGAGTAAGACGCGGTTTTAGTCGGTATAAGAAAACTTTATCTACTCAAAACCATTTTTCTTGCTCTCGACTTTATAATTTTCTTAAGACAACCCAAGTTACTAATCTTTTAGTCAAATTTTCACATTAACTAATTAAATTTCGACAATATGCACGTTGGACATCGTGGTAATGATGTGGTGGTATGATCAGACAGATTGCCCTTTCGGAACCATCAAAAGCTTTCAGATGTTTCTTCTGAGTGGCCAGGGTCAAAGTAGGTGAAATAATTACCGTTAACGAACTACTACTTTTGGCAAAAAAGAAGGGACATAATAAGTCTCAACAGTAAGCAAAACTGACGTCTTTTTGGGTGATACCCTAGATTGATATTGATAATAATCTTCACCAGCCAATGACCGCCTTCTCAACTACGCATCGACTGCGTCTCTGTTGCCCTTTTGTAATTTCGTTGCATGTCGTGCATGCTGTCCGTTCATGATATATACACACACCATATCTTGGAAAGAGGTACAAGAGAGGGGAAAAAAAATATAGGTTTCATAATTAAAAGAACTACACAAGACTCGATTAAATTGATGACTTTGCAACTATCTTGGGGTAGTTGATGGCCACCAAATTTGAAAATAGGAGTTTGATCTAGACCATGAACATTCCTTTTGAATCGATCTGATCCCTCACAATCGAATTAGGTATTTGAAAGACTAAAATTAAGGTTATAAATTTTGAACAAGATTCTCCTATGAGCATGTGTGTGTGTACATATGATGATTCCAGTAACCGTAGGGTTGGCATAATTAGCTCGGGGACCAAGAGATTTCTATCTTATGACTTGGAGGCAATCTATTCAAATATCATTAAATGTATCAATATTACAGCTTGCGAGAACACCTAAAACGGCTAAAGGTTTGTGATTTAACCTATTTATAGGATTTGTAGAGTATTTCATGAATTTTCAAATAATCAGATTTTTATGCTAGTGCTCATGGGCTTATTAAATAACAAAGACGTGAATTAAAAATAAACAACAGCAGTGTTGTATTTTGAAGTCCTTATTAGTATGATCATGTAACTCTTAAGTTTGACATGATCGATTAAGGTGTCATGAGATTTTATCACAGAAATTATGTTCAAGTCTTATTAATTGCGAGCAAATTGTAGCTTGTAGATGTATCTGCACAGATCAAATGTCTGAAGTTAATCAATTTATAAGGATTGTAGAGTGTTTTATGAGTTTTCAAATAATCGAGTCTTTATTTTCTTAACTTTGGGTGTTTGTTTATAAAGAGATGATGATTTTAGTGAATTAAACATAAACAAGGGCAGTGTTGTACTTTAAAGTTCTCATCAGCACGACCGAGTGATATTATCTCTAAAATGATATTTCTTTTTGTACAAATTGCCTTCTCGGACGCATTTCAGACAAATCTGGCTAATAGCAATTATCGTTTTCTATTTATTGCTTATTTACTAAATATTGGGACTGCTGCTGGCTTTTTTTTGGGTCAAAGACTTCTGCGGGGATAGATGGAAGGAAAAGATCAGATTTCTGGCCATAGATAGAGGCACGTAATGCCGGCCGCAAAGACACATCCATACCTGAAAAATTAGTAATTTATCTATTTTTTTTTGCCTAAATATTTAATTTAGTTGTGCATAACTTATGAGTGGGATTAAGAAAAGACCCCTAATTTGTCATTTTCGCTCACCCTATGAAGCAGATTCTATCTGCAAAGCCAATGGAAAGTCCAAACGACATGCTTAGTGAATGAACATCTTTGGCATCATGTGCAAAACACGTGGGGGAAACATACATGCGATGTAAGCATCCGGTCAAAGTTAACGTTGAAATCTGATGCTTGATTCATCTAATTTTGATTCCCACCGAGCGTTTTGAGCAACAAAACGGATCAAAACCAAGTCATGATGAACGAGCTCCCGTGTCGATCGCAAATTCAGCACGACCAGCGGCAATCACAGCGATTTGGCCACACCATCTTGATCCGAGGTTGACCAATCGAAAGGTGTGTGGACCACAATGGCTCTCGTGTAAAATGCAAGAGCATCTAGGGACCCAAGAAATCAAAACTTTCTGCCGAGGGGAAAATGCAAGACCATGAACGCGGTATGATATGATCTATGTGGACTTTTGTCCCTTGGAATCATCATGTGGGTTGTGGAAATGGTCTGATGTGATGTGGGAATCCCAGAACAATGTTTGATATTGGCTTTCCCTCTTCTCATCACCTCTTATAGAATTGTCACTTCTTTTCACATGAAATAATGCTTGGGATGACAGGAACCGAATTATAAAGCTAATTTGTTGTACCAATCAATTTTGTGAGCGAGCGTTGAATATACCTAACTCTACCATTTTCACTTTCTCATCCTTTTCTTTCCCTATGCCGTATGAAGAAATAACATAAGATTTGCCGCATACGATTGGATTGGTCATGCATAGGAACAGGTTCTTCATTAGCTAACTAGCGAAATTCCACATTATGGGCGTGTTTCGAACACTAATGTAGTCACTTCATAGATAATAACTTCGACACAAACATACATTTAGAAAGTAATGGGCGGCAATTATCAAGAGACTAAGTTTCCTCGATAAAACCCATTCCTTCTTCATCCCGCTTCCATCCCATTCATTTGTTGCGCAACGGATGCGTCCTAACTCCAATTAGGTTTTATATCATTTCGGAACAAATCGAAAACATCTCACACCTAGTTAGAGCGTCATATAATGTGCATAACAACATTTGCCAGGCTTCCATTGTGGTCAACTTCACTAATCTGGCTAGCATCGACTATCCTCTTCAGTCATACGAATTGGGTCATACTAGCTGTACGAATCAACAATCATTTTGCCAACCCAAACAAGATAAAAATTTTCACGCCGAGGAAGATTTCTTTTCCTTTTTCCGTGTCCCCAAAACCCACCAAATCAAATCGATGGCCCACGATCGGCAACTTTACAGCGAAACTAAAGAGGAAAAAGGGAGGAGGACAAAAAGGAGGGATGTCCTCTTCTAATCTTGTGTGGAAAAAAGGGCAAATGTCTTCATGCATCCAATGGGGGGAAGTCAAAGGATGTGCCCAAAAGTTTTCCAAACACCCTCCAAATTATAAGCCTAATTATGCGTTCAACCCCCACTTTTTGCCCCCCACTTAAAACGAATAATCCTAACATTCCCCTCCCATCCAGCAAATGCAAATTTGGCGTTTTCTCCTTTAAACGACGTGTTGACTTTTCGTTGGGTTTTTCAATGTGGGTGGGGGGTGAATTCGAGTTGGATTTGTTGAAGGGGGATTGATTGTGGTGGAAAAAGGGGGAGCGCAATGTTCATATACTGTACGCCGCGAGGGGACTCGATGACGTCGATGTGTTCGCCACTAAAATGGTCGTGCCTCTGCTTTAAAGGACACTTTCTTTATGACGAGTCGGCCTTCCCATGGTTCGAACATTTCACACCCATGTCTTATCCAGCGCGTTCGAATTATTACGAGGTGGTGATGGATTCTTGGCCTCCCCAGCTTCGCGTTTTCCCGTCCACATATCGGAAAAAAGGATTGTCTTTTTGCATTAGATTTGCTTCATCAAATCGATGGCGAATTCGATGAATTGGACATTTAATCCGGAATGAAGCATGGAGTTTTGATGGGGTCAAATCAATGACTACGAATATTATCCAAACGAATCGAAAATGTCTTTATGCTGCAGGCGGGGCATTATACGGTGTGCAGCCACGAAGAACTCTAGGCCCAACATTCGAGGCCCATTTGGATTAATTAGGGTAAAGCCCGTCCCACGCTTGACGATCTTGAGTCTTACAAGTCACCGGATTAAGAACAGATAAGTTAGGATTTCCAAACAAACTGGTCCTTAGCTAATTAAGCTGCTCGTTAATAAAATCAAACTAGGACTTTACTTTGTTCGGTACTCTCCTTTATCATGACCTTTTTTCTGAGGTCATATGAGTCTATAAGTTGGGCCAAAGTTGAGTAATATGGGTTCGTCCACGCTACGGTTACATTATTAAGCGAATGTCTTGGTTTAATAAACCAAATTAAATCTCAGGAGGAACACTCGAGGTATGGAGAGTTCTGCATTTAAGGAACAGAGGTTCTAAATTCTCGCTTCAGCAAGTATCGGCATGAAACGTGGGAAACAAGAGTTTCTTGCATCAAGTTCGATGTTGATATTGGACATTTGGCATCGAGTCGCCGGCTTTAATCCCTCCCAGCCAGAACCATATGGATCGCATATTTATGGAGGCGTAGCAATGTGCAGACCTTATGGCAAAGAAAGGGTCGGCACCTACCAAGTACCCTACAGATCGTGGAAGAACCGCCGGAAGAGATTTTGCAACTTCATGGAGCTCGACCACAGAAGCTGCTGCTTCGCTAAACCTGTTAAAATTTCCTCGTGTGGAGGCTGTCTTTATCTTAGGACCCTTGTCCTTTCTGTTGGTACCCAAAACAAAAAAGAAAGGCAGAAAGGGCAACGTGGAATGGGGGAAAACCAGTAGTTAGATTGACAATATTCACCATACATATTCCCATCACAAGTTCTGGAAGAAAGATAAGTCCACTTTACATAAACACAATTGTCAAGGAATGAAAGAGAAAAGAGAGGAGGAGGAGATGCAGCTAACAGCCTATAGCTGCCCCTTGAAACTTTGCACTTGCTCTCTCGTCAAGTCTTTGAGTCTTCGATGAGATCATCCGCATTTTTCTGCCTGCGAAGTTTCAACTTCCAAGCGAAAAAACATGAAAAGGAAATGGAAGCATAAACCCCAGTCATTTGCATCTCTACTAGAAGAATATGTCCAGCCTAACACATAGAACCTAAGTACATGAGAATATACATGGCAAATTCGCTAAAGTTCCTAAAGAAAACTGCATCATCATAACTGTGATGCCAATGATTCCATTCCTCAAAGTCTCGTGGGAAGTGATGGCAAAGAGATTGACAAAAAAATTTGCAGATCTCAAGTTAACCCCGGGCCACCAACACATCCAATTGGCCCAAACTACCTCTAGATGATGATTCTCCTTGCTTGAAAGTCTTCCTCACATTAAAACTGTAGTTATCACCTTCGTGCCTATGTTTGAGTTCTTTATAAGCTACTTTATTGAAATGCAGCAGTGTCATCATAGTAACAGTAACTAATGCAGCATTTCCCAGTACTCCACCCATAAGGGACTTCCTTGCAAAATTGAAACTGGAAATTAGGGCTTTGATCAGAATGTTAGACCTGTTTCCATGATTCACCACACTCTGCCTGGATGAACCGTTTGCGGCACCGAATAGATTATCGCATGAAACAAAGCGACTTGCATCACAAACGTCTCCAACAAAAGCTAGGGCTTCCTCAATTACTTTATATTTCTTGCCCTGGTGTTCTGCCAATCTCATTGCAAGAATAATGCGACTTTGTTCTAATCGTGCAAGTGCAGCATCTCTCTCAGCACGTTGCTGTAATTGTACAGTCTGTGAAGCAGAACAAAGTGACATTAGTGCACCCATAGTCAATAATACTAAGCATGATCCTCACCACATAAATATATAAATGCTTGTTATGATGCCTCATGAATCCTGACGGACCCATTTCTTCAACATGTACCAAATGAACACTCATGCTGTTTACCAAAAATTTCAACTTAATGAAAATCAACTTTCGGCACTTAACTTGTGCAGCCTAAAACAAGAGCAACTTTTGCATGACAATCACTTTTGCTTACACTGCAGTAAACTTAGGGAATCTCAACCAAAATTTCCATCAAAACACTTATGAAAATGGCAGACAGTAGTCAACAGAAAGAAATACTTATCTGGGCTGGACAAGCCACATGGCTTATGCAATTAAATTTCCTTAGCTGATCAAGAGATTGAGAATTTATCTTCAATGGCTATAAGAACTATGATATATATCTAAAATTTCTCTGTTACTTGTAACCAGAGGTTCTGCCAAGCTCTAGCCTCAGTTCTCTGACTTGAAGTTTATCAGCAAGATTTTCTTGTATTCTCTTTCTTTAGACTTATATCCACGATCCAGATTTCACTCACTCCAATGTGCATGATGCATCTGCCAAAATAATTCAACAGGTCCTAACCTCATACATACATGACTCACAAGCTGAATTGAGAACATTTACAGCTTAGCCTCCAAATGCCCCGACTAATCTAATCCCAGAAGTTGATCATAACATGTGCCTGAACAGACGACCCACCTGTGATATGTTCCAAACCCAAAGGCTACTGTAGGTCAAATTTCCTCAATTTCAGCAAAAACAGGAAAAATAAGAAGCAGAAACACAGACAACAGTCCAGCTTCTTCTTTCTAGGTTCTTCCAATATGAAGTTTTTCTGAGAATCAATTTTCTTTCGCAACATCATTTTTCTTCCTATATTACAGACAAGATGGGACATCAAACCCCATGTAATACTACAACACCAACAACCAAACCCTTCCCATCTAGGTCGTGTTCTATAAATGGATCCTCTCACTCCATTCCTCTTTGCTCTCTATCATATCCACCTTCATATCATTTGGCCGTGAACCCAATATCATGTTTAGGATTAGTTTTGCAACATCAATTCTCATTTCAGTCAATAATCAATGTTAAGGCAAATTCATCCCATATAAGTTAAAGCACATAAATCAGCAAGAACTGGCCTTTGCACTCAAAGTCACAACCAACGATACACCCAATTTGCTCGCAATAAAAATTACTTTACACAGGTTACGCTCGAGTGCAAGCTAATCCACGGGACTCTTCAAGCGTGCAGACATATTTCTACTGGGGGAGGGAAAAAAAAAGGACGGAAATTCAAATCCAAGACTCACATGAAAAAACTCGAGCTGGTCCTCTAGATTCTCCAGAGCGGTGCGAATGGCGTTGAGGCTCTTGGCCTCCCGCACCGCCTCGTCGTAGACCCCGAACTCCTTGACGAACACATACCCGCCGCCGGACGCCGCCCGATTATCCTCGGCGGCGGCGGCGAACTGCTGCTTATTCTGCGGCGGCAGCTGCTTCTGAGGCGGCGGCTCCGGTTTGCGGAGGGCCTTGATGGAGTTGAGGAAGTGAGCGCGGGAAATGGAGTGGATGGCGTCGCTGAGCTTGTCGTGCAGGTCCCAGATCTTCTCCAGCACCGCCTCCACCTCATCGATCTCCATCTCTCATCTCCCGACGACGAACCACCGCCGACGACGATGAAGGATTCGAAGGAAATGGATTCGAATCCGACTCTAGGGTTTTCGTTCCCCTCTCTTTTACCGCCCCTTTTTCGGGGCTTCAACAAATCTCGAATTCGAGCCGCCGGTTCGTCGTCGTTTTGGTTCGCAGCTGGGGAGAAGCGGACGCGAAGTCCCGGCAAAAACGGCATTCCGTATTGGATATGTTCGACCGCGGCCTTCGCTTCACCCGGAAGGGACACGTTTCGTTCTCTCACGAACTCTCCCTCCATTCCTTTTTCTTTGGGGTGAGACGTGGGTTGTCCTAAAATCAATATGATAATAACCATGAAAAATCTCAAATCCCTACGGCCAAAAATCCTAATGACAAATTTATCTTCTATTAATTTTTTAATTTAGACTAATATCATGAAAAATCATAATCTAATCTCAAACAGGTACATTCGTTAATTGTTATGTATTGTCTAATTCGATAATTAAACAGTAAAATTTAATAAAAAGTAATAGAGAATAAATTTTTTATAGGTAGGGGCTCAAAATTGAATTGGAACTAGCGGTTCCCAAGAAAACTAATTCGATTCTTGGATTTATTGAAACTAATGGTTACCCGTCTAATTTCCCATTCTAGGTGTGGAACCACCTACTCTAACCAAATTAAAACAGTAATATATAAATATATATTTAATTTTTAAGAAAAATTTTAAACAAAAAAATTTAAGAAAAATAAAAACCTTAAAATCTCTAATTTGAAGCTCAATTCCTATTAATATAATATTCGTCTTGCCTCACTCTCATCTCATATAAATTGTCTTTTTATCTCTTACTCACAACCTCAACTCTTAGACTCAATGCCCATCAACTAATGACCAATCTTATTATTGATATTGCAATTAAGAATAGAAAAGTTCTTTTTTTTTTCCGCTTTACTTTAATTTGTTGAAAAATGTTGGCGAAGCCTGGTGGGACCTATTTCATGGATCCACTCGGAAGCTAGACCGCGACAATCTAGTTCCTAGGCGGATCCATGAAATTGATGGGCAATTTCCAACTCCAATTTTTTTGAATTGGTCCATAGTAGACGGTTTCCGATTCTAGGATGAGAATCGTTCACCAGGACCATGCTCATATTTACTTACAAGTGTATCGAGTTGGAGTTCTTCGTGATATTAACCTTATTCTTTGGATAAAAGACACTGGTGATCTTAAATTTAAGGGTTGATATCATAAAAAACCTCAAACCACTGCACTTGTGTCAAACTTACCAAAAAATTGACATAAATTTCCACATGAACTTATCATATCAATTGAATTATTGTTATGTGTTATTCAGCTCAAAAATTTTATATAAAAATTTGATAGAAGCTAATGGAGGGTATGTATGTTATGAGTCTGCTGGTTTGGAATTTTTGGTGAACAAAAATTTAGTCCAAAATAAATTTGTCACGAGTGTACTAGTTTTTAGTTTTTCGTGGTATTAATCCTAAATTCAATTTGCCCTTTGAAACTTTTTTTTTTTTTTTTTGTTTGTGTTTAATCAGGTATTTTCTTTTTGAGCTTTGCTGGTATAACAATTCTTGGGGTACTGTGAGAATAACAGTCTATTGTAAGCCATAGATTTTTAAAGAAGTAGGTCGCATAACAATTTATAATTATTTTTATGTGATTTTTTTGTGGTTCATAATAACTGTTATTCTCTTAGTACATTAAAGATTATCATATAATCATTTCTTTTTCTTTTTCTTTTTTTACTTCTTAATTTAGACCGAATAAAATGGATGTAGCTTCAGAATTGGGCCGGCTCATCCTTAGTGATCTCGACTAGGCTTATCTTGTTAGCCAAACTTGTGCCGGTTTGAAGTAATAATGCCCACTCTTTTTCACGCCAAATCGAACCGGAAGATGGACGGGTCAGAGAGAGCATTGAGGTAGAGATCTCTTATTGAAAAGCAACTATTATTCGACAAAAGAGATGATGGACCATTTCAAGACGTTCATAAATACATAAGCTTGGAAACATAGAATTTTAATTAAGACAACGTACGACCTCTTCTCATCGTCGCATTGAGCTAGCCTGATAACATTCTTATTTCATTTGTAATCTTGTTTATTCTCTCTGAGTTAATAGATACGCAGTGCCACCGCTCCTTGAAGGAAAATTAAGCTTGTTAAGTCGAGCTCTGGCCGTCGTGCACCCCCTAAATGACAACCGACCGGCCTTCCGTCTGCGCCTCCGAAATCTCCATCTCACCATGGCGCATGCCCTCGTCCTCCCCCGAGATCTCCTCCAACGACCTGCCTTTGGTCTCGGTCACCATGAACGTGCAGCAGAACCCCAGCACGTTTACGAACGCCAAAAATATCATGGCGCGCTTTATTTTGTGTGAGTTTTGGCTGAGCGTGTAGCTCTGGACCCCGAAGGCTGCAACCAGCGCCCCCGCCTTACCAGCCGCGGCGCTCATGGCGTGGCATGTGGACCTAACGCGGGTGGGGAAAAGCTCAGCCGGGAGAACAAAGGTCGTGCTGTTGGGACCGAAATTCGCGAAGAAGAAGGTCAACCCATACAGAAGCGCGAACAGCCCTGTCTGGTGATTAGCAGGGTCACTGAGGTCGGTATAGTTGATTCCAATGATAAGCATGAATACAGACATCATGAAGAAGCCGATGAGCTGGATGTAGAAGCGACCAATCTTCTCGATGAAGAAGACGGTGAACCAATATCCCGGGAATGTCCCAAACAAGGCAACCACGAACATGGCCTTAGAAATCTGAAACATTTCCTTGATAGCGTTGACGTTGGCCGGCTTAGATATGAGGTGCGTGTTCTGGAATATGTCTTTCTGTGCCAGATTTTGGCTATAGAAGGCAATGTCCAGCAAGAACCATGTGCTCATTGTGCCAATGAGATGCCTACCATGCCTCCGGTTAAACTCACTTGAGAACAGTTTGAAGTCATTGTTCGCCTTGAATTGGCCCAACCTGTCTTGATCGTCTTGAATTTCGATGTCCAGGACCCGGCCCATGTCTGCAGCGGCTTGTTTGGCATTCCCTTCTATGAGTGCGGTGTACCGACCGGTCTCAGGCATTTTCATTCGCCAATAGTAAGTCAGTAAGGCTGGTAAAGCTCCAAGCATGAGGATGATCCGCCATAAGAAATCCACTTCCGGTTGTGTAGAAAGCACAGGATTGTCATGATATGCTGGGGCGTTAGAGTAGCTGAGGAACAGTGCGGAAAGGATCATGGAAACGAGTCCTGCGAAAATAATCCCGACACCCTGCATAGCGAAGACCGCAGCTATAAAAGCGCCCCTAGTTTTCTTGTTTGCGTACTCGGACATGATGGTGGCGGAGGGAGGGTAATCGCCGCCAATCCCGAATCCTAGCCAGAATCTGAAGAAGCAGAGTGTGGTCATGACGGATTTCGCGGTGGATCCGAAAGAAAGGCCGGAGCAAATGGCACATATGACCATAAGAATGAGGGTGATCCCGTAGACCCGTTTGCGACCGAACTTGTCACCGAGCAAACCGAAGAAAAGTTGACCCGCTAGGGTCCCTATCAGGGCAACGCCGATTACAAAGTTGTTGACGGCAACTGGGAGTTTCCCCGGGGTTGCTGAATAAGGATCTGAGTAATAGAGGCGACCCAAGAGCTTCGTGACCGGGGTGATGCAAAACAGGTCGTAAGCGTCCGTGAAGAAGCCCATACCTGCAGTTACAGAGCCAGGAAGTTGTTTCAGAAAGAGTCATCGTATATAGAATACGGCAATACTTCGATAACCTTTACACGAGTTCAGAGGATCTATGATGATTCTTCGGTTATAATCTCGTCGATAATCTTTTCAAACTTAGGAGGCGCTCAGACCAGCTTTCTCTAGAGCCTAGAACATGACACTCTTGTTACCGTCGGAGTTTCAACCGGCTTCCTCCTTCTCTAGTGTTGGAGTTTCAACTCGAACCCTCGAAAAGCTTTACGAAATCTCCGAGGTGTGGCTATTCATTACGTACGCCAAGGTTTAAATAAACCACGACCTCAGCACAAAGTTCATAGCCAGCATTACCTGCGATTACAATGGACGTGATGTGGTAACATTGCGTGTGAGCCGTGTCGAGAGCATGCAGAACTGCTAAACTGCTGGAAACCATTGATAACTTTGTTCTCTCTCCGCTCTTGATCGATAATGGCTCGATCGTCTTTGGTGGTCGCCCTTTGTTCTCCGGTCCGTCTTATAGCAGGAGTCGAGAAGGAAAGCGACCACGGAATGATGTCCGGACGCTGGCGTTTTGGCCTATGCCTTTGAGAAAACAACGAGGTGGGTATCGCCAAGCATATTCCATCTGACCATCGATATCGCGATTATCGATTCATCACTCGAAGGTTGATTAGCCAAGGGTTGTCCGTGCATGGTTCGTATCAAACGAAGGGGATGTGGTGCGATGTGATCATCGTAAAAGACAATCGGCTGAATGGCTGCGAAAGCTCAGGTCGAGCCTCCTAAGCTTCTCACGACTTTAACTAGGGTTAAAAGCCTCGAAGAGTTCGGCTGGAATATCTAGCCTCGAAGAGTTCGGCTGCGAAAGTCACCGGCAGAACCTAGTTACTACTTTAAGTAGGGCGAAACGGTTATCGTAGTTGGGGTGAAAGTGTTTGATCGAGACACCATATGTTAAGCCTAGTGCAAAATTTTGCGATACGAAATTTGGTATCCTTTGTATTTCCTAACTTATTTTAACACTAAAAATCAATTGTCCATAGTAGAGTTTAAAGACAATCGGGATCTCATTATCATCACAAAGCATTGGGTTCATGCAAGCTATTTCTTCGGATTGAGTTATTCAAGTACTTGTTGGGTTGCAATATCACTGTTTTTTTTTCTGAATATTTTAGGTTTTTTTAACAAGTTTTCATCGGCTTATCAATGACTACGTGAACGAAAATAAGGCAAATTTTAGGACACCCTGTCCTTTTACTTTGGCTGAGGTTGTCGTTTTGAGAGGGATCAAACGAATGCAATGAATAGTTGTTCGGAGGGAAATGAGAAGGTGAGAGAACTGTGATTTGGTGGGCCCCACCAATAGAATTCGATAAATAAATAAAAACAAATCAAATTTAAAAGTAGAAAACAGTACTTACTAGAAACATCATCAACATAAAATATCTTTACAAAGATTTTAGAAAGGAGTTGCACGTTTTTATTATAAGAGAAAATAAATATTGAATTTCTATTAACAACACTTCTATGATTAAACTTTTTTCACACTTACAATTTTGAATGAAAATATTCATCAATGAACAAAATAAATACGATTATCAAAATAAAAAGTTGAATACATAATTTACATAGCTTAAAGCCATCACGGACCAAGTTATGCAAAGTTAACTGAAGAATTGAAATTAGGATCATCTTGTGACTAATAAAAATGAATTTTATATTAAAAATTTAAGTACATTGAATTTGTTTGATTAAAATTTTTTAACTCAATACTTTTTTCTTTTGTACAACCCCACTATTTTACCATGCTAGCCAACTTTCAAATTTTTCACTTATTCGGTAATTCTTTGAAATCTATTAAATTAAGTCAAAATGCATGTGCGGCTTGCTAATTTGACTTTTATTATATGTAGAATTAGTGAAAATATTTTCGTGAGTACTCTGCAAAAGAATGGAGTTTTATATTTAAGTAGTCACGCAAAGTATTAATGGGCTAAGCAGGAATTTTCATCTTCTTTATGGAAAAAAAATTATTATTTAATATATGAGAATTTTCTACCATGATTTTTTTCCAAATTTGTTTGCTGGTTGCCATTCTCATTGAATGGGAATTTATGGTCCACAAGGCACCGTTATTCTCAGAGAATAACGGTACCGTTCTCCTAGCAAGACCCGTCGTTTGGATGTCCATTTGCATGGAAAGTTCTCCGAATTTTTGGATTACCTGCGGATTAAAAAAGAAAAAAAGAGGAGTGAGTTGTGGAACTACACAGTTCCTTCCAGCTGTGGAAAGGCCACGGTGTACAATGTCACGACATTGTGTCACCTATTATTTAGGATTTTTCAAATCCTATCCGCTGTCGGGGAGATATAATTCTCACATAACCAGATTAGTAGGTGTGAATTACATTTGTACATTATTAGTAGTGTTCACTAAATCATCACATAAACAATAGTTAATCTTCAAATATTTTGAAAATATTATCAAATGAATAATGGATTTCGCTCTTTGACTTGTTGATCTCCTGAAATGTTTTAGTTAACACCCCCATTTTTTTTTTTTTTTTCGCAAGCCCAGGTAATAAATCCCTTTAACAATTTCACGTGATTTCCATTACCCTCATGTAAATAGTAAGCACCTCAAGCAAAAGTTGATTATAGAAAAGTAATCGATAATTTAATATGACAGAAGTTGATAAGTTACTCCAACTTAGACTAATAACTTCATACGAAAATCAATTATGAAGCAAGAGTAAGTCCTACACATAAAAAATCAGCGAGTCAATATGAAAATTGCTAATTTACAAAAGCTGAAAAATGGAGAGCCGTTGATCATTTTTTTTTACTATCAGATTTGTGATACTTAGTGACACTACAACACGGGAATATTTATATATATTTTTGGATACGAAGAAATATAACTTAATCTGCAGTGAATAATATGGCATTAGTTTATTTTAGGTATTAACTAAAAAGGGTGTGAATTCATTGGGATAAATGTTCCACGGGGCACGGGAAATCGATTTAAATGAGCAGGTCCACATTATTACTCAGCAATTTCCTGGCAATATATTCACGAGAATATTCACGGATAAAGCAAGAACGTAGAAATTTCCTTAACAATGTTCCTTATTTGTCTATGCGGGCGAATTCTCCAACTTTTTTTTTTCTTGGAGGCTACTCTGAAAAGGAATATTATGCGTGACGTACCGAACTTTAGATTAAAGAAAAAAACTTAGGAAAACCACACGGATTGAGTTGCTTATGAGCTATTCAAGGTCGATTTCTCGGCTTTTCCGAAATTCAAAACGCTAACTCCGTAAAATAAGAGTCGGGTGTGTTCATTCTGGGAAAAGTCAATTCGCGGAATTTTTTTTCACCGGAACAGATAAGAGCAATAACTCAAATAGCAAATAAATCCAATTGAGTAACTCCACCGATGAACATGTGAGAAACGTAAATGAGTATCATTTGAGCTCGACGAACCTAGGGATAGTTTGGCTCTCGATAGTTTGTGTTTACTTTAGTTGCGCCCTAAGCATTGTTTCTCTTGTCCTTTCTAATCAAACAAGAGCATGCAAACAATGGAGTTTCTGTCGACTTGAGTCTCCATGACAAGGAAAAAACACAAAGCCCCGAGTTCAATGATATGAGTTGAGATTGGATATGATATGTGTCTGTATCTCACTCCCGTCTGCTTTAACCTTAAACTACATCCACCGGCGGGAAACTTATCCAATTAATCCTAACTTGCTACATGGATAGCATTTTAGTTATAAACTTTTCAATTTCATCAATTTAGGGGCCATTCGTTTTACAGAAAATAACTTCCGGGTAAACGTTTTCTGCATTTTTCAATATTCATTTCACACTAAATGAATTACTTTGGGAAAATATAAAGGAAAATGTTTTCCACTTTTGAGAAAGAGGAAAACATTTTTCTCACTTGCCTTCTTATCTCACACCCATGTTAACCTTTTCATCTTTCTTTTTTCTTTTTAAAAAATCCATTTTTTAACTCTCTCTCTCTCTCTCTCTCTCTCTCTCTCTCTCTCTCTCTCTTAAAAAAGTTCTAGCTTGGCTAGTCGCCAGCCACGACTACTACCGGCAACCGGCCACAGGTGAGCCTCCAGCTCGCCAACCTTGGGCGAGCTCGAGGCTTGCTATTCACTTAATCAGCAGTGAGCCAAGCGAGCAAGGAGTGAGTGGCCAGTTTGGGCCTCGAGTGAGCGTGAGCCTCTAGCTCCCCGATTTGGCGAGCGATAAGCTCAAGCTCTCTCGCCGATGTAGGGTGAGTTCAAGCTTACCTTTGGCCGATCGCCGCTGCTACAAAGAGCCGACGACTAGCTAAAGAAAAAGAAGACAAAAACAAAGAAAAGAAAAGAAAATTTTAAAAATTTTAAAATCAATTTTTTTGAAATATAAAAAATAATTAAAATTATCTTTTAAAAATTAAAATAATAAAAAAATTATTGAAAAAGAGTGCATGAAGGAAAAAAATTTCCTTACCGAATAGTGAAAAATATTTTTCGTTTCTTTTTAGATTTCGGGTGAATACTTGAAAATAACTATCTGGAAAACATTTTTTAGAAACGCTACAATTTCCGCAAAATAAATAGAGCTTTAGTCTTAACCTTTTCACAAAATTTCAATACAGTCATCTCAGCTAATTTTTTTGTCGAAAATTACTGGCAAGGCAATTAGTCATAGCCGTTGTTTTAAGTGGCACATCACCACGTTAGCGATTTTTTGGCCAAAATTAGCCAAAATGACTATCTTAAAATTTCACTCATAAGTTCAAAATTAAAATGACAAAATTAAAAAGCTTAAGGTCGAAGTAGATAATATTCCCAATACAATTTATGATGTGACCCAATAATTGCTTTGCAACAATCAAACTAATTCGCGGTCACACTTCATCGTCAAACTCATGAGCGGGTCCGGTCCAGTGCCACGAGCCGAAAAATGCTTCGAATCAAACACATCGAAACGACGGACGGACTTTTGAATCGACGGGCGAGCTGCCAAAGCCCATGAGTTATGCGCAGTTCTGTGTAAATTAAGCTTGTGACCATGTGCGGGCTTTCACATAGAGTTTTGGATTAAACCCTTCCACAAACGTTTGGGATAGTTCGAAACTATTAATCCAAAAAACAACTTAAAAAGATTGATTGGTGATCACAACATTTAAGGATTGTAAAAAGAAAATCTCCCTTACCATTTACAAAAGAAAAACTTTGTTCGATAAATCCCCTTTTTGACGTAGAGTCATCCCATTATACCTAACGAGTCCCGCTATATATCTAATGAGCTAATTATAATTTCTTTTGCATTAACATCGGTAGGCAAACATAAGTCCCCCTTCAATGAAGAGAACGATTTCGTGGCACTGACCATCAAACATTGAACTTATTGTTAAGTATACATCACTGAAATTTATGTTTGAAAAGGAGATGATATTTTAACGACTGTCGTTGTATAGAAAGATGCAGTTTTTTTCTTCTTTTCTTTTTTTTTTGCAAAAAAGATGGACTCACCTTACTTCACGCTCATAAAACTTATCTTTCCATGTCCATTGTATGCGACACCAAAGTTTTCCGCCAGAAATCGCCCGAACAAAATCGCAATCCCTGCGCGTCATTGATTTTCTCCAAATTGAAAAGAATAGAACCGTCTTTTCCTAATCAAGAATAGAATTTTCGTGACCCGTCTATAATAGGAAAGAAGAAACAAAATATAAATCCAAGAAATTTTTCCCCCCCGCACAATAATCTCTCCAATAGGAAATAAAAAGAAAAGGGGGAGGGGGATGATCATCTCTAGCCCAACCGGAAAATAAGAATTAATTCATTCGCATCACCCGCCTAAAATGGACATCAAAGTAAAATCCCCAAAATCGCACCTCCCATACTAATTTCCCTGGTCATAAAAAAATAAAACAAATCTCGATAGATCTAAAAACACCAAATAATAATCTTGACTCAAATCTATCGAGACAGTAGCACTTCAAATCCTAAATTTGTTATATCCACCGGTATCTCACAACTTGTATTAGTGTGACAAAAGTTTAGATCATTGACTTTACCAAAAAAAACGAAAAAGTTTAGATCATTGATGTAAAGAATTTTGGTCATATAAAGAAAATTTGGAGTATTTATATTCAAGTGAATATAAATAAGCATAATTTATGATTTTTGACAATATTAATATGAAAGGAAGTCACCCATTCCGCGATGGACGAGATGGTTCACGTCTCACCCCTCGCCCTTCAACTGGCAGGGAAGAGGTTCAAAACTTCTCGTCTCTATTGCGCAACTCACTTGCAGCACGTGGGAGGTGGGTCTCGCGGTCGCTTCAGGGTTTATCTTTGCCGATTCTTGGTTATACGGCGGTTCGAGTCACTGAAAAAAAAAATATAAGAAGGGAAGTCAATTTATCTTTTTAATATTTATATGAAGAAAAGTCAATTCACCCTTTCATTAAAAAAAAAAAAAAAAAGGTGAAAAACAAATTGAAAACGCCAGCTGGCAGAAAAAAGGCCCCCGCGAGTCTCGCCGAGCCTCACGCGCCGCAGAAAGACCTAGAAGCAACTCAAGTAAAAAGAAGGGGCCGAACGGGAAAATAAAATTAAAAAAAAAAAAAAAAAAAACGAAGGCGAACGCATAAATAGATAAATCCCGAAAAATTCGCAGCTAATTTTTGAGGAGGCCTGAAATCGCTCCCCGCTTGTGGAGCTTCGACCAGTGATTTCGATTTCGATCAGTGG
The DNA here is from genome assembly GCA_014182515.1 of Eucalyptus microcorys. Classification (NCBI taxonomy): domain Eukaryota; kingdom Viridiplantae; phylum Streptophyta; class Magnoliopsida; order Myrtales; family Myrtaceae; genus Eucalyptus; species Eucalyptus microcorys. The sequence goes on from CM024572.1 coordinate 2,674,428, forward strand.
TGGCTGCCGCAACGGGGATCGATACGATCGCCACTGGAATTCTCGCCTCCTCTTCTTCTTCCTCCATCTACGGTCCGTCCGATGAAACAGTGAAGCTCTTTTTCGTGTCTATTTCGTCATCGCATTCGTCATCGCCGTCGTCATCGACCGGTCGCTTTCGCCCTGCCGTCGCTAGAGGTGCGCATTCCTCCTCCTCCTCCCCCCCCCTTCCTTCCATGTGTTTTTCTTCGTTGCCTCTTCTCCAAGGAATTTTTGGGGGGCGGATTAGAAAAACAGGGAAGGCGCTCGCGACGGCCCTTGAAAAACGGGGTGCGTTGATTTTGTTCTTCGCTTTTCGATTGGTCGCGCCAAGCCGTTGGGAAGGGGGCACGGCAGCGTCTCGTTTCGGGGGAGTTTGAGGTTTGCTTTCTTTTCTTGAACCCTAGAGAAGACCGCTTGAATCGGCGGAGGGAAGTAGGAGGTGCTGGAACGAGGTGAATCGCTAGCTGTTTCTATTTCTCGCGTTTGCTCCTTTGCGTTAGTGCATTGAGACGGACCGATTTTGGGTCGGTCTTCAACTGCGAAAAGAGAAAAAAACAAGAAAAAGGGTAGAGGCTTGTTTGATCCTGGAGAATCCTCTTTCCTGTTTCTAATGTGGTCATCTCTATAATGAGAAGAACCCATAAGTTTTTTTCTTGTTTTTTTTTTTTTGGGGTTGAGTGTTTTTTCCATTTTTCGTCAATTCTTGGTAATGTTAGTCCCATCAAAGCAGCGATCTTTTCATTTCTTGCTTTATGAAATCAAAGGACAAGGGCAGTAAATTTCGAAGACGAATTAGAGATACCGTAATCAATGAACTTTTCGTGTTTTATATAGTTATTTGTGCGATTGTTAGCCTCGTCATAATTCCTTAAATCCCTACTGATTCTAATTGCAATCATTTCAGTTGTGAGATGAGTGGAGAACGTAGTCTTCTGGACAGTGAGGATAGCGGGGTGCCACATTCTGAGCGAACAAATGACCCGTGGATGAACACGGATCAGTCTTCAAGCATCCTAATTGACAGCCACAATATGCTGGTGTTGGAATCACCTGTCCATGGTAGGGAGATGAAGGAATTTTCTGGTGCACAGGATCGGCATCCAACAGGTGCATCGGATGAAAAATTAGGTTTTGCAGAGAGAGCGTTTTCTGCAGCCGGTGCGGCATTTTTATCAGCCATAGTTGTCAACCCTCTCGATGTTGCCAAGGTTAGCTTGTTATTGAGCTAGCGAGCATGTTGCCTAAGAATGACTGAAGCCCTAGTCATGCTTTGAAGGAGTGTATCTGTTGTTATAAGTTTTTCCCTGTTGACCATCGGCTATAGACACTTATCCTATTTCTTTCCCTGTTTCTTCAATGGCTTGATGCACTTTTGGTTTAGTGAGATTCCATTTTGAACTGGGTCATACTACCATTGCTTTTTTCTGAGATTTTCGGACTTTCTTTGATGATTGTTCTTTCATTGTGCTGCTTTATGGTCATCTATTAGGTGATTGAGAGGAAATCTTGAAAATAAAATGAATTCTGTGATATTGTGAATTGTATATGTTCTCTGTGGAGGAGCTGCCATTGTTGAAGTGAAGATTATTGCAATTTCCATGGATTTCGGACCATTGAGAGATTTAAGTCCTGGTTCTTTCTCTGTTTTGACTTCCATAGATCAGTGTCACGATTAATATGGGAAATATATAGAGTGACATTCTTACGTCTTCGAGCCCGTGCTTTTGGAATGGGGAATTTTTTATCTCTAACATCTGTGAATCGACTTATAGTAGCAGAAGGAGCTATCATTTAATATCCTCCATTCCTCATGCTCTAAATGGGTTAACATATCTTGCAAGTCTTTCTAATTTTATTGCCTCTGTATCCACTAATTGTTAATCACCTTCTAGTTGGGAAGCTGATCTGATCTTTTGGATAACTTTTTACTTGGTATTTTCTTCTAGCTTATGATAATGTGGAATTTATTTCTTAAGTATATATTTTGTTAATGGTAAACTTCAAACGTGATATCTTCAGCTTTTACAATTTTTTTTTTTAATTTATAATGCTTCTTTCATCTGTTGGATTTTTTTGTTTTTTTGCCCCTGAATCATTTTCTTTATCAGACAAGGTTGCAGGTGCAAGCTGCTGGGGTTCCTTATTCCCATCCATTGAGTAATATCACAAGTCGCATGGCATTTTTTGGGCCAAATATGGTAAACATGCACTTTTTATGTCGCTTTGCTTTGTTCTGCCATTTTGGTGTTTTTTTTTTGACTCGTTCAATTAAGGACCTGCTGTTGATTTTTCTTGGTTTCTGTTGCTTTAGATGTTTGCGGATCTGAGATGTTCTCCATCTTGTACACGTGCTGGAGTGCATGGCACGGTGTCAATATGTCCTCCAGATTGTTTTCAGTACAAAGGGACTCTAGATGTCTGGTACAAAATAATTCGACAGGTTGGTTTGTGGAACATCATCCTAGTGATGCTTTTTATAGGTTTAAAACCTTCTCTTGTTGGCGAGCCTGAGAGGTTTGCATGACTGTTGTTAATTACTGGTTTTAATGGGTAAATTTCGTACTTCATGCCTTTCTTAAATGATTTGAGTGAGACACACTGTAGCTTTACACTTCACTGCCATTTTAAGGCCAAGACTTTTGTTTTTCTTGGTTGATTTTCCATCACTTATGTGGAAGTGCTTTTTGCAGGAAGGATTTTCAAGGCTGTGGCGAGGCACCAATGCAGGCCTTGCATTGGCTGTACCAACAGTAAGCCTCTTTCACTTTAATATATTGATTTTCTGAAGAAATGTACAAATTCACCGAATAATTTCCTGTTCATTTGCTTATTTCCAATCGTTTTCTCTTTTGGTCAGGTGGGAATATACTTGCCTTGCTATGATGTATTCCGTAACTTATTAGAAGATCGCACTGCCTTGCTTGCACCTAGCTTGACGCCCTATGTTCCATTAATTGCGGGGTCACTAGCTCGCTCTTTAGCTTGTGCAAGTTGCTACCCCATTGAACTGGCCAGAACTCGCATGCAGGTATTCTATGTTTGCATCTTGCTTTATAATTTTATCTCTGTATTTTCTGAGCTTGATGGTATCATGAGCATCGGTGGTTTTCTTTTAATTGTGGATGGTGTACTTTCTCTTTTGCTCTAGTTTGCTTTATAGTTTTCATATACTTTCTTAGTCTGGTTTAATTTCCGACTTTATATTCTATTTTTATACATCAGTGTTTGTTGCATTTTTAATTGGTTTTTCCATGTCAGGCTTTTAAGGCAACAGAAACTGGCAAGAAGCCTCCTGGGGTATTGAGAACTCTATTTGAAGTAGTGTCTCATGTCAGAGGCGCAAGTAATACACCGAACACCTGTGAGTAGATTGGCAATTTGACATTTTATTCCCCACTCCCCCTCTCTCCAGAAGTCTTTCAGCATGTGGGTTTTAGAGGGAGTGTGTACTGTGGAATGCTGATGGGCACCTTTTTGTGACAGTGCAAAACTACCGTGCTCTGTGGACGGGCATGGGAGCACAGCTTGCTCGAGATGTCCCTTTTTCAGCAATCTGTTGGTCAACACTTGAACCTGTGAGCTCTCTCTCTCTCTCTCTCTCTCTCAACTTCGATGCTGCAATTTGACACGTTGCAGGTTTTTTCATCTCCTTGGTTCTTCTCTCTCTTGAATCTGATCTTGATTTATGTGATTACAGATTAGGAGAAAACTGCTTGGGACCATTGGTGATGAAGCTAGTGCATTTGCCGTCCTTGGAGCTAATTTTTCTGCTGGATTTGTAGCAGGAAGTCTTGCCGCAGCTGCTACATGTCCTTTTGATGTGGCCAAGACAAGAAGGCAGATAGAGGTTCGTTATTTCATGTCAGAGTCATCTTGCTAGGGAGTTTATTTATGGATTTGAAACTTAAAACTAGAAACTTTGAAAGCACATGCATGTTCAAGTGATTTTGGTTACCTGTTAGTTGGTATGTGCTATAAAATTAATCTGCTTGAGAAATATCTTTGGTGGGTCATTTCGATTGGATTACATGGATAAGTTGTGGATGATTTTGATATGCTGATGGAAAGCCCCGTAACCTTTTATTGCACAATAGTATTGCAAAATAGTATGCGTATGAAGTTATATTGTCCTGTAAATAAACTTCTTTCTTTGATTTGATGCCAACTTTCTCCTTCATATTTTTCCAGATGGATCCAATGAGGGCGCTGAAAATGACGACAAGGCAGACTTTAGTGGAGATTTGGAGGTACCTATAATTTACACGGCGTGTTTTGGAGATTTTATAACCCTCGTGTGATATTTGATGTGTTCTTATTGAAAATCCTCATCCTGCTTGATATGTCTCCTTGGTTGAATGTGTACATACTTGACCTGAGGAATTTTCATTTATTTATGGAAAAAAGAAAAAACTATGAGGTGCTGCATGGATAGAAATTTCTCTTACTTATATGTAAATCTAGCTTTTGGTAAAGAAACTCTTAAGTATTTTATTCCTCCTGTATTTTCTGCACTAAGTAGGATACCCATAAGGCTTAAATATCGTTTGTTATTGGAATGCTGAGTTTGCAGTTCACCTACATAGTGGCACAGAAAGACCTGTCTGATGGGTCTGATGGGAAAGTGGCCAGCACTAGTGTTTGACTACTAATCCTGTGATTGGTATTGAATTTTCTGCATTACAGGGATGGAGGCTTGAAGGGACTCTTCACTGGAGCTGGTCCTCGTGTTGGCCGTGCAGGGCCTTCTGTAGGCATTGTGGTATCCTTCTACGAAGTTGCAAAGCATGTCCTGCACACCCAGTATGCAACTTCATGATTTGGCTTAAAGCAGGCTGGTCCTGATTTTTTGTCTCCTTGAGGTGTGACCACCAACGGAAGCATCACGTTCTGACTTGACTTGAGAAACATAGACCTCCCCATAGATTATTGACCTCCTTGTGATACAGAAGGCAGCTGGAAACAAGCAATTCTCATCTTTTCTTTTATTCTTGGCATTGTAGCCAAAGTACAGCTTTTTACTCTCTTTCCTCACAATGGATGTTCGTTCCATTGAATTTTGAATGCTCACAAATGGGCAGAAATTTTGTAGAGTTTTGATGTTTTGAGCACTTATTGGGTTGGTTGCCCTCAAGCCTAATATAATCATATCCCCAATCTTCACAGAATTGGATGACATGAGATCTCTCGTGACAATTTTTTGCCCTTTACAGGTTAGCATTGGGGAAATTTGTAGGTGGCTGCAGATGATATGTTATTATGCGGAATTAGTGACTTAGACACTGATGCCACCGAATAGTGTAGAAGTTGAATCATTTACCGAAATGTAGGGTCAATACATGATGAGAGGGCGAGGTTTTTGAGTTTGAAGTTTGGTATAATGTATTTGAATAGTTATTACCCCGTGAGAGTCAGGATGGTCGAATTCGCTGCTTTAGCTTTCACGCAGGATGTTGGAGTTAGCAACTGAGTGAGCATTGGGGGCGTTTGATTGCTGGTCTGCATTGTATTTTCTCTGCATGGTTAAGAATAATGTGCTTGTGTTGGTGGTTTCCATGCAGCGTTGGATAGGAGATAAATAATGCAACCAAAGAAGGTGCTGCAAATAACTTTTTGCTGGAAAGATGGTGGGGTTAATCGATAGGGCGTGGAAATCGTGAACAGCCCCGTAGCATTTTTGCCTGTACTGGATTTATGTCTTGACTTCCTGGTTGCATGACTATACGTAGGATTACATTTCTTCCGCTCTGCAACATCTCAGGTCTTGTGTAATTTGAGATAGAGGGGTTTGTACCATTGCTCATAAATGCAATATCCACTCCATAACGGACGTTCCGTGAATGCTTTGCTGGAACGAATCGGGTTGTTTCAGAAATGATATCGTAGCAAGAATCTTCAACGAGGATCATGTTGGTTGGTTCAGAATAATATCGTAGCAAGAATGAAGTAAGTGTGTGATCAATCAAGCATGACACCTCGACGCTCATTTAATGTCTTAAGCCTTTTGATCGTTTGAACACAGCATCTTGAGGGCTCAAATAATGTCTTGGCATCTTTTTAGGATGGCAAAAATGGCTACAATGAACATAAGAGCTCATTTAATGTCTTAAGCCTTTTGATCGTTTGAACACAGCATCTTGAGGGCTCAAATAATGTCTTGGCATCTTTTTAGGATGGCAAAAGTGGCTACAAAGAATATAAGAGTTCATCGCACATTCAATGGAAGGAAGTGTCAGAGGGCGTTACAAAACATATAGATATTTTTCTAATCAAGAGTACATTTGCTCTATTTTAAATTCAGGATAATATGATAAGGTTCGCAATTGTGATCTCTCTCTTTCTTTTATTGGAAAACTATTTCCATTTCAAAATATCAATGTTACCCAAAATAAAGAAGAGAAATAATCCCAAAATCATGATGAAACAAGTAAAAAAGAATCAAGTTATAAATAAAGAAAAAATATGTTTTCTGCCCGGCCGCTATCCTGTCACAAAAGATTCAATCCGGTCCCTTCACACCATCTCCAGACATACTCAATCAACCCTAGCCAGACACAAATTAAGAAAAAGAAAGAAAAGAAAAAAGAAAATAAACATACCAATATGCTTAGGTTTAGTCTCCTCTGGCCTTAAAATAAAATTAAGCAAAAATAAAATAAAAAGGAAGCTTCGTGTCCTGCGATTGCAACGCCAAACCGGTGGATCGCCCTTTTCGTCTGGAGAGACCATTTAAGAACGGACGGTGGATGATGTTGATGGTTGATGTTGATGTTGATGGTTGATGGTTGATGTTGAGGGGGGAGGCATCGGTCAAAGACATCAATGGATGAGATACGTGAGGATGAGGGCTATCAGCATCAGCACGTACGCTATCCCTTGGTCTATCGACGTCCCTGCACGTCCGACCACCAACACCAGCAAACGTCAAGATCGAATTTTTATGACCTTTTGCGGGTCAATCGGCAATTTCGTTGTTACCCATCACGCATCATTCTTCGCTAGTTACCTACTTTCGAAATTACAGACGAAAGCTGAATAGAAAAAGCAGTGGGGAATCAAGGGTGGGGGAGGAAAGAAAGTCACGGACCGTCGCTGGCGGGCGCCGGAGCCGGAGCCTGATATTGGGCACGAGCCGTGGGCAACATGATGGCGTACATCATGACGATGATGGCGAACACTCCGACATTGACCTTAGAAACACCCATTCTTGCGCGTGTTCCTCTCTCTACCTTCCCCTGGCTAACTCCGTCGCAAAAATATAGGAATGGTTCGAGTGTTTCCTTCGACGAGCGCTAGAGGAGAGATAGAGAGAGACAGACCTCTTTTTTTTTCTTTTGGTAGGAAATACGGAGATCTCGTCCCGTTCGCGAATGTTGTGGAACCTTTATAGGTGAGAGATCATGCAGGAGGAAGGGGGTTCGATTCGTGTCCATTTCTGGAAAACAGAGATGCTTGGTCCACCCGCACGTTTAGGGGGATCTTTAAAACGAATTAAAAAGGGGAAAGAAAGAAAAAAGAGAGGAGGAACCAGCAATGAATCGATCGATGTTGAGGTACTGATACGTTATGGACGATGCTGCTGGTCGTGAGTTGTCGTTTTTGGGAATCTAGAAAAACACAGCCCTTTTTTGCGTGCTGCTGCTCTGTTCTTGTGAGCTGTGTCTTTTCGGGCCCTTCATATTTCCCGTTTTAGATTAGGGGTATAAATTATTTGCCATATGTACACCTACGCATCTATTGTGTGTGTGTGTGTACTGTTTTGTTATCCCTACAGCTGTATTCCCGTAAGTATACCGCAAGCGGCGAGCATTATTAATGTAGGCTGCAAAATCAATCAGGTGTCGGACCACCCATTTTCAGAGCATCCATCGTTTAGGCGTTATCATAGGAACAGTTCGTATTAATTAGTCCCGTTGGCTGTTTCGATTTAATTAAAACTCATGAAAAATCGTCGGTGAATCCCTTTTTAGCTTTTGGACCAGATAATAATCGGTAAATTTGGATGCTATCGTAGGCACCATGTTGACTTAGACGGCCAGGTCTGAGTCCAATATGTACGACTGAACTCGACTCGCCCATCGAGATGTCATGTTTGATTGATACTCTAAGATTCATCTTAGGTGAGTGAATTCTGAATCTATCTCGTTGAATATGCAAGTCAGAGAAAATCTGAGTGGATTGCTAACTGGTTTTCTTGGCCATCTCAATATTTTAAATCATAGAACTGTTTCAGAAGAACTGTCATAGTTCATGGAACAATGCAAAACAATTGACTCTCAAAAGTAATTTCCATTATTGCATCCTGGGGAGCTACAACATCCACAAAAACAGCTCATACATGTACCGCATGGTCCTAGCTTATAAATGAAAGTACGGCGCCATGGAAACACAAACATGAAACAGCAGATTGTACCAGCTGAGCTAGCTTCCTAGTGCTGAGGAGGCCAGAGGAAAGTTCCGATGGCGAACTTCCTCTTCCGCTCGATGTCTCCGGCCGCCACAACTGAGCTTGGGAGCCCGTACTCGGAGAGGAGGCGATCGAGCTGCCATTCAGGCATGTTCTCGTAGTCCGACTTGGAGTAACTCGGGTAATGCAGCGGCATTTGAAAGCCACTATCTTCACCGTTGGCGTTCCTCCCTCTCTCTTCCCGAGACCGCATTGTTCCTACTTTGTATGCACCATTTGATGAGTCCATCCCCTCTCTCTCTCTCTCTCTCTCTCTCTCTCTCTCTGAGTGAGAACTTGAGAAAGTGTTTGCCTCAGAACCCTTTTAATATGCAAAAATTTTCTGCAGAAACGTTTGTACAGTTGCACGTGAAGGCCCAGGACTTCATATATTTTTATTACTAGGAAATAGAGAAGTTTTCACTCCACCTAAACCTCTTAACTTCACTCACAAAAATAGAAAGGCCTCATTTATTTTATGTGTTTTTTTATTGAATTGCTGTGAAACTCAACCCTAGTGTTTGTATGGTGAGAGAAGTGCCAAACAGAAAGCAATTGCCAGTCGGCGGATGCCGGATGCCATTCTTTCCGTGCCAACGTCAAAACGTGCAAAAGTATTTGGAGTAGTTGTGTGTGGTCACCAACCACCTTTGTCTTTCCTTTCATTTATTAATTTCTTATGCCGCCTGGTCCTCTGCTCTAGAATGTAATAAATGATTACTCTAAAGTAATAATTTGAAAAATTACAGATTACAGTACAGGGAGGGCTAGAAAAGGCAGTCACCACTGGTGCAAACGAGGAGAAAATATTCAAACTTAACCTGGCAAGATCATATTTACCATTAGTTGAGAGTACAGTGGGACTTGTCCTTCTCTTTATCGTAGAAACTCCACAAATCGATAATGTTTAACCAGAAGCAGAATCAGAGAAGGAATAACAGCAATAAATCACTGGACGAGAAAAGCTACTGCCTTCGTTAATCAGCAAACTGCATACATACGACATTGATACAACCATGCTGTCAACTTCCGCTATACATGACACGGCACATATACAAGCCCCTATTCTTTTTAAAGCAAATATCTAACCTATACATATCCATCTATTTCCACAAGACTCGCACTGTGGTTCAACTCAAAGCACAAATAGTTACAAAAATCTTTGTCCAGACGGCAAGATGTCCTCTAACTTCATCATTAGCATTCAAACAGGCTTCAAGAAGGAAAGAAAAAAGGGTCCTCATTGTTCTTGTAGATCTGAAACAGCTGTTTAGAGTAGTGATCAGCCAATTTTCGGCAGAGATCTAATGCTTCAGGGTCATGCTCCTGTAACTCCTCAACTGACTTTCTTAGGCCACCAGATGTATCTCCTTCGGTAAGAAACTCACCCAGAGCGCAGCCCCTAAGCAGAACACCACGATATATTAAAAAGAGAGCAGCTGGAATTCATACACTGGATACATAAGATTTTAATTCAATTCCACAAAACCCCTAAAGGAACATATTAAACAATATTATCGCCAAGTCAAAAAGCTGCATTATTAATTATTCACAAGGAAGTTCGGACAGGACATGCAACTGGTCATGCAAAAGGTACATTATCTAACAAAATAAACATTCAAGAAACAAACACAACCATCGGGTAACACATATATATAATGAAAACAGCACACATCTTGTTGCAAAGGAAGAGCAAACAAATAGAACCATCAGGCAACAAATTTATCAAGCAATAAACATAAGTCCTGAAACTTGTAGTAATCCATAGATCGATTGTAGCATATAAACTTCTAGCACAGTGTAATGCCACCTCATTCGTTTAAAGAAAAACAAGGTAAACATAAGATGCTTATGTAAAGATAACATCAAAGCAGTCTCACAAGAAAACATAATAAACATGCAACTTGCGGGCAGCTTTGACAAGCAAATAATAACCCAAGCATCCAACACATGCATCGCTACTAAACAAATTGACAAAGGAAAGAGTCTATCAATATGAATGTGGAAATACAATCTACCTGGGTGCATCAAACTTGCTAAACCCACGTTGATTGCTGTAAAATGCTTCCTTACTAATTCTCTCATCAGCAGTTTGCTGTCGATAGAGAGCACATACAGCTTTCATGCATAATTCAAGTTCCTTACCAAATGCTGCAAGCATGTCTGCCTCAAATTTCCACTCAGACTTATGATCTTTGCTTCTTTTAATTCTCGATAAAATCTCGCCAAAGCCTGTTTCACCATCAGATGTATCTTCTGACTGGCCAGAAGCATCATCCACATCAGAAGCATCATCCCCATCAGAAGCATCATTGACCCGAGAAACATCAGAATCATCAACTATAAAGCTGCTCAAGCTGTCGTTATCACTGTCTAATCCAAAATCTTCAGAATCCTCACCCTCAGCATCTTCGGTGGTAGGGCCTGCAGGATGATGCTGAGCTCCACTGGATGGTTTTCGTTTTGCCTTGGCTTTAGCCTCACGTTCCCTCAATGTCATTAGGTGCCGCTTCATGGGGGTTTGGGCATGTTTGACATGGTTGTCTGGAGAAGCATTAGCTGTTTGGCACCGATTCATTTCAGAAGTGGTGACACGTTCCCTCAATGTCATTAGGTGCTGCCTCGTGGGGGTCTGGGCATGTTTGACCTGGTTGTCTGGAGAAGCATTAGCTGATTGGCACTGATTCATTTCAGAAGTGGTGTCACCAGCTTTATATAATTCCTGAAGATGCATCCTCTTTAGGCTACCTATTGGAACACAGTCATCGTCACCACTCTCACTATCAGTCTCAATAACATTAGAAGCCCGTTTCCTTTTTGGAGTCAGTACAGTGGAGTTATCTTCATCACCAGCTATACTGTCATGGTAGTCCTCTTTGTGACAGGTCCTTGCACTGTTCTCAATAGTCATTGCTTTCCCACCCTCTAGAATCCCCTTATATGAGTGGTAATCTAAATCCAAACCCTTTGAATTTTCCTGATCGTTAACACCATACGTTTTGTTGTTAGTTTTATCTTCTTCTTCATCACTATCATGGATGTCAATAATGCCAACAGTGTGGGGTTTGGCAACTCCAGCAGCAGATGGGGTCATTTTTCTGCTGGGGCTTTCCTCCTCTTTGAATAGTAACTTTTTCCTAGCTCTCCTGCCGTACTGTAGGCATGCAACTTCTTTTTCACCTTTAACATCACACAAGTTACTTTGCATTGTAAAGTTTAGAGGAGTACCTGCCCAAGAAAAACCAAAGCATATTGTAGGTGGCCATAGCTGGTAATTTCACCAAAAAGGGAAGTATGTACAGATTTGACTACACGTAAAAAATGCTGATCACTGAGAATGATTTCCTCGTAATCTCTTTTTCTTTGGCTATGTAACACTCGCTGATTAGATAATCAAGATGAACTAACTAAATAATTAAGTTTTAAAAAAGGTTTTATATTATTTTGTACACATGAGATACATAATAATAAGATGATTGATGTTATCATGCCCATCAATCGTAAATGCTAGAAAACTAACTATCTAATTTAAAAGCAAACAGAACGATGTTGAAAGATCAAAGTATGTGAAACTTTGAAATTTGCAGTTTCTTTACCACATAGTTTGCTACCAGAGCCTCCATCAACCGAATCCACCATCTGTGCATCCCCATGTCCACCACATGACTCCTTGGGATGGTCCATTTCCTTTCTTCTGCTCACACCATGTGCAAGATCATTAGGAAGTTCAACTCCCATTTTGCTTCCACTGAAAAGGCGATGCCCAGCTTGTGCCACTGACTTAGAGTTAGCCTCCATCTGTAAAACCAGTGACTCCAGTTCCTGGAGGTTTTGTCTCAAAACCTTTAGATCTCTTTCAGCCTTGTTCTTCTCACATTCCAGAATCCTGTTCTCAATCATAAGCTGGACAAACTTATGTTCTTCTTCTTCATGCTCCTCTACCAAGTCAACAAACTTCTTCACCCCTGCATCATTAGTTTTACCACTTTTACAACCTTTATTGCATTCGAAACCTGAAATTTGTTCCTTGATCTCACTGTTGTTTTGCTTCAAAACCCCAACTTCATGCTCAACAGCCTGCTTTTCAGATTCTAATGCCTTGAATTTGTCCTCGAGCGCTTCATAATCACTCTTCCATTTCCGGTTCTCCAATTCCAACCTCGCAATTCTCTCTTCAACACTCTCACCCATATCCGCAACTGCGCTAAGCGTACATGCTTCCAACTCTTTTTGACAAAATCCAAGCCTCTGTTGTCATCCACGCATCCCACTTCATCCGAGTTCAAATCCATATGGAATCACGGTGTCTCCTCAACTTCAACAAATCAAACACACCAAGATTAACATCTGAAGCTTCCTATTAGGAGAGCCCTAAGCAGCATAACTACACAGCAAGGGGCAATTCTGAAATTTAAAAAAAAAAAAACAAAAAAAAATCCTACATACCTGTTAACACTAAATAACTCGGTCACATACCAAGAGCATACAGGCTCACTCTAGTCTCTAGCTTTTACGTAATACGATCCAACAACAACCTAAGAGACCATAAACAGAACAAACCAATGCACAATACGAGAAAGAGGAAAATACCCACAATTGAAAATACGATCTTTCTTTCAATTCTCTCAACCGCTTCACACGGCGAAAGAGCAGTAGACTCTTTCGGATGAGACAAGCTTAAAGAGAAGGCGCATCCCAAACGGGAGGGCTGGCATCGATCGGCTTCGTTGTGGGAAAAATGAAGCCTTCAGTCACATACTAACAGCATACAGGTTCACTCTAGTCTCTGGCTTTCGCGTGATACGACCCGACAACAACCTAAGAGACCATAAACAAAACAACCCAATGCACAGCACGAAGAAGAGGAAAATACCCGCAATCGAAAATACAACCTTTCTTTCAATTCTCTCAGCCACTTCACACGGGGAAAGAGAAGCAGGCTCTTTTTGAGGAGACAATTGTGGGAAAAAATGAAGCCTTCAGCCTCGTTCTACTAGGGCTTACTGTCTTCGTGCTCGTCGCAGGTGACCGAGTCTGTGGAGAGAGAGAGAGAGAGAGAGAGAGAGTGCGGAGTGTGACAAGGAAGATGGAAGTCGGAGAACCAGAGAGCACCGGTTGGCTTCTGCAAGACGATTGACGTCACCGGAAACGGTGTCCGGCCACCTGGTCGTCGCACGTTCGGCACGTGCTCTTCATAATATGAAAATTTCCCATTTTTTTAATTTTGCACTTTGCACAGTTATTTAATAAGACAATATCGCGATACGTTATGTTGCCGTCAAAACTGAAATCAGCTTATTACAGGGCGAAGGGTAATCACTGTTTATAAATGGGAAATTGACATAAATTTTCCGTGAACTTTAGTTTAGTATACAATTTAGTTCATGAACTTTAACCTTATGTGTAATATAATCTTAAAATTTTAATTAGTTTAATGTATTCATAAACTTTTAATACATATTCAATCCAGTTCTTCATTCTAAAGATTATATTGAACCATTTTTATATAATTCATGGATTGGATTGAACATATAGTAAAAGTTTAAGAACTACATTGCATGTTTTATTAAAGTGTGAAACCATATTAAACAAATTAAAATTCAAATGCCAAATTATATATTGATAAAAGTTCATGAGCTATATGTGTCATTATCCCTTTATAAATTAAGGTATTTTTAACAAATAAGTATCTCAAGATGTTTGTTGAACAATTAGATCTTATTTTATAACTAGATATAGTCTTATTTTGTTTGCTTTGAGTTGGGTCAAAATGTCCAAAATTACTTGTCAAACATACATCTTTTTATCTAAAGAAAAAAAAAAGTAATAATGTGCTGAATTTTAACATGCAAATTAATAATTTTTTCAAATCAATCTACAACACTATCGGCCAAAGTAAAAGCTAGTTTGCATAGGAGGATAGAATAAAAATTTATCTTATTCAGCACTTAGCAGCACGCATTGGACCGGATAAACCCAAATAGGTCCGTATAAAAATTGGACGACTTGTCCCAACTTAGACGTGGGATAAAGTTTATCACATTCAAATCTGGAAAGAAAATGAAAAAAGATGAAAAATTAAAAGAAGACAGAAAAGAACTGAAACGACATATATGCTCTCAAGCAACAGCGCTGCCGGCACCAAGTGATCGCTTGAGAGTTTCAGCCTTGCATGAGAAACGAGGTGGTTGGTAAAGTGAGGCGATTGTAGCCGTCACCTCACTTCGATGACAACTCCGCGGTTGTCATTACCTCGCAGTTTCTAATGACTTGAATCGACTCGTGACTCAAAACACGTCGCACGTCACCACCATGACTAACCAAAACCCACCATAGAGTTTCGATGAAAAGAACCGAAAAAAAAAAACAGCCATAGAGGCTATCAAGCCTGTCATGAAAAATGGCAACCTGCGTAGGCGATGATGTCATGGAAGAGGATTTTTTTAGTTTTTTTTTTCTAAATTAATTAAATTAATATTTTATTTTTCATTAAATTCTAGTCTAAATTAAATCAAATCACCTTGGATATGACAAATTCACCTATTTTTCTTATCCTTTTCTATTCAATCCGAGTGCTTTATCTCGACGACGGACGCTGAATTCCACTCGAACTTGCAGTTTACACACAGAAATCCGCGTAATGCCTGCAAGAACTCTGCTTTTTCTTCGAAACAGAACTGATAGTCCGTTCAATCTCTGAGTGATACGAGGTATGCAGAAATTCGATTTCCTCCCTTTCTTTTTCTAGTCATTTGCGAAAGGAAGTCGTCTGTTTTTCTGTAGATTTCACGAAAACATGGATACCCGAAACGTAAATTTCCGATCTTGCGGTTCATTGCAGTGATTCCGCTGTTCCTCTGTTATTATTGCGTCCTTCTTTCCCTCAGCGCGGCAGCTCATGCTAGGTGTTCGATGAAATGTTTCCGAAGAATTTACGGGTTGTTTACTTACTGGTACTTTTGGCAGAGCGTGTTTCCCATTCTGGATAAATGAGGCGCCTAGGTGGATATTGGGTTGTAATGGTTGAGACTGAGTTGTGGTTTTACTTGCCCGAGACAAATCATGATTGACATCCTTTGCCAATGCTCGTGTTAATGCTATATCTCACAGGAAACTAGTTGTGACAGCTCATGTCTAGCGCTAGCGGGAGGAGATGCCTCCTGCTTTTGGAGAAATGCAAGACCATGAGACACTTGAGAGAAGCTCACGGACAGGTGATCACATGTGGGCTTGGGAGTAACAGCTTTGCACTAAGCAGGCTCTTAGCTTTTTGTGCAGACCCACGTCATGGAAGTGTTCATTATGCATGGGAACTTTTCCGACGGATTCAAATGCCCACCATCTGTATCTACAACACCATTATCAAAGCTTTCTTGCTCAATAACGAATTTTTCAGTACCGTGAGCTTGTACAATAGGTTGTTGATAAGGGGTTTTTGTCCTGATAATTACACAATTCCTTATGTATTGAAGGCTTGTGCAAAGCTGCATGACCATTATCTAGGAGAGTCTGTTCATGGGCATGGGATAAAAGTGGGGCTTATGTCGGATATTTTTGTGGGCAATAGCTTGATCTCTATGTACTGTGAGCACAAAAGTATGAGAGCGGCAAGAAAGGCGTTTGATGAAATTCCTAGGCGGTGCGTTATCTCATGGACAATAATGATTTCTGCATATGCAAAGGTGGGAGATGTTGATAGTGCAAGGGTGTTGTTTGATGAGGCTACTGAGAGGGATAAAGGGATATGGGGTGCCATGATTTCTGGATACGTACAGAATGGTTGTGTCAAAGAAGGGCTGTACATGTTTCGCTTGTTGCAGTTGAATGGTGTTGAGCCTGATGAGTCAGTGCTGGTTAGCACACTCTCCGCTTGTGCTCACTTGGGGGCTCTCGATATTGGTATTTGGATTCATAGGTATGTCAACCGGTGGCGGTTAACATTGAGTTCCCGACTGTGTACTGGTCTCATAGATATGTATGCCAAATGTGGGTATATAGACATAGCCAAGAAACTGTTTGATGAAATGCCGGAAAAAGATAATATTTGCTGGAATGCTATGATTTCCGGATATGCATTCAATGGTGATGGAGAGAGTGCTCTCAAGTTGTTTACAGAGATGGAGAATGGCGGCATTCAACCAGATGACATCACATTCATTTCCATCTTCACTGCATGCAACCATTCAGGTTTGCCACGTGAAGGTCTGAGGCTGTTGTATAAAATGTTGACAGAGTACAACATTGAGCCTAAGAGTGAGCACTATGGTTGCTTAGTTGACCTCCTCTGCCAAGCAGGGTTCTTGGAAGAAGCAAAAGAAATACTCTTGAAATTTCCAGGGAGTGGCCCGTTTGAAGAAGGCATTGCTTGGAGAGCTTTACTTCAAGCTTGCTGTAAGCAAGGAAACTCACAGATGGCTGAGTTTGCAGCTGAGAGACTTGTGCAGCTGGAATGTCACAGTGGAGCATATGTTCTACTTTCTAATTTATATGCTGTGGTTGCAAAGCAAGATGAAGTTCGAAGAGTAAGAAAGTTGATGACAAGCAGAGGAGTTTACAAGGCACCTGGTTGCAGCTCAATTCAACTTAATGGGGGTGTTTATGAATTCATAGCTGGAGAGAAAACACACCCACAGATGGATAGGATATATAGTACTCTGGACAAGTTGAATAAGCAGTTGGACTGCTGAAGGTTGCAACCCTTTTCCAGTATCTGTTCTACCATTTGCACTTCAAAGAATGGTTTAACCCTCACATGGTTTTAGTGTGCCACTTTGAGCATAGCATAGCAACAAGAAGATGTCCCAGTCTTCGAATGATTCTGTTACCAAGAGGAAATAATAAAGAGTGAAGGAGTTGAACTACACAGTAACTGTGTTTCAACTTTCTGACATGTTCACAAAATGAGAAATCTAGTTCCCAAACCCGCTGACATGTTCACAAGATGAAGCATGAAATGCCCATGAGGAATCGGTGCTTCGATAAAAGGCTAATGAAAGCTTGACATGGGTGAGACAATGTGAAGTTACCAACATTGGATGGGCAGAGTAAGCTCTGGAGATAGAAGTTTAAGCAAGATTGAGATAGACTTGTTTGATGTGGCTATTAATACAAAGGATTCATGAAGAACCAATTTACTCGTGGAAGGTGCTGGAGGGATTTCTCTTGTTTAGACTCCAGGATGACTAAAAAACTTCTATTTGGATCTAAGATATTATGAAATTCCAATTTTACAGTCTTTCTTAAAAGTCTGTTGTCTCACCTACCAGGGATTTGAGAAACTTGGATGTGATAGCAATCTGTGACTTATGTTTGACCTTGTCCCCCTATCTCACAATCTCTCTCTCTCTCTCTATGTGGAATAAGTGCCTTTGGTTGATGTATGTTTTCTCTGGTGATTGGATGACTGATAATTTTGAACTAGTGGTATAGTAGAGAATTTGCAGCGTCTGGTTCCTAATCTCTCTTTTCTCTGGCGGGATACAGGAACGAAAAAAATGCAGTTTTTGAGGCTCATCAGCTCGAGCACTGCCTCTTCTCTTAGAAAATCATTCTATAACAAGCAGTGGTTTTTACCATTTACACAAGGGCCTTCTTCATCCGCAGGGGATGTGGAAATGAGGGAATTTGTTGAATACATAGATTCACTCAAGAACTATGAAAAATCAGGAGTGCCAAAAGGTGCAGGCACGGATTCGGATGATGGGTTTGATCTTGGTCGGATGAGAAGGTTGATGGGTCGTCTGGGAAATCCTGATTCAAGGTTCAAGGTTTGTTCTTTGCTCCAAATTCTTTTTCATTGCTCTTCTAATTGAGCCGCATCCTTTGTTTATAAAAGTGAATGTATTTTGACCCATGAGAAGTTCAAGAACTTAGATTCAACCCTTTACAGCTGGTTAATGCAACATAATCTTTGTTACTTTATAATTCATTTATTTGTTAACTATCATGACTGAATGTGTTTCGGTCATTTGCATGTAAAAAGTACATTTATTGGACTCCTTTTTTATTCGTCTGATTTTTGGATCAATAAAGTAATTTCAGTTTTCATTTCTGAGACATCCTTGTAGAGGTATCTGTTTATCTTGCCTGCTTTATCGCTTCTCTGTTTCTCTCTAATCTGAGTATGTCTTCATGTTACTATGACTGCATAGGCTGTTCACATTGCTGGGACGAAGGGGAAAGGATCTACTGCAGCATTTCTTGTGAACATCTTAAATGCAGAAGGATACGTTGTTGGTTGTTATACTAGGTGTTGTGTTATCACATCTATTGACTTTTTTTACATTTCCTTTTCTTTGGTTGCTTTCTCATTGTCTCCTTCCTAGTGACTTGCAATATGTTCTTGTTGCAGCCCACATATTCTGTCAATCAGAGAACGTATTTTGGTGGGAAATCCGGCCAAGCCTGTGCCAGCAGAGAAACTAAATTGCCTATTCCACCAGATAAAAGACATTCTTGATGAGTCAATAGTACTTGAAAATGGTAGGCTGAGTCATTTTGAGGTATGCTAGCCTATTTTTCACAAAAAACACTTTATCGTCTATTTTAAGAGTTTGTGTGCATGAGTTTTTCTGGTAGCTGCTGCATAGAAATACTAGCGATGAACAATAAACCCCTTTAGTGGGCTGTAAATCTGAATGTATTTGCCCATTTGATTCTCCCTCCGACTTGTCTTCCTTTTTCTTTGCCCCTGTTTTACTCCTTTTGTCCTCTTTTGTCTTTTTGTTGCACTGATGATGCATTTGAGTTCCAAGTGTGAGTTTTTGCAGTCAAATAAGATTAGGTATCCACTACATTTCCTTCCTTTTTTTAAACAGTTTATAATCTATGCTGACAAAGATGACTCCATCAGCAGCATGCATCATTTTGTCAGAAAGCTTGTTGATTTTTAGTCTTTCTTGGCTATTAAATTCACTATTGAGGGATTGCACTGGTATAGATGCACTGTGTTTGCAAATTCAGCAACATGCACCCTTTTCTTATTGACTAATCTTTTTCATACTGATGAAGCAAAATATTTCAGGTTCTTACTGCAGTGGCATTCACACTCTTTGCCCAAGAGAATGTTGATATGGCAGTTATTGAGGTTGATTTTACTAATTATGAGACTCTTTTCCATGGCTTTACGCTATTCTTTTCACCAGTTTCCATGTGAATTCTCTTGTCATCCTCAATCATGAGTGAAAACTTGGAAAATGGATACGATAGTGATGTCCTTTTCTTTTGGAAACAGGCTGGGCTGGGAGGTGCTCGAGATGCTACAAATGTAATTTCTAGCTCTGGACTCCTTGCATCAGTCATAACAACAATAGGTGAGGAACATATGGATGCTCTCGGAGGTTCTTTGGAAAGCATAGCAATGGCGAAATCTGGGATCATTAAGCACAGCCGTCCAGTTAGGTTGCTCTTGCTACTTATAGGTGACACGTTTGTAACTACCTCCTTGTCTACTTGAATGTCTTTCAGAAACTGTAACACTTTATTCTTTAAGTTTGGTTGAACATTTTAAAGGAACTCTTCATTAAATCTAATCCTGCTGGAAAAGCAACAAGTGGACATGGACTCGTGATGTATTGTTCCATTTCTCCTGTGAGCAGTCACTTTAAAAGCAGCCGGTTGTGCAAGTAGAACCGCTGTATTCCATGGCAACTGGACTTTTCTGAATCTCCTTCAAATTAATGCATGGATCTTTTCTGAAACTTTTAACCATTTAATCCTGTTGAACTGGATGAAGTGTCAGATTTGCATAGAGCGTAAGAGTTTCTAGAATGACATTGGTCACTAATGCTCTTGATACCTGCTTGTCTATATTGGGGTCGCTGGACTCACTTTCTGGCCAAGTGACTGCTTAAGATAGAATTAATTTTTGCATAAGTATCTTATCTTGTGCGATGTTCTTATAATCAGCTTAGCCATGCTGTTAACTCTGACATGTGATCATGATCTCAGTTGGTGCTGGGGGGACCATTTGTTCCACAAATTGAGCTCATTCTTCGCGATAAAGCTTCAGTAATGAATTCGCCGGTGGTCTTAGCATCCGGTGCTGGGAATAGAAGTGTTATAAAAAGCATTTGCTTTCTTGATGGTAGGCCTTGTCAGTTTTGTGATGTTGTCTTCGAAGTTGAGAGGGACTCGCAGCTGGTATGACCTTATTAGAATCTCTGAATAGTCTCTAATCATTACGTTTCGAGTTATTGGGAGATTTCATGGACACATGTTTTTTGGGTCATGCAGTCCAGTAATTTGGTGGATGTAAAGATGTCCATGCTTGGGGATCACCAGCTTCAGAATGCAGTGACGGCCACATGCGCTGCACTCTGCCTTCGTGACATGGGTACTAATAATTACCAATGTTTCATTGAGTTCATTTTCCATGATTTTCTTTGCCATCGTGGTTGTTGTTGCTTTTTAATTTTGTTGCAGGGTTCTATGCTAATGAATTGATGCATATTGTGCTTGCTCATCTTCAGTAATCTTTATGAGATTTTGTGAGACCATGACGGATTATTCTAAAAGGTTAAGTTGTTAGATGAATGTATGTTTTAATAATTAGTTACTCCGACACTTGCCTCATGCTTAGCCTAGTTGTTTTGCTTTGTATTGACATATTTAACTGGGGAAGTAAATAGGGATTGGTAAGATTTGAACTCAGGATCTTCGGCTTTAATACCATGTAAGATATTGTGTGGGACCATTGCCAACTGTTCTGAAAGCTTATGATGTACGTGTGAGATTGTGTTGGGATATCAAGCAATTAATATATCTTAATTGGTGCATAACTCATTGGCTTAAGCTTTTGAGTGAAGGTGGGTTCAATTGGATATATTGATGGGCTTGGACTTAGGGTCCCTCTTGGCGATCTCCCCGGGAGAAGGTATTGGACTTCTGTTGTACATTCCCAACAAATGATATTAAAGTTGGAGGTCTTGAATTCGAATATTTCCAAGGCCCATTTGCCTCCCCAAGTCCGAATGTATTAATATATCCAATTTGACTTACCTTCACTTAAAAACTTAAGTCCATGCATTATGGGCCAGCTAAGATATGTCAATTGCTCCATACTACACGACTTATCCGATGTGAGATTCACAAGTGCATCCTAACAATCTTCTCCTCACACATCGGGCTTAGTTTGGAGTTGCAACAACCTTCTCTGAGTGGCTTTTAGGTTCATACTTGTTGGTAAATAGGGCTCTAATACTATGTGAGATTTTGTGTGACCATGGTCGACTATTCTAAAGATTTAAGCTGTTAGATGAAAGCGGGGTTTAATATTTAATTATTCTAGCAATCTCCATTTTGTATCATAATTATTTAGAAGTGCTGAACTTGTGTCTTGAGAGAGCTTGATAGTCTTTCAAAAGCCAAAATATTCTGTCTGCTTGTTTTTCTATGAGATGGAGCACTCATAGACAATCGAGCTCCTTTCGATCACTTTGTGACTTCTGATTATTTTTGTTGGATCTGACACTAAATGACAATTTGTTCAATGCTTTAAATTAGTTCTTTCTTGATGTTAGACACTTTATTTCATCATAGCATAGAGGTGATCAATTTTGGTGATCATTAAACATGTTGCCTGTCAGTTTAAGAATATGTAAAAGTATCTTTTGTTTCTTTGTTTTAATTTGCGTCTTGTCCTCCTGACTGCAGGATGGACAATATCTGATCGATCCATAAGAGCAGGATTGGAGCGTACCCATTTGCTTGGAAGAAGCCAATTTCTTACATTTACAGAGGCTGAGGCACTGGGACTACCTGGAGCGGCAGTATTGCTGGATGGAGGTATTGTGGTGCTCAAAAGCCTATCTTGTACCTACACTTTGCACTTGACTAGTTTTCTTTCCTGACAAGCCAAATTTAAAAAAAAAAAAAAAAAAAAAAAAAAAAAAAAAAAAAAAAAAGGTCTGTATTTCCTTATATTTTGGTAGTATTATGATTTTAATTTATTTGCACTGTAGATATTTCTTTATTGAGACTTGAGAGAGGTACAGGCATCTGTAATTTGCCATGGTTTTAGTATCCATAATTTTGAGGGGAGTCAGCATCTGGTGTTGTGCATTTTTGCATGTACTCCTGCCATAGAACATGTTTGCTTAGTAGATTAGTGACAAATTTTGTGAATCTTGTTGTGATTTCTGTATTGTTCTCAGCGCACACCAAAGAATCTGCTAGAGCTTTGGTCGATACTATCAAAATGACCTTTCCTGATGCGTCGTTGGCCCTCGTTGTCGCGATGGCTAGGGACAAAGACCATGCAGCCTTTGCAAAAGAGTTCCTTTCAGGTAATTTCTGGTTGAAGTTGCTTGGCCCACTTTCAATCTCATCACTGATCTAAGCAAAGCAAATTAGCAATTGAGATAATTAGATGCTAGAAAAGATTAAAAAGTTCCAGTAATCTGGTTAATTATGGTCTGTGCTGTATGTCTAGTGGAACCTCTCATTGTAGGTCGTGGTTCTTCTATATGCCTTTGCTTTTGAGTCCTCTAGCACACCAAAAGATTAGCTGTGCCATTTTCCAGGTGCGAGATTAGAAGTTGTCGTCTTGACAGAGGTTAATATTGCCGGGGGTATTGCTCGTACAACTCCCTCGACTTTGTTACGAGATTGCTGGATTCAAGAATCTGAAAGAATGGGCATTGCAGTTCTTCACGATAAGATGCCTGAATATCAAGAATCATTCGGGGATGGATCGGAGTGCTCTTTGATTGGGATGGAAGATACAGTCATATTAACTGCCGCCGACAGTTCATTGGCGGATGCGCTGCATGCTGCAAATAGAATTCTGAAGAGAAAAGCCAGAAAGGGACCGGCTCTTCATGTAGTTACTGGATCTCTACACATGGTTACATCAGTATTGCTTTCTCTTCGTGGTTGAGTCGTTCTTTTTTTGAGCTTTTTATCTGTTATTTTTGTGTATCACTAATTGGATATATGTTGCCACTGGAAGTTGCTTAATTTTATTCCATCATGGTCTTTGAGAGTATGCTTTTAATTTTCTAACTCAAAGAACTGGTCGATGCATATATTTCCCCAGGATTGTCCGAATTTTGATCATTTCTTTATTGTCAATCTGTGGATATTTTCCAAAGGAGTTAAAGAGTAAAATTCACCTCATGTTTCGAGTTTTCAATAGCCGGCTTTTGTTGGGTTCTCTGAACAGCTTGCTGAAACAGTAATATCAATCGGCCAAAACCATGCCGAGCCCATCAAAATTGCTTGTCTTGGGGCCTTCGATGGTCATTCAAGAGATCATTGCTTACTTGTAATTCGATCATAAGAACATGCATATCGTCAAAATTTTGATAGTGTTTCTTTGAATGAATGCTTGCAAAATTTTTCAATGAACGGTTTTTATTCATCTTTAAGGGGTTAGACGGCTGCGGAATCTTAGTGAACACTAATTCAGGAATTGTAGAAGCATTCGCATTGTACATATGTAGGAATGGCATGACATATGCTGATTATATTCGACACTGAATTCTGCAGAAAGTATATGATTTTGGCTCGAGGGGTGCATTGCGTTCGTATATACGGCTTAAGAAATCGTATAGATTTTGCATGACAGTTTCCCGGCCTGTCGGTACTGCTGCATGTAGCTCCCCTACGTACGTACGTCTGGCCAAGTACCATACCAGGAACAGAAAAAACTGTGTAAAACAGTTAAAAACCTTTTTATTCTTGAAAATCTGAATACAATCACGCAACACGAGCAATCGAGATCACAGGAAGAGAAAACTTCAAAAATGGAAAGTCACCTATAATACACATCGACCGGATGATTAATTTTGATGAAGTATAATTAGAGATGAGTAAAGAGACATCATTGCATCTGGCTCTCCTTGCAAGCCACCTATAACTTGAAAACGCTAGGAAAATTTGCTGAAAATCCAAACCTAACTGTCACTCTTGATATTACCACATTGTTTCCGAAATTTTTGGGCTTCAAAATTTAGGGAAAGAATTCAGTGCTGTCAAAGGCAATGTTCTCGTTAGTGAACTCCATGCCGTGAAGCGGAAGATCTGAATCCGAACGTGCCTTTGCTTGAGGGTTGTTCCCTGAAGCAGCGGCTGAGACAATCATAGCAAGCTCGGATTCTGGCGCGCTGAAACTGGGGCCAACCTGGAAACTGTCTAACCTAGCTGGAGGCACCGAGAAGCAGTCGGTCCCCGAAGTTGACAGAGACAGGAAATCAGGGTTACTAGAGAAGTCGCTGTTGCTATTCATGACGCCGAAAATATTTTCCGGGTTGGAAGGGAAAATGAACATTGAAGAAGAGAGGTTGCGATTGCCATTGTTGGAGTCCAAGTTCTGAGTTGCGATTGCGAGGCCTTCACTGAAGTCAAACGCAATGTCCTGAGGTCGGGTTTGGTTTTGTTGGTGTTGGGATTGTACTCTTTGGAGAGGGGTGGCGTCGACGGAGGCATTGAAATCGGTTTGATTTTCAGGCGGTAGAGAAGGCGAGATGCCAGCGGCAGGGTGATTGCATGTGTGCCTCCCGCGGTACGTGACCTCGAAGATAGTCGGGTCGTCATCAGATCTTTGCACTTGCTTGGTAGCCAAACAACCTTGGACATTCCTATGAGTGCACCTATAATAGCCCCTGAATATGAAGTGGGGGAAAATGATCAAAACATAATAAAACTTGCGCGCCCTCGTAGCCGAGCTACTTCGATAATGTTCAATTATACGTCGAACTTTAGTAGGCTAAGGAAGAGGAACACTATAGCGACGTAAAAAGCACTGCTGAGCAAAACTAACCGTTAGTAACTGAAAGCATTCTTAGGTGATCGTCACATCAGAAGAGGATGGCTGATCATGAAGCGAGCCGTTTAGTATGAAAATCAAATGATTATGCAGCTAAATGACGAGGTCTTTCATCTGGTCTTTTTCAGACTAACTTCCCATCTGAGGAAAAAATGGAAGGAATCTGTCTAGTCCTATGACGTATCGAGTTCCTTGGACTAGGAGCGAGAAAGGCAAAGATCATGAAGGTGTTTACTCTGAAACAAAGGATTAATGTTCTAGTGGATTTCGGGGGGATAGAGCTTCAAGACGTGAGAATTAGAGAATTGATCATCGTCTCTAAACTCACCGTGGATACTTGGCTCCGAGAATGTCCTTCTGACCATACTTCCTCCAACTGAAGCCATCGTCGAGCGGCCCTTCGAGTCCCGTCCCCGGGGTGACCCGTACCTGCTTTGTCCACCGCTGCATCACCTTTCTGCAATACATTCGGTTGCCGTCACAAATTCATGTAAACATCAAGGAAACTATCATGCATGCAACGAAAGTAAAAAGGAAAAAAAAACATCCCATGATTCATCACTGTAATTGGTTACCTCTTCCTGGGAGTAGAACCATCATTGAGATCCCGGTCCGAGTCTCCTCCGCTCATCGGGCTCCCGCCCAGTGAAGGGGGCGACTCAGAAGCCCGGCGCGGGCACCCTCCGACCTGGGGCTCCGCGTTGAGCATGGACAGCGCCTTATCATATGAGGCCATGATCCTGTGGATGAGTATTTCCTGGGTTTGATCGAGTGATGAAGAAGATGATGACGACAACAACGAAACAGCAGAATGGAGCTGGTGTTGGAGTTGCTTGGTCAGTTCTCTGCCCTGTGTTAGCTCATTCAGCAAGGTCATTTTCTCCCAGTCTCCCATCTTCTCCATATGACTTCAGGATCTCAACGACAACGTCAAAGATGACTTGGTTTTCGAGCTGTTTCTGGTACACAGACTCTAGTCTTATCCGAGATCAGATTGCTCGAAGCCGAAGAAGACAAAGGCCAGGAAGCATGCACAAGAGAAGCGGTTTAAAAGCAAAAACTGGTGATGGGTTTCTCGTGAAGTACAAGACGCCGAGATTGGCGGGAGCTAAAACATCGGAACCGGGTCGGTCTAAATAGATCTGAAAAAGGATTTATGACATGAGAAAAGCCGAGCGACACAGAAGTTTCGTGTCTTGAATGGGTTCAGAAGGAGGAAGATCCAGGAAACATCAGAAAAAAGAAGCGAAAGCCTTGAGGAAGGAGGGAGATAGTGGCGGGGGTGGTTAATATTTATATGAAGTCCAATCCTTCTGATTCTAAGTGAAGGGGAAAACGAAAGGGAGGAGGAGGAAGTTTGACCGAGGAAAATGGAGGAGGTCGAGTAATAACACAGGTTCTCAGAATTTGAAGACCGGTCTTCGGTCATAGCCACAGGAGTAGTATTCCAAGTCCAACACACAACCACGCCAGCAAGGACAGTCCAATGGCTGACCGATTCTCTCCGTCAAGAGATGCGCCGAAACAGTGGATCACATGTCGATCACTTTTCCTAACGCCCCTTTGAAAAGTATACAGATGTTACCAGGACTCTCCGAGCAAGTGTTAGGAACCGAAAGTTCGAGTGAATGGACTAGTGGCTGGGCGAGGCATGACTTTGTCGGATTAAGTGAGATTAGGCCTTGCCCATGATGGGTGAAGCCCGACTTGCCAAATTTGGTGAGGGCGAGCCTTGACAGCCTAGTGAGGCCAGCCCTTGGCGAGGCTTGCTTGATCAACTTGGCCAACTCTCGCCTTTGGTCGGTTGTCAAACCTTGGCTTTTGACTATCAGCCGGTAGAAGAAAGAAGGAAAAGAAAAAAAAAAAAAAGAGGAAGAAAAGATAGATAAATAAATAAATAATTTAAAAAAATACTAAAATATATTTAAAAATTGTTAATGTCAACATCGGTTGCACCACGTAGGATAGCTAGCGTCTATATCAGCAATTCTTGCAAAAATTCATCGGATGAATTAAATTAGCACAATTATAATAAATTAAAGATTTTTTTTTTGTAATTTTCCCTTCGATTACTTGATATGGCAATTTGGTGTGTTACTTTATGAATCGGGCTTGTGAATTTGATGTTGATGTTGTTTATAGATGTGAAGGTTTATTGTTGAAAACAACACAACGGTGATGATGATGTGTGGAATGTAAATACGATTTAAAAAGGCAGTCAAAGATTGGAGCTTTTACGACGGAAGAAAGAGATGGTCATGACCGAAGAATCTTCAAACATTGTTCCGCGTCGTTGCTACCACCGTTGCTCCCAACTTCCAAGCAAAGCTAGAGTTAATTATTAAAAAAAAAAAACAAAATCAGAAAAAATAATATATAAATGCTTGAGATAGAGAGAGAGGGAGTTAAAGAAATGGTGATGAGATCATATCGACGCGAGCGTAAAACCTCTGCTTACGTTGACAGCGATAGACCACTTCAAGCGTGCCGTTTGTTTTGGGCACATGTCGGGCCACCCCACAAAAAATTAATGTGGACAGGAAGCTTCATTTCAGACCATGGATAACTTGGGTTTTAATCATTCTTATTCAACCTCATTATGTACACCGGTAAAGCTACGTGTCGTACTGACGTGATATAAAAAATTGGACACCCAATATTAAATTCGAATTGCACATTTGGGTAAATTGGTATAATTCTTACTGCTGAAGATCGACAAACTAACACTAATGCAATAAAAATTCTCTAGATTGACCAGCTTATGTCCACGTGCATCAAATTACCATCTAATGAAATTTGCCTTTTAATTCGTTGAAATTTATGTTGAATTCACCTCATATCATCATCAATCTTAATATCGGATAACTAGGATGTATTGAGACAGGATATTTATTGAATTGATGAGAGAATGTTGGTGGAGACCGTATCAAATTACAAGCACCGATTAAATGTATGTGTCATCAGAAAAGTTAGTGCTTTGAACATATGAACCCGACCCACATCAAAATTTATATTTGCGATAATAAATAGAAATTAAATTTCAATAGTTAAAAGTGTTAAGAAAACTTCTTAATATGTTTTGAAGATTGACAAAACCTTTCACAAGTGTCTATTGAATAAGACCAAAGTATTTTCAGGTGATATTATTGAATAAACGATGTTCAGACTTTATTATTTGATCAAGAAGTCTATTTAAACTTAGAAAATATCGAATATATAAAGGAACATTGGTGATCTGGCTCGAATTTCTTTCCTTGGAAAGTGTTGATTGTCTTTCAATCCTAAAATATCAAGTTGCAACGATGTCCACTCAAAGCAAGGAATCGAAATTTGATTGACAATCATCCAAAGACAAGATATCTCCAAATGAAGAATTCTACTTATGGAAACTTAACTTTGGTTGTATGAGCCACTGAATCAAGGGCAGATTGTGACATGGTCACTTAACATTATCTTCTTGAAGCGTCCGTGTCCAACTTGTCCAATTGGTTGATTGGAATAATAATACTATAATTATTGTCAAACAATTAGTTTGGAATTAGAGGAGTATAAAAGAAGATTCTACGTTGAAAAGACAACAAGGTCGTGAATTTAAAATGAGAAATGATTTTTTTTTTACCAAAAATGAGAAATGATTGAGTGGTAGTTTTTAATGTACTGTAAGAATAATAATCTGTATAGGACCACAAAAAACTAAATAACAAATAATTATAAATTGTCGTTGAGTCTACTCCTTTAATAATTTATGACGCATAATAAGTTGTTATTCTTATAATAGCCTAAAAACCATTATGCTAGTATAGCCCATCTAAAATTCCAAAGTTCCACTTTACACACTTGTCTTCGTGAGCTTATAATTGTAATCATTTGAGAGGTGTGAATAGTGTCATAAGTGTGTGATTTGGTGTAAGATGGTGAGTCCTATTAGCTTGGGTATAAGCAGCGTCAACTTTGAGTAGAAGCAATTGGATATAAGTGGCATAACTTGACTATAATTTTTCATTAATTATCTAGTGAAATTCAACTAGTAAGTTATTAGCGAGGAAGAGTGAATGTCTTTTTGTAATAAGCCAAACCACTATAATTACTTTGTGCAAATTTATCTATTCCTTAGACTCTTTATTGTTTTCCGTGATAGCATATTACACACAAGAGAATCTAATCACTGTGTAGTTTCTCTTCCGACTTTATTCACTCGTAATAGAAATCTTGATTTTTTTTTTAATTCTGCTTTAATTTGTCAAGTTTGTGTATAATCACTTATTCACCCCCTTCTTAGATAATATGAACATTTTAGTATTAGTTTGACAGAAGTTTTGATCAAAGAGTAATATGAAAATAAATTGATATAGAGATGAGAAAAGTGAAAGAGTTTTTGTATCGATCACTTTTTTCCTCACATTATTTTACAAATTGTGTATCTTTACAAAGTTTTTTGTATTGGTCGCTGAACAAGAGGAAAAGATCAAGATCATATCTTGTTAGAAAAAGATCATATCTTGGACTTGTTCAACAATTTTCCCAAAAAAGGAAAAATAGAAGAAAGCGAGGGAGTTGACATGGGTGCTAACAAGACAAGCAAAATTCTCACTACTTGCTCTTCTTAAGCAATTGCTGGAATTTAATGAGAAGATTACACTGAGAGTTTCTCTTGTTATAATCCCATTGGTCCACCAGGAATGGGGAACCGACCGAGTAGGTGCCTCTGCTTTAGGCACCGTGGGAACGTTAAATAAAATAAAAAAATAATAAATAATGCTGGACCTTTCAGAGTGCGTATCGGGGTATTTGCTAAACAATAAAATCCCTTTCTGCTCCCCTTAAATTATTCGAAAAACACGTAACTAAGGAGATCATTAAAGAACTAAGTATTGGTTTAAAATAGGCTAAACATGTCTGGGGAAATCCAATCTTGGGCAGATGAATATGGGGGAGATGGAGTTGACGAATTGAAATTGTTCTATTGATTATTTTAAATCGTGATTAGGGTTTTGCTTAGTGAATTTCGATGTTAGATCTGGACAATTTGTGGGTCGTTTGCATGCGTACACTGACAGTGTTACGATAGTTTAAAGAAGTTTTCCTAAATAGTATTATAAATTCTTTTATGTCAGCTCATCAGGACGTTATCATAGTTTAAAGAAGTTTCCCTTAATAGTATTATGACTTCTTCTACGTCAGCTCATCAGGACTGTAGTTATTATGTAATTTTCCATTTTCTCATGCACGTACTACTGTTGACACGATCGCAAGTGTAAGAAACAATTTTTCAGGAGCAATTAACAAGAACTGTTTATGTCGTGCAAGCGTGAACAGACATCATCGTCTCTCCTGGTTACATTTCAACGAGGGTTGACCTAATTGGAGTATCTAGCATACAATTCTACTCAGATCCCATCGAGTCCGCATCAAATTCTTGAATGATCAGAGTATGTAATTCGAGCATCATGTATTTAACCTTTTAAATTTGCAAATGCTCTAATCGGACACAATTGTCGAGAGGAGTATCACCCCGATATTCAGAACATCTAGCTGTGGACAATGGTAACAATTACTTTGCTTTTGAGTGTATTTTTGCCCTAGATGATTGAGAGAAGGAGCAAGTAGGACCCAAACTCGAGACCTAATAACGGCATGAAATAGAAATTGCACACTGTCATTCGAGATCCTCAATCTAATAGATTTGTTGTAATTTCTGGACTTTTTTTTTTTTTTTTTCAATAAAATTGGCTCTAAGTTGAGCTCAAATCCTAAATTGATTTAGATAATCAACTCCACTTGAGTATCGAGCTTCAAACTTGTCGAGTTAAAGTTTCACAAGTTGCAGTATTTGCCCTTACTGCATGGCTACCATGACTCACCAATGCGATAGGGAACAACGCTCATGTCCCAAACCGACAAGAGATGCCCAACTAGACAATAATTAGTAAATAGTATAGTAATCTACAGGTCAAAAAAAAGAGAGATTGCTATCACATGTTCAAGAACACCGCCACGTGATTTCTCAAAAAGGCTCAAATATTTTCACCACAAACATCATTTGAACTCCCAATCTCACCCCCATGCCTTTTTGCACTACCATTGAAATCCAAATAATGGAAAAATGGGTCCACAACTCTTTTGATATCGATCTGAAAACTTTCACTTATCAAAAGGATGGGGACGGCATCTTTCTACAAAAGCTTGAGCTCAACCCTTTTACTCAAACGTGCTACGCAAACATTACCGACCTCGTTCCAAGATAGATTCAACATCTGCCCTTTTCGATGATTCTCATCCCCACAGATGGGCTAAAAAACTTTTCTCATTCCGGCCAAAATGAGTCGAAAGACCTTTTACGTGCTCCCCCGTCGTTGTACCTTTTGCTTAATCACAAAGTCTATGGTAAGAAAAGAAAGAACAGAGACGGGCAGCGAAGTTGGACCGGTTCAAAATGCCCAATCATTGTCGCAGAGGTGGGGCTGGTTCAGCAGGACCGTGATGTTTCCCTTTGGAAAATTGACGTCAATAGCTGGGGCCGGAGGAGGAGGACAGGGCGCAACGAAAGATGCAGAAGGGAAGCGTTTCGAGGGCAAACGATCGACGAGCCGCAGCGACAATGAGTGCGCCTTCTAGACGGCTGGACGCTGATTCGACGACCGAGTCCACGATGGACCAGGCGTAGCTTGATTTTGAATCGCGCGTTCCGGGAATTCAGACGCTGTTTTGCCCTGTCAGAAAAGCGTCCTGGAACGAGTAATGGTCCGGGAATAGTCGGAGAGGCCGGGTCAACGGCCAAAATGGGTCGTTCAAATTTTGTATATTTGGGGTTGAAATTGGGGACGACCTTTGGAAATCATTAAGAGTGGGGGCGGGGGGGAGATTTTTCTTCGAATTTCCAGCTTTGATTGGAGTCGGGAATTCGCGTCGGATCCTTTCACATCTCATCTTTGATGATTGACAAGGTTAATATATGACTAAACGGTCAAAAAAACGAAAATTATGTGGGACCGATTATCATTCAATACTGTTTTATTTCGTGCTTCAGAACACCGTTAGATGGACTAAACTAGAGATTAGGGTTAGGCAAAATTTAAGCAGAGATTGACCACCTAAGACACGGGCGCTAATTTTTGCTACAAATGAAGATTAGAATTAGTGTCAGGTCATTCTGGGATTTTTTTTTTCACTCAAGGCTTCCGGGAGTGGTTTTAGTTTAGAAATTGAAATGTAGGATGTATATTATCGAATTGTTTTCTCATCTTGAAAAAAGAGTAGAGTCATAAGAAAATGCTTGATTTTGGCTTATCGCTCCATTTTAATATCGAATCAAAAATGGTATTTATTGTGAGTGCACTGTTCGAAACGTTTATTTTATTAGAATTGGTGTGTTTTCTCATGAGGGTGAGTTTTAGCCCCAAACCATCTAGCGAATCTCAGACTAAATCTGGTCATAGACGGGCATCCACATCCAAATTACAAGTTTATTTTGATTAGCTCGAGCCTCTTCATTGATCATCTCTCCCTGCTCATCTTAAATAGACTTTGCAGCACAAAAGTTAGGGTGAGGTTGCCAAGCTGATTTGTGAGTACAGGTGGCCCAAACCCAAGCCCAAACCCATCTCACTAAATGTAATATACTGGCCCAATTTGAGGATCGATGAGCCTTAGATGGGTGATGGGTCTCCCTTGAGTAAAAAGAGCTACATTCTCTATTTATATCAAACAAAGTAAATTCTAATTAAAGCTAACTAATTCACCTCGCAATTTCAATTGGAGCTGCCCTTCACAATCAAAGTTTAGGAGAAAACACGGGCGGAGGCAGCATCAAAGTGCTATTGTCGTCCCCATTGAAAAAAAAAATTGTGCCAAATTTGTTCATATATAGTAATCGGGAGTCAAACAATGTCTAGCCCACGCAATGCATATATCGATCCATGACTAATAACCTATGCGATGCTCGATGGGCCGAGCCTATGCTCGTTTCCCAACCATGATGGATGGAGTTGTTCCCAGTACACATTGATTCATAGGGATTATGCCCATTAATTGCGCAAAGAATCAGAGTTCCGTTCTTCTACAAAGGCCAATGTCGCCTTCGCAACCATGAAAAAGTTGAAACACCAAAACTTGTGAATCTCACAATGCCATAACTGAAGCCGAGAGCGTAATCAAAGCCAATCACTCGATGAATGTCCCGGGTTTTGCTTTCTTGCGCTCTCTTCTTCTCTCAGCAAACCCCTTGCGGTGCTTCATGATCCAGAACCTCTCGATCTCCGCCGCGCTCCGTCC
The DNA here is from genome assembly GCA_014182515.1 of Eucalyptus microcorys. NCBI lineage: Eukaryota > Viridiplantae > Streptophyta > Magnoliopsida > Myrtales > Myrtaceae > Eucalyptus > Eucalyptus microcorys. The sequence goes on from CM024572.1 coordinate 2,707,931, forward strand.
CGGAATCCGCCCGGCTATCAGGTCCCACCTGCAGAAAAAGAGCCCGTCGCTGAAGCAATCGCATTATGAGATAAAGCAAAGTCCCAAATCGTGGGGGCACAAAAATTTGGGTTGACCAAATGAATTACCTTCAACTTTGTAGAAATAGCATCGAGTTTGATATTAAAGAAGCCCAATCATGGAGGCCTAATGAGCCATCAAAGCCTAAAAAGTGCCCACCCTTTTTGGATTCAATCATTTGTCCTCCTTACGTGGGCCAAAAGGGCTTTATATACTACAGGAGAACTGCTACGCGCATATTTTTATACTCAGAATGTATTTAGGCGTCTCGATGTTTGCAAATACAGGTTGTCCAATAAGTCAAAAACCCATTGTATGTTTGTCAATTCAATCTTGAACTCTTAAATTTTGCCAATTTAGTCATAAACCTTTATATGAAGTTTTAACATAGTTCTTTTGGTCAATTTTATGCTAAAAATTGCTAACTTGACAGTATGCTAGCGATTTCCAAAAAGAAAATTTGGACGGAATGACTACATTGGCAAATCATTATAAAAAAAACTTATGATTGCATTAGCAGAATTAAAAAAGTTTAGAACATAATTGTCATTTGTACAATAGATTTAAGATTGACTGGCTAAATTTTCCAAAAAAAATTTAGAGAGATTTATAGTCAATTTAACCAAGTAAGAATTCATGTAGGTTTGTCGACAATTATCTCGATATATGTAGGACCGGTTTACAATTGCTTTGATCCTTTAAGTCATGTCTCATCTATTCTTCTACACCATATGGACATAGCACGGCATCTTCACAAAAAAGTAAAAAATAAAAAATTGGCATTTAATTGAAATTCTCAAATGAAATCATGAAATCTAAACCGAGGTGGGATGGCCTCCTTGATTGCTTTCTTTAAAACAGAGGTATTCACCAAATGGAGCGCTAATATTGTCAATTTTTTTTTTTTCATTTGGTCATTCGACAAAGCGAAATTAATTGAAAAGATCACGACAACAGTGAATCCCCATGTAATCCGCTGGAGAGGACAAAAACGTGAGGCGCAAATCATGCGACAGGCTCTATATCTAGTGGACGAGGAGGGACCAGGAGGCGTAATAGGGATCGGCAGTCAAGTCTTTGGGCATCATGGTGGGTGCGTACGTGGGAGAGAGCCCCACTTCTCATTTTCCATCCTCGTTCGATATATTGCGTCTTGAATCGAGGCAAAAAGAAAGGGAAAATTCGTTCCAAATCTCAGCTAAGGAAAACCTTTTGTTTCGTTCTAATTGGGGGACACCCATCGGAAAGCGGACGGCGGTCCACGCGATGATGAGTGCCCTCCCGTCGTCGAGCCTCTCCGGCGGAACTAGCCCGGCTCGGCCTGGCCTAGCCTTTGGCAACGACACCACTTTCTATCGCTTCTAACTTCTAAGGCGCGCAAAAAAAATTGATCTGTCTCATGAAATTGAAAAGAGAGGAAGGACTTTCATACGTTACTTGGAAGACGGAAAGAATTCGATGCTCACTTTTCGCCGACGAGTCTATGCATTCTGTGAATCAGGTCCTCCTCTTGCTCGGTCATGTCTATGTCCTCCCACTCGGTACTGCTGACCTCTGTTGAATGAGCAAGAAAGAAACGACCTTTTAGCCGAAGAAAAGTAGCACGTACATGTTGTCATGGAAAAGAGAAAGAAAGCGAGCTAGAAATGGTGAGCGAATAGAGGGAATGCGAAATCAAACCTTCTGAATCAGAAGGTCTGGCGATTCTGGCTTGTCTCCGATGACTCTTTCCCGGAGCTTCCATAGGAAATTGCCGGAAAAAGAAAGAGAAGGAAGAAGAAGAGGAGAAGGGGAGAGAGAAAACGAGTAGGATGCGCGTGCGGATGTTGGGATATGGACATCCAGTAGTAGAATGAGACTTGCTAGATAACAGAGAGAGAGAGGGAGAGAGAGAGAGTATGTTGATAATGGACAAGCGCCACAAAACCCGTCCCGCTCAACGTGAGAGGCTTTGGCCGCATTGCCTCAGTTGACTTGTAGGATTTTGTGGACTTGTAGTTGACAATCCAAACCCCATCTAGATGCCTCCAGTTGAAATCTGCATAAAGTTGGAGTACTGTTCTTATTTTGAGCTACCATACTCTGCATGGTCCTCAGCTGATATTCGTGTAATTTGCATGATGAATCATATTTGTCATATAGTGTAATTTCTCCTTATACATGGGTTCACCTGAGCTAGTACTACATCTGCATGATTCTTGACTTTATACAAGCTTGAGTAATTGATCTTGTATACCCAATTTCTTAATTACGTACATGGATTGTATGTAAATCCGACACTTCCCATCGTTTACAGTCATCCCATCACCAATTTTCCGAGACCCTTTAATGGTTATTCATAATGAGTGAGAATCAAAAGAGATAAACTTGGTCTTGGTGGTTTGGTGATGCTTTTGCTTGGTGACTGAATTCGGGCAGTTCTGCCACCATGTTACTGTGAAGCTTTCAAGAGTTTTTCGTAACATGGAGTTCTCATTTGACTCTTCAATTTTGGTTGCGGTCATTTCTCGACTCTTATTAGATTTCCCATCTGAATTAGAATGCTTTCTATAGTTGACAATTAGATCACTCAAAAGTCAGCCGAAGAAGATGGCAGCGAGTTTAAACTGAAAACTAGACAAATGGGCTGTAATGGCGACTTTAAAAAGACTCGAGGGCTAGTTACACATCAAACCAACCACATGATGCATAAGAGTTACATTTGAATAAAGATCAAAACTAGTGTTCTTCATTGAATATGTGATGAGACATGAACTGCTTCTTTCCCCAAAGTACAATGCGTTCTTGTCATGTTATGATTCAGCGAAGCATGTGGCCATCCATGTTGGGTCAGAAGAGAAGCAAAAGAAAAGAAAACGCTAGCCTTCAAATGAACCAAACCCCTAGCATTCCCCTCTCCTCTACCTTTCCTTCCCTATATCAAGCCAGCTTGAAGATAAGGAACCAATAAAACAATCATTAGACATTGTTTTTCTTGCTGTTCATCTCTTGACATTGACCTTAAAAGACGAGAAAAAGAAATAGATTATGATATAAGCAAAAGCTGGTGATTGCTGATTCTCCTGGAATGATAGGTGGCTATAAATAAAGGGGGTCGAAACAATGATGAGACAAGAAGAGATATAATTAACTACTTGAAAAGGAGATAATCTTGACACGAGAACTTTTGTAAGTTTCCTGGTTGTCTGGATGCAGTTCAACTAACAGTCTAGATATTCATCTGAAACAGTCTCAAAAAAGGGTTTTTATCTTCTGAGTCTTTGCTTTTACTTGGCTTGATATGTGCCAGCTTTTAGACAGCCATCGCATTGGCATAGTATATAAAAAAAGCAGCAGACGAGTAACTTTTTGTCTTGTTTCTTCCTCTCAACTAATCTCCTTGTCCACCCGGTTTTTCCTCTAATGTAGCATTGCTGATTCATGCACAAATCGAGATGGTACTTGTGATATTCTTTTCTAGGACTTTGAAGCTTTGTAAAGATGATCTATGTCGTGCTTTTAGTACATGACTACATTGTTTTGACTTTTGAGGTAGGTGGCTTTTCTATATATATATATATATATATATATATATATATATGTCTTTTTTGCTGTTTTTAAGATATGCTAATATGCATTCGTCCTAGTTTTAATAATCTTAATTGGGGTTTTTACATACTAGTTTACGAGACCCCAACTTAAAAATGAAAGGAGAAAAGGAATGTCGCTAGTCTCGTAATTCCATAAATGTGATTGTGATATTTCATGTTTGGTTCGAGATCCTATTTCAAGTTTCTCTGTAACGAGTTGTCAATTAGATGTAGGGACACCTCTTACAAAGGGCTCAAATACAGCCAAAGACAACAAAACAAACAAATACAAGGGTGGGAGTCGAGATGAATTGAAGCTGAAACAGAGAAAAGATGCTATACGGACTTAAGAACATTTATTGAATGAGGAACAACTTGATTAATATAATAACTTCTAATCTCGATCATTGGAACATGATTGTTTGATAATAATTCATAACCCTAATATCTACAAAGGGCACATGGTTGTTTGATAACCCCAATAATTCATAAAAAAGAAAACACGAAAGATCCTAAAGATTGAATCATGCTCTTACATTATCGATCACATATAATCCAGAATGAGAACTGAAAAAGAAAACATGTTAGTCCCAAGACCCACGATAGCAGCATCAATTAGGTCGGACAAGACGGTTTAACTTCTTGATATTGATTAAACTTCCAATAATTATAGAACCAAAATTTGAAAAGAGGAGTGCCACTCGTTTTCCTTTCTATCACGGATGTTGTCCGCCCATAGCAGCATACCCTCGTGAGAACGACACGTTCATCGAATCGTCGTTTGGGGAGAAAATGATGGGTCGTTTTCGTCGGGATTGGACTCGAAGAACTTTGGAGACGTGCACGAAGTTTCGGCGGGGCATCACCGGCTTCAGTCAATAATCGGCAATTTCAGAGGGACCATCGCGATCCGATCGAGCCGACGCTTGGAGACATTAATTACCTGTCAAATGGACCCGATGCGAGTCAATTCCAATTTTTTACTATTAAACCCTAATAATTGGTCCCGAGCAGGACCTTAAAAGGCTTCCCCAAGCTCATGCGGGGTTAACCACTGGGTATGGAGTTTTATGTTAGGAGTCTCCCTAAAAACCCCAAGGAACAAGCCGGGCAGCCGGCAATGAAGGGACACCCCCTGGGGTATGGGGGGTCAGCTAAGCTGGTGTCGAGCCCAAGTTTTAGGTCCTTAGCAAGATCTTAAAAGACTATGACATTCAGGAAAGACTGGATAGAGGCTGGGACCTGGGCCTCAAAAAATATTCCTGGCTCCATTGCCAGACCCGACCACAACCCCCTCACGCCAATAAATGGGGAAGTACTCGAAGGAAGGATGATTCTATTTTAGTTTCATTTGTTTTGTAAAAAGTAAATAACATGTATATTTTTTTTTTTTGAAAATGATTGCTTGTATTTCTTTAAATAACATGTCAATGTAATTTTTTCCTAAACTATGCCCATTGTGATTTATTTGCCTAAAGTATTTTGTGACATAAAAAAACCCAAAACTGATACCTATATGATATATTTATCTCAAATTTACCTGAAACTTTTTCTCATGACACCATGTGCCACATGAGTTCAAATTTGGGGGGTTTTTGACATTACAAAAAAAAATTGAAGTAAATGTGTGACAAGGGTATAAGTTTGGTAAAAAAGTTTGGTGTAAATCTATTATCATGGTGCAAGTTTGGAGATTTTGGTATTAAAAAAATTGTTTAAGGTAAATGTGTCACGATAGACATAATTTAAGGGTGCGTTTGTTTCACGGAAAACTTAATGATAAAGGAAAAATGCTTTCCAAAAAAACATTTTTCAAGAATATGTTTTGTTTTCCTTTGTTTGACGATGTATAATTGAAAATGTTTTCTACCATTTGGATCCCATTAAAAAATAATTTCACACTTCATCTCAGAAAAAAAAATGAATTTTTAATATTGTTGCTCGCTAAAGGCGGCGAGCTCGCCAGTTGGCTACTAGAGGCTGTGAGCTCGCCCAATCTGGCGAGACTTGAGACTCATCGCTGGAGGCCATGAGCTCATCCGATTTAGCGAGGCTTGAGGCTCATCAGCCTCGGGCAAGCTCAAGCCTTGTCGTCGAAGGCCATGGGATCTTTAGACTGACAATCGCCGATTTGCAGCCACAATAATATAATATAATGCAGAAAAGGGGAATAAGAAAACAGTGAAAGTAGGCATTGCTACAGGTGATGGAGCGCTCCTGTCTACTGCGAGGGCAGGGCTTTCTTTTTCACGGCAGAAGCCGAAATTGAAGTCTGATGACGCGACAGCCGTTTAAATACGTAGTTGCCCGTCAAGACTCTACGAAAAGTAGGTGGCAACAAAAAGAGTTTCCGTTCAAAGAAACTTGGGACTTTGTGAGGTTATTTTCCTAAATTCCAGGAAATCATTGTGCAGACGTGGTGGTACTCGAGTGGTGGGGATCTGACAATGCTCCTATTTGCTCTTTCCAATAGATCTGATCCGCGTGCATTTCTCCGAGAGCCGGAGGCAGGTGAAGAAGAAGCAAAAAGGAAAAGAAAAAGAAGCAAGTTCGAATTTTTTATTTTTATTTTTAAAATGTTTTCCAAATTTTAATTTTTTTAAAAATAAAAATTTCAATTTCAATTTTTTTTAAATATATTTTTATAAGAATAATTGTTTGTAAACCAAGCATCGAATCTAAGTTTTGGTAGATTCGAAAACGTTTTCCGGTCCTTTCAAAGGGAAATCATTTTCTTGAATTTAAGCTTTGTTAGGAAAACATTTTCCATTTACTAGGAAAACGTTTTCCGTTGACTCATTTTCCTAAGCGACCCAAATGCCAGAAAATGAGGAAAATGTTTTCCCCGAAAATGTATTCCGCGAAACAAACCCACTCTAAGATTTTTAGTTGCTTTTTCCTCTTAATTATCAATAATAATTTATGTTTACATATTTTCGTGGACAATAAAAAATACAATCGATCATTTTTAGGTAAATCATTCATTTCCAACGAAATAAATGTACCATCATCTCTTTATTCATTTATTTACTAATTTTATTATTCCTATTATTTCCAAGATACAAAATACAATTATCAATGGCAAGGAAATTTTCTTGGACATGTTTTGTTTTGCGGTGTGTCTTCAAGTAGATTAAATATATTATATATAATGATATATAATCAGCGGTATCGCTCTTTAATTCGCTACTTAAAAATATTCCCAGTTATGAAATTAATCTTACAATAAAAATGAGAATTTCTTTTGCTTTGCTGAACAAATGAAAATAAAAATAAAAATAGGGGGCATAGACCATCATTGTTCAGAGGGTAAGGGCATGGTAGCCCAGAGATCGGTCCATTGGGCCCAAACTGGCCCACAGTAGGAACCCTAAAAAAAGAAACACTTGGGCCCATTGGAGACAGGCGCTCGTTATCATAGAAGCGAGCGCGATGCTAACGTCAACAGGGGTGCTCTCCGTGCGCCTACCGGAACCAAATAAACTTCCCAAAACCGCGATAAACGTAAATCACTGGTCCTTCTTCTCCCTCGCCTTCGCCTTCGCCTTCGCCTTCGCCCTCCTCCTGAAACCCTCGATTCGAGATTCGTGTCGGGAATCGGCGGCCGGCTCCACGGATTTCACAGGTGACGATCCGATTCCCTCCGACCTTTTTTTTTTTTTTTTTTGCTTTTTTTTCTTTTTTTCCTGTCGAGTGCTGTTAGTTTCTGCCCTAATTTTCGCGGTTCGAATTCAGTGACGTATGCCGATAGGTCTTGTTCATCGTGAACCGTAAGGTAGTTGTGTCGGGAATTGATTGTTTCGGTATGGTCGAGGGCGTCGTGCGCTTCTCGCTTTTTGTGTGATTTGATTGCGCTATTGCGGAATTGGATCGTGGTGGTGGGTTTTGAAGATGCATTGCGCGTGCGATTGCCTTTCCGCTCCTTGCATGTCGATCTTTGGGTGATTCTTCTGGCTATGAATTTTTGATCTAGGCGCGCTTCGTGACTGTTGGTTTGCTAGATAATAGTATCGGGGAATAAAAAAATGGTCCGATAGGCTTTCGTGATGTGGTGTTTAGGAAACGGTAATTTTATTGTTGATGCGTATGTTATGGTCCCACAGTTGTATCGTGAGTCGGTAATTCGCATACATATGGGAAGAAGAGGGGGGAAAGGGGGGGACGTTATCATGAGAGTTTGGTTGGATATTTCCTACACCAAGGGTAAAAAATGGTCAAATGGCTGGGTATTGGTTTGTTACTTTTTTAGCTAGGACATGCTTAATTGAGTTTCTCGTCCCCCTAATCTAATTGGCTTATGTGAACTTTGAAAAGACAAAAACTGAACTGATTAGTTGATTTGCTAGTTCAATAGATTGTGATGCATGTGAAGTGTCATTCAAGTATATTCTCTCTGGAGATGCCGGTCACTTGGAAGTTGGAACAAAATTGCTTGAATTGAATCATTTGCCAAATTTAGTAAGTAGTGAGATTGAGGAATTGTTAGTGTGCTGTTGTTGTTTATTGGGAGGACACTAACGACAACACTTTTTCTCTGCAGAAGTGGGAGGGGGCTCTGTATCTTCTGTTTGTTCTGATGGCATCAGTCTCTAGTCAACCGCAGTTTCGTTACACACAACCCCCATCCAAGGTGCTTCATTTGAGAAATTTGCCATGGGAATGCACTGAAGAGGAACTAGTTGAACTGGGGAAGCCATTTGGCAAAGTTGTTAACACAAAGTGCAATGTCGGAGCTAACAAAAATCAAGCTTTTATTGAATTTGTGAGTGCTATTATCCAGTCCATCTTGTCCCCTTGTTTGTTCTCCCCTTCCCCTGGTTTGTTTTTGCGATATCATTGACTAGCCTTTCCCTCCTCATTGTGCTCTCTAGGCGGATTTAAACCAGGCTATTGCAATGATCTCATATTACGCATCATCCTCTGAGCCTGCTCAAGTGCGTGGAAAGACTGTCTACTTGCAATACTCCAATAGGCAAGAGATAGTTAATAACAAAACCACAGCGGATGTTGCTGGCAATGTGTTATTGGTAACAATTGAGGGCAGCGATGCACGTCTGGTCAGCATTGATGTTTTACATTTGGTAAGTTGTTTGCTGAAACTTTTCTTGCAATCGTTGTGAGAGGTAAAGTTGCTCTCAGGATGTCAACATTGAGTAACATAGTAGGTTGTAGCTTGTCGTGTTCTAGTAAGCTTTGTTTGACATGAATGTCAATGAATTAGCAGGCCCCTTTCAAGGCAATATCTTCAATGGCAGCTTAGTGCATCGGGAGAAAGAAAGCATGTGTGTTTGTCTCCTTTCTCCTTTTCTCAACACACCTCTTCCTTCCTCTCTCTTCCCTACTCTTCCTCCTCAGCTACCAATTCGTGCCATTATTTAAATTTAGGATGGTTGCAGTTTGAATGTTCTTACTTATCCCTTACCTTTCATGTGTATGGGTGTTAGTGTCTGCATGATTTGCTTCTGTTGAAAGCAATTACTGCCATCTTCTTGAAAGAAAAATGCCAAGAAGAAAAAAGATCCATTTTGATTGATGATTTGTCATTTGGTAAAAAATAAGTAAATAAATAAATAAATAAAGTTGACATAAAACTATTTTTACTACACTTGTTTTGTATTTTCTGCTTTAGTTGTTTTTTCCCTCTTAACATCCACATAGTGGAGACAAGCAAGAAGCACGGTTGTTCTTTGTCATGAGTGCACTTTGTAGGTAATACTCTTGAATTCGAATATTTTGGGGGTTTTATTGATATCAAATGAAAGATGGCTGATACGATTCTTCCTTTGCAAAATGAAATTATTGTAAGATAGTAATAGTAAGGCTCTCAAAAGGCCTACATCTTGCCTAAGACGAAGTTATCAGCTATCTACAAACAGCATTTAGTGGTAGGTCAACTGTGCATGCAATGAAAGTGAGTTTTTTTTTTTTTCTTTTGCCTGACTTCGTGACACATATGAGAAGCCAGCAAAATTTCGGTTCCTTTTGCCAACTTGTGAAAAGCGTATTTTTGTGCATAATATTCCTGTACCACTGGGTCTAGAAAGGTGAAGTATACAAAGTGTTTCTCTTGCATCATAGTGATGTGTTTCTTGTTTGGGAGCTTGGCTGATCAACAACATGAAAATGTGACTGCATAGGCATACAAATAACACATTCTGAACCACACACCTGATCCCTACATCAAAGAGTTGTTAGGGAGATTTTGACACCTCCATATCAAAATGGATAATCTCGTTGTTGCATGAAAGCTTTTCCTTTTTTCTCAATGTGAAAAATTCTCTGACAGCTCATCATAGGGTGTTTATTGCTTGCAAATGCTTGGGCAGTGATCCTTGTTGTTTTTGGAGCACCAAACCTGAGATTTCTAGCAACATTTTGCTGATTTAGTTGTACTTTTGAAATCATTAACCAATCTCTTGATCTAAAACAAATTAAATGCTGCATGTGATGCTTCTGAATTTGGTATGTATTTGTGTAGATTTTCATATTTGTCTCTCTCGAAAAGTAACATTTGAATACATTCTGGTGATATCTCTTATAACACTGATATTGAGAGGGGATAGGGGTTGGAATTTCTTTTTCGATAGAAGTAACTGTCTGTGTTACCATGCTGATGTCTTGGAAAGCTCATTGTTGTGTTTGGGGTGGCTTTGAACCCGTTTTTGATCAATTTTTAGCCTTGGCTCTAGCTTTTGACTTTAGCTTTAGCTTTGGCTGTTTGGATGAAATTTTTATGTCATTTGAATAAGTTTAATATTGAACATCTTAAATTTTCAGTGGAACTTGTCGAATTCATTTAACCTTTTTCAAGAATACAACCAACTAAAATATCGCAGCCAATTGTGATAGAAAATCTTCTTATACTGAACATTTTTCTTGGTTAATTGGTAATGCAGGTCTTCTCAGCTTTTGGGTTTGTTCACAAGATTACTACCTTTGAGAAAACTGCTGGATTTCAGGTGACAGAAAATGAGATGACTTTTTGTTGGTTTTGTACAGAATTTATAATTTAAGCAAAAAATTCTTGACTAAAATCTTGTTTGTAGGCCCTGGTGCAATTTTCGAATGCCGAAACTGCTTCTTCTGCAAAAAATGCCCTTGATGGAAGATGCATTCCTAGGTGACGGTTGTATTAATTTTTTGACATGGTATTTTGTCCATCTGGAACTGGTATATGTTGCCCAAAGTAATGCATATTTTGGCACGAGTTTATCAACTATATATTGTGTTTAAAGAATAATTCCTAGTTAAGCTAAAAATCAAATTTCTCTAGTTACAAAGAAGCAGTTCTTAACATAGAGTGGCATGTTCATGTGCTTTGAGAATTTCTTTTGGGTTGTGATAGCATATTCTCTTCTAGTACACTCATATGAAGGTTACTGACTGACTTCGTCTTGGTTCACAGCTATTTGCTTCCCGAGCATATGGGGCCATGCACCCTCAGGATCACATATTCAGCCCACACAGATCTGAGTGTGAAATTCCAGAGCCATCGGAGCAGGTGACTTTCTAATTGGGTTTTTTATACCAAGCCTTTGTTTGATGTCCGTTTCTTGATTGATTGACTGTGTATTTTACCATGGACATTTTTTGTTTATCAGGGACTACACTAATCCATACCTTCCTGTTGCTCCATCTGCTATAGATGGCAGTGGTCAGGTAAGGAATCAAAAATCAACATTTGCTTTGTTGTAATCACATCTACTGTTAGAATGAGGTGGGCATATTATTTTGTCTGCCTTATGATTTGATTGATTTGATCAAACATTGCATTGTACGCTGCAGTTGAGTGTTGGCTTGGATGGGAAAAAATTAGAACCTGAGAGCAATGTCCTTCTCGCATCAATAGAGAATATGCAGTATGCAGTAACATTGGATGTTCTTCACATGGTATTTTTTTATTTTTTTATTTTTATTAAATTCTCTCATCTGCATTCTTGGGTAAGCATGTATTTTAAAAGTTTGTCACCAATTTCGCCTGGTTCAGGTCTTTTCAGCTTTTGGACCTGTACAGAAGATAGCCATGTTTGACAAGAATGGAGGGGTCCAAGCATTGATTCAGTACCCTGGTTAGTAAGAGCAGTGAATTTTTCTGGATGAAGAATATCTTTCTTGCATTAGGGCAAAAAATATGCATGCATCTAATGAAGTGCATGTTGGTTGTCGCATTGCTGTTCATGCAGATGTTCAGACAGCTGTAGTTGCAAAGGAAGCTTTGGAAGGGCATTGCATATATGATGGGGGGTTTTGCAAACTCCATATTTCGTATTCGCGCCATACAGATCTTAGCATAAAGGTAATCACATCTGCTGCCCCCTGGTATTACGTTTATCTCAACAAGTTGCGACTATCCTGCGCTGTGGATGTACACTTTCTTGCTTTTGATACAAAAGGAAAAACTCCCTCTCCTTGGATCTGGTGTTACCATTTTCAACGTGACCATATATAAGTCACACCTGTTTGCAGTTGTGTTTTCTGTGTCATCATTCAGGGAATCTGAACTCTTGTTTCCCTCGCTTTGAAAGATAAACTTTAGGTGCTAGCATGATTTAAACTTAGTCCCTTTAACATGAGGCATTTTGTGTAATTTGTTCTTATATCATGAATTGGTGGGAATTTGAAAACTGAAGCAAGTGTTGTGAGCACTTCCTTTTGTGAGAATGTACTGATGTTATTTTAAGATAAAATAGTACGGAAGCCTGGTCATTTTAGTGAAGACAGTTCTAGAATCTGCTGTTTATTCATCTGTTATTCATTGATCATTCTGTGGGGGAGGTTATGATTTATTAGCCTGGTGAATTGTTAGGACTGGCTGGAAATAATTGTCTTAGTATTTTGTGCTGCATTTCAGTTTCTATGTTAGATATATACGGCGTGTCATAATAATTTTGTCTTGCCTTCGAATATATGCGAACATTAATTTGCTGATATTGTTCTCTTAGATTTTTACTTTTGAAGAGTAACAGAAGTAGGTGGGAGATTGTTAATTGACTTATATGCTAACTATTTTTCCAGGTTAACAATGATCGGAGCAGAGACTACACAATCCCCAACACCCCGATGATGAATCCTCAACCTTCAATTCTAGGGCAGCAACCGGCTTCAGCTGTCGGTGCTGCGCCCCAGCAGTATGGTGGAGTGTCGTATGCCCCGAATCCCGTGCAATCCACAATGCATCATCCACCCCTGCAGGCTGGGGTCCGGTTCCTCCAGCTCAGTCCATGCCTATGCAAGGTCACAACCCACCACCGTACATGCAACCGGGGACTGTGCCTTTCCAGATGGGCCCTGGGATGATGCATGGCCCGGGCCACCCTGGTTTGCCGCATCAGCCACCAATGCCTCCATATCAGTCACAATAGCACTTCTTTCTTCTCTTGGCGCTAAAGGTGTGATGGCCCTTAGTTGATGCAATTTCCTTGGGTCTGAAGCTCTGGTGGTATCCTTTTCTTAGTAAAATTTTTTGGGGAGATGGGTGTGGAGCTCGTGCTATGATGATGATACTATGTTTGGGAACTGTAACTTGCCATTTGATCCGGAGGTTTTAGATATCTACTTGTTCATCATAGAGATGATTGACTTTCTGCACCAATTCGTGAACCTGTATATGAGTTGGATTGGATCTCTCTCTCTCTCTCTCTCTCTCCTCTCCCTCTCTCCCCGCCCCCCGCCTTCCCCTGTGGCCGGATGAAAGTGACGATTCGACTATCCGGTCAAGCGTCGAGAGGAACTGAGTTAAGCTGATATACAATTGCTGTCAAAATTCGTTAGATGTGGCGAGTCTAATATTTGGAGCAATCCCACAAGATGAAATTAGTTACCGTCATCCGTTGATTATTTCTATGTTTTATTCTAATTATTCGTTGGCCGGAACAATCACCACTGCCATCAAGGTAAACTACGATCTATAAATATTGTCACAACAGCAGACGCCACCTGCCATCAACACCTAACCACTACAACAATTACGTGCTATTCCTGCCTGGGAGGTTGCGGCTGCCGTCGTTGTCAGCAGCTAACTTCTACTCTTTAGAATTTGACGAGGGAAAAACAGAAAGAATCTCGCATTTGTCAAGCACGGCAAAATGTTGTTCTGCAGATTTTGTTTCTAACTGAAATGAAAGTCATGAAAAGACCATCTAGACCAGAGAACATAAGTTGGTGAAATTAGTGTCAAACGGTCTTCTTCACTTCAATCTCTACGTATGTACTCCTTCCTTTTTCTTGTTAATGCCTTGGAACACGACGATGGCGAAAGTTTTTTTAGAAAGATGAGCAGAGGCTGCAAGGGATTTTACATTCATGTCCCGGAAGTAGGAAGTTTCCTTTATTCCCAATACAAGCAAATGAAGACCTAAAAAAGCCAAATTCATGCGACCTTCAACGTGAGAAAAGTTGAGGCCATAGGAGCATAGTATTACTAATGTCCTGTGTCTCGACTTTTTACATGACTGACAAACCACAGCCACAGGAATTGTGGTTTAACTATTCTCGAGTCAAAATATGAAAGAACAAATGAACGGTGAAATCCTCTAACTTAGAAACTGTTCCCTTCCGTCTGCAACTTCTGTCATTTTAGACAAAAATAGCCTTCACTTAGTCATCGATTTGGCAAGGTCCGACAAAAACGTATATACTTCTGTCGGATCCTTTAGAGAGTAATGAGCCTTCGTATCCTTAGGTACCGAAGAGACGACAATGGAAATACCTTGTCCCCTTCTCTCTATTACCTGCAAAAATCAGGTAAGATTACTCGTTAAACTATTTATTACCGATGGAAATCTAGCCATTGCACTCAAAATAAGGTTGAGAGCAGAACTTCATGATTTAGTGACTAGACTAGAACCTTGAAAGCGTCTTCATCAGTTCGGTCATCTCCTATGTACAATGGAAGGACGTCTCTAGAATTGCTGAGTCCTAAATTCTCGAGTAAATACTCCAGAGCATGTCCCTTGTTCCACTCTATACACGGTCGAATTTCCATGACCTGAAATTTTTGTCAGCAAAAGTATATGATTGAGCGTACAAATTGTGACGAAGAAAAAATGCAGTAACTTGAGGAAAAAGGCATACCTTTCTTCCCCTAGTTAAACAAAAATCCGGGTAGTTCTCTAATACAGATTTACTTTCTCCACCAATATGTCGTAATCCTGCACATTGATCGATTGAGCTATTGTTTCTTCACTCTTCTTCATATGCGATTGCCAACCAGAGAGTACTCACAGAGTAACAATGGCTCTGGTACAATGAAAGTGCATGAACAGACTCTTCTGTACCTCTTTACTGACTTGACGAAAGTGCACGGAGACGCAAAATCTGTTATCCTCGAGCCGGGCACCCTCTATTTTACTGGTGCTTTCCTCTAATGCAGTGAATATCTGTTGAAGGAAAATGTACGTCATTATCATACCACTGCTATCGAATAGGGACCAACTCCAAGTTTCAATGGTAGAAAAACCAGGTTCCTCGTTATTGAAAACGACAGAAACAGACAACCAGTTGAATTAGCTCACCTCTTGAATTGCGGGCAGGAACTTCTTTGCTGGTTGGAACGAACCTTCATTTCCCTGGGGGGCCAATAAAAGTTGATTATAATTCTAACAAATACCGACAGTGCGAGATTATCATTGATTGACTGAATTCTATAATAAAATCGTTACTGATAAATGAACTATACGCACGCTTGTGAGTCTCAATTACCTTTCGACTGAGCAGGGGAGGGTGCTTTCCACCAGATGTTAGTGGCCTTGTTGGAGCCATTATGTCCATTCCATGGCTTCCGGCATAGTAAACATTATCTAACTTTACAAACTGTTTCACCTAATAAAGGAGGAAGAATCACTATGATAAGCATGTGCTCCCATAGACTTCTTTCGGCACAGATGAGTTACATTTCATTCACATACCTTGTCTCTACTCCTTCCACTAATAATAGCAGTTGGGAAACGCTTTGAAACATCACATACAGCACCGCGCATCTGTAGTTGATGCAATACTAGTTAATAACAAGTGATTGGCAGAACAATTTGAACGTAGTGGGTAAAATATGTGATTACCTTATCGGACATAAATGCGAGGTCAGGGTCATTTACAATGGGAGAGAGGGTGCCGTCGTAATCTAAAAACACGACGATCCTCTTGCCCTTTGCCGCTTCCATCATCTTGTCAAACATGAGCAATGCTGATGGGTGTTGCTTCTGTTTTTTTTGGAACAACATGTGGAGGGAAAAGGAAGAGGACTTAGTTGTACAGTCATAATGCAGGGGAAAACGCCTGCTTATAGTGTAAAGAAAGCTTACCGTCCAGGACGAATACGCCACTTTGTCGTCAGGAGCTATCGGATCATTACCCACACCATTCTCCTCGCTCTTAGCTGTGGAGATTGCATGTACTTTGGGTCTATTAAAAACAGACCTCAGAAGTGCAATTACCACATTCACCTTTTTGAAAATGGCCTTCATCATATCTTTTCACTACATGTTGGCAAAAAAAGGAAAGTGCACATGGAATTAATCAAAGTTAAACTAGAGAGGCAACTACAATACTTTATAAACGCAACTACAGTGGTGTCTACTGTTGTCGATCAATACCCACTATTGTAGATTCTTATGACCGGTGAGTTATAAGTTAGCAAGCAGACCAGGCTAAAGGGCTTTTATTAGCACCGCCACACTCTATGTAGTTCAGCCCCATCAAGCAACCCGTCCAAGTCAGTGTTTTTTTTTTTTTTTTGAATCTTTTGACAAACTTTTATGATAATTCGATCCAATATGTGCACGGCTAGAAGTAGCATGATGATAAAGAATATTCAAATCTCCTCAAAACTTACCTGAGATCTCCTTTAGGTAAACCGAGTGAGTCACTCTTCACGCTTCTGCTTCTATAACTATACACCAGCAATTGAAACAGAAGATCTTATAATGAGGAAATTGAGAAAGGCAAAGCCTATGATCCGATAATGAGACCGACCACTACCAACTAATTCACAAGAAGGACAAAAAGGAGTTGTTCGGGTGAGATAGAGGAAAAGATAGCAAAAGAAGAGCGATGAAAATGGAAAGACAAAAGGGAATTGAGATGTCCCAACTGTCCACTGGTCCTAAGACCGACCAAAACCGACTGCAAGTCAATTGATGTTGAACCCACGTCCACTTTCGAAAAAGAACCTATGTATGTGGAGGTTCATGGCTCTACAAAAAGGGTAAAGAAAGGTGCTATTGTTGGACCGACACGTCTCACCGCGTGACACGGTTGAGAACGATCCGGTAAACGTTTGGTGTCCTGGGTACAAGCGTCTCTTAGCTAAGTCCAATCACGAGCACATATATTTGAGGATTAATACTTTGTGGAAAGTAAGAGAAGGGAAAAAGGGACGCAGTAGTGCACGGTCGTATTCAAGGGGGACTCCCAAGGCAGTTTTTTCCGGTTTAATTCTCTCTCTAGAAAGGCTAATGTATCACGATGTTGGGTTACAAGTGTCACGAAACAATTCCTGGGATGTTCCCAAGACGAGGTCGGTTTAAGAAGGGTCGCTTTCCAAAACCAAAGTGGGATGGCTTTTGCGGAGAAAAGTACATGGTCGAGTGACTCAACATTGCATGGATGGCTATGCAATGGATGTTGATTTCTCTCTCGTTGGGGGTTTGCGGTCAGAGCTGATTCAGTTGATGCCGACATGAACGAGACTAACTACGGGGGAGTTTCATAATCTCACCCCCACATTGCATGACACGTTCAATGAATTGAAGGCGTGTTTTGTCAGTCTCGTATGTCCTACATTAACTAACCAAACCGTCCTATCCTAACTAATCTTCCCTTCCAATCACACATAATCCAATGACCGACATCCAACTTCTCTTGCTCTCTCTCTCTCTCTGTGCATGTCGCTTTCCGATAGTGTGAACTTCATACAACTGTCAGCTGGGCATACAATAACTTCATTTCTCACAATATAATTGAGTATGCGCTACCTAAACTCGGTGTATACTTTTTCTTCAATGAACAAAACATGAAAGAGCACTTCTGCACGTGACTCATGGGATGATGACAACCTAAACTCCATGAAAGTGGTCCGGGTTTAGCTTTTTTAAATTAGTACGACGTCTGTGCAAAGATCCAGAAGACTTTAACTTATGAACTCGATTAAGTGATGTCATGGACTACGCACAGTCTAATTCCAAGAGAAAGAAAACAAAAACTCATCGGGTATCCCCACATCAAGCGGGGCCTCGCGCGAGACAAAAACCAAAAGGAGCTGAACCAAAAGCCTCCACCTGCCACGAAATAACAAAACACGTGTATCCCGCGAGGCCATAGATCGACTCGTTCGCCCTTTTTCATTTCGACAAAAAGGACTTGACTTTTTGAAAATCTGGACCCAGTCCTAGTGTGAAAAGCGAAGATACATGGAAAAAGCAATAAAAGGAAAAAGCTCTCTTCGGGAAATAAAGTAAACAAGAACCAGACAAAACCCTTCTTCACGCGTCCGACGAACACTGGCCAGCCAGAATGTCCAGACCTCTGGATCGCTGTTCGGTCGACGCATCGACACCTGGTTTCTCAAACTTTTTAAGCCCACAGGTAGAAAAAGAAGGCCACCCACCGAACCCGACAACACTGGGGAACGACCAAAAAGTCTCCGTCCTCGTTTCGAAGCAACTACTAATCTGCGAAAGTACAGATTTTCATGTCGAGACAAGACATGCCCTTGTTTAAAGACTACACATGGACGCAGGACACTGGCACTGAATAGTCAGGGTATGAACGCGGTATTCGGGAGAAGTTGACTGATGACTTAGTCGTAATAACCTAGCAAAGAAGGTGGTCCGAAGTTTAGCAGAACTTTCGTTGGAGAAACTCAATTGTGTTTAGGTGAAATATCTAAATCGTCTTCAGCTTTTGAAAGTGGAATCATGCAGGACGTATTGGCAAAATGACAGGGTGAAACAGAGCACCTTTGGGAACAAATTAGAAGTAGCCCAAGACGAACCCATCACATTCGAAAATCCGAATAACTGTAAACTACATACGCCCGATCGACACGATAGGGCGTTAGACGTGTCTCGACTCGTGATACGGGTGATTTTGTCCTCTGTTAGAGACCTACAATGTGAGCTAATTCTTTTCCACTATATACAGAAGGGAAAAGGTCAAGAAGCCAACAGCAAGAAGCCAACAGCGAGGAGGAGGGAAACATAGGACTCGAGAGTTGTGCTGAATTTGATCATTTGTTGTTTACTAGTCTTACATTGATTGAAGTGAGCGGTGATTCGCGGGTGCATGCACCGTAGGTCGGTGCTGTCGCCCGGCTACTACTCGCCCACGAGCCAACATGCGTAGAAAACCGTTTTTTTTTAGGTACTGGTCCTCTCACAGAGCGAGTCCACTTTGATGGGCCCCGCACCAACCAACCAACTAACCTAACCGAACCGAACACCGAACCGGTCGGCGGGCACCCAGCCGCAATCCCCCACCGCCCACCTGGCGGTCCCTGCCGACAAGCCCCTACGTGTCGTCCGACACGGCCGTTCAGTCTCAAACCGGGGGTCTTTTCGCATTTCCCTTTTTCCTCTGTCCGCCCGGGTGGTAAAGTCCGGTCAACTGGGCCCCGCGATCAGAACCACATGGGGGCTCAGCTCCGTGACACGTGTACGGCGTACAATGCACTAGACTTCTTGGCCTTATATTCTTTGGCAAGGCGATCAAACTATAGACTACCTCTTATACTTCCCCCTCAATTTCGACACAGTAATCAAGTTAATGAAAAAGGCACGAGATTTTCACAAATTTTGAGAAGGTAACTAGTAAAGTGACTTAATCTAATCTATCGTATCATAGCACACTTAAGTAGATTAATTAGTTCATATTCATAAAAATACGTAAAATGACTCATTGAATAAAATTTTGATAAGTCAAAATTGATTTTCCGTGAAAAAGACCGGAGGTGCATTCTGAGTTTGTTAAGTTACACATGCTTTGACGAAGCTCTTGGGATGTCAATTTCATGGTAATGTTCTATGAATCAACCTGTGCAGTTGAGTGCTTGTTATATGAGTCTTTTAGTCAAGATTAGGGAATTTTCCACGAAGGATTCCTAACAAATGACGGCGTCGATCCACGTCGATGATAATGGAGGAAAGGCCGGAGAAAGGTCGGAGCAGCAACCAGAGAGAGCGTGTCCTCCTCCCTCGCCGCAGCGTGTGACCACTAAGCCGAAGCCGAATGGTGGGGAAAGGACTAAGCGTGCGCGGGGACGTCACGCGCTAGCGAATCGAGCATGTGGAAGACAAGGCAAGAATGATGCAGCCGACATATTAAAAAAAAAAAGTGGTGGAATAAAACGATGGCCAACCGGCTCTCGTTCCCTTCGCAGTCGTGCTGACACTCGACACACCGTCGCTTTCATCATATAAAAAAAAAAAAAAAAAAAAGGAAGGAAGGAAGGAAGAAACGAAAGAGAGCAAAGACAAAGAAGAAGAAGAAGGACAGAAAAGACTAGCGCGGGTCAATGCTATACAAAAACCCAGAAAAGAAAAGAAAAGAAAAAACACGAACGAGAACTCAAGATCCCGCGCCAATCGAGTCAATAACATTCAAGACTGCGACAGAATGCAGAGAGAGAGAGAGAGAGAGAGAGAGAGAGAGAGAGAGAGCACTCACGGAATTACAATGCTCGTCGTCGCCGGCCGAGGCCTCGTTGCTTCACAACTCAAAAACCCTCGCGAGAGCTTCCTTCAATAGAGAGAGAGAGAGAGAGAGGGAGAGAGAGAGAGACTGTGTCGTCTTTTTACTTGTATGGGCTGCGTTGATGGTGCTGGAGCGATGAGGGAGACTGAGGTGAGGGAAGTTAACGTGAATTTATAGAGAAGGGCTGCAGGAAGAGAGAGAGAGTGAGAGAGAGGGAGGGAGGGAGGAGGTGTCCCTTGCTGAGAGACTTCGCCTTTTCACTTTTCTTTTTTTTTTATTTATTATTATTTTATCATTATTGTTTTTAATATTCGATTCGATGAAATTGCTTTTTGCCCTTGCGAGCGCCTGCCGCACGCGATTGACCAAAACATCCTCTCCCCTGGCCTTTTTCCTCCTGTCCCTACGTGTCGAGTTCCAACCACGGAACGAACACGTCCGTCGACCCTTTTGAAAAGGCCCCGCAGGACAGAGAGGAAATTTATCTTATGGAAACGTAATTAAAGGTTTAAATAGTGCTAATTATGAGCGCTCACTTATAGCAAGCTAATCAAATATGGTGGCAGCGATAGTCCCTCCGCCATTAAATGATACGTCAAACAGTTCTTGTTTTGTGCGCCGTCGACAATAGTAAAAAAGTTTTCACGGACTTTGTTTATAAGGATGGTCGTAAGATTCGCGCCGAAAGTTTAGGGAAATTATAGTTGGTTCATTAACATAATTTTGTGCTAATAATTGTCGAAAGTGTTCTCGCATAATCAATACCGAATAGAGAGTCACGATTTCTTATGAACTGCCTATCGCGCATTGATCATTTCCGATACTTTTTCAAGATGTTGCGAGGAAAAAAGAAAAAGGGTACCAGGAAGTTTGCTATGAGTTTCTCTGCTCCCTACCTCCCTCCCTCCCTCTCTCTCTCTCTCTCTCTCTCTCTCTCTCTCTCCAGCCCTTTTGGTGGTGCAATAATGCAGCTTTCTTAGGGAAATATTCTAATTCACGTAGTGAAGTCATCTATCTCACATCAAATGGTCTTCTCTTTGATGACATGCAGTTCCAAATGTGATCACATGTAATTAGATTTCTTGCATAATAAGTCATGGTACCTTTTTGCTAGTGAGCGAATCTTTAAGACAATCTGCATTCACACCACAAGTCTTGATCATCCATAACCATGTTACTAACTGCTGCTCATTATAGTTCTTATTGCATAAGAGCAGCTAATGAATCATGTGATTCGTGCAGATCGCTTACCCAATGTGTTCAAGTTATACCATAACTGCACAAGATAAGAGGGTGATTATACTTAGTATCCTCATTAATTATGGCTGTGGATTTCGCTTTTCCCGAAAAGAATCTGCTGGCAATAAGCTCTTTTTCCCTTCTCTGCTAACGAAAGATTCTTATCCTATGCCTCCAAAGCATAAGTTTGATCAACTTTTACTCCCTTGCTCTCCGTTGCGTCGACTTTAGGGTATGGACTCAAGAGAAGAAGGAAATCCACTGTCCCTGGTCATGAATCTAACGATCAAACTTGACAGCTCTGATGTCAGTTGGAAATAATGTGGTCATCTGCTGGGCTCACGTGGTCCTTTTCTGCATGAACTTCGCGTACTATTCCACGTCAAAAGTATTCGACGTTTATTTCATTGTGCGTTATTCCTTTGACGACACAAGTACGATAGACCCGACAACAATGTGGAAAGGGAAAAAGAAGGAAAAAGAAGAAAGCCACCGTGCATGCTCGATAGCCGATCTTTCCAATAATACATGTGATATGGGCCAAAGGTTTTACATTTTCATGCTGTAACACTTTAATGATTTAGGTCCTCTCTGTATTTAGAGACCGAATGGACTTCTTCGATCTATCTCTTTGAGTGTTCGCATCATCATCATCCCACTCGATGCCATCGTATATCTCTGTTGTCGAGCTTAGCTATAAGCGACACCAACAGGCCGCCCTGTGCCCTCCTTCTTGCTCCTTCACTTTACTGTGAATCTCTCCCTCTTCTGTCTCTCTTTGTCCTGTTCGTGCGAGGTCGCAACCCCATGCAACCCTAGATCGACGTAGTAGACTAGCCTGTATGCGCATGTTTTGTTCACTGCTTCGGAAAGAACTTACCAAGGCCCTAATAGATTTCATTA
Source organism: Eucalyptus microcorys (assembly GCA_014182515.1). Lineage (NCBI taxonomy): Eukaryota > Viridiplantae > Streptophyta > Magnoliopsida > Myrtales > Myrtaceae > Eucalyptus > Eucalyptus microcorys. The sequence continues at coordinate 2,730,388 of CM024572.1, forward strand.
GGAAATCGTAAGATTCAGAGAAAAGCCCTTTCCTTCGAATGAAAAAGAAGGGAAACAGCACGGCAGTTGCATTGCGCAAGTTGTCAGATAATGTTGACCAAACTGAAATCCCCCATCGATACGGCACAGTCAATGCACATTACTTTCAACGTCTAAATTCACGAGAATCTGCGTTAATTATTGTTCCTTGTAACGCGAAACATTCAATGCAGAGAGACTTTTGGGGAAGAGATGAATATGAGACACGAACAGAAAAGCTTGTCTCATTAACAACCGATGTAAGAAAATCATCTGCAGTTGGTTTCGTTGTCGTCTTGGATTTGAATACTAGGTCACATGTAAGAAGAGGACGCCGCATGTGAGCAGACCTGTGGCTATACTGGGGCAGGATTCACACACTATCCTAAGGATAAGAATCGAATCCAGGATTTGAAGCTTTTGCTTCATAAGGTAACCCATGCATGTCGGATATCACTGCTACCTTAGACAGAATGGGATCTCGTTATTTTCATTTGGGTGTCACCAAACATACTAAATCTCCACGGAAGCTTTCAAAAAGAAAAAACTTCACGTTGCATAAAATTGTTTGAAGGGAAAGGGTCATGATTCATCAGGTACACGATATTCTCTTTTCTTATACTTACATTATTTGGTAAACGATTATTTTAAAAGAATATTACGTGTCCAGACCCGTTAAGGTACTTGATTAATCCGATTGGCCCATCACACTTCTCATATTTCACGAAAATTCCAGTTATTACAACAGTCTTGCGGGTCGACCTATCTCAAAATCCCACATTTCATGGTAAATGTATTGTGTATCTTCAATGTTTACTTACCACAAATCTACACTAGAAAAACAAAAAGGGATTTGATCTTTAATTTGGTCAACATGGGTCGGGATCAAATTGATAGAACATTGTACTATCGAGTTTTAGACAAATCAGCTGGTGAATGAGTTCTAACGTAGAGCTCACTTTACCTTGCGTACAGACAGACCATGTATGTCCAAGATCTCTCAATATTTTAAATAGAATTAAGCAAAGAACGAAGAGAGACGGACATCACACCGACATCTTTTTCCATAGAAGAATGTTTGCAATTGCCACTTGCCAATGCAAGAGAAGACACTCTTTATCTGGTCCAATTAGGTGGTGCTTAGGTGAATATTATTTTCTTGACTTCGGGTTCTGCCTTCAATTTTTTAATTAGACTTGTCGCTTGGCATTCAAAGCCAAAGTTGGCCCCCTCAAATAATGATATAAGAAAGTTAGATTTGACCGGCTAAATTAATGCTAGAGCCATTGAAATTCCAAGTCTTTGCACTCCAAAAGTGGGGACATCCCCTGGCATAAATTTGAAAAATTACCCGAACCGCTCAACCACTAGAAACTATCATGTTTGTCATTAAAAATTTCATGTAAAGATTCGCAAATTTAAAACTTAGAAATCGGTTTTGTTTTGTTTTGTTTTTGTTTTTTTTTTCCCGACTATCGCAATTCCTTTCTCTGTCCTAAAAATCGACCATCAAGACCATGCTTACCGTGCTTTTGTTTACATGGTAGGTAATATGACTTGTTTTGGTGGTCATGGACCTTTCTTATCCCAAAAGCTTAATTTAAAAGGGTGAGACTTTCTTTCATACTTATAAACTAATCACCAGTTTTTTTCACAATTAATGTGGGACAATCTTTAACAATCTTTTTCCCACACACATTGAGCTTGATCTCCCCCTCACATATCAAGGGCGGTTGAAGGCACAATCGACAACCTCAACAATCTTTCCCCTCACACATTGAGCCTGGGTCTCCCCCTCACATTGAGGGAGGAAAATTACCAAAAAAAATCCTAAACCTATTACAATTGTGTCAATTTAGTCATAAACTTATTTTTTTTAACCAATTGAGTCCTAAAACTTTTACAATTATTCCCAATCAATCCATTCGGCCAAAATTGGCCGGCCGGTGAGCTTTTTTTTTTTTTTTTTGATAATATTTTATTAATTTTTTCTATCTTTTTTTCCTTTTTTTTTTTTTTTCCCTCCTCCCTCTTCCTCCCTCCTCCCTCCTCCTTCCTTTGGCTTTGGTGACCGGCTAGAGGGCTGGCTGGTTGGGCTAGCTCGCCTCACCGTCGCTAGGTGAGGGCAAGCTTGCCCAGCCACTGGCGGGGTGAGCCCTCGCTGTCGCTGGGTCTAGCGAGGGGAGCCCCGCCAATCAGCAAGCTCGCGCCCAACGATGGCAGGGCGAAACCCTGCCGGATCTGGCGAGCCCTGCCGGATCTGGCGAGGCGCTTGCCCTGCCGGATTTGGTGAGGGGGGCTTGCCGTTGCGTCTGGCAAGCCCCCACTATTGCTGGGCACGAGCTCGCATTGTGGTAGTCGGGCGAGGCGAGCCCTTGCTAGATCCGGTGAGGGCTCGCCTCGCCCGATGACCTCGAGGCGAGCTGGTCGGTGGCTGGTCATTGGAGCCAAAGGAAGGAGGAGGGAGGAGGGAGGAAGAAGGAGAAGGGGAAAAAAAGAGGAAAAAGGAAAAAAAGATAAAAAATTAATAAAATTAATAAAATATTTCAATAAAAAAATATTATTAAAAAAAAAGCTTGCTGGCATCGGCCGGCTGCCATGTCAACGTCAGCTGGTCAATTTTAGCTGGATGGAGCCTAGGTAGAAGGAACAATAGCACGTAACTCTTCCGTGTGACTTACAATAGCATGTAACTCTCCCGGGTAGAAGGAACAATAGCATGTAACTCTCCCGTGTGACTTTTTTGGATCCAAACTTGTTGGCAACTTGGATTTTAAAAGCTAGCTCAAGGGGTGAGACTTTCTTTCACACTTATAATCCTACCACCAATCTCTTTCACAATCGATGTGGGACAATCTCAATAACTTATAGTAGGGGCAAGTATGACAAATACACCATGTTGAATCATATTATTATTTTTTTTTTTGAAACTTAAGACTATAATATTTTACTTATAGAATGAGACTATAATGCATATCTCCCGGCAACAGTGTATATTTAACACCCCATGCGTTGTAGAAAAGAAGAGGACAAGTCATTGTCTCTCCTTCCCCGTAAAATTCCTCGAAACCGACCGAAAGGGATTGAAGAAATTGCCTGAGAAACTTCTCCGAAGTTCCAACTCATTGAATCATGTCTTCGGTCGTATTTCGTACGGCATCGATCGGTCAACGTGTTACAACCCCAAGGGGGCAAACGAGGGTGCACTTAGGAATCTCCGTCTGGGGTAAACAACCTAAGTAAGGCCAACCGGTATCATCGAGCAAGACAGCACCATGCAATTAGCGTCAAACACGCAAACCACTTAATTTAATCTGACACTTCTATCCTATGTTTTTTCAGTAAGGAAAACGATATAATTTCTGCATGAATCACACTGTATTAGTTCACTGTTGCGCGTACAACTTTGGTCCATGTAATAGAAGAATAGAGAACCCTCGTACGACATGCAACTTTGGCACATGCATACAAAGTTTTTTCCTGAGGGGCACCGTATGGAGTAACAGCTCTCTCTACCGTTTTGTTTATTTTTTTTATTTGGAAGAGAATTATATTAATTCCATAGAATCAATCTGGTCGGCTAGAAATTGTCGGAGATTTGACTAGGAAGAGGAGCGACAAAGTACAATGTTGACTTGCTTGTCGCTGCTTTTACTTTGGAGCGTCAAGTTTGGGATTACCACGGTCGACATATTTGAAATGTGAACGAATCTTTGGTGCTTGGAAGTCAAGTGAAGACTTGGACTGGTGGCTTGAATTTTATTCAATTTGAAACTCGATTGATGCGTATGAGAGCAGTAAATTAAGCCATGAATTTGTGGAGTGTATGTCTTGAGTGGGAACTACAAAGAAAAAGTCCCAAATTTATGAAAATTGTGCCAATTTAGTCTTAAAATTTTTGTATTTGTGTTGATTTAGTCGATTCATCCATTTTAGCCAACTGACCTTGATATGGATAATTTTTTATATAATATATTTTTGATTCTTTGTTATTAAAATTTTATTTTTTATTATTTATTTATTTTTTTCCTCCTTCTTCCTCCTTCCTCTAGCCGAATACTAGCTGGAGATTGGCTTGAGGAAGAAGGAGGAAAAAAAAGAGAAATAAAAAATAATTTTTAAAAAAAATATATTATTAAAAATAATTCACATGAGCGTTAGCCGGCTAAAATTGAACTAATGGATTAAATTGTCACAAATGTAAAAATGTTTAGAACTTAATTGATAAAAAAAGATTCATAATGCAATTAACATAATTGCAATATATTTATGATGTTTTTGGTAATTTTCCCTTTCTCAAGTTTGAACCACTAAATAAAATGTGACGTAAATAGGTTTTCCAGTTTGAGTAGATTTTCTTATTCGAGTGCGTATTTAGTTTAAATGATTTTATAATTTGAGTAGCTTTTTTTGAAAGGGTTTCCTATTTGTGATATCATTTATGGAAGAGATAGAATTCTACTCAGTTAATGCACGCTAAAGCAAACAAGAAGAGTGTTAGGGTTATTTGTTTTTGTGAGTTTTATGATGATTCTCTGCAAGAGATTATGACATAACATGGTTTGTTTTGGTAATCAAAAAATTAGTTTGGGATAAATTTATGACAAGTGTATTAATTTTGGATTTTTCATGATATTAATCCTTAAATAAATATAAAAAATGAAATCCACATAGAATAACATGACTTTGGAACGAAATAATGCTACTAGACACTTAATGAATCTTTCATATTATAAACGCTATTCCATAAGGATTATTAATCTCTCAAACAGATTAAGTATCTTATTTAGTTATGGTAGGCTTTTCTAGTAGATTTAATAATGTACTTATCGTCATCTTGTTAAGGGGAAAAAGATTCTTCCTCCTTTGCCCACAAAAAAAAAAAATAGTTTTGGGAGAGGACCGGTTCTTAGTTTTTGGAAACGGGAAATCGGTGGACGCCAAGCCTTTCGCCATGAAGGGCATTGATTTTTTTGTTTTTGGGGGGAGGAACTTGGACCGGATGCTGAGGGAGGCAAGGGTCTGGGAGATCTTGTGGTCAGTGAAGCCAAATTTGCTGACGCCGGTGAAGAAGATAATGCTGCCGGTGGAGGAGGATTTGAGGAGGAGCGTCTACGTGAAGCGAAAAGTCTGAGGGAGTTTGAGGGAGTTTGAGGTTCTGGAAGAAGTTGAGGTGGCTCCGCTGAGATTGGAAGAGGTTGAGGAGGGTGGATTCGTCGATGGCAGTGGCTATGTTCTTTGCTTGATCCAAGAGTGAATCTGGGGTTGAAGGAGGGAGGTCTACGGAGGAGAGAGGAGGGAGAGACCTCATTCTTCCTTCTTCTTCTTCAAAAGTTGAGAAAGAAATTTGAAGATCTTGCGTTTGGTCCAATTTAGGTGGTTTGATCGATCCGGTTCCTACTTTGAAATTGGGAACTGGAATGCCCGTCACTGGTTCCACTTTTATGGAATCGGGAACTAGAGCAGCGTCTCTAGAAATCGGCTAGTTTGGTTCGATTTGGGCTATTCTCAGTTTGGGTGGTTTCCATTGCAGCCCCTAGAAAATAAGCTTTTGAGATAGTCGACTTGGATTGGCTAATGGAAGCTTTTGGCAAAGAACATTGGAAAAAAAAAAAAAAAAAAAAACTCATGACGCGTTTGATACACGAAAAGAAATAAGGTAATAATGAAATAGCCTTCCATGAGAATAGAAAATGTAGGAATAGTAAATGAAGGATAATAATAAAATAACTGCCAGTAGTTTGGTTTGTAGAATGGAATATAATTTCAAGACCATCATATCATTTTTTTTTTACCATTATACCATATAAAATAAGTTAGGAATAATAACAAATTCTCATAATACTTTAGATGATAGATAATTGGAGCTTAATTTGTTTTATTGTCGTAGTTTTAAAAACCATAAATAAAAAGATCTGACAATTTATAAATTATTGTTATATTTTAATGTAAAATAGTAAATAGTTAGTATAGTAGTAAGAAAGCTAGTGTAATCATTATCTTCCAATAATAATTAAGTAATACTATAACTGTAGACAATATAAAAGATCTAATCATTACTATAATTCAATAATTATATTATCAGTGGTCTAATTACACTATAGTTGTCATTTAATTATTGTAATTAGAGCACATATGGTTTTGGTATTATATGAATATCTATAATTAATTTGATTAAAAATTATTTTATCACAGTATGTATTTTCTAGCAATTGCTATATATTCTAGTAATGCATCATCTAATTATTGTGATATCTAAGATTTATTAAATATTGCAATTATTATCTCACAATTAGATAATGATATTAAAATATTTGTTTTATATATATATATATGGATCAACAATTATGATGCGGTATTTTAAAAGATGTGCATTTGAATTTTTTTCGGTCGATCTATTACTATTCTAATTCTCACTCTCAAACTTTTACTTTGCTTCTTTATAGGGTATGGGAGTCGAAATTCACATCTAAAACTACGTTGTCTTTACCCCAATCTTCTTTGAGAAGATAAGGATTCGAACTCTCCACCTCTCAATTTCCATGTGAAAAGGGTTGTTTGCATTTGAATTTTAAAAAATCGATTTCATTTAGAATTTAAAATCTTTTTGATTGAATGGGAACCTTTTTATCCACGCTAGTTGGCATAGTTGGTAACATTTAATATGAAATAGTACCCATCAAATTAAAAAGATAAACATAAAAATAACCTAACTTTGAAAAATCTCAAGTACATGATTCCATTCCCAACTAGAAAATGGAGAATTGACACGGAGCTTCTCTCTTTTCCACTTGGCCCAATACTTGGAATCGAACATCTAAAACCCAAACAAGAAAAAGAAAAAAAATAATACGTGAGAAAGTTTTTCCAATTCTGCCATAATTGTCCTTGTCGATCATTGATTTAATTGCTAAGAAAACATCACCATGGCGTTTCTAACCCCAAAGTCCGTCAAATATATAGACTTTAACTATATTTAAATACCTTTGTCGATGCCAAAATAACCTCAAGAGGAACAGAAAAGGCAAGACACTAGCAAGCTACAATAATTAGTGTGGACGCAAATTTTAGGTTTAATCGAAAAGAATCTAAACTCTAAATGAAATTGGACTTTTAAAATTTCAAAATGTACACTTTCTAAAAACATGGCATCATAATTGTTGATCCCCCTCTAATTGCGCGCAAAAAGAGTGCCAAGTTTTGACAAATTTTATATCACTTGCAGGTGGGGGTAATTAACGAGTGGACGGCTTGCTCCGAGTCAAGCTTGGGCGGCACTCTTGCATGAGAAAGTCTGACCCGCGCGACTTTAATAGCCTGGTCCCACCATATATAAGCTTTATCTTATTCGCGGGCTTGGGCATGTTCTTACTTGACTGGGTATCATATAAAATTATAATGGATTATTTCATTTTTTTTCATTATAGTTGATTGAGAAAGTGGTTTGGACGGTGGAGTCATGATGGACGTGGACCAAAGGCTTAGTTGATAAAAAGCTGCTCAGAACTTGTGATTGAAGTTACCAACAGGGTAAGGCACAAGTTATTACTTTTCATGAATTAGTCTCTCACATTGCATTGCATCAAGGTCGCCGATTCTCTTCAATTAAAGAGGTCAATAATCGCGTCGCTTTTTTTTTTCCACACATATACTTATAGGCCTGCGATTCGATAGATAGGTGCATACAGCTGTAAATGGATGGTGACGAAACAGCCCGAAACCTAAAAATTCATGTAGGGATCGACCCTGCATCGCCACATATGGGTATCGTCTTTCTATTATGAACAATGATTAATGCTGAGAACTAGTCGAGTATTCAAGATCTGGCAAGAAAATTTAACATCAACTGGTTCGTGCATCGATTTCCCGGATGCTCCTATCGTTCACGAGAGTAACTAGTCGAAAACCTCAACATCAATTCTAAGTTGTGAAGCTGACTTGTAATCACGCTCGTGGTCGAAAAATGACGACGAGCAGGGCTGAATCTATCTGACTAGCTAGCTCCACATCTCGTGCCCCACAGTAATCTTGCTCGTCCTTCGTTGGAAGCACAAGCGATGACAGAGGGGCACACGTGCCAATTTCGCAAGTTCCGAACCTCATCGCAGGTGGACACCAGGCTGCAAACGTCAGGGACCTTTTCAACCATCGACTTTTAATGGCTCGAAGCTTGAACCACTTGGATTCAAACCGTCTTTGCTTTTTCTCTGAAGGTGTTCATGTTATTTAATGCGGTTTAGCAAGAAATTCTGCGTTCATTCCCCTTACTTGGTTTGGAGTTTCCACCGGCGATTCTCATCCTGTGTCATGGCGGTTTTGTTCTTTTGCCCATCGGTGCATTCAACTGGTAGTGAATCAAATCAGATAATAGCGAGTAAGATGATATTAATCTTATGTATCGATCAATACATTTCCTAGTACAGACAGACACAGTTTGCCTATCTGGAAAAATGTAAGACCCCATTTGATGTCTCAGCATTGAGCGAACACAAAATTCTCATTATATTTAGGGATTGAGCTTGTACATCATATTTAGGCTTTTATATTGTTTTAGGCTTTTGCATGATGTGCATGATTGGGACTTGTTAAGTAGAGAGGAAGATTGAATAACTGAAGATGATCGTTTTCTATCTTGCCCTTAAGCTCGAAATGAGATGTGAAAATTCAAGTTTGTCTATGTCGATTCAACTGATTAATGATGCTTAAAATTCTGTGCTGACAGTCTAATTATATAGTTTTGGAAACTAAAATAGTCAGGTATTAACTAATATAGCTTCATGGGAACAGTGTGTACGGACTTGCCGAGATCATAGTATCCATAAAATAAATGCAATATAATTAAGGATGAAACCGAGTAACCATAGCAATGCACCCTAGTGACATCAGGAACACTCTGGAACAGAACATAGCATCGATATCTAGTATCTGCAAAACTGCATGCTCTAGGAAAATCCCATAGGCAAAAAGCGCCACTGTTTTAGATTCCATGAATCATATTGCCGAAAGTTTGCGAGATCCATTTGAGGCCTTCCGCTTGGTATTTTGACAGTAGTATGACCATATCTAGGGCTTGCAAGGAGAATAATGGATCCTGGTTCAAATAACATAGGTGCAAGGGAGAAAGTTCTAAAACAGAGATTCGATGCAGACAATGAATGAGACAAATTAAGAAGCATCTCGCCAGTAGTCATTGCATGAACATGTTCAGTCCGTGCAATGGTGGAACTGGTTTGCCTCCCTTATGACTATAGAACTTCTGGTTGCCATGGAGATATACTTGATCGCAGAATGACAATCTCTGCAAATGCTAAGATTCTTAGACGCCCAGATGGGTTTCAGACTGGAGGTGCTTATAAGGCCAAAAACAACAGCAATTTTTTCACTGTGCTCAAATATCATTCCTTTTGTCCCTCCTCCACATCATAAAGAACAACTTCAGTATCCAGAAGATCACCAAGTTTCTTTATTCGACTAGCCAATTGGTCCTGTTTGTCACAGATCTCCTGAGCCTTTGGGTGTGACATGTCACCTGTATAGAACTTTTATTTTTTCACTTCAATCCAGCTACAACCGGGTTCTTTTGTAAGATTTTTCAGTTTCATCCTCTTCCTGATTGCTACTGCATCTTCTTATAGACCAGTTGATGCATGCGCATTTGATAGCAAAACAAAAGCGGCAAGGTCATCTGGCTCCTGCTCAAAAATCATTGCTGCCGATTGTTTTGCAAGTACAACATTGGCATGAACTCGGCAAGCTCCGAGAAATGTATGCCAGACAGGTGTATCAGCCCTGAAAGGCAATGATATTATAAACTGAAGGGCTTCTAAAAGGGAGCCTTGTCTGCCCAATAAGTCCATGCATGCATAGTATTCGATTCTGAGCATGAATCCATGTTCTGTTGATCTAGAGTGTTTCCATCCATCAGATATCAAACCCACATGGCTACAAAAGGATAAGACCGCAACATAGGCGATCTCATTTGGCCTCACCATGGCCTCAAGCATTTTATGGAATGTGACCAGAGCTCTCGTTGCAAAGCCATTTTTTGCAAAACCAGTGATCATTGAAGTCCAAGTTTCAACATTTTTCCCTCATCTCACGGGAAACTCAAAAAGCAGCTTCTGTGTTTCCACACCTGTGAGATCAAACCATTGAGAATGCACTGATTTGAGTCGAGCCCTGATTTGCTTCCCCTCACCAATAGCGCCAATACAGGCAGCTCCACTTAAAAGGCTGGAAAATGTAAAAGCATTTGTCCAATTCCTCTCTCCTCAAACTCATGTAGAAGTTCAAAGGCTTCATTAGACTCCAAACTTTTGGCAAAGACATCTGCAAGGGTATCATAAGAAATCAAATTCTTTTCAAATAGTGCACCAAAAGCTCTTCAAGCATATGATTGTATCCCCCACAAGTATCAAATGCAAAGCACATTTTTATAGCTACAGCGTATATTTGTATCCCCATGTCTATTATCACAAATACTTCCACATGCCTTGAGAACACTAGCTAATGTGAAATGGTGCTCATTTCTTCAGTTTGCACATGTCCTGTGATTATCGGTGTCCAAGACATCACGTTGCAATCTTGCATTTGATTAAACACCTTTCTCAAATCATGAATTGATCCACTAGCCACACATTTCACGTACATGTCCACCAAGCCGCATCTAACACAGACATCTGAAGCCAGTCCTGGCCATATAATCAGGAATGCAATTGCACCCCAAGGGATAGTAACACCAATGCTGAATATGCCGACAAAACAGCTGTAAGTGTAAATTTATCTGGCACAGCCCACTCCCCGACATATCCAAAAACAAATCAACAGTTTTATTTGAACAACCCAGCTGAGTACATCTGGTCATCATCAAAATCTACACAACCACATTCCTCTCGGGCATTTTCTCAAACAACTTACGAGCTGAAACCAAATCAGCACTACCCTGCGAAAACATGTCAATTGCTGCACACCCGACACACACATCAGAATCAAGATAGCCGCTTTTGATTATATACTCGAAAACCTATCGCCAATTGATGCATTCTTCGGAACCGAACAAGCCCGAGGGGAAAAAAAAACCATCTTCAAGCCTATGAACGAAAGTATCGACATTTCTTTTTTTTTGGGTCGAAGTATCGACTGCTTCAAACGCGATGTGGTTATTGGCAAAGCAAGAGATCATGGAACTCCAAGAAACCAAAGCCCTTTTATTACCCATGTCCCTAAAAGTCCTCTCCGCCTCAGCGCAGTCATTGCATTTTGAGTAGAGACTGATAAGCGAGTTGAGAACCACCGAGTCGGGCTCAGCTGGGACGGAGCGAGCGACCGATGGACGCGCCTCCCGCGCGCGAGCCCTCGGGAGCGAATGCAGGACTTGAGGAGGAGAGAGAGAAGGTGAGGAGTTCGGGATGGGACCCATCACGGCCCACGGGACATGAGGTCGAGATGGGAGACTGCTCCGCGGAGTTGGCAGACATCGAGGTCGGTGACCAGGCGGCGGTCGAGGGGCGAGGGAAGAGAGAGAGAGAGAGAGAGAGAGAGAGAGAGAAATACATTGCATTATACAAGTCGAGCTTGGTCTGAAATGTCAGGAAACAAGAGATGAAAACAGATAGCCAAAGAGGCAATTCTTCTGCAAAACACAGGATGCTTCAAAAGCTAAAATCACGATTTACATAGTCAATTATGCTTCGGATGGAACTACGTTTATTTGGCGTTCATTCAAACCGGAAAGAAAAGAAAATCATACAATGTGCGATTCCAGAATCTCGTTGCTATTTTGAAATTGGTATCCTTCAGAAATTGTTGGGGCACTTGATGTAGTTGGGAATGATTCAAGTTCTATTTCAGCATCCACATCATCAAATGGCTTCTCGGACGGATATAGAAGCGGCTTAGGAGGGAGTCGAAGCTTATTGATATCTCCTTCAAGCATGTTTAGGACCCGGCTCATTGATGGCCGATCATCGGGGATTAACTGTATACACCAAAGGGCAACTGTTACCATCTTCCTCATTATCTCCCCGTCCCCTTCTACTTCTATTTCAACCTCGCTTTTTCTGCTGAGTTGATCATAGACCCACAAAGGGAAATAAATTTGACTTGAACGTTCAACATTTGCCTTTGCATTTTTCCTCCGACTAGCCATTTCCATTAGCAACATCCCAAAACTATACACATCAGCTTTATATGAGACACCGCCAATGTCCTTGTAGAATAGCTCGGGAGCCATATATCCCAAAGTTCCTCTTGCTGCAGTCAATGATATTATGCTGTGGTCCACGGGATAAAGTCTTGCAAGCCCAAAGTCAGAAACTTTTGGGGTGAAATTTTTATCTAGAAGAATATTGTGAGGCTTGATGTCGAAGTGTAGAATTTGCATGTCGCACCCTCGATGTAAATATTCGATGCCCCTAGCCACCCCGAGAGAGATCTCATATATTTTTTGATAATCAAGAGAATCGTCGTCATCTTTAGAGAAAATGTGTTTATCCAAAGATCCGTTTGACATGAAATCGTACACGAGAGCTTGCTTAAAGTTGTTGAAGCAAAAACCAACAAGTTCCACCACGTTAACATGGTTGATCCTTCCAATAGTAGCCACTTCGCTTATAAAATCTTGGCCATTAGATTTTGGTTTGTTCAAAATCTTAACAGCAACTTCATTGCCACTTCTAAGTATTCCTTTGTACACAGAGCCATATCCTCCTTCACCTAATTTGTGTTTGAAATTTTTTGTGATTTTCTTGATGTCCGAGTAAGAGTACCTTATGGGCAAAAAGTTGTTATGAGCTTGTAGGAATTCTTCGATCTTTCCATCCATTGCTTGGTGCCTTCTCATCCACTTATAGACTAAAAATATCAATACACATGGAGCTCCGAGTATGAATTTTGCCGCGAGGAACTGGGCTGTGGAAAAATTTGTCCATAGATTAGCGTAGTGTAATATAGAAAGTTATCCTTTTTTGGGTCAGATTGCTGCTTGAGATTTTCATGGTTGTGAGGAATAAAGGACTAGTCAGTACCTAAGAAAAAGGGGACATAAGGAAGTGCATATCTCGCAACTATCGCCACCATAGGAGTATCTGTAGCAAGCAAGAGAATTTGTTTAGAGATGACTGAAAATGATTAATAAGCATTAACAACCAATCGATGGAGACCTAAATTATTATTTTGGCGGTAAAGTATAAAAATAGTACACGTTAAGCTCTGACCAAGTAAAAAAAAAAAAAAAGAATTGATACAATCACTGCAAAGTGCAATGACGGACTTTTATTTATTAAAGTTGCAAATGGAGAAGTCTAGAACAAAGAAGAGTGACTGAGTTTCGCTCTCCCATATGGCGTCTAGATCCAACTTTATTCATATACTCAAGGAATCCATGTTATCATAGCGTGATCATTTTTATTGAAGAAAGATGATTTCGCTTTTGTTCCCCTAGATATACCAAATGATTACGTTTGCCAGTCGCTCGTGTGTAATTCTGATTTACGCATATCATCTAACATATGCGCAATTTATTCTCCTGCATAGTAATACCCACCATGAAAGTGACACAACGTACTATGTAATCAAACATTTTTCCCCAATCAAAAATAAAGTAATCAAATTCAGAAAAGCTCCATGGGTTAGAGAACAATAAAAGAGCGATGCATATTGAATCTATTCAGAAATCTTATTGAACTTTTTTATTTCAGTGACGTGGCAATTTTTATTTATTTATTGGGTATTCAAAGAAATTAGCAACGCAATGTGTGGGTCTCACATATGATGATTATCCAACTGAAACTTGCCGTGTTACTCGATAAGTAAATTTTGATAAGATCTCTTCATAGAGCGTGCATTTAAGAAGAGGAGGAAGGAGAGAAGAAAAGCCAAAGCGAAAGTCGCTTACTAGAGTTATGTTCACTGCACCTTCCCCGGTAGTTGAAACCGCAGAAGCAAAACCAAGATGTTCCACTTGACGAACTCTCATAGGATAGATTGAATCCCTGCGCCATGTCGTTGTGGATGTCCTTGTATGATGATCTCCCACAATAAAACCGATCCCTTCCCCGATCCGAGAAAGAGTTCGATGCAAATGTCATCATGGTTACAGTGCAAGAATCCTCGATGTCTGACGCCCTCGATCCACCACACCCAAGGATAGCTGGTCCAAGAAACCCACGAAAGGCATATGAGTACACCTCCGTCTGGGAAAAATCTGGAGACATACCGGTAGAGTATGCTCCCCCGATGCACGGTTTGGTATCAACATACCAAGAAGAAGCAGCCGGCTGTGAGCACTTCACGAAGACCACTGAGTTCCACATAGAAGGAATATGGCCATAAATTCCACTTAAGTTGGAGTCCATCAACGAGTGACGGGGAAGGGATGAGCAATTACCCTCTTGCAGGCCATCGTCAACCACCGTTATGACACCATTGAAGTTAACTTTGTCACGATAAAAATCATAATGGATCGACTTCACGTAATATCTACCAGCTTGCAAATATAGAACAGTGCGGTTACTTTCACAAATAAGCTCATAATCAGAGTGGCCGCAACCTTTTGGATCGCTTTTTAATCGAAAGGGATAACTTATGTTACGAATGTCGCCGCAAGATGAAGCGATGCATAAGTGACTCTTCTTCGCATCAGAACTCGTCCCTAACAGCAGAATTTGCAATATGAGCAGAAACACACGGTACACACATATGGAGCCGAGAGAATTAATCATCTCTCCACTCCTCGATGCAAGAATGGTGGGTTTAGCTTGGTGATTGTGGCAGAGGCTCAACGAGGTGTGGAATTATATATGATCGAAAGGATAAGGTGGGGGATCAACTATAATTGAAATTTCCAAGTCAACAAGCAACACCGCCCGGCGAGGTGGAGCCCCGCCGGCGGCTGGGTCAAGTCAAGAAAAGTAACTCGTGTGGACCAGTCAAAGGTTCCATCAGTGGAAAAATTACGCGTAGATTGTTGTACACACAACCAAGCTCACATAACACAGCGGTGAATTGATTTATGGACAGCTGTCACACTGATTAGGAAGCAAAAATCAACAAGATGCACCACGCGAACTTGTGGATCCTTCCTGGACATGTCAGTTGTGAAATCTTGGCCATTAGATTTTGACTTATTTAAAGTTGTTATAACAATTTCATTGTCACGTCTAAGTATTCCTTCATGTACAAAGCCATATCCTTTTTCATCTAACTTGTCTAAGTATTTCTTTATATACAAAGCCATATCCTCTATCTAGTTTGTGCTATATATATATTTGGTGAAAGTAAGAGATGCTTGAAATATTTTTTTATTTTATTTGAATATCTAAGTAAGAGCATTTTATAGGCAAAAAGTTATTATGAATTTAATCAAATTCAGAAAAGCTCAATGGGTTAGAGAACAATAAAAGAGCGATGCATGCTGAATCTACTCGGAAATCTTATTGAACTTTTTTATTTCAGTGATGTGGCAATTTTTTTTATTTATTGGGTATTCAAAGAAATTAGGGACGCAATGTGCGGGTCACACATATGATGATTATCCAATTGAAACTTGCCGTGTTACTAGATAAGTAAATTTTGATAAGATATCTTCATAGAGCACGCCTTTAAGAAAAGGAGGAGGGAGTAACGAAAAGCTTAAGCGAAAGTCGCTTACTGGAGTTATGGTAGCTGCACCCCTGGCGGTAGTTGAAACCCAAGAAGCAAAAAAAAGGATATTCCACTTGACGAACTCCAATAGGATAGATTGAATCCCTGCGCCATCCCGTTATGGATGTCCTTGTAGTTGTATAATGAGTTCACACAATAATACCAATCCCTTCCCCACCCCGAGAAAGAGTCCAATGCAAATGTCGTCATGGTTATAGTGCAAGAATCCTTGATGTCCGTTGCACTTAATCCACCATACCCAGAAGAAGCATATGAGTACACCTTTGTCTGGGAAAAATTTGGGGGC
The DNA here is from genome assembly GCA_014182515.1 of Eucalyptus microcorys. Classification (NCBI taxonomy): domain Eukaryota; kingdom Viridiplantae; phylum Streptophyta; class Magnoliopsida; order Myrtales; family Myrtaceae; genus Eucalyptus; species Eucalyptus microcorys. The sequence continues at coordinate 2,746,355 of CM024572.1, forward strand.
ATGCCGGCAGAGTATGCTCCCTCGATGCATGGTTTGGTATCAATATATGAAGTAGAAGCAACGGGCTGTGAGCACTTCATGAAGACCACTGAGTATCCAAAATAAGGATAGTAGCGGTAAATTCCACTCAAGTTGGAGTTCATCAACGAGTAATGGGGAAGGGATGAGCAATTACCCTCTTGTAGGCCATCATTAACCACTGTTATGGCACCATGGAAGTTGACTTCATCATGATAAAAAGCATAATAGATCGACCTCACATAATATCTATCAGCTCGTAGATGTAGAACATTGCGGTTATTTTCACAAATTAGCTCATAATCAGAATGACGGCAACCTTTTGGATCACTTTTCAATCGAAAGGGATAGCTTATGTTACGAATCTCGCCGTAAAATGAAGCAGTGCATAAGTGATTCTTCTTCGCACTGGAACTCGTTCCTAATAGTAGAATTTGTAATATGAGCAGAAACACACGGTACATACATATGGAGCCGAGAGAATTAATCATCTCTCCACTGCTCGATGCAAGAATCGTGCTTTTAGCTTGGTGATTGGGGCGGAGGCTCAACAAGGGGAGGGATTATTTATGATCGAAAAGATTAGTTGGGGGCTCATCTTGTCATTGAAATTTTCAAGTCAACAAGTAACACGAAGTCAAGTCAAGGAAAGCAACTCGATTGGACCAATCAAAGGGTCCATGAGTGGAAATTATGCAGAGATTGTTGTGCACGTAGTCAAGCTCACATAACATGGCGGTGAATTAATTTATGGATAGCTTTCCCATTGATCAGGAAGGAAGCAAAAATCAACAAGATGCACCACATTAGCTTGTGGATCCTTCCTGGCTACTTCACTTATGAAATCTTAGTTGTTAGATTTTGGTTTATTCAAAATCTTAATAAAGATTGGACAATATTTGAATATCCAAACTTTACGTTCCGAATTTAGATCATTAAATTTGATGGGATTCACATGGTGATGGGCGGAGGAAGCACCCTGGAAAACAAAGCCCTTAATTTAGAGACCATACCATAATCATTAAGTGAAGTAATTATTGATTCCGTACCCATTCATTTGTGGAAAGATAAGAATACCTAACTATCTTAGTTTCTGTAAAGGATATACTTCCGACTTTTTATCTATTTTGGGGTGCTTTTCTTCCCTCAACTTATGACTCTTCACGGATTGAAAGAGAGAAAAAAGACGTGATTTTTTAGTGGAACCTCAAAAAAATTTGAGAAGTCAGCGCGTTTGTTTTTGCTTCACTAAAAGCAAAAGGCAACTTATTACTTTCCCGTCAAATGTTAAAATACTACTCGAATTAAAAAATTATACCCAAAATTATGTGTCGATGTTTATTCGTGATGGAAATTTCAGATACTTAAATTGTTAAAAGAAGTAAAAGAGCAAAAAGTGTTTTAGTAGTCTTTGCTAAGTACTTTTCTTTTGACCAAACCAAGGAAGCACGGGCTAGAAACTTTCCTTCGCGGTACAGCCTGTAACTTGTACGTAGCTGATGAAGACTTCATTGACTATCGCGTTATGGAGTTGCTCGTGTGGTGAAAACATAAGATTAAAACATGCCCATGTCATCATGGGTGATGCTGCAAGATTCCTCAATTACTGATGCATTTGCATCTATTGCAGCTCGTATATACCCGCTTATTTGAGATATCTTACAAGATTTGTCCTGAGGAGTATGCCCCGTCGATACATGAATAGCAACAGGTCTTGAGCACTTCAGAAAGACCACTGATTTAACATAAAACATAAAACTTTGTAACTGAAGTTGGAGTTTGTCGATGAATTATGAGGGAGAGAGGAGTAATTACACTTGTGCAATCCAACATCAAGCACGAGGATATCACCAGTGACATGGTCATTATTTCCATAGATGAATTTGATATTGGATGACTATTTTCACACCCTAACTCAATTCTTAAGTCACCACAGACTTTCGGATCGCTTTTCAATTGCAAGACAGTGCTTATCTTGTGAACCTTGCCACAAGATGAAGCTGGACATGATCTTTCATAGCTGCCGTCACGAGTACATGCCCCAAGTAGCACGACAAGAAAAGACCAATGAGACAAGGTAGCTGTGTGGAATTGAGGGGGAAATCATGTCCCTCTCAGCCTGTGGGCAATTGAAATTTGGGAATTGGTAAGTGGGGAAGGATCAACGCGGATCGGACGTGAGAGAGAAGTTGAATACGAAGACTTGGGGTCGTCTATTGAAAAGTCCGTGTCAACCAAACAAAACAAAATCAATCAAGTCAAGAGCGTTAGAGCAGGGAGTAGGACCCAACATCATCATCATCTCTTGCTAGCAAGAAAACATCCCAATTGACAACCATATATCGTTTTTTTGCTCAGTCAACTCTCCGGCGAATTAGGTAGGGTGAGTAAAAATAATAAAAAAATTATCATGTAGGATTTCCGACGAGGTTCGTCAAAAGTAACACTTAAGTGTCCCACTTTAAAAAAAAAAAAAAAAAAATGGTACTTAAAGTATCACTTTTCTAATTTTTGGCACTTAAATATCCCATTGTACCAAGTTTTGGCACTCAGACTGTACTTCTCCCTGTTAAAGGGTTTCTTTTTCCTAAGATGACAAGAAAGTCGTCTTAGGAATCAATGCAGACCTTGAATCAAATTGAATCCATGTGAAGTATGAATATATGGATTCTAGTAATTAAGAATTGCATATATTCAATTCAAAGGAAAAGGAAAATGTTAAGAAATAGAGAGAATTATCCAATCTACTCCCCCATTATAGAAGAAAATTTCCTAATAGTCATTAGAATAAAAGAGTTAACCTTTGTTAGTTCCCTTGCTATCTTTGGGAAGAATCTTATAGCATTTTCAATAGTTTGGTAGTTTCCTACAGGTATGCTTTCCCACTGTGGGCGAACCTCTTGTTCAAATCTTTCAAGGACAGCCTATTAGTAGAAAATTATTTCGTTCTTTAGTTCAGAGCCTAGAGACACCTAGAGATGCCAGAATGGTAACATTTCTAACTATCCGAGTTGTATTTCTCAGAGGATCCTACCAGGCTGGAGAATAAGAAGTATTTAGAAAGACATTGAAAGTTTTACAAAACACTCATTTTACTTCAAAGGACGCTGCCCAATATATTACATCCTCTTTGCCATTTATAGACATAAGGAGGTCACACACAAATAAGGACCATGCTCACGGATCTTGAAACAAACAGAGGCTCTGGAAAATCTGGTAAGGAATTATTTTCGGTAACATGAACAGTGATAATGAACAGTGATTTCCCTAGCCTACTACTACAGTAATGCTACAGTGATCTGTTACAGTTAGCGGTCTCATCTGTCATGAGTATTATAGTCATAGTCTGAGTTATTAGAACTATGCATTTTTGCTAGAAGATGTTCTTCATATTTTTGCTCAAGTCCTGCAAGTGAATCTGGTGAGAGAGTTCGGATATTCCTTATGTTTGTCTCATTTGATGAGGATGCTTCCTCATGATTCTTGAAAGATCATGTTGGCAGGCATATTTGGCTGAGGCCAATTGGATGGTTGAGCATAATCGGATGTGTCCATGCTTAGATATAAGGAAAAAAGCCCTTGATTATAGGGGTCTTGAGAAAGGGAATAGGGCTCTCCAGGAAAGGGTCAGAGTTTAACTGATGTGACCTTTTGACTAGTTATTGACGAACCAAGATTTAGATTGAGGGGTAGTGAAACTTTTGACGAAGTATGGAGTCAAATTTCATTTCCATTAAGCAAATTGACACTGATTTTAGTAGTTTTTTTGTTTAAAGAAAAAAATTGACCATGAAATTAAAGATGAGGTGAATTTCTATATAGTAATTTGTAGATTATTTACAAGGGGAGGCGATTTACTTATAATTGATTATTTCGTATGTGTCTATAAATTTCATGTAAGAAAATTTGGGAGAGGAAATTTGCCGCCGATATAGGTATTTAAGTCAGTTGAGGAATTTTTAGTAAAGTACTGTGAAATTCTACAACCTTGTTAATTAAAATTGCCTTAACTGAGTTATAATTTTTAAGGGGAAATTGTCATTTTTCTTTTTTAATTTTACTTACCAGTAGTTTCATGTTAATTTTTAAAACGGAATATGAGTTTTTCCAATATGAACTTCATAGAATTGATTCATCTAAGGCCTTCTTTTTTATCTTCATAAAACTTGTTTTTCGTTCAAACGGATGGTGTATATTTTTGTAAAGCATAGACATGGATATTTTCTCTAAAAATAAATTCATAAGTCGAAATCAGCAGTTCTTGACATCTATAATTCATATGCTGTAGGTATCATGATAAGGAGCATGATCGCAGGTTATTATTAGCTTTTAATGCGCAATACCCTAAATCACGTAATGAGGGAGGAAATGTCCCAATGTCTGTCCCCTTCCCCTACCGTTTTTGTCCTTACTCTGTTACTAATTTCTCAAGTTCCGAACCTCATCGTAGGTGGTCGCCAGGCTGCAAACTTCAGGAGACCTTCATCGACTTTAATGGCTCAAAATTTGAACCACTTGGACTCAAACTGTGTTTACTTTCTCTAAAGGTGTCCATGTTATTTAATCTTGTTTAGCAAGAAATTATGCGTCATTCCCCTTTTTACTTGATCTGGAGTTTCTACCGGTGAATCTCTTCCTGTGTCGTGGTAATTTTGTTCTTTTGCCCATCAGTGCATTCAACTAGTGGTGACTCAAATCTAATAATAGCGAATAAGATGATATTAATCTTATGGATCAATCAGTACATCTTGTATAGACGGACACACTTTGCCATTTACAGGACGCTCCCAACTTAGCTTTTGGCATTGATTTCATTCCATTTTGTGTTCTCCAAACCAAGATTGTTTAGTCATTAAAAGTCTTTAATTTTTTTTTACCCTGTTCTGGTAAGGTCCTTTGTGCTTTATCCGTTTCTACGTATCCGAAGGAATCGAACAACTGTGCAAAAATGTACATTGTTTTTTGAATTGGTGAAATGACCCAAAATTCAAGAGCTGAATCTCGCTTTTACTACTTTTCTACTTATGCTTGGCCCTGACGAGCGACTTTATTTTGCGGCTTCTGTTCAGGAGTACCCTCGCTAATTAGGCACGAGGTGAGGGCTATCCGACTGCTGATTTCTGAGTAAAGCGGATATCACCTGTTCCTTATCAACATAGTTGTCTAGTAGAATTTTTGCTTTGTAGGGAAACTCATGCCGAGGGGACAACAACGAGGAACAAAATGCCTGTCTGAAAAAAATGCAAGACACTATCTCTGTCCCAGCAATGAGTGAACACACAAATTCTCATTATATTTAGGGATTGAGCTTGTACATATTATTTAGCCCGTTATATTGTTTTAGGTTTTTGCATGATGTGCATGTTTGGGACCTTTTGAGAGGAAGATTGAATTACTGTAGATTATCACTTTCTCTCTTGTCCTTAAGATCAAAGTTAGATGTGAAAATTTGAGTTTGTCTATGTTGATCGTTGAGGTCGTTAAACTAATTTATGATGTTTAGACTTCTGTGGTGACAATCTAATTATGTAGTTTTCAAAACTAAAATAGTCAGGTTTTAACTAATATAGCTTCATGGGAACTGTGTGTGGACTCGCCAAGATCATAGTATCCATAATATAAATGAATTATAATTAAGGATGAAACCAATTAACCATAGCAATACACCCTAGTGACATTGGGAACGCTCTGGAAACCTACATGCTCCTGGAAAATCCCATGGGCAAAAAGCGTGACTGTTTTAGATTCCACAAATCATATTGCCGAAAGTCTGCAATATCCATTTGAGGCCTTCCGCTTGGTTTTTTTGGCAGCAGTACGACCATATCTATATACATTTCAGAACATGACGTTTACAATTCTTGGGCTTACAAGGAGCATAATGGATCCTGGTTCAAGTAACACAGGTGCAAGGGAGAAAATTCTAAAACAGAGATTCAATGCGCAGACAATGAATGGGACAAATTAAGAAGCATCTCACCAGTAGTCATTGGATGAGCATGTTCTGTCCGTAAAATGGTGGAACTGGGTTCGCATGCGTTACAACTATAGAACTTCCGGTTGCCATGGAGATACACTTGATTGCACAAAGACAATCTCTGCAAATGCTAAGGTTCTTAAACACCCAGACAGGTTTCAGACTGGAGGTGCTTAAAAGGCCAAAAACAACAGCAATTTTTTAACTGTGCTGGAGCAAATATTGTTCCTTCTGTCCCTCCTCCACATCATGAAGAACAAATTCAGTATTGAGAACACAACCAAGTTTCTTTATACGACTAACCAATTGGTCCTGTTCGTCATAGATGTCCTGAGCCTCTGGGTGTGATGTATAAAACTTGTGAACTATACTTTTCACTTCAATCCAGCTTCAACCAGTTTCTTTTATAAGATTTTTCAGTTTTATCCTCTTCCTGCTTGGCGCTGCATCTTCCCATAGACCAGCTGATGCATACAGATTTGATAGCAAAACATAAGCAGCAAGGTCATCTGGCTCCTGCTTAAAAATCATTGCAGCTTCTTGTTTTGCAAGTTCCACGTTGCCGTGAACTCGGCAAGCTCCAAAAAATGTATGCCAGACCAATGTAACGGCCCTGAAAGGCATAGCATTTATAAACTTAAGGGCTTCAACCAGGAAGCCCGATCTTCCCAATAAGTCCACCATGCATGCACAGTACTCGATTCTGGGCACGATTCCATAATCTGTCTACATTGATCTAAAGTGTTTCTATCCATCAAATCCACATGCCTACAAGAGGATAAAACAGCAACATAGGTGATTTCATTTGGCCTCACACTGGCCTCAAGCATTCTATGGAATGTGACTGGAGCTCTTGTCGCAAATTTATGTTTTGCAAAACCATCGATCTTTGAAGTCCAATTTATAATATTTTTGTCTTGTCTCATGGAAAACTCAAAAAGCAGCTCCTATGTTTCCACATAGAGATCAAACCATTAAAAATGCACTGACTTGAGTCGAGCCCTGATTTTACCACCCTCACATTAATTTGCTCCACCCTTACCAATAGTGCTGATACAGGCAACTCCACTTAGAAGGCTGGCAAATGTAAAATCACTTGTCCAAGACATCATTTTACGATCTTGCATCCGATGAAACACCTTTCTCGAATCATGAAGTGATCCACTTGCTAGTTGTACATACATTGGGCTCTCAAGTCAAGTCCACTTAATTGAACCCACTTCACAAATTCAAACCCCGCCCAAACAAGTTAGATCCAAACCCAATTAACTCTAAACCAGGCCCAATTCGCCGAGCTACAGCTAAAGCCCGACACCCACCACCCTTGAAGTAAAGACAAAGCCCAAATCACCAAAATTACCAGTTCAAGCCCAAGGCCCACGAAGTCTAAATGAGCCCAGAGCCCACTACTCTCCCCCCAATCAATTTTCCAATCCCGCAACTGCTCCTCAACGTCGTTTCCTTCGAGCACGCCCCAAACGCCTGCGACCTCCCCTCATATTTTACGCTCGGTTCCCTGCTCCCGGAACTCCCCACCTCCAATCTCTTTCGGGATGGAGTTTTCACGTCTATAGGTTAATACCTAAAGCTTCACTGAACTGGAAACACTCAAACCTTTCACCGGCAATACTCTTACACTGCCGTCGCTAATTCTCCGCCCATCAGCTAACCATTGCCATGTTACCGGCCACCACCAGCCACTTACTTTCACAGCCAATCATGACCGGAGAAGAACAGAAAGAGCATGGATTTAGCTGAGACATTTTATCAAACACTCGGCGGGCGTCGACTGAGAGGCACCACGACAAGCATTTGAGACACGGGCCGGAGCCAATTGCATCCATGATCAACAAACAGCGCCCAGCATAAACAATATAAGCCACGAGAAACTCGGCGTGCGCCAAAATCAGAGCCGGCGAGCCTGGGTCCGTAGATTCATTAAAAACAAAAAACACACATAATAGAGGCGTGGGAGCGTACGACCGTGTGATCCCTACCCGGCTCGGCAACGACGGCCAGAAGGCGAGCCTGAAGCTGAGCTCTGCGTCTCGCTTTCTCTCAGTCCCTTCCTCTGCTCACTCTCGGTTCTCGCTCTCTCCCCCGCCGCCCCCCCGGGTTCTTCCTCTCGGCCGTCTCTCTGTCCAGTCCCTCTCCCTCTTTCGAATGCTCACCACCCCTCTCTTTTACAAGAAATCTCCCCGGTGAGTTCCCCTGCCACCACCTCTCTCCTCGGGACCAATTTAGGTCCATTTCCAGCTAAGCTGGCCTCTACACTTGTGCCTAGCACGCCCCCTCTACCAGCCGTAGCTCTGTCTGTCGCTTGCTTTCTTCTGCCTCTTACGCGCCTGCGTGAGGGAGAGAAGAAGAGAGAGACGAAAATGTTGGAGGCCTGGGCTGAGAAGGAAGAAAAGAAAGGGCCGGGCGCAGCTGGAGAGGAAAGAAAGAAGGAGAGGCCGGGCCGACCCTCTCTTCCCCTTTTCTATAAAAGAAAAAACGAGGATATGTTTTAATAAATTCTATTACTGTAAATACAAATGTTCCTGATACCTATATACTATGTAATTTACTGGAAATTATTTTTGTTAGGGGCTAAGGGCGGTCCCTTATTTTTATGAGATAAATAAATAGTCGAAATTTATGTGTCATACGATCATTTACCTAATATCTTGATACTTCTTTGAAAATGATTATGCTGAGCATTAATCAATTTGATTGGAGCTCCAGGTTTTTCGAAATTCTATTTCTATTCCTCTAGTTTTCAAGAAGTGATGAGCAATTTTCATGGTTACGTGCCACTCTTATCAGCTGGCCATGTCAACTTATCTTCTTCCAGGGCTTGATGCAAAAGAATGGAAGCAACTGCCCATTCCTCCTCATCATAGGCCCCAGATCCCTGTCTCTCTCCCTCCACATCAATTAATTTCTCCACTCTTAACTAGTTCCATATCAACAGAATGCAGACTTGACACTCGCTTTTCTTCACTTGCCACAAACCTCCAGCTTCAACTGCCCTTTACGAAAGCTATCCCTTGGAAGCTCTCTACCCCTCCTTGGCCTCCATAAATTTGCCAGTGGGGAAGTAGATATCTCTCAGCATTTGCACACACAGATCCTCTATCTTCTACATCGCTCTCCATGACAACTTGGATGGTAGGGTTCTCATTAAACAGCTGAAGCTCCTTGAACCCTATGATTCTCCTCGGCAGAAGTATGAGATTTCCAGCTTTCCCGATGCATTCTCCTTTCATCATCTTTATACCCCCATCAAAATATAGAAATTAAGCTATTGACGTCCTCACGCCACTTTCTCCGGAAAGAAAAGCACCCCATAGAGTAAATTGGGATGGCAAAACTGGGCTCCGCGTGCTCAGGTTTCTAACTGAAGCTTCCTTTGAATCTTTTCCTTTGCAAAATTAAGGGCAGCATTTTTGGACTTGTCCTAAATAAAAGGCAATCCTAATTACTTCCCAGGGTTGTTGATATTCCTGATTCCAAAAAGATTGCTTAGAGCGTCTCTACTTCCCTTTTCTGAATTTGCACTAAAGAACAAGGAAGACTTCTGAAAATTCACCAATTGTCCAGAGGCTCTGCCAAAAATCTTCAAAGCAATTATTCAAGATCAGGCAGTTACTTGGAGCTGCTTCCATGTAAAAAAACGGCATCATCAGCAAAAAGGAGATGGGTAAGCATAGGGCCTTATCTTATTCCAGCAAAAGTTCCCGCAGCAGCTCGCTTGCACAGTATTTTAACAAAACATCAACCGCTAAATGAATAGAAAAGGGATAGCGATCGCCCTATCTAATACCTCTAGATCTGGCTATATTTCCAACTATTTTTCTTCCATATAAATTGATGTTATATACAATAGAACACACACGTCATTTACCCATTCTATCGATATATCACTAGAGATCATTTTCCTCAAAAGGTTCTCTAGAAAATCTCATTCGAAATAATCATAAGCTTTTTCCAAATCTATTTCAAGGGCACACTCCTCACGTTTCCCTCTGTTCTTATTTTTCTAATAATAAAACATGTCATGAGCTACTCTAATGTTGTCCTGAATCAACCTGTCAGCCACAAAGGCACTTTATTGAGGCGAGATTAGCTCAGGTAGAGAAGTTTTAAGCCGTTCACCAAAATTTGTAGATGGTTTGTATAGAAAGTTGTGCGCATAAGCTAATGGGGCAAAATTAAGAAACATCTTCGCAACAGGGGGACTTTAGCTGTAACATCCTCGATTTTGACCCTTACCTTGGTTCCAATTAGTAGGTTAAGGATTGGCATGCTGATGTCGGGAATAGGCCATAAGTCGACTTGAGGGTCGGTCATGAGCCATTTAGCTCGTTCGAGAAATAGGCGACTAAATGATCGGTTAGGCTTGAATAGAGTGATCGACCATGGTTATATCATTCGACCATAAGGATTGGTCGTGGGACAATCGCGCTATCATGGATTAAGCAATGGACGATTATGGATCGATTATGCAGAATCGTAAATTGGTCGCAGTTGATTTCGCACGGTCATTATGTTGGTCGAGAATGACCATATATTGATTTAATGCGACTGTGCACTGTGACAAATCAATCAATCCCACACGATTACATGATAATTAAGAATCAATCATAGATCGAATAAACTCAATGTGGATCGATTTTGAATCGATCATGGACTATGGCGTAGGACCCTGGACTGGCCACAGGACTAGCCCTAGGACTAGTTAACAAGCCCGAGGATTGGACCTTGGACCTAGTTGAGTTCCCTTTGTGCACTATAAAGAGAAATTCTAAAACTAGTTCCACCGATTAAGCTCGATTGTGTCTGGCCTTGTTCGATCATGGCTTAGGCATGAACCTTGAACCAAACAAGGTAGTTGATCGCAGTTAGACTCGAATAATTCCCATTCATTGACAAGGCTTTCAATTTAGTTACTTTCCCATGGAGCAGTAAATGCTTTTTGAAGTTAGTTAATAAACGTGGGTATTGACTGATCTAGCCACTTGACATACTATGGTCTTGCCTCTTGAAGATGATAATGAGTTTTGGATTTTAGCATATAAATGGAAGGTGAGTCACATGCCTATTTAACGAGCTTGAAGACCAAGTTAGATTAGTCAAGGTTTCTTAAAAGATAAGAACAAAGGTAATTTATGCAAGTAATGATTCATAGGCATATGTGTCCCTAATAATCTAGGACCATAATTTCCCTAAAATGAACGTGAAAAGTGAGACTTTAATGTAAGGAGAAAGGGCTACATGCCCATTTTGAGAAACAAGGCAAGGTTAGGTCTTTCTGGATTGAAGATAAGAATGCATTAAATACTTTTAAACTTTAGTGCAATAATACTAAATTGAGTCATGTCGCGACCTAATTTTCGGGTGTACTACCTAAAACTAGGTTAATGGACTACTAAGTTTAGCTTAGCTCGGGCTCTTCCAAGCCCATACCAAATCGCGACTTAAGGTTCAATTATCGAACATACGCATGATTAATAACTAGGAGTCGCCACTAATCGGTTTATGGTAGGTCGATTATGATATAGCTAGTATAAACACCTAGAGGGGGGTGAATAGGTGTAAAATTTTTTTATCGAGATACGAAAGCAATACTAGGCAGACAATAGAAAGGAAGTTCTCCAAAACAGATTATGATCAAAGTAAACAGAGAGTAGGGAAGAGAAAATTGAACACAAGGTTTATAGTGGTTCGGCTTATTCCAAGCCTACGTCCACTCTTCCACATTGACAGCCCACCGGCTGGATTTCACTATAAACAAAAGAAATGTTACAGCAATGCTTTCCCTCGATTCCACAGTGTAGATATTCTACCACACTTCCTCAAGGTATCTCAAAATATAGTCTCTCTTTTGCGTACAAGATTTAGCTCAGTAAATGAATTGACAAGGAACAATGAGCTTCAGACTTTGAAATTCTTCTATCGCGCACTTCTCAAAACAACTGGAACATCTTCCTTATATACTCCTTTATGCCATCATACCCGTTGGCACTTACCAAAGGAATTCTTCCAATCTTCTCGTTGGACAGAATCAATTAGGAAGATCATTCGAGCTATTAAAGGAACATGTCGATAGCCCATCAATCCTGCTCGCCCATACAATCAGGATCTCGGTTTCCATAAGTAGAACCTTCCAAGTATACTTCGCCAATCATCGGATCTTTATCAATCTTGATTCGAATAAAGTAATCCGTTATGTCATATCCAGCCAAAAGATCTTCGTCAGTCGATAAGATCAAATCCTTAATGAAACACACGAGTCTGGATAGACCTTCTTCGACAAACTACAAACTGTCAATAAGAATAGACTTTGAGTCTTGAGTCGCGCATCCAGGAGGTCTTCGAGACTTTAAATAGTAGAGTCTCGCAAATCTTCAGACTAGACTGATGGAAACGTTTTGTCAGCTTCAAAATATTCCAGAAAGATTTCTCCAACAATCTCCCCCTTTTTGATGGTGACAAAACTTTCTTGCAGATTTGAACATATTTGACTTGCAAAACATTACTCAAGCAAAGATGGATATCTCATAAAGGTTAATGGCTTAATGGTAACACTAGAATGCAACCACGAGAAAATGGGTTAGTCTTGCATGAGAGTAAAGCCATTCATAAGATATCAATAGTACTTAATATAAGCAAGTCAAATCCAAAACCCAAATTCAGTCCACAACCAGACACAAAGTTAAACAAAGTCAAACATCAAAACAAACACACTCAAAGATTAAGTTCAAAGATTTCAAAGCTCGCATCTCTCCCCCTTTTTGTCATCATAAAAAAGGTTGAGATGGAATAGAGTCAAGATTGCTTGGGAACACGAACAAGCTGGAAATCTCCCATTGACTCGGACGATGCCTTCCGCTTTTTTCAAATCTTCCTTCGGTTGAGCTACCTCTTCGCTCTTAGCATTTGCTTGATTCTCGAAGAGCAAGAGCTTGGATCGATCATTTAAAGAAAGCGAAGAAGCTTGTCCCGCATTACGCAAGTTCGAACTTCGCTTCCTAGAGCATATATCGACCCCGCATTTCCAAGAGAACATCAAGAATTCTGCGGAAATCTACTGAATTATCAGTCTGCGTACTGGCGTTGGCACGATCAGATGGAGTAAAGGAAGACGATGGTACATCAGCATAGTCACGCGGATTTGGCGATGAAGCATCATGTCCCTCCTCAGGAAATTGAGAGGCATGAATGTCCTTTGGATCTATTTGGAGAGCGGGTGACTCCTTCACGGCGTAGGATATGAGGATGTTCCTCTTTTCTCACCATCTCCCCCTGTTTCGATGCCTTGGTGGAGAAGAGTGTTCCTCATGCTCTCCTTCCTCTGGATTTCCTCTTTCTTCTACTTCTTCTTCTTTAGACCTTTCTTCCTCTGCATCTCTTTCTTGACTTCTCTCTCCTCGATTCTTTCTCCTCTGCTTCTTTTTTCTTCGCTTCCTTTTCTGTCGTTCCATTGATTACGGAAAAGAACGACTCAGGTTCTTCAATGCCATAGCAGAAATGGTGATGTCATCCTTATCATCTTCATCCTCAATGATGAGAGCTCTTCTCTTTTTGGATGAATCAACCATGGGCTCCTTTCATTTCCTTTTTGCTGCCGAAGAGACTTGATGAGGTTTGGCAGGGGTTGTCTCCTTGAATTTCTCCAACTCCTTGTCGAGTTCTTTCGGACGCATTTTGGATACCATTTTCAATCCTACCACCATTTTATCACACGATCGAACACGAGAGAATTTGTGGAGGCTGAACATTCAAAATGTCGAATAACTTTGACACAAGACTGGATAAGGAAGTTGACCCTTGTCCTTCACCACTTGCTCTATACATGTGGAACAAAATGGTGTGAGGAAGAGAAAACTTTTTCCAGTAATGATGGCATACATCAGCTTTGCCTCTGAGTTAGAAACATCAGTCTTTGAAGTAGATTTCAGTCTGAGGCAATTTATCACAATCTTGTGAAGCAGAATGTTGAACGCACGCATCCTTGAGTAGGAAATCCTTCCCTCTGTCTTTTTGTCCATAACAAGTTCCAATGTGGCACGAGCAATGGAGATATTGATAGGTTGATATCTTCCTCTCTCAACCCTAATCACATCAGCTAGCATATCTACATCCACCACAAAGTCTTGATCTCGGACACTAAAAGAGATTCTATTCGCATCCAAGAAGCTAAGATTCGAATAGAAGTATGCAGTTAGTTCAGCATAGGCTTCTGAAGTATCGGAACAGAACTATTCAAGTTGAAGAAGACGGAACTTTTCCCTCAATTTAATATTCACAGCATCAAGGAAATCAAAATCCACACTCCTAGGGTTTATCACCCCACGCTTCAACAATTTGGAGTATAGATCCCTCTGTTCCTTCGATCGGAACAAATCTGTCCTTTTTCCCCGAATTTTCGCCGCAACACCCATTCTCGGTTGAAATTGGCTATATAATTTGTCATCATCATTCCCATCTATCGGATTTAGTCCTCCAAAACGCGGATCACTTGGAATGTTTGCAAGGGTTTTTCTCGCCATTCCCTTAGGAGCAATTCCCAAATGCTCCATATTTCGCAAAAAGATGTACTCATTCCCATATCCCTTGTCCTTAAGAAACTCATCGATGTAGTTCAATGGAGTACCGGTCCTCTTTAAAGCACGGTAAAGCTTATAAATAAAAGAGGGCTTTTGAGTTCTTACGGGATTAGCTTTTCAACGACTTCTTCCTCTTCCCGATGACCAACACCCGTGGACTAGTTGGTGGAGAATGACGCATTGCTGAGAATGTTGTGGGCTCTGTTGCTGACTGGGTAACTCCTCTTCCTCGGTGAGATCAAAGTGAGTAGGCCCCTCACTCATTTGCCGTGGTCCCCTGTTTGCAATCCTCGAAGACTTCCTTGAAGACGACATCTTTCGTAGTCTTGAAAGATTCCGAAAACTTGACTTTCCCAAGAAAGATAACAACTTTTTCGAAGATTAAACAAGTGAAGAAGACAGAAGGGGGAGATCGATGTTTTTTAGGGTTTTTGAACTAAGAGGAACTGACTGTATATAGGTCAGTCGAAGGGAGGCATACCAAGCGTCGCAATGGAAAGTAAAAGATGCCCTTTTAAAAATAACTGCCTTTTTAAAAAAATAGATAACTACCAATTTTAAAATATTAACTCCTTTTTGAAAAAGAGAAATTGCACTTATCACGGAAATTGAAAATAGCAAAAATCAATTATAGATAGATGATCGTACCTTTCCGAGATGTAATATGAGAGAAAATAAAGTAACTTACAGTCAAGAACCTTCTGAGTCTGAGAGTCTTTAGACTTTAACTTCTTCAAGCTTAAGGATGTTGAGTCGGAACGGATGATTTCAAATTGATTTTTCTCCAAAGGCTTTGTAAATATATTCGCGAGTTGGTTCTTTGAGTCAACAAGGCGAATCGAAATTTCTCCATTTTGAACATGATCTCTAATGAAGTGATGTCGAATCTCTATATGCTTCGCTCTTGAGTGAAGGATTGGATTTTTGGTAAGATTGATAGCACTAGTGTTGTCAAAGTTAATCTCCGTGCATGAATCTTCAATTCCAAAGTCTCTTAGCTGTTGTTTTATCCCGGAATTTGTGAACAACAACTTCCGAGAGCTACATACTCTGCTTCTGTTGTAGAAAGAGCTACTGTATTTTGCTTTCTTGAAAACCAAGACATTGTCCTGCTTCCAAGTAGTTGACAAGTGCTGAAGTGCTCTTTCTATCAACTCTGCAACCAGCTAGATCTGCGTCTGAGTATCCAAGAAGAGTAAAGTCTCCCTTTTTAGGATACCAAAGACCTATGCTTGAAGTTGAAGCAATGTATTTGATAATACGCTTTGCAGCACTTAGATGAGATTCTTTAGGGTCCGCTTGAAATCTAGCACAAATACAAACACTAAACAAAATGTCGAGGTCTAGAAGCAGTAAGATAAAGAAGTGAACCAATGATACTCCTGTATAGCTTTTGGTCAACTTTCTTTCCTCCTTCATCTTTGTCTATCTTCAAGGAACTTGACATTGGTATATCAGTCTTTTTGCAATTTTCCAGTCCAAATTTTTTGACAAGATCATTAGCATATTTTTCTTGATGAATAAAAGTCCCTTCCTTCCATTGTTTCACTTGAAGTCCAAGAAAGAAGGTTAGTTCACCCATCATGCTCATTTCAAATTCATCTTGCATAGACTTAGAGAATTTCTTGCACAAACTTTCATTAGAGGATCCAAAAATAATATCATCAACATATATTTGAACAAGCAGAAAACTTTTGCTTTCTCTTTTGATAAATAGGGTAGTGTCTACTTTACCTTTAACAAAGCCATTTTGAATTAAAAACTTACTCGTCTGTCGTACCAAGCTCGAGGTGCTTGCTTTAAACCATACAACACCTTTTTCGGTCGAATCGAGTCGGGTTTCCTTGGGTCTTCAAACCCGGTGGTTGTTCCACATAGACTTCCTCATGAATAAATCCATTCGGGAAAGCACTCTTGACGTCCATTTGGAATAACTGAAATCCTTATAACGAGGCAAAAGCAAGTAATAATCGAATTGCTTCTAACCTTGCTATTGGAGCGTAAGTCTCGTCATAGTCTATCCCTTCTTCTTGTGTATATCCCTTGGCCACGAGTCTTGCTTTGTTTCTTATGACTTTTCCTTTCTCGTTCATCTTGTTCTGAAAACCCATTTAGCTCCAATAATAGATTTACCTTTTGGTTTAGGAGTTAACTCTCGGACATCATTAATGCTGAATTGTCGAGTTCTTCTTGCATAGCTTCAATCCAGCTTTCATCGGATAAAGCTTCTTCTATGCTTTTGGATTCTATTTTAGAAATAAGAGCCACAGACACTAGACTCTTCGCGCCTTTTGGATCTTGTGCGAATTCCTTCATTAATGTCGCCAATAATGAGATTTTTGGGATGACTAGACTTATACTTCTAGTTACTGGTTGATTCGTCAGGTTGATGATCACTTCCTTCATTTGAATCTTCAATAACCACTTGTTCTTTGGTCTTTTCAGAGTCTCGAGCTGCTTCTTTAGACTTTGTAGAGTCTGAAGTAGGTTCAGATTCTTCAAGATGAGTCTGAATAGATTCATTTTGTATAGAATCCTGGAATTTGACATTCATTGATTCCTCCACAGAATAAGTCTTCTTGTTATAGACTCTGTAGGCTTTGCTTGAGGTAGAATATCCAAGGAAGATACATTCGTCTGATTTTTCCTCAAACTTACTAACTCGATCATTTGGATTTTTCAAAATAAAGCATTTACATCCAAACACATGAAAGTAAGAAACAATAGGTTTCTTTCCTTTGAATAATTCATAGGGGTCTTTTCGAGAATAGGCCTTAGAAAAACTCTATTGATAATATAACATGCTTTGTTGAAAGCTGCTTCAGCCCAAAATCGTAAAGAGATGTTACTTTCAATCAAAAGAGTTCTAGCCATTTCTTGAAGCGATCTATTCTTTCTTTCCACAACTCCATTTTGCTCTGGAGTGTATGGAGAGGAGAACATATGTTGAAAACCAGATTCATCACAGAATTTTGTAAAATCTTGATTTTCAAATTCACCTCCATGGTCTGTTCTTATACTTGAGATAACATATCCTTTTTCATTTTGAACCTTTTTAGCAAACTTTTCAAAGTAAGAGAAGGTTTCGAGACTTACTTGTCGGGAAATATACCCAAGTAAATCGTGAGTAGTCATCCACAATTACTAGGCAATATTTCTTACCCCCAATGCTCTGAGTTTTGGTTGGTCCAAAAAGATCCATGTGCAGAAGCTGCAATACACGATTAGTGGAAACTTGATTTATTGGTTTAAAGGAATTTCTTACCTGTTTTCCCAATACGCATGGAGTACATAGATTGGACTTTTGGTATGATAATTTGGGTAAACCACGAACAAGCTTCTTTGCTGAAATTTTGGCTATCGCTTCATATTGATGTGCCCAAGCTTTCGTGCCATAAGCTCGCTTCGTCTTGTAATGAGATTAGGCATTGCGATTAATCTGGTTTCGCGTCCAAGAGGTAGATATTTCCATGTCTTCGACCCATAAATGATCGAGTAGAATCTTTCTTGGTTCTGAACAAATTCCTTCTTAAAAGTTTATTTTGAAAGTATCACACGGTGACTAATGCGAGCGGATTGTAGTTGAGTCCTTCCACTAGGAAACATTGTTTATTGTGAGGTTTCCAATTTTACAGTTCCAAACTCCACAATTTTTCCTTTTCTGTTTCCTCCAAATGAGACTTTTCCACCATTTGCTTGAACGAGTTTTATGAAGCATTTTGAATCTCTGTCATATGTCTTGAGCATCCACTATCCAGATACCATTTTACCCTTTTCTTGATAGTGACCTGCATTTAAAAAGAGACTCAAGCTTTCTTTGGTACCCATATTTTCTTGGGTCCATTGGTGTTAGTATGATATGCGGTTTTTGCCCATACTTTTTTAACAGGTTTCCAAACCATAGGACATTCCTTTTCAAAATGATCGCATTATTGCACTTTGAACATTTGAGAGCATTTCGACCTCTTTGGTTTCACAAAAACCTTTTGAAATGATTTTTGTAAGCATCTCTTGTGGGTCTTTGCTTAATTCTTTCCTTCACTTTAGGAAAATCAATTAGAGGAATGGTTTCCACAGTCATTCCCAAACTAGATTTATTGAAATAAGGTCTTTGTCTTTGAAAGAATTTTCTCAAGTTTCTCGGATCCTATTGAAAATCTTTTTGAAATATTTGATATGTCATTTTTTAAAAATTCATTTTCTTTTAAAAGATTTTCTTCACTTTCTTTAAGAGTAGAAACATTCATGTCTAAACATTTCAACTTTTCTTTCAAAGCATTTTCCTGTTGTTTTAGTGCAGAATTTTCCTTTTTAAGTTCGGAAATCCTTTTAAGAGAAGTCTTAAGACTAGAACACATCTCATCAATGTATTTAGAAACTTTAACAGGGATTTTAAAGTTACTTACCTCAAACTCACTTTGTCCAGAATCTGAGTCTGTCTCGGAGTTTGAATCTGAATCCGATTGTGCCATCAGACATATATTGGCATAATCATCATCACTTTCTTCACACTCTGTATCACTCCAGGTTTTACGCTTTAAGAGCCTTTCGATACTTTTCAGCTTTTTCTTTCTTCTTCCTCGAAGAGGACAGTTGGGTACGATGTGTCCCTTTTTCTTACATTCAAAGCAGACTATTTCTTTGTTTGATTCATCATCCTCAACAGACTTAGTATGTTGCTTTTGAAAACTCTGTTTATTTGGATTGAATCTTCTTCCTTTTCTGTTCAGCTTTCTGAATCTTCTTATCATGAGAGCAAGCTCCTCATCATCCATATCATCTTCGAGAATCTGTAACATCGGAATCATCATTGGATTTTAATGCAATGGATTTCTTACCTTTAGGATCTTCGTCTTCATTGATTCGTTCCACTTCATAAGACGAAGAGTTCCAACCAACTCATCGACGAGATAGTGGCATGATTCTTTGTGTCTCTCTTATTGAGGTCTTTATGTGATTCCAATCCTTGGAGAGTCCACGTAGTAGCTTGTTTACTTTCATGGGATTAGAAATTGGTTGACCTTGATTTTCAAGACCATTCACGATTTCGTAAAACGACTAAACATGTCGGTTATAGATTCTCCGATTTCATTTTGAAGGCTTCGTATTGACCGAGGAGAATGTTGATTCGGTCTCTTTCACTCGATCGGTTCCTTCATAGGTAATATGTAATCTATCCGGACTTCTTTTTTGCTGTAACACAAGAAGATATTCTGTTATATTCAGTAGGTGACAAAGCACAATATAAAGAATAAATTACTTTTGCATCAAGAGCTTGTCTCTTGATTATCTCTTCCTAAGTCATTTCACTAGACTCAACAGTTACTTTTCCTCTCTCTGAGACAGATGCAGCTTTAGGAGTAATTCCTTTTTCTACAACATCCCATTCCGGAGGATCCTTCGATCTTAGGAACGCTTTCATCTTGTTTTTCCGGATGTTGTAATCCTTTCCATCAAAGTAAGGAGGTCTGGTATTGCTTTGCCCTTCCACCAGCCCACGAAGCTAACATACTAGCCATGGATCTTTAACTCTGAAGTAAAACACTTCAAACAAAGTGAGTACACAAGCTCTGATACCAATTGATATAGCTAGTATAAACACCTAGAGGGGGGTGAATAGGTATAAAAACAATGTATCGAGATACGAAAGCAATACTAGGCAGACAATAGAAAGGAAGTTCTCCAAAACAGATTATGATCAAAGTAAAAGAGAGTAGGGAAGAGAAAATTGAACACAAGGTTTATAGTGGTTCGGCTTATTCCAAGCCTATGTTCACTCTTCGCACCGATGACCCACCGGCTGGATTTCACTATAAACAAAAGAAATGTTACAGCAATGCTTTCCCTCGATTCCACAGTGTAGATATTCTACTACACTTCCTCAAGGTATCTCAAAATATAGTCTCTCTTTTGCGTACAAGATTTAGCTCAGTAAATGAATTGACAAGGAACAATGAGCTTCAGACTTTGAAATTCTTCTATCGCGCACTTCTCAAAATAACTGGAACATCTTCCTTATATACTCCTTTATGCCATCATATCCGTTGGCACTTACCAAAGGAATTCTTCCAATCTTCTCGTTGGACGAGAATCAATTAGGAAGATCATTCGAGCTATTAAAGGAACATGTCGATAGCTCATCAATCTGCTCGCCCATACAATCGGGATCTCGGTTTCCATAAGTAGAACCTTCCAAGTATACTTCGCCAATCATCGGATCTTTAATCAATCTTGATTCGAATAAAGTAATTCGTTATGTCATATCCAGCCAAGAGATCTTCGTCGATCGATAAGATCAAATCCTTAACGAAACACACGAGTCCTGGATAGACCTTCTTCGAAAAACTACAAACTGTCAATGAGAATAGACTTTGAGTCTTGAGTCTCGGCGGTCAGGAGGTCTTCGGACTTTAAATAGTAGAGTCGCAAATCTTGGACTAGGCTGATGGAAACGTTTTGTCGGCTTCAAAATATTCCGGGAAGATTTCTCCAACAGATTAGACACCTAAGTAAAATAATGGGAGGATTATTTTACTCCTACGAACCAGAGACTATGGGTACGGGGACTTGGTTACACTAGATTTTTCTAATGCCCTTTCGGTACCATTTTTTTATTTTCAAAAATATTTTTTGCAAGCAGCTTTGATTCATTTTAACCTAAGTCCTTATCATGCAAAAATGCGATCACACGAGTGCTCAACCATTATTAGAAATTCAGCAAATGAAATAAATTGCATCACACAAAACAAGCAATCATTTTATTATTATTTTTTGGTTTTCTTGAAATTTGAATTTTTTCATAAAAACATGCATTTTAACTACATGACCTAAACTATATGACATGAAGAAATGCAATAATTAAATGCAATCTAAATGACCTAATTCTAATGACAT
This sequence comes from Eucalyptus microcorys, assembly GCA_014182515.1. Taxonomy (NCBI): domain Eukaryota; kingdom Viridiplantae; phylum Streptophyta; class Magnoliopsida; order Myrtales; family Myrtaceae; genus Eucalyptus; species Eucalyptus microcorys. The sequence goes on from CM024572.1 coordinate 2,767,835, forward strand.
ACAATGCAATGCAATGACATACGAAATTATTTCAACTAAAATGTCATGTAATATGCAATTTAATATGCGAGCTATATGTCATGCGACATTTATTAAATGACTTAGTCTAATGACGAGGAAGTTCTAATTAAATGAACCTAATAAAAACTAAATGACGTGCATTTGATATTTCTATTTTTAAAAATGCAAAAATGATCTAGCTAGATTAAAATTCTATCTAATTTAAACTAAGGATTAAGTCACATTAAATCCTAATTTAAACTAAGATATTATCTTAATCTAACATGCAATTTATCTAAAAAGATGATCTAAATTTAAAATGAAACACGCCATTCTAACCTAATATGCTCAATGATTTTTTTTTATTCTCTTTATGAAAATTCGAAATTAAAATTAATAAATAATTAAACATGCAATCCAAATAACTAACTAACAACCTAAATGAATGCATTTTTTTTTTTTTTATATTTTTCTAAATTCGAAATTAATAAAAACCCTAACTAAATTATCTAAAGTGAATAATTTTCTAATTTATTTTAGGGATTAATTTGACTTAAACCCTATCCTATCTTAGAAAACTATTTTCTAAAGAAAAATAGGATAATTAAAATGTGCCATCTTAATCCAAGACTCTATTTTAAAAAAAAAAAGGTTATTTAGGTTTAACCCTAATCAAAAATGCAATCCTGAAAATATAATCCTAAAAAAATTCTAATTTACTAACCTACATGCTCATGCAAGATTTTGATTTTTTTTATATATCTTTTTTGATTTTTTAGTGTTTTTCCAAGATAAATAACTATATCTATACAAACAAGATATTCATCAAATGAGAATTAAAATAACCAAAAAAAAATAATTCATTGTCTCACGAATTAAATTAATGGTTATTTTAACCCTAAACATCACCTTAAAAAATCAAAATAATTAAAAATCTGATCCGAAATCTTACGGATCAAATTAATAATTATATTGATTCAATAATTACAATACTATCAATAAACCCTAAGAATTAATATAATTAAAAAAATGACCCGATATCTTACGGGTCAAATTAGTAATTATAATAATCTTAGAAAAAAAAAAACCTGAGGGTAATGCCTACAATAAAGCAAGAATCAATTCTCAATATTCAAATTAGTACAATAATAGCAAAAATTCAAAAAATAAAAAATAACATAAAATAAATAAGAAAAACAGAAGAACAGTAAACAACCTAAGCAAAAAGGGGGCAGTGATCGGCGCCGGGTGGGGGATGGCCGGCGTCAGAGCTCCGATGAAGGCGAGCGGTCGCGGACGGATGTGCTGCAAAGGTGCGGGCACTGGGCGGTCCCGGACAGAAGTGCTGCAGAGGTGTCGGGCGAGTGGCGCGGGGTGAATCGAGCGCCGGTGCTCAGGCGGAGGCGCTGCAGGTCGCGGTTGCGGCAGGCGTCGGGCGAGTGGGCACTCGGATGGCGGAGCAGCAGGCTGGAGCGGGCTTCGGCTCTGGATGGCGTCGGGTTCGTGGGTCACCGGCTGGCGGCTCGGGCGGCGGCGCGGGCAGTCGCAGATCGCCGGTGTGAGGCGTCAAATAGTGAGATTGAAGCCGGGATGGGTCGCGGCGTCGACTGATCGGGGCGGATCAATGGTGGCCTCGCGAACAGGGACACTGCAGGGGCGTCGGGCACCGGGCGGTCCCGGACAGAGGTGCTGCAGAGACGTCGGGCACCGGGCGTTTTGCTGCGATCGTCGGGCTTGGGTGGAGCGGAGGCACTGGACTGGCGAGCAAGGGAATCGGGTCGCCGCGCGGGATCCTGTGGGTCGCTCGGAGACGCGGCAAGGTGGGCTTGCAGCAATGAGCGAGCAAGAGGAAGCGCCGGGGGAATGCAGCGGGCGCCGGGTTGAGCAGATCGATGACAGAGCAGGGGCAGCAGCGGCGTCACGGGCGGATCTCGAGCGGCGGGGATCGGCGGAACAGCGGTGGCGGACGCGAGCGGAACGGCGAGGTGGCGAGTCGCGGAGGCGGCTGGTGTCGCAGTGGCGCGACGGTGGACGGCGCGGCTCGGGCTGGCAGGGAAGCTCTGGACAGTCGCGGATGGAGCAGCAACGTGGGCAGGCTTGGGGAGATGATGAACAGTAAGGGTCAAATCACCCCTTTTCTTCTGCCTTTACGCTTCTCTCTTGTCTCTTTCTCTCTTGCTGTTTTTTCTTTTTCTCTGCTGTTTGTCAGGCGAACCAAAGATCAAAAGCTCTTTCTTTTTTACTTTGACGAACAGAAAAAAAAAAAACTAGAAAGAGTCCCCCCTAAAGCCCGAACATTCTTTTCCCTTGTGTGGATTTTGACTTTGAAAAAAAACCAAGGAAAGCCCCTCTTCTCTACCGTACACTCTCTTCTTTTATAGATAAACATAATGTGATCTTCGTAGAATATTTCGAAAATTGCCTATAACCTCCGAATCACAAAATCCTTTTATCTCATGAATATTCTCCCCCCGATTTCATCATCTATTGATAAAGATAAGATTACAATGCGGTTTTCTCAATTTTAAAAAATCATCATAATATCGCATCAAATCTTAATTTTTTTCACAAGATAATTGATAAAAAATAACGACGGGCTTGGGTTAATTTTCTCCTTTCGTGGGCCTAGCCCGGCCTGCTGAATATTAATTCAAACCCATCCACTACCGGTCCTAAAAATAAAATAAAAGAATGCAAAACATGTAAATTAAAAATAAATGCACCTAAAAAATTATATGCTATGCAATTGAATTATAATATATATATATTTTTAGGGGTTAAAAATTAATCCCTAATTTTTTATGCAATAAATAAATAATTGAGTACCAAAATTTAGGTGTCAACAAGTCATATGCTTAGGTGTCCCTAATTATTTAGCCTTAATCATTCCCCTAAATTGAGACTTGAAGACCAAGTTGCCTTCTAATTAATGCCTTCCTTTAATGCTTCTTGACTTGAGACAATTTGAGGCCAATAATGGTGTCTTGCAAGAACACCATGGACACCACTTTTGGAGAAGAATAGGAAGACCACCTCTTCAATTTAGGATCATCATTATAGGATGAGTCATGGCTTAAATGGACCAATTAGAAGCTTGACACATGGATTTCTAGAACATTTTAGGATGATCTCATCTGATAGCCTTGCCACCTTGCTCATTTAGGCTTGTCACCTAAGTCCTTGTCATTAAAACCCTTTAGCAAGACAATTATTGGAGAGAGCATTACGAATAGAGAGAGGACTCATTTTTACCCAAGGTTTAAACACTCAAGCCATTATCTCCCTCTCCATCACCGATCACCCCCCCTCTCTCTCCCTCTCAGTCTTTCTCTCTCTCGAGCATCTTTCTCGCTATCGTTTGCTGCCGCCATTTGGGCCGCCGTTAAACTACCAATTGATATAGTTGTAAGTGAACTTACTAATATTTTGGTTAGGGCATTGTGATGCATTATTCTGAGCGTATAGTGAGTCCTTGATTGAAATTGTTTGGATTGTGTTCTTGTTCAATAAACTTCGGTTTGCGCTTTTGCTTGAATTGTTTTGGAAGAGGTCTTGCTTGAACTTGTTACTATTTTGCAAAGCTAGTTCACTATTCCACAAGTGCATGTTCTAGTTCACGCTTCGAGCTCCGAAAATGGGTTTCGTCGGCCTTGAATGTATGTGGGATCACGACAGATCAATTGTTTCTTGATCTTGGTGCGGTTTGATGTGTATTGTTCCCAAGCCAAGTTTGGCACTAGATCGGTACATAAATGTGTCGGATCAAGCCGTGATCCTTGATTCGTGCCTAGCATGTTTAACATCACGGTTCCAGTAAGAATTTCACATACTTATGCATGGCACACCTTCGGGCCCCTTGGACTAAAAGTGAAGATAAAAACTAGATTATTGCTTGATGCATGGTCATATGAGGAACTAGTTTTAAGCCACCAACTAATGGATTTCAGCAACGTTGCCTAATGTATTTCGGAAGAACCAATGGATTTTAGTTAAGCCGTTGACCAATGGATTTCGATGACGTTGCCCAATGAATTTTGGATGTTTGGTGGATTCCGAAAGAGTCGATGGATTTTGGCTATTAATGAATGAGCCCCATGTGCATGAGTTCCTCATATTATGGAATAGATCTTGGTTTATGCTTGCATATTATTGAATGAGAATTTCTCATGTTCTATCAAAGATAGAGCTTTTGTTTTGCTATTGATTTGCTATCGATAAGTGTTTTGGATAAGTTATACATTTGTTGAAGAGGCGAAGTATCCTCCTATCTAGAAATTAGTGGGTTTACTTATTAAGTTTATAACTCACCCGTTGTCTTTTTTAGACTTATAGGTATGGACTCACCACCTATACACTTCATGCGCTTTGGTTTGCTTGCAAATATGGAAGTCTTGATGGTGGACATACCTAGGGAGGACACCATATATCAAAGGGTCACTACTACCGTTTGGGTTGAGGAAGGCCTCGATGATCTCGTTCCCTACTATTACTGAGCATGGTATGTGTGGTTTGATGGGGACCTTGTTGGGCCCCTTCGCGGGTTCAATGGGCTACACAGACCAAACAATGATGTCTTGTCTAACGGCACTGTAGATGATCCCTAAGTGACTGGTCCTTGTAGGGATACCACTTTTGGTTAGCATCTCGTTAGAGGAGATAGGATTACCCCAAAGTTTAGCGACTTTTTGAAGGGATTGGTGACTTTTGTAGATAAAGCTTGGCCCAAGTGAAATGGGCTTGTAAATATTTGAAATAAAACATGTGAATATAGTAGTTTGCTTTGTGTATATGCTTGCACGTGTGTTTTTCCAACTACTTGATTATGTTGTTGATGTTATGGTGAACAGGTGTCGTTGTATCGCTTCCGCTTGTGCTTAATTCCAAGATTAATAAAAGAAAGAAGCATGGGATGGTGACACGTTTGGGATGTCGCAAAAATAACCCCGTCACTCGTGACCCTGGAGATGGAGTTCGGGTCATTATATTAGTAGTTAAAACAATGTTGGTAGAGTTTAAGGAAAGAGGAAATTGACCAGACTCAAAAAGAAGTTCTTGACCTTGCAGCTTGACTTAGTCCATAAGTTTTTAGTCCATTTTAGCTATTTTAGTTGGATTTGGTTCGCTATTTTTTTTCATCCTTCCAATTCTTGGTGCCTAAGTCTAAGTTAGACTATATCGACACAGTGAATTCTTCCGACGATGGCCACATAATCGATAAAATCTAGGCCATCGACTTTGGATTTATTCAAAATCTTGATAACCACTTCATTGTTGCTTTGGAGTTTTCCTTCATAAACAGATTTATATTCTCCATTGCGTAGTTCGTACTTGAACTTTTGAGTTATCTTCTTGATATTATATGTGACATCCTTGATTTGAACCCCTATCTAGACTGTGAGGAATGGACTAAGGATTGGTACGTCAGTAAGGAGGATAGGCTGTGACTCAATCCTAAGGATTGTTCATCAGCTGACTAGCTAATTAGGGGCAAGGCGATTCATAATCAAGGTTGCGATAGACCAAAGCATTCGACCAAGAAAGGATTGTTTGACCATAAAGGTCGTTGTGGACGATCACATGTTGTCACAAGTTAGTCAATGGATGGGTATAGATCGATTCAGCTTGAGTATATATTGATCGTGGGTGACACCGCATGGTCAATGAACGACCTTAATCCTATCCCAGATGACCGTGAGTTAGGGCAGGCTGATCGATCTCACTCAATTATATGACAATCGGAGGTTATTCATGGATCAACCAAACTCAACTGATAGTCATGTGTAAAATCCTAGATAAGCATTGAACTCAGTTTGAGTCTAGTTGCGCGAATTTTGCTAATGCCACATAAATTCGTGTAAGTCATGTTAAGGCCATTTCCAATCGAAACTTAGCCATAAACCCTAATCCAATTGCGGGTATCGACTGTAGATATTATCAAGGAATTTCTTTCCAATTGAAATGATTTTAGTAAACCCGTTAGTGCATTAATTAAAGAAACACACTAATTTGAGGATATAGATTTTAGTGAACCTAGAGGTGAGACCAATTTAGTTTATTAAGATTTAAATTCAGATGAGACAAACTTTGTTAGGCCATGGACAAGGGATAGGCGCCACTTTTGGGGTAGACAAGGGGAGTATACCAAATTGCCCTTCTTGAGTCTATCTAATAATTGAAATCCAAGAAGCAATCCTAGTCCTTGATCTTGGATAAAACTCTTGGCAAGATGGATGGCCAAGATTTCATCTTGCTCTCTAAGTTTGATGGTCATCATGAAGGCAAGGACAATAATTTTAAGAGCATTTAACGTGACAGACAACCTTTCTTCTCCAATTTCTTCTCATTTTTCTTCTTCTTCTTCTTCTTCTTCTTCTTCTCTCTCTATCTCTCTCTCTCTCCCTCTCCCTCACCATTCGGCTGACTCCCCCTTTTGCCTTTCCTCTCTCTTTTTTTCTCTCATTTTCCTTATCGCCCACACTCGTCCGCCCTGCCACCCACCCACTTGGCTGCTTTCCTCATTGTCTACTGCTGCATGCCGCTACCGCCATTCATGCGCTTGCTTGGATGCCCGTCCATTGGTTTGTCGCTACTGTCCATCGTCCTTGCCGTCGCCTAGTTGCTACTACCATGAGCAGAGCCATCACCAATCACCCCCTTGTCTCTGTTGGAGAAAACTCCTTTACTGTTTTGAAGTTGACAAAATGTTTCAAAAAGTCTAGTTTGAAGACTTCCAGACTCAAGTGTTATAATATAAAGAACTCTAGACTCTTCTGTCAAAGTTTGAAGATTGCCAGACTTAAGTTTCAAAGTCTGCCCTCACTGACAGTTCCCAGACCGAAGAATGAAGACTTATCCAGATGACGGATTATCTTCAAGGTTTCAATTCGTATGGTTTTTGGAAGACCTTATGGCTGGATATAGCATCTACTAGTTTGATTATTCTTATTGGAATCTACTCCGATATGAAGATCTTTTGAATGGCGAGCAAACTTGGAAGGTTTTACTTATGGAAACCAAAGATCTTGATTGTATGGGTGAACGGGATTGATGGGCTTTCATCACCAATCATTCAACGACTCGAGATCACCTTAATTGATTCTGTTCAACGGGTAGATTGGAAGAATTCCTTTGGAAAGTGCCAACGGTCGTGAAGGCATGAATGAGTATTTAAGGGTGACTCTCCAGTTGTTCGAAGTAGTGCGTGAAAGAAGAATTTCAAAATCTGAATCTCTATAGTTCCTTGCTTTTTCATTCATTAAACTCAAAGTTGTACACAAAAGAGAGAAACACGTAGTGAGACTTTGTGAGAGATCAGTACAAACTCTTCACTGAGAAAGTCGAAGATCACAAGTTGTAAAATCTCCTTTTGATTCTTAGTGAAATCCAGCCAGTGGGCTGTTAGCGCGGGAGAGTGGACGTAGGCTTTAATCTAAGCCGAACCACTATAAACCTTGTATTCTAATTCTCTTTCCTTAACTCCTTATCTTTATTCATTGCTTTATATAATTGTTTAAAGTTGTTTACGTTCTTAGTCAATTATCTTTAAAAGGCAATTTACTACTACTTAGTCTTGCGAGAAAATTTTGTTTACACCTATTCACCCCCTTTAGGTGTTGCACTAGCCCTTTTAGTCTCATCTTGGTTGTTTGTAATTAGATTTCCTAAATGTCGGCTAGGCCGTTGCGTTATGCAACTCGGATTTAAGACTATCTCTAGTGTTGGGTTGAGCTACTCATGTGATCAATTTTGTATGGTTTACTCATGATATGCTTGAGCTATATGGTTTGGGATTAAGCAAGGAATAAGTATGCAAGAGTTGAGGTTGCTTGGGTTTGGCGTGAGTTGTGGAAATGGTTCATTTAGGTTTAGGTTTGCCGTGATTGTTGTTGTGGATCGTTTGCTAGAGCTACTTGTGCTTGATCTTCATATTTGAATGTCATGGATGGTTGTATGAATGTTATGTGAAGTGTTCTTTGCATATAGATATCCATAGGTCATGGTTGAAGCTTGAGCTCACATCGAGCAGTCGAATCAAGAACAATGTTGGTTCTTGGACATGTGTGAAAGTGTATCGAGTTGGGTCACTCTCTTGGTTCAAGTGATATTGAGGCGTATCGTTCGATCTGGGTTTGACCTAGGCTGGTACTCGAGTGTCACGGGTCAAACCATGATTCTAGTTTCGTACTCGACATACTTTATTGTCACATCCACGATAGGTAATGAGTTACACATTGCTTGGCATGCCCTTGGGGTGTTCATAGTTGGACTAATATGAAAAATAAAACCAATTGTTTGAATGCTTGATTCTTGTGGTCACACGAGGAATTTTGTTACTAAGGTTTCGGGGGACGATGCCCCACGTCAATGGGATGCCTCGTCAATGAGAACCAAATGATCCCTCATGTCAACGGGATGCCCCCACGTCAATGAGATGTCATTCGTGGGATGTGTTATGTCGGAATGATGCCCGATGGATTTTGGATGTCGTACTCGATGGAGTGAGACAATATCCTAGAGGTCTCTAGAAGAGCCATAGGGTCGGCTATGTGTGATTAATAATTGGACTTGAGACAATATGATAGTATGGGATGCCATGTGATTCTTGAGGTATGTGCGAAGTATTTGAGTGCTATGTGTATACTTTGAAAGTTGTTTTATGGCTCACTCATGTTTGACATAGGCTTATATGGGATGCATGAGACACGTGAATGATTTAATCGTCATTTTTAGTGACTTAGAAGACACATGTATACTATGATCGTCATTGTTCATGAAGTGAAAGGCATGTGGATATTCTGAAGGTTGTTATTTGAGTCTCGAAGGCTTTGATAATATCGTGGATGCTAATATCCGATACGTATGAATATTATTGGCTATTATTTGCACTATTTGTGACACATGTCGATTTGGATGCCTTTGTTTAGGACTCCAGAAACTTAGGTTGAGGATAGGTTCCATCATGTTTATAGTTAAGGCAAAGCTTAGGCTTTGCTATTTAATTACCATTGACATGTTTGGGTCGAGTAATCATAAGGCTCTGATGTGAGCCATCCGCCTATACAAGGTTTAGGATCTTTACTTATTGAGTTTTCAACTCATTGTTATTTTTTAATCTTTTTTCAGGTCAATAGGTATGGATCCTTTATCTCACTGCTTCATGTGTTTTGGGGTACCTATAAGCATAGAGGTTGCTATGATAGACATGTTTAAGGAGGGTGTTGCTTTTCAACGGGTCACCACCACTTTCTAGGTTGATTATGAGTACCGCAACCTTGTCCTACCAAGCATGGTATGCATGGTTCAATGGAGACCTTTTTGGACCCCTTTACGGGTTCTATGGTCCACCTAGACTGGATGGGGAAACAAGCCCGCCAAACAGCTTTGTGGATGATGCCTAGGTAGCATGTCCTCATAAGAAAGCCGCTTTTGATTAGATCTCGTTAGAGGAGATAGGCTCCCCTTTGCAACTTCTACCCTCCCCCTTTTTATATCTTTTTGTGTAAGGGGATGACCAGTCAAAATGGCCCTAGAAGTGAGAGCTTGTAAATTGTAAACGTTTTGAGTAGATAAATAAAGCTTGGAAGTTTTGCAATATGTATATGTGTGTGTGTGTTTTTCCCTGACTATCCATTGTTTGTTGTTGATTGATTGGATGATTGGAGATTGCATGCTTCCACATGTGCTTAATAGAAAGATAAAATCAATGGGATGGTAATATTTTTAGGATGTCACAAATTAATCATAACAAGGAAGATGTTCGTGTGCCCGCAGCAGGGGTAGGGCTTTAGGCGTGACATTATAGCATAAATATCTTATGGGCAAAATGTTGTTCCAAAAGCTATCACAACCCCCTTTACTCGGAGGTTGAGCTATAGGTTATTTTGTGACATCCCAAGCTTTGTTGTCATTGTGAATGCTAGTATAAGCACCTAGAGGGGGGTGAATAGGTGCAAAAACAAACTTTTGCGAAGTATAGTGTAAAAATTTACTTTTAACCTAAGTCTGTTAACAGTAGACTTTAAAATAGAAACGAGACTTTAACAAATGAATAAAGTTATGAGTAAAGTAAAAGGGTTTAGGGAAGAAAATAAGAACACAAGGTTTATAGTGGTTTGGCTTAATCCAAGCCTACGTTCACTCTCTCGCACTGACAGCCCACCGGCTGGATTTCACTATGAAACAAAAGAATCGTTACAGTATCACATCCTTGATTCCACAGTGTAGAGACTCTGTTACACTTCCTCAAGGTCTCATAAATGTATGAACTCTCTTTTGAGTACAAGTTTACGCTCAACAATTGAATTGACGAGCAACAAGGAGCTTCAGACTTTGAAATTTATCTATCGCGTACACTCTTGAATAACTAGAACATCTCCCTTATATACTCCTCCATGCCTTCATAATCGTTGGCACTTTCCAAAAGAGTTTTTCCAATCTACCCGTTGGACAGAATCAATTAGAGAGATTCTGAGTTATTTAAGGAATCTAACGATAGCCCACCAATCCTGCTCACCCATACAATCAAGATCTAGGTTTCCATAAGTAGAACCTTCCAAATATGCTTCGCCAATTAACGGATCTAAATTACCCGAATCAAAACGAATAAAAGATTCTGAAGTGCTATAACCAGCCGAGAGATCTTCTTTAGTCAATATAATCAAATCCTTAACGAAATACTCAATTCTGGATAGGTCTTCTTCGATGGTCTAGAAACTGTCAATGATGGTAGACTTTGAATCTTGAGTCTGGTGGTTCGGTGGTTTTCAGACTTTGACGAAAGAGTCTGCAAGTCTTCAGACTAGACTGATGGAAACGTTTTGTCAACTTCAAAACAAATACGAAAGTTTTCTCCAACAATCTTCCCCTTTTTGATGGTGACAAAACTTTCCTGTAGATTTGGATATTTTTGACCTGCAAGACAATACTCAAGCAAATATGGATATCTCACAACAGATAATTGACTTAGTAAAGATTAGCATTAAATCTGCATCCACAGAAAATAAATTAGTCCTGTAAACAACTATCTGAAATACCAATAATGCTTAAGATACTGCAGCAAACATTTAAATGATCAAACAATCCAAATCCAGTCACAACTAAACCATACAAAAGTCAATCAAAAGTCAAGTCAAATCAAACAAGAGTAAAATCTCTTCAAATCTGCACCATCTCCCCCTTTTTGTTAGCATTAAAAAGGTAGAGACGAAAAGAAAATGAAATTAGGATTGCTTTGGAACGCGAATAAGCTGGAAATCTCCCATCGAATAGACAAGCCCTTCCAGCTTTTTCAAATCATCCTTCAGTTGAGCCACTTTTTCACCTTTGACATTTGCTTGAACTTGAAGTGCAAGGGCATGAATTTGATCATGCAAAGAAACTGAAGAGGTTTGACCTACATTCTGTAAGTTCTGAACTTCGCATCCCAGGGCATAAATCTGGCCTTGCATCTCCATAAGAATATCAAGCAGTCTTCGAAAGTTTGCTGAATTATCAATCTGAGTGCTTACTTCTGCATGATCAGTAGGAATATTGGCAGATGATGGCAAGTTAGCATGAGCACTTAGATTTGGCGATGAAACCTCATGGCCTTCTTCAGGAAATTAAGAGGCATAGATATCTTCTGGATCTGTAGGTGAATAGCTAGCATCTTCACTAGTAAAAGCAATTGAAGAGGTATCTCTATTCTTAGCAACTCCCCCTATTTCATTGCCTTCAGACGGTGAGAAGTACTCTTCATGCTTTGGTTGTTCTTGTTCACCTTTGCCCTCTTCTTCTTCTGCAATCCTTTCTTCCTTAGCTTCTTTTCTCATCGATTCTCTCTCTCCTCTGCTTTGCTCTTCTTCTTCTTCTCTGATTTGATCCTTTCGCCCTTCTGTCTCTGGAATAGAACGATGTAGGTTTCTTAATGCAAAGGCGGAAATGGTGATATCGTCCTCATCTTCTTCATCCTCCAAGATGAGTGCTCTTCTTCTCTTTGATGGAGCTGTCGTGGGCTCTTTCCCTTTCCGTTTTGCAGCCGAAGAAACTTGGTGAGTCTTGACAGGGGTTTTCTCCTTGAATTGCTCCAATGTCTTGTTCAGCTCCTTCAGACGCATTTTGGAAACCATTTTCAGTCCCACCACCATTTGATCACAAGTTCGAACACACAGAATCCTGGGAAGCTGAATATCAAATGTCTGAATAACTTAGTAACAAGAGCTGAGTAAGGAAGTTGGCCCTTGTCTTTCACCATCGATCTGTACATGTGAAACATGATTGTGTGTGGGAGAGAGAATTTCTTGCCAGTGTTGATAGCATACATCAGCTTTGCTTTTGAGTTGGAGACATCAGTCTTGAAGTTGATTTGGGTCTCAGGCAATTGATCACAATCTTGTGAAGCAAAATATTTGAGGCATTCATCCTTAAGTACGAGATTCGTCCTTCCGTCATTCCATCCCGAACAAGCTCGACTGTCGCACGACCAATAGACACACTAATTGATTGGAATGCCCCTCTTTCTACTCCAATCACATTAGCCAATGTGTCCATGTCAACAACATAGTCCTGGTCTTGAACACTAAAAGAGAATCTATTCGCATCCAAGAAACTTAGATTATAATAGAAATAAGCAGTAAGTTTTGGATGTGCCTCTATTGTCTCAGAACAAAAACACTCAAGCTGAAGTAGCGTGAATTTTTCTCGCAGCTTCACATTCAAGGAATCAAGATAATCAAAGTCCACACTTCTTGGGTTGATCACCCCTCGCTTTAGCAACTTAGAGTAAAGTCGCTTGTGTTCCTCCGAGCGAAACAAGTTTGTCCTTTTGCATCGAGTATTTGTTGCAACACCCATTCTAGGCTTAAAATGAGTGTACATTTTGTCATCATCATTCCCATCAGGTTGATTAAAACTTCCAACACGTGGATCACTAGGGATATTTGCAAAAGCTAGATCTGTCGACCCTACAGGAGCAACTCCCAATAGTTCCATTGTTTGCAAAAAATTGGTTTCATTTCGATACCCTTTCTCTTTCAAAAATTCATCAATATCCTGAGGTCTAGCTTGAGGAGATTGACACGGTTGAGAATGTTGTGGGCTCTGCTACTGTCTTGGAGATTCTTCTTCCTCGGAGAGGTCAAAATGCGTAGGTCCCGCACGCATGTGATATGGTCCCCTGTTCGTGATCCTTGAAGACTTTCTTTGGGAAGCCATTCTCACAATCTTTGAGAGATTCCAAACTCGATTCGCGAGAAAGATGAAATCTTTGAAGATTAAACTAGAGAGTAAAAGTAAGAAAGTGTTGTTTTGTGCTTTTAGGGTTTGAGAGGAAGACGATCAGTATATAAGGCAGTCGAAAAGAGGTATACGGAGCGACGTAAAAGGAAAAATAGAAAATTCCTTTTAAAAAAAAATAACTGCCTTTTTGAAAAAATAGATAACCGTCATTTCAAAAGATAACTTCTTTTTCGAAAAGCAATGATTGCAATAATCACGAAAACTGGAGAAGATAACATCAATCAATTACTGATTAATAGATGAACGTACCTTTTCGAGATTTCATCCGTAAGATAAAATTCTAAAACAGATATAACTTACAGTTGTGATTCTTGATCTTCTGAGACTGAGTATCTTTAGACTTTTATCTCTAAGTCTGAACTTCTTCAAACTTTAAGATATTGAGTCTGGTACGAATAAGCTCGAATTGACTTTTCTCCAGAGGCTTTGTAAAAATGTCCGCTAGTTGATTCTTTGAGTCAATGAATTGAATTAAGACTTTTCCATTTTGAACATGGTCTTTGATAAAATGATGTCAAATCTCTACATGCTTTGCTCTTGAATGAAGAATTGGATTTTTGGTAAGATTAATCGCGCTGGTGTTGTCGCATTTGATCTCAGTGCATGAGTCTTCGATTCCAAAGTCTCTTAGCTGTTGTTTTATCCATAAGATTTGAGAACAACAACTTCCAAGCGCCACATACTCTGCTTCAGCTGTTGAAAGAGCTACAGTGCTTTGCTTCCTCGAAAACCAAGATACTGTCCTGTTACCAAGCAATTGACAAATGCCCGAGGTGCTCTTTCTATCAACTCTGCATCCTGCTAGGTCTGCGTCTGAGCATCCAAGAAGAGTAAAGTCTCCCTTTTTAGGATACCAAAGACCCAAATTAGTGGTAGATGCAAAGTATTTGATGATGCGTTTTGCAGCACTTAAATAAGATTATTTGGGATCTAATTGAAATCTGGCACAAATGCAAACACTAAACAAAATATCAGGTCTAGAGGCAGTAAGATAAATAAGTGAACCAATGATTGTGACGTCCCAGAGCGTCACGTACTAAGCGCAAGCGGAATTATAATTATTATTATCTTCTTGTCTAGCTTGTAATCTCCTTTAGATAACCCATAGTGTTTACCATTGAAGGTTAGCATGTATAACATGGATTATTTTAAAATCTCAAGTTTATATTATAACGTTATCCTGCAATGCACATAGACAAGATCATAAAAGGCTTCCTTTCATTTTATCATCATCGGGGCATACAAAATTATCGACCTGGACTCTTTCCATGTTTATCGCCTATATATATACAACATATACATAACAAAAGTAAGGCGTAACACAAGCTAGGGATAAGGGGTGAGGGTATCTACTCCACAAGTTCCCACACAAGCCCACGTCTAACAAAAAACAAAAGTTAGTCAGCCTCTACACGATCCAAGGCGTCTAGGCGCCGTCCATCCCCGCTCGGGTCCTCCTGCTCCAAAGGGTAAAGGTCCGAACATCTCCCCTTCATGGTTGATAAACCATGCAACGAACATCATCGGTATTAACTCAGCCCTACCGTCATCCATCCATAAAGTTGCCTCATACTTGGAGAAAACCATGTCAATGTCGGGATCGTACTCGTCATGAAAAGAAACATCAAGACGCACTATCGCCCCGTATCGAGCTACCGGCGGTACATCCATGCTATCAATCTGAAAATGTAAGGTATGAGCAAACAACCTTGCCCAGTAAAGAATGATAAAACTCTAACTTAAACAATCCATAGCCATCAAAGTTACAAGTGAATCATCAAACAATTTAGGATGCTAAGAGAATATATCACAAGCATAAACAATACTATTACTTCATGTAAGAAATCACCTCATATGCATCCATTTCTATACTTACCCTTCACAAACTCAATCTCACATCAAAATATAATGCAACAATAATAGATGAACTCACTCGCCAAATAATTATATTTAGTGTGCATAAAATCCACC
The DNA here is from genome assembly GCA_014182515.1 of Eucalyptus microcorys. Taxonomy (NCBI): domain Eukaryota; kingdom Viridiplantae; phylum Streptophyta; class Magnoliopsida; order Myrtales; family Myrtaceae; genus Eucalyptus; species Eucalyptus microcorys. The sequence goes on from CM024572.1 coordinate 2,783,081, forward strand.
CTCGATCAATCACTAACCGGAATTCAACCGGCCGATCGAGTCACTTCCGGAAAGTACGTTATCCGGACTTCCACAATACCTCTAATTGTGGGCATCTCACTCCGAGGCATCCCGGTATCACACAACCGAGGTCCTCCCAAGACCACACAGCAAGGGGCATCTCACTTCGAGGCATCTCAGTATCACACAACCGAGGCATCCTTGATCACACACAAGGGCATCTCACTCCGAGGCATCTCAGTATCTCTCTACCGAGGCATCCTTGATCACACACAAGGGCATCCCAAACTTCCGGGGGCATCACCGGTATCTCGGTACCGATGGGTTCATTCATCTTAAGCACATGTTTCACACCACAACACCTTTGGTTAATGCATTTATCGTATGCAAAAGAAAAGACTCCAAAGTATCTAACTATATATATAATTCTCATGAACCTAGCACACGTGCGTGTCCAAATTATAAGATAAAACCCATTACGTCATGTCCCATTCCATGGCGAACAGATATTTATCCCATAATCAAGCACTATGCACCGCACTCATTGCACACACATGATACTATATGCACTTATATCTCAAATGATATATGAGACTTACTCCTATATGACTAACATCTATTATGAGGTTTATTAGACTCTACGTGCATCACAAAAGCCTAATATAAAAGACACAACCTCTAATATATGTTCTCGGGTCCAGACAGTTTACTAGCTAAATGTACAGTTTCGGTTTCGGACACAAAAGGTATATCAATTCTTGTCGAAATATTTCCAAATTTTAGTATGTTATACTTAAGACATAGACTAACAATTCTCGTGAAGAAACTTAAGTATGATTCTCACTGTATTAAGAGTAACAGTCGCCATAATCTTTACTAGTACCCTGTACCAACGTCCAGATTCTTTATCTACAAAGAAAATTGTTTCACTAACCAAATCTTATCTATTTAATCTAAAATTTTGACACATCATTCCTTAAGATGTGTTCTACAATTTTAATTAAGGATTCGAAGTCCAAATCTAACTAGGTAAATACAGAAAATTCGCATAATCAGTAAAGGTCAAACCGTTTCTCACAAGAACAGTTTACTGGTTTTACTAAGTATACTTCTGTCTCTATGTTTTTATAGTCATATGGTTATAGCTACGTGTATAACTTGATCTTATAGATGTTCTATCATGTAGAATAGTTTCTTTCTTATTTCTATTAACATACATAAAGAAAACTAAACACAAACAGAAGACTCCATAACTGTTTTCACTTAGAACAGAATAGATACACAAATTTTCTCACTTCTAACTCAACGAAACAACTTGTCTATCCACAAATCTCTTCTAAAATACTCCAATGCTTACTCACAGCAACTCAAAGCAACTTCAGCATATCTTTCTCTAACAAGTGATCGATTCCACAGCTCGGCTCGAAGTATAAACGCATCCGTGAGTTCACTCATCACAGCATACACCATATCCATCCACTCGGTCTCCATTTCATCACTTCGCTCAACAAAACAGCATACTCACACAAGGATTTCGAAACATGCAGTCCTCAAAAATGACATGCAATGGCTTCTAACTCTAATCTAACACTTACTCAGCTTAGATCAATCACAAAACAGCAACTACAAACTATATCCATCACTGTTTGGTTAGATCCTCAAGCTCCCTTGATGAAACAATGGATAACTTTCAATTTAGAGTTAGATCTTTCCTTACCTTGCTTCAGCTACTAAACAACACAGAGATGCTTCAAGATCAACACTCAAAATCAGCATGCAAGAAGAAGAAATCACAGGTTTGCTTCTGGTTTGCTTCTGGTTCTATCGCTCAGCCGAGAGAAAAAGAAAGAAGAAGATGAAGATGGGTTGTTCGGTTTTATATGGAGAGAGAGAGAGTGTACGAAGCTTAAGGGGGAAAATAAGTCTACAAACTAATCCCTAGGCTAGTGTAATGATGAGATCTTGTAATGATTATGTTCCTTGAAGTTTACATGTCTCGGTTCATGGGAATCAAAACCGTGGGTGTCAAATGCATGGAGAAACGAGAGAGAATGATGTCGTGGCTTTCATGCATGAAGATTTTCGCCATCCGTCGATCGTCGCTAATTAACAGTTAATCGATATCGTTCGTTAGTTCATTAGCTTCTAATATTTTCATCTAATTGCCTTTTGTTTCAACTTGATTTCAATCCTTTTGTAATTATACAAAGTCATGACATAACATATCGAATGGTCAAATCACCTTAACTATAATCTATTAATCTTAACTGAAAATAAAATCACTCGGGCCTAATTATCTATTCCGGCCCAACAGGCTCAATCTACAACAATCCGGGCCCACTAAACCAAATCTACAAATCTAATAATTCCGAACCTTGGCCCGCTTCAAGCCAAGTCCAAGCCCATAATCACTCATTAGGTTTCTTAAGTCCAATTCGTGTGGCCCACTCATTTCTCAAGCCCACACATCCTTTCCTCACGATCCATCGGGTTCATTTTCCGGCCCGTTCTACATAAATCTAAGTTTCTAATGATCTAATTATGCTAATGACGGTCAATGAAATTTGGGATGTCACAATGATACTCCTATATAGCTTCTGGTCAACTTTCTTTCCTCCTTCATCTTTGTCTAGCTTCGAGGAACTTGACATTGGTATATTAGTCTTTTTGCAATTCTCCAAGCCGAACTTTTTAACAAGTTCTTTAGCATATTTTTCTTGGTGAATGAAAGTTCCTTCCTTCAATTGTTTCACTTGTAGTCCGAGAAAGAAAGATAGTTCACCTATCATGCTCATTTCAAACTCATCCTGCATAGACTTAGAGAATTTCTTGCATAGATTTTCGTTAGGTGATCCAAAAATAATATCATCAACATAAATTTGAACAAGTAAAAAGTTATTGCTTTCTCTTTTGATAAACAATGTAGTATTTACTTTACCTTTAACAAAGCCATTTGGATGAAAAACTTACTTAATCTGTTGTACCAAGTTCGAGATGCTTGCTTTAAACCGTATATCGCCTTTTTCAGTCTAAATACAGAGTCTGGTTTCCTTGGGTCTTCAAAACCGGGAAGTTGTTCCACATAGACTTCCTCTTGGATAAATCCATTAAGGAAAGCGCTTTTGACGTCCATTTAGAATAACCTGAAATTCTTATAACATGTAAAAGCAAGCAATAATCCAATTGCTTCTAACTTTGCTACTGGTGCGTAAGTCTCATCATAGTTTATCCCTTCTTCTTGCGTATATCCTTTGGCCACGAGTCTTGCTTTGTTCCTTATGACTTTTCCTTTCTCGTTCATCTTGTTCCTGAAAACCCATTTAGCCCCAATAATAGATTTACCTTTTGGTTTAGGAGTCAATTCCCAAATATCATTGATACTGAATTGCATGAGTTCTTCTTGCATAACTTCAATCCGGCTTTCATCAGTTAAAGCTTTTTTTATGCTCTTGGGTTCTATTTCAGAAATATGAGCCACAGCACTAGACTTTTCACGCCTTTTGGATCTTGTACGAATTCCTTCATTAATGTCACCAATAATGAGTTCTTTGGGATGACTAGACTTGTGCTTCCAGTTGCTGGTTGAATTGTCAGACTGTTGACCTTTTTCTTCATTTGATTCTTCAATGATCATTTGTTGTTGGTCTTCTGAAGTTTGGGCTGCTTCTGAAGATTTAGACTTTGTAAAGTCTGGAGCAGGTTCGGATTCTTCAGGTTGAGTCTGAATCGATTGATTTTGTATAAAGTCTTGAAATTTGACATTCATCGATTCCTCCACAGATTGAGTCATTTTATTGTATACTCTGTAAGCTTTACTGGTGATTGAATATCCAAGGAAGATACCTTCGTCTGATTTTTCTTCAAACTTACCAATTCTATCATTTGCATTTTTCAATATAAAACATTTGCATCCAAACACATGAAAATAAGAAACAATTGACTTCTTTCCTTTGAATAACTCATAGTGAGTTTTATCTAGAATAGGCCTTAAGAAGACTCTATTAATAATATAACATGCTGTAGAGACTGCTTCAGCCCAAAAACGAGAGGAAATGTTACTTTCAATTAATAAGGTTCTAGCCATTTCTTGCAACGATCTATTCTTCTTTTCCACAACTCCATTCTGTTCTGGAGTGTATGGTGAGGAGAATACGTGTTGAAAACCAGATTCATCACAGAATTTAGCAAAGTCTTGATTTTCAAACTCACCTCCATGGTCTGTCCGTATACTTGAAATACCATACCCTTTCTCATTTTGAACTTTCTTAGCAAATTTTATGAAAAGAAAATGTTTTAGATTTACTTGCAAGGAAATATACCCAAGTGAATCGTGAATAATCATCCACTATTACTAGGCAATATTTCTTACCTCCAATGTCTGGGTTCTGGTTGGTCCAAAGAGATCCATATGTAAGAGCTACAACACACGATTAGTGAAAACTTGATTTATTGGTTTGAAAGAGTTTCGAACCTATTTCAATACATACAGTGTGCATAATTCAGATTTTTGATATGTTAGGTTAGGTAGTCCACGAACAAGTTTCTTTGTAGAGATCTTGGCTATTTGCTTCATGTTGATGTGGCCAAGTTTTCTATGCCAGAAATTAGCTTCCTCTTGAATTGAAATTAGACATTGTGATTTTTCTGATTTGATATCCAAGAGATATATATTCCCATATCTTCGCCCCGTGAATGTCTGAGAGAAGTCTTTACTGGTTCCTGAACATGTTCTTTCTTGAAAGTTGATTTTGTAACCTGTGTCGCACAGTTGGCTGATACTTAGCAAGTTGTAGTTGAGTCCTTCCACTAAGGAGACGTTACTGATTGTGAGACTTCCAATCTTTACGGTTCCGTATCCCACAATTCTGCCTTTGCTATTTCCTCCAACAGAAACTTTTCCACCATTGACTTGTATAAGCTTTATGAAATAACTTGAGTCTCCTATCATATGTCTTGAGCATCCACTATCCAAGTACCATTTAACCTTTTTCTTGATAGTGACCTGTATTTAAAAAAGAACTCAAGCTTTCTTTGGTACCCATACTTTCTTGGATCTAATAGAGTTAGTGCAATATATAGTCTTTGCCCAAACCTTCTTAATAGGTTTCCAAACCATTGGACATTCTTTTTCAAAATGTTCTGAGCTATTGCACTTAGAACATTTAAGAGCACTGCGACCTACAGGTTTTACAAAGATTTTTTGGAAATGATTTCTATAAAAATCTTTTGTAGGTTTTTGTTTAATTCTTTCCTTTACTTTTGGGAAATCAATTAGAGGAATAGTTTCAGTAGTCATTCCCAAATCTGATTTGTTAAAGTAAGGTCTTTGTACTGAAACAATTTTTTCTAATTTCTCAGAACCTATAGAAAACTTTTTTGAAACACTTGAAATATCATTTTTCAAAAGTCAATTTTCTTTTGAAAGAGAGTCTGCATTTTCTTTCAAAGTAATAACACTTTTATCTAAATTTTTGACCTTTTCTTTCCAAATAATCTCCTGTTGCTTCATTGCAGAATTTTCTCTTTTTAGTTCGGAAATCCTCTTGAGAGAGGTTTTGAGACTAAGATACAATTCATCAATATATTTAGAGACTTTAGTAGGAAGTTTTAAATTACTTACCTTAATTTCACTATCTGAGTCTGAGTCTGTCTCAGAGTCTGAATCTGATTCTGATTGTGCCATTAGACAAATATTAGCATAATTATCATCACTCTCTTCACACTCGGTATCACTCCAAGTTTTTGCTTTGAGAGCTTTTCTGTATTTCTCAGCTATTCCTTTCCTTTTCTTCAGTAAGGGACAATTGGATCGATGTGTCCCTTTTCCTTGCATTCAAAACAAATCACATCTTTATTGGATTCATCATCCTCAGCTGATTTATTTTGGAACTTTTGAGAACTTTGTTTCCTCCAGTTGAATATTTTTCTCTTTTTATTTAGCTTTCTAAACCTTCTTATCATGAGAGCAAGCTCTTCATCGTCCATATCGTCTTCGAATACGTAACATCGAATCATCATTAGATTTTAATGCAATAGATTTTTTACCTTTGGGATCCTTATCTTCATTGATTTGCTCAACTTCATAAGACTGAAGAGTGCCAATCAATTCGTCAACAAAAAGTGGCATGATCCTTTGTGTCTTCCTTATTGAGGTCTTCACGTGATTCTAATCTTTGGAGAGTCCACGCAATAACTTGTTAAATTTCATGGGTTCAGAGATTGGTTGTCCTTGATACTCAAAACCATTTACGATTTCTATAAAACAACTAAACATGTCAGTGATAGATTCTCCTGGTTTCATCTTGAATGCTTCATATTGATCGAGCAGAATATTGATTCTGGTTTCTTTCACTCGATCAGTTCTTTCATAGGTGATGTGCAATCTATCCCAGACTTTTTTAGCTGTTTCACAGGAAGATATTCTGTTATATTCAGTGGGAGATAATGCACAATATAAAGAATAAATTGCCTTTGCATCAAGAGCTTGTCTCTTGGTTATCTCTTCTTGAGTCATTTCGCTGGACTCAACAGCTTCTTTTCCCCTTTCTGAGACTGTTGTAGGTTTAGGAATAACTCCTTTGTCTACCACATCCCATTCAAGAGGATCTTTCGATCTTAGGAATGCCTTCATCTTGTTTTTCCATATACTGTATTCCTTCCCATCAAAGTAAGGTGGTTTGGTGTTGCTTTGCCCTTCAACCAAACTTGAAGCCAACATACTAGCCATGGATCGTTAACTCTGAAGTAAAAACACTTCAATCTAAATGAGTACATAGGCTCTGATACCAATTGTGAATGCTAGTACGAGCACCTAGAGGAGGGTGAATAGGTGCAAAAATAAACTTTTGCAAAGTATAGTGTAAAACTTTACTTTTAACCTGAGTTTGTTAACAGTAGACTTTAAAATAGAAACGAGACTTTAACAAATGAATAAAGTTATGAGTAAAGTAAAAGAGTTTATGGAAGAAAATAAGAACACAAGGTTTATAGTGGTTCGGCTTAATCCAAGCCTACGTCCACTCTCCCACACTGACAGCTCACCGGCTGGATTTCACTATGAAACAAAAGAGTCATTATAGTATCACATCCTTGATTCCATAGTGGAGAGACTCTGCTACACTTTCTTAAGGTCTCACAAATGTATGAACTCTCTTTTGAGTACAAGTTTACGCTCAACAATTGAATTGACGAGGAACAAGGAGCTTCAGACTTTGAAATTTATCTATCGCGCACACTCTTGAATAACTAGAACATCTCCCTTATATACTCCTCCATGCCTTCATAACCGTTGGCACTTTCCAAAGGAGCTCTTCCAATCTACCCGTTGGACAGAATCAATTAGAGAGATTCTGAGTTATTTAAGGAATCTAACGATAGCCCATCAATCCCGCTCGCCCATACAATCAGAATCTAGGTTTCCATAAGTAGAACCTTCCAAGTATGCTTCGCCAATTAACGGATCTAAATTACCCGAATCAAAACGAATAAAAGATTCTGAAGTGCTATAACCAGCCGAGATATCTTCTTTAATCGAAAGAATCAGATCCTTAAAGAAATACTCAATTTTGGATAGGTCTTCTTCGACGGTCTAGAAACTGTCAATGATGGTAGACTTTGAATCTTGAGTCTAGTGGTTCAGCGGTCTTCAGACTTTGATGAAAGAGTTTGCAAGTCTTCAGACTAGACTGATGGAAACGTTTTGTCAATTTCAAAACAAATACGGAAGTTTTCTCCAACAGTCATCTCGAATTCTTTTGTTTCTCATTTATGCACATGTAGAAAGCATGAACATACAATCCCCAACACAAATAACATGGGAACGTGAGATACAAACATCATTAATGTACTTTGTACTTTACATATGTGGTGAGGATTACAAGCCTATTCCCCGACGCTTCATGCTTTTCAAACTCCAAAGCTCTATATTATATACATCAAAAGAGAGCTTGGGTATCCCTATCTCCGCTACAACAGTTACTTAGCCAAAATAAGTAACCCTTATTCCACTACTTTAGGCCAGACATATAAGTTCAGTTCGAATCTTCGGATGGTTCGTCTATATCACTAAGATTCGGGTTCGGGTTGTTGAATCCTCAGAGAGGTCCTATCCAAGTGTCCTCGTACTGCCTATATCAAGCTTCAAAGTGCATCAGGACAAGCTCACCTAAGCCTTTTTCTATCCACACAATGGATGATACTTTACAATAAGTGATATCGATATCTACACTTACTACGTCCGTCATAGTGACATACGTCTTTATAGGGCAACCAAAATGCCCGGTAGCCATAATTTTAAGTACCTGTAAAAAAAATAGGGGTGAGTACTTGGAATACTCAGTAAGTATAGCCTCTGACCATCGAGTAGAACATTGCTTCATCATCGACACTAGTCAAACATCTCATGCAAACCATGTCGAAGGTAAATCAATAGCAAAGATGCACTCATACTTCTGGCACATATAAATGACAATACTTGTAATGATTCATGAGCATGAAGCTCACTTCTAGCCTTTCTTTCTTACTCATGCATACCATGCTTACTAAGCTTTTCCCTTATACTCGAGACTCGAACCCAAGTCTTCCCGGAGCAGTCTTGGGACTCGAACCCAATTTAATTCGATCTTTTATCCGAGCTTTTGGTTTTTTGCCAGCTTTTGGGACTCAAACCCAGTTAATATGCTCAAGACTCGAACCCAAGTCTCTTGCCAGCCTCTAGGACTCAAACCAAGTTCTTGCCAGGAATTCGGGGACTTGAACACCATTCTTATCTTTTCTTATCTTTACTCCATCACTAATTCCTTCTTGAGGGTGTACTCAAGTCTTATGCCTGTACTATGAATTATGCATTATGTGCTAAAACATAATGCATGTATCATGAAATCGTGAATTTCCTCATCAACAACATCATGAACGAGCCTAAGCCCAAAGTTCCACTCGAGTAACAAGCATAAAGGCACCCCACACCAATCCAAGACATGAACTTGGTATGCCTCAATACCGAATCACATCTTATGGCTATGGGCAAACCTTGAATTGTACCGAGCGAAAGTTATGAACCATGACTTTGTTCTTAGTCATACAAGAAATTCAAGTACATGAACAAGTCATAGAATGCATCAAACATCCAAGAATCAATTGACCTAACCTCAGCTTGTTCGAGAGAGGATTTTCTAGAGTTGAAGACGTCCCAAATGTTATTAAAAGAAGGGAGAAATTGCACTTACCTAGGCGAACCTCAAACTAAAGCACGAGCTACAAGAGATGGGCGGCTCTACTTGGAGGAGAGAGGGGCTGTGAGGAGGAGGAGGGAGGAGGAAATGAGAGGCAAGGTTAATTAAATGCGGGGTATAGATGGACCAATGGAAGAGCAAAAAAGCGAGCCATCATCAATGATGCCTAGAAACTAGATTGCCAAGCGAAACCTTTTAGCCATGCCAACTCACTTTTTAGGTGCAATCATGGGGCAAGTAGACTTGCGACCCAAGAATTTTAGGCAGGCCACATGGAAACTTAAGATTGGATCGTGTGACTCGGTAATGATAGCATCAAGGGTTATAAATAAGGGGAGCCCTCTTCATTTCCCCACCTTACCTCCTATTTCCTCCTCCCTCCTCCTCTTGCACGCCTCCTCCCCCTCACACCCTATCTCTCTCTTTCGCAAGCAAAGCCGCCCATCTCTTGTAGCTCATGCTTTAGTTTGAGGTTCGCCCAGGTAAGTGTAGTTTCTCCCTTCTTTTAGTAACATTCGGGACATCTTAGACTCTAGGAAATCCTCTCTCGAACAATCCAAGGGTAGATCGATTGATTCTTTGATGTTTAATGCATTCTATGACTTGTTCGTGCACTTGAATTTCTTGTATGACTAAGAACGAAGTCATGGTTCATAGCTTTCATTCGGTACAAGTCAAGGTTCGCCCATAGCCTTAAGATGTGATTTGGTATTGAGGCATACCAAGTTCACGTCTTGGATTGGTGCGGGGTTCCTTTATGCTTGTTACTCGAGCAGGGCTTTGGGCTTAGGCTCATTCATGATGTTGTTGATGGGGAAATTCACGATTTCATGACACGTGCATTATGTTTTAGCACAAAATGCATAATTCATGGAACAGGCATAAGACTTGAGTACACCCTCAAGAATGGATTAGTGCTCGAGCAAAGATAAGAAAAGATAAGAATGGGGTTCAAGTCCCCGAATTCCTAGCAAGAATTGGGTTCGAGTCCTAGAGGTTGGCAAGGGACTTAGGTTCGAATCTCGAGCATATTAACTGGGTTGAGTCCCAGAAATCGGCAAAAAGCCAAAAGCCTGGATAAAAGCCCAAATTAAATTGGGTTGAGTCCCAAGACAGCTCTGAGAAAACTTGGGTTCGAGTTCCGAGCATAAGAGAAAAGCTTAATAAGCACGGTATGCATGAGTAAGAAAGAAAGGCTAGAAGTGCATAAGATCATGACATGCATCATGCTCATGAATCATTGCAAGTATTACCATTTATATGTTCTAGAAGTATGAGTACATCTTTGCAATTGATTTGCCTTAGACATGGTTTGCATGAGATGTTTGACTAGTGTTGATGATGAACCGATGTTCTACTTGATGGTCAAAGGCTATACTTACTGAGTATTCCAAGCACTCATCCCTGTTTCTTTTACAGGTATTTAGAATTATGACTACTGTACATTTTGGTTGCCCTATAAAGACGTATGTCATTATGACGAACATAGTAGGTGTAGATACCGATATCACTTATTGTAAAGTATCATTTGTTGTGTGGATAGAAAAAGGCTTGGGTGAGCTTGTCCCGATGCACTTTAAAGCTTGGTATAGGCGGTACGAGGATACTTGGATAGGATCTCTCCAAGAATTCAACAACCCAAACCCGAATCTTAGTGATATGGACGAACCGTCCGAAGATTCGAATTGAACTTATATGTTCCGGCCTAAAGTAGTGGAATAAGGGTTCCCAATTTTGGCTAAGTAATTGCCGTAGCGGAGATAAGGATACCCAAGCTCTCTTTTGATGTATGTAATATAGAGCTTTGAAGTTTGAAAAGCATGAAGGGTCAGAGAATAGGCTTGTAATCCTCATCACATATGTAAAGTACAAAGTAGGTTAATGATGTTTGTATCTCACGTTCCTATTAACTCTACGATCTTTTAGGCCATAGCTAAGTGCCTTCTTCTCCACTTGTGAATTAGAAATATCAACACATATGGTGCTTCCAGTAAGAATTGTGTTTTGATCAACTAGGCTGCAGAGAGAATGCAAAATAGATTAGCATAAACATAAGAATATATCAAGTATTGCATATCATTTGTTATGAACTTGATTGGGTGCTACTATTATACTTAAAGGCAATTTGCACTTGAGTCAATTAAAGTTTGTTGGTGAAATATTTCTTCTATATTTTGAAGCTGACAAAACGTTTTCAAGTCTAAAGACTTTCAGACTCATCTATCAAAGTCTGAAGACTTCCAGACTGAAGATCGCCAAACTCAAGATTTAAAGTCTGCCCTCGTTGACAGGTTCTAGATCATTAAAGAAGTCTTATCCAGATACGACGTTATTCTTAAGGATTTGATTCGTTTGATCGAAGATTTTCTCACAGTTGGAGAAAGCACATATAGATCTATTATTCGTATGACAAGTAAATCGAGTAAGAAAGATCCGTTGATTGGTAAAGTATACTTGGAAGGTTCTACTTATGGAAACCTAGATCCTGATTGTATGGGCGAACAGGATTAGTAGGCTATCTTCATGTTTCTTAAATAACGAGAGATCTCCTTAATTGATTCGGTCCAACGGGTAGATTAGACGAACTCCTTTGGAAAGTGTCAACGGTTATGTAGGCATGGAGGAGTATAAAAGGAAGACGCTTTAGTTGTTCGAGAGTGTGTGAGATAGGAAAATTCCAAAGTCTGAAGCTCCCTACTCTTTGCTAATTCATTTGTTGAGCATTCATTGTACTCAAAAGAGAGAATTTTGTAAGACCTCGAGGAAGTGTAGTAGAGTCTCTGCACTGTGGAATCGAGGACTTGAGATTGTAACATTTCTTTTGATTCATAGTGAAATCCAGCCGGTGGGCCGTCAGCGTGGGATAGTTGACGTAGGCTTGGATTAAGCCGAACCACTATAAACCTTGTGTTCTTATTCTCTTCCCTGAATCTTTTTATTTTGTTCATATTTCCATTTAACTGCTAAAGTTTGATCTCTATAAAGTTTACTGCTCTTCGAATTCAATTTCAAAAGTCTGTTATTATTCAGACTTAGGTTAAAAGTAAAGGTTTTCACTATATTTTGCAGAATCTGTTTTTACACCTATTCACCCCCCTCTAGGTGTTCATACTAGCACTTTCAATTGATATCAGAGCTTGTGTACTCATTTAGATTGAAGTGTTTTTACTTCAGAGTTAACGATCCATGGCTAGTATGTTGGCTCCGGGTTTGGTTGAAGGGCAAAGTAACACCAGACCGCCTTACTTTGATGGGAAGGAATACAGTATATGTAAAAACAAGATGAAAGCATTCCTAAGACCAAAAGATCCTCTGGAATGGGATGTGGTAGACAAATGAGTCATTCATAAAGCTGCAACAGTCTCAGAAAGAGGAAAAGAAGCTGTTGAGTCCAGCGAGATAACTCAAGAAGAGATAATCAAGAGACAAGCTCTCGATGCAAAAGCAATTTATTCCTTATATTGTGCATTATCTCCCATTGAATATAACATAATATCTTCTTGTGAAACAGCTAAAGAAGTCTGGGATAGATTGCACATCACCTATGAAGGAACTGATCGAGTGAAAGAAACCAGAATCAATATTCTGCTCGGTCAATATGAAGCATTCAAGATGAAACCAGAAGAATCTATCACTAACATGTTTAGTCGTTTTACAGAAATCGTGAATGGTCTTGAGTATCAAGGACAACCAATCTCTGGACCCATGAAGTTTAACAAGTTATTGCGTGGACTCTCCAAAGATTGGAATCACATGAAGACCTCAATAAGGGAGACACAAATGATCATGCCACTTTCTGTTGACGAATTGATTGGCATTCTTCAGTCTTATAAAGTAGAGCAAATCAATGAAGATGAGGATCCTAAAGGTAAAAAATCTATTGCATTAAAATCTAATGATGATTTTGATGTTACGGATTCAGAAGACGATATGGACGATGAAGAGCTTGCCCTCATGATAAGAAGGTTTAGAAAACTGAACAAAAAGGGAAAAAGATTCAACTGGAGGAAACAAAATTCTCAAAAGTTCCAAAATAAATTAGCTGAGGATGATGAATCCAACAAAAATGTGATTTGTTTTGAATGCAAGAAAAAGGGACACATCAGACCCAATTGTCCCTTACTGAAGAAAAAGAAAGGAAAAGCTGAGAAGTACAGAAAAGCTCTCAAAGCAGAAACATGGAGTGATACCGAATGTGAAGAGAGTGATGATGATTATGCTAATATTTGTCTAATGGCACAATCATAATTAAATTCAGACTCTAAGACAGACTCAGACTCAGACAGTGAAATTGAGGTAAGTAATTTAAAAAATTCCTACTAAAGTCTCTAAATATATTGACGAATTGTGTCTTAGTTTCAAAACCTCTCTCAAGAGGATTTTTGAACTAAAAAGAGAAAATTCTACATTGAAGTAACATGAGATTGTTTTGAAAAAGAAGGTCAAAAATTTAGATAAAAGTGTTATTACCTTGAAAGAAAATGCAGACTCTTTTTCAAAAGAAAATGCACTTTTGAAATATGACATTTCAAGTGTTAAAAAAGTTTTCTATAGGATATGAGAAATTAGAAAAGATTCTTTTAGCACAAAGACCTTACTTTAATAAATCAGGCTTGGGAATGACTACTGAAACTATCCCTCTAATTGATTTTCCAAAAGTAAAGGAAAGAATCAAACAAAGACATTTAAAAACCTTTTACAAGAATCATTTTCAAAAGGTCTTTGTAAAACCTGTTGGCCAAAGTGCTCTTAAATGTTCTAAGTGTAATAGCTCAGAACACTTTGAGAAAGAATGTCCCATGGTTTGGAAGCCTGTTAAGAAGGATTGGGCAAAGACTGTTTATAGCACTAACTTTGCTGGACCCAAGAAAGTATGGGTACCAAAGAAAGCTTGAGTTTTCTTTTTATTTGCAGGTTACTATCAAGAAAAAGATAAAATGGTATTTGGATAGCGGCTGCTCAAGACATATGACTAGAGATTCAAATTGTTTTATCAAACTTACACAAGTAACATGTGGAAAAGTTTCATTTGGCGGAAACAGCAAAGAAAGAATTATTGGAAGTGGAATTGTAAAAATTGGAAGTCTCATAATCAACAATGTCTCTTTAGTGGAAGGACTTAACTACAACTTGCTCATCATCAGCCAATTGTACGACACTGGATTCAAGATCAACTTTCAAGAAGGAATATGTTCTGGCACTATTAAAGATCTTTTACAATCCTTCACTGGACGAAGACATGGGAATATTTATCTTTTGGATATCAATCCAAAAAGATTTCAATGTCTAATCTCAATCCAAGATGAAGTAAATGTCTGGCATCGAAAGCTTGGTCATATCAACATGAAGCAAATTGCCAAGATCTCTTCAAAAAGCTTGTTCGTGGACTTCCTGACCTAAAGTTTCAAAAATTAGACTTATGCACACCGTGTGTATTGGAAAAACATGTTAGAAACTCTTTCAAATCATTAAATCAAGTTTCCACTAATCGTGTACTGCAGCTCTTGCATATGGATCTCATTGGAGGTATGAAATATTGTCTAGTAATAGTGGATGATTATTCATGATTCACTTGGGTATATTTCCTAGCAAGTAAGTCTGAAACATTTTCTTATTTTATAAAATTTGCTAAGAAAGTTCAAAATGAGAAAGGGTATGCCATTTCAAGAATACGGACAGACCATGGAGGTGAGTTTGAAAGTCAAGACTTTGCTAAATTTTGTGATGAATCTAGTTTTCAGCATGTATTCTCCTCACCATACACTCCAGAACAGAATGGAGTTGTGGAAAAAATGAATAGATCTTTGCAAGAAATGGCTAGAACTCTTTTAATTGATTGCAATGTTTCTTTTCGTTTTTTGGCTGAAGTTGTTTTTACAGCTTGTTATATTATTAACAGAGTTGTCTTAAGGCCAATTTTGGAAAAAACTCCCTATGAGTTATTCAAAGGAAAGAAGCCAATTGTTTCTTACTTTCATGTGTTTGGTTGCAGATGTTTTATCCTGAAAAATGCGAATGATCGAATTGGTAAGTTTGAAGAAAAATCAGACGAAGGCATCTTCCTTGGATATTCAATCACCAACAAAGCTTATAGAGTATACAACAAAAGGACTCAATCTGTGGAGGAATTAATGAATGTCAAATTTCAAGACTTTATTCAAAATCAATCGATTCAGACTCATCCTGAAGAATCTGAATCTGCTCCAGACTCTACAAAGTCTAAATCTCCAGAAACAACTCAGACTTCAGAAGACCGGCAACAAATGATCGATTCAAATAAAGAAAAAGATCAACAGTTTGACAATTTAACCAGCAACTGGAAGGATAAGTCTAGTCATCCCAAAGAACTCATTATTGGTGACATTAATGAAGGAATTCGTACAAGATCCAAAAGACGTGAAGAGTCTAGTCTTTGTGGCTCTTATTTCGAAATAGAACCCAAGAGT
Organism: Eucalyptus microcorys; assembly: GCA_014182515.1. Taxonomy (NCBI): domain Eukaryota; kingdom Viridiplantae; phylum Streptophyta; class Magnoliopsida; order Myrtales; family Myrtaceae; genus Eucalyptus; species Eucalyptus microcorys. Next base: position 2,798,757 of record CM024572.1, read on the forward strand.
ATAGAAGAAGCTTTAAGCGATGAAAGCTGGATTGAAGCTATGCAAGAAGAACTCGGGCAATTCAAGTATCAATGATGTCTGGGAATTGACTCCTAAACCAAAAGGTAAATCTATTATTGAAGCTAAATGTGTTTTCAGGAACAAGTTGAACAAAAAAGGAAAAGTCATAAGGAACAAAGCAAGACTCGTCGCCAAAGGATATACGCAAGAAGAAGGGATAGACTATGATGAGACTTACGCATTAGTAGCAAGGTTAGAAGCAATTAGATTATTACTTACCTTTGCTTGTTATAAGAATTTCAGGTTATTCCAAATGGACGTCAAAAGCGCATTCCTGAATGGATTTATCCAAGAGGAAGTCTATGTGGAACAACATCCCGGTTTTGAAGACCCAAGGAAACCGAACTCTGTATTCAGACTGAAAAGGCACTATACGGTTTAAAGCAAGCACCTCGAGCTTGGTATGACAAGTTAAGTAATTTCTTAACTTAAAACGATTTTGCCAAAGGTAAAGTAGATACAGCTTTGTTTATCAAAAGAGAAGGTAATAATTTTTTGCTTGTTCAAATTTATATTGATGATATAATTTTTGGCTCTCCTAACGAAAGTCTTTGTAAGAAATTCTCTAAGACTATGCATGACGAATTTGAAATGAGCATGATTGGTGAATTATCTTTCTTTCTCGGACTACAAGTGAAACAATTGAAGGAAGGAATTTTCATTCACCAAGAGAAATATGCTAAAGAACTTGTTAAAAAGTTCGGTTTAGAAAATTGCAAAAATGTTGAAGTTCCAATGTCTGGTTCTTTGAAACTGGATAAAGATGAAGGAGGAAAGAAAGTTGACTAGAAACTTTACATGAGTATTATTGGTTCACTTCTTTATCTCACTGCTTCTAAACCTGATATTTTGTTTAGTGTTTGTATATGTGCCAGGTTTCAATCAGACCCAAAAGAATCTCATCTAAGTGCTGCAAAACGCATCATCAAATACGTTGAAACATCTTTAAAGATAGGTCTATGGTATCCCAAAGAATGAGACTTGACCCTCCTTGGATATTTAGACGCAGATCTAGCAGGTTGCAAAGTTGAAAGAAAGAGTACTTCTGGTACTTGTCAATTACTTGGTAATAGAATAGTATCTTGGTTTTCAAGGAAGCAAAATACAGTAGCTCTTTCAACAGCAGAAGCAGAATATGTGGCTATTTGAAGTTGCTGTTCACAAATCCTATGAATAAAACAACAACTGAGAGACTTTGGAGTCAAAGATTCTTGCACTGAGATCAAATGTGACAACACCAGCGCAATTAATCTTTCCAAGAATCATATTCTCCACTCAAGAGCAAAGCATATTGAGATTTGACACCATTTTATTAGAAATCACGTTCAGAATGGAGAAGTAATGATCCAGTTCATTGACTCTAAGAATCAACTGGCGGACATATTTACAAAGCCTTTGGAGAAAAATCTATTTGAGTCTATCCGTACTAGACTTAATATCATATCTCTTACTCAGTAAAATCTGGACACTCTCAAGACTCAAAGTTAGAAGTCTTTAAATGCTAAGACTCAGAAGACCTCAAGCCTCGGCGTAAGTTGTTCTAAATTTCAAATTTGAAAAGGTACGATTATCTATTGGCTGATTAGTTGATTGATTTATCTTTCTTAAAATACTTCTTATTTCAAAAAGGCAGTTATCGATTTTAAAAGGAATTCAGTTAAATTCATAAAGGGAAGTTATCATTTAAAAAGACATCTTTTTTATTTCCTTTTATGATACTTCGTTTACCCCGCTTCACTTACTTTATATACCACTGTGTTGTCTTCCTCACTTTTACTCCGAAACCCTATAATACAATATTCCTATTCTCTTTCACTTTTACTCTCGATTCGTTCGAAAGTTTTCATCTTTTCAAACAATTTGGTGATTCTCTCCATTGGAGTGTCAATGTCTTCAAGAAAATCTTCGAGGATTGCAAGTAGGGGACCACATCGCATGCCTGAGGATCCTACCCACTTTGACTTAACCGAAGAAGAAGCATCTCCTTTGCGTCCAAGTCAGCAGCGTCAACCTTCCTCGAATCAAGCGGCCGATGAAGTCATAGAAGAGGTTGAACCTGTAAGAACTCTAACTCCAAAGAATGCTTTCAAACTCTACTCAAATTTGAAGAAAGGAGGTACGCCATTGTCCTTAATTGATAAGTTCTTAAAAGATAGAGGATTCAAGAATGAAACCCTGTTTTTGAGAGATTTAGAGAGGCTAGGTGTTGTGGAGAAAGGATCGGCTGAGAAAGCGTTTTAGAATATTCCAAGTGACCCACACTATAGCACTGCGGATCAACCACAATCTCTAGATGATGATGAACGGTTGTATTCTCATTTTCAACCTAGGTCTGGGGTGGCTGCAAACATTACTGATGGTTCAAAACTTTTTAGATCCAATGATCATAAAAAGGTTTATGCAAGTCTTTTGAAAAGAGGGGTGATGAACCCCAGGACTGTTGACTTTGATTTCCTGGATTCAATAAAAGTTAATCTGAGAGAAAAGTTTGCGTTATTGCAATTGGAAAAGTTCTGTTCTAATTCTACTGCTGCATTTCCAGAGCTGACTGCTTACTTTTATTCAAATCTATCATTCTTGGATACACACAGTTTTATCTTCACTGTGAAGGACAGGGAATTTTTGGTGACCACAGACATTTTGGCTAACATAATCGGGAATCGGGATGGAAAGAACAAGTTTTCAACCGATTAGTGTGTCCATTGCTCATGCTATTTTGTCTTTGGTAAGAGATAGGGATGTTGAAGGAAAACTTTCTTATTTAAGGATAAGTGCCTCGAACATTCTCTTGCACAAAATTGTGATTAATTGCATTCGCCCTAAATCGACATCTAAGACTGATGTTTCTCGATCAAAAGCCAAATTGATGTGTGCAATCAATACTGGTTTTAAGTTCTCTTTGCCTCATACCATACTGTTCCACATGTTTCAAACTGTGACGAAGGATAAGGGACATCTTCCTTATTCTGCTCTTATCACTCGACTCTTTAGGCACTTCAAAATTCATATCTCTGCACCATTGAGTCTGAAAGCCATCACTCCGATGGTAATTGGGTTCAAAATGGTGTTAAAGATGCGCTTAAAGGAGCTGAACAAAGTGCTGGAGCGAATGAAGGAGAAATCTCTTCTCAAGGCAAAGCAAGACTCTACTATGGCTAAAAGAAAAGGCAAGGAGCCCATGGTTGCTCCTGTAAAGAAGAAAAGAGCTGTCATTCTAGAAGATGAAGAAAATGAGGATGGGCTTACTATTTCTACCTTGAAAAATCTAAAGACTTTTGTCACATTTCTTGAGAGAAGAGAAAAGTCAGACAAAGGAAGATAGAGAGAAGAATTAGAGAATGAAGAAGAACATAGGGAAACAGAGGAAAGAAGAGAAGAAGAAGAAGATGAGGAGGAAGAAGAAGAAGAAGAAGAGGAAGAGGAAGAAATGGAAGAAGCTGAAGAAGAAAGGGAAGAAGAAGCAGAAGAAGCAGAGAGAGAAGGAGATCAAGGTACTCAAGACTCTTTCAAACCAACCTTGGCTATCTCTTTGTCTAGTCATTCTAAGATAAGAGAATAAGAGTCTACTTGAGTGCATCATTCTAAGGCTGAGGAAGCTTTACCTACTCCTCCTGAGGGCATCAAAACAGGGGGAGCTAACTGTCAAAAAGGTACTTCTTCACCCTTACTTGCTAGTGATGTAAGTCGATCTGTAGCAGACCCAGAAGAAGTGCATGCCTTACATTATCCAGAAGATAGACCTCCTACTAAGACTCCATCATTTCTCAATTTCCCTGAGTTTCACTCTGCTGGTGCAAGTGATACAACTACTTAAACAGCAGACTTTTCAAAACTGCTGGAAATTCTTTTGGATGTGCGAAGTCAGCAGTATGCTATGAGTTTTGAGATGCTGGATCTCAAGAACGCTGTTAAGGCCACTTTAGTGTCTCTTCATGAACAATTGGATTCCTTGAAGAATCAAGTTCAGTCTTACGTGCAGTGTGAAGAATTTCAGGTTCTAAAGCAAAGTTTTGACAAGCTTGAACAGACAGTGCACTCAATGAGGGAATACGAGCTTGTTCGCTTACCCAAGTAGCCTTAACTCTTGATTTTTTCAAAATCTATCTCTTTTTCGGTCTCCACTTTTTGCTGTTGGCAAAAAGGGGGAGATGTTTATGCAGATTTGCTTGACTTGATGACTTGATGTTATGTTTGTTTTGTTTGGACTTTATCTTGTTTGGTGTGATTTATGTTTTGGATTGGTTTGGATTACTGAGGCTTGCTAAGTAACTTAAGCTATTATTATTGATTATGCTAAAGATAATTGCATTTTCTGGACTAACATTTTGTTTGTGATTGCAGATTCGCTACTATTTTTTTCTAATATTTAATAATTTTTTATATACAAGAAAAGCTTGGTTTGCTTAAGTGTTGCAGGTAAGAGTGTCTAAATCTGCAGGAAAGTTTTGTCACCATCAAAAAGGGGAGATTTTTAGTGAAATCTTTCTTCTATATTTTGAAGCGACAAAACGTTTTCAAGTCTAAAGACTTTCAGACTCATCTATCAAAGTCGAAGACTTCCGGATCGAAGATCGTCGACTCAAGATTTAAAGTACGCCCTCGTTGACGGAGTTCCAAATCATTGAAGAAATCTTATCCAGGTACGACGTTATCCTTAAGGATTTGATTCGTTTGATCGAAGATTTTCTCACGGTTGGAGAAAGCACATATAGATCTATTATTCGTATGACAAGTAAATCGAGTAAGAAAGATCCGTTGATTGGTGAAGTATACTTGGAAGGTTCTACTTATGGAAACCTAGATTCTGATTGTATGGGCAAACAGGATTGATGGGCTATCTTCATGTTCCTTAAATAATGAGAGATCTCCCTAATTAATTCGGTCCAACGGGTAGATTGGATGAACTCTTTTGGAAAGTATCAACAGCTATGTAGGCATGGAGGAGTATAAAAGGAAGACGCTCTAGTTGTTCAAGAGTGTGCGAGATAGAAAAATTTCAAAGTCTGAAGCTCCCTACTTTTTGCTAATTCATTTGTTGAGCATTCATTGTACTCAAAAGAGAGAATTTTGTAAAACCTCGAGGAAGTGTAGTAGAGTCTCTGCCTTTGTGGAATCGAGAACGTGAGATTGTAACATTTCTTTTGATTCATAGTGAAATCCAACCTGGTGGGCTGTCAGCGTGGGAGAGTGGATGTAGGCTTGGATTAAGCCGAACCACTATAAACCTTGTATTGTTATTCTCTTCCCTGAATCTCTTTATTTTGTTCATATTTCTATTTAACTGCTAAAGTTTGATCTCGCTTAAAGTGTACTGCTCTTCGAATTCAATTTCAAAAGTCTGTTATTATTCAAACTCAGGTTAAAAGTAAATGTTTTCACTATATTTTGCAAAAATCTGTTTTTACACCTATTCATCCCCCTTTAGGTGTTCATACTAGCACTTTCAAAGTTTACCTCTGCCTACGAATGTACTGAAGTTTAATGTACCTACCATTAATATACTTTAATATAAGTAACCTTGAAGACCATATGATAGGCCCTTCAATATTTTCTCAAAAAATTGATTGATTTCTGGTCAAAGTAAATCTATTGCAAGATAATAAAAATTTGTTGCGAAATGCTGAGTGACATTGAAATGCAATAGCCACAAATAAAAAGTTAAAACTACTTGCAGACTGAGTGAGATGCGAGGAAAGAAGAGGACATTCATACCGGAGTGAAAGAGGAAACTCACAAGTATATATAAGGTAGCATGTATCGTTCGCAGCCCTCTTTGGTGAATATTCTACAGAAAACAAGTGATTTAATTAAATTGATGATTAACTGGATTAGTTAGAATTCACGTAGGATGAACATATAGAGTACACTTCCCAAAGAAGGTTATTATATGAACCTACACATACGTCCCATCTAGCGTCCAAACTTAAGAAGGGTTACAATATGGACCACCCATGGACATGGTTTTCTTAATGAGCAAGATGGTATATCAAATTTTAGTGAAGTCAAAAGTAACTCACGCTAAATTCTAAATCAGATAACTTTTTTTGTTAATGAAACAGGGTAGATGAAAAAGTTGGGAAAAGTATAAAAAAAGTCAGGAAAAGTATTAACAAAATCCTAAACTTATTGTATTTGCCAATTTAGTCATAACCATTTATTAGTGTCAATTTAATCCTAAACATTTTGACTTAGTGCCGATTTAGTCTTTCCAACTAATTTTGGCAGATTTTGTTGACATGGACGCCGATTAGTGTCGGTTGGCTTATGCGGCATTGCGCAACATTGATTTTTTTTTTTTTCCCTTTCTTCTTCCTTTTGCCAATGATTGGCCACTGGCCACGGGCGAAGGCCAACAATCAGCCAATGCTAGGTGAGTTGGCACACCGTTGCCTACCACAGGCGAGGCTCGCCTAGGCGAGGGTTGGCCTTGCCACTAGCCTAGGCAAGGCCAACCCTCATCGGGCCCTGCCTAAGGCGATGGCGAGCCCCGGCGAGGGCTCCCCTCGCCCTACCATGGCCAACCACCGGCAAAAGAAAAATAAAGGAAAAGAAAAATTGAAAGAAAAAAATGGAAATAAGTTAGAAAAAATGATTAAAAATAAAAAAATATTAAAATATTATTAAAATTTATCTACATCACTATCAATGATGCCACGTAAATCGGCCGACGTCCACATACACAAAATTCGGCTAAAATTAACTGGAATGATTGAATTGGCACTAAATCAAAAGGTTTATGACTATATTGACACCAATGCAATAGGTTTAGAACTTTTTTGACACTTTCCATCAAAAAGTTTATCAAGTTAAACTACTAAAACTTGGCCTAATATAAGAAGAAACAAAGTAAACTTCATAAAATTACTTGTCAATAATTTCATGTTAACTTCAAAATGGAAGTTGAATTCTTTCAAATATAAAGTTCATAGAATTGTTTCATCTAGGACCTCTTCCTTTCCACTTTGATGAAATTTGTTTGCCACATAGACAGAAGTGACTACTTTGTAAAATCTCTTAAAATGAATTCATAAGTCGTTGATTTTGAGAAATCATATGCCGATAGTAGCACATTAAGTAGCAAGATTGCAGGTTACCATTGTTCATCCTTTGGAAGGTTGATGCAAGAGAGTACAACTAAATGAAATACAATAACCCAACATGAACATAGGAGCTAGAAGAAGACAATCTTGAAAGTAATTACTGTTGAGCTAAACTAGTTCAAGTATCCCCATGCACAATTTAGATTGCGGGGACATATAACAAATATACAAAGCTTTTCTAATCAAACTATGCATGATTCTCTATACATCATTGCTCTCTCCAAAAGGAAAACTAGCGGAAAGTTTTGAAGTGGTTGATGAAGTTGAAAGTGTTTCTAGTTCCATTTCCGCTTTGTCATCGTTTATAGGCTCATGTGGGGGTAAATAAGTGGTTTTGAGGCATCTGAATCTTAGCAATATCTCCTTCAAGCATTTCCAAGACTTTGTTCATTGAAGGCCGATGGTTAGGGCTTAATTGTATACACCAAAGAGCCACTATTATCATCTTTTTTATCATCTCCCTTTCCTCTTCCACCATTTCAATAGCTTTTCTTTCATTTACTTGGTCGTACACCCATAGTGGAAAATATAATTGGCTTGAATGTTCTGCATTTGCATTTATATTTCTCCTTCTACCTGCCATTTCCATGAGCAACATTCCAAAGCTGTAAACGTCTGCTTTATAAGATACACCACCAATGTTCCTGTAGAACAACTCAGGCGCCATATATCCCAACGTCCCTCTTGCAGCAGTTAATGAGACTATGCTATAATCAGTGGGATAGAGTTTCGCGAGTCCAAAGTCAGAAACTTTCGGAGTGAAATTCTTGTCTAAAAGAATATTGTGAGGCTTGATATCAAAGTGTAGTATTTGCATGTCACACTCCCGATGTAGGTATTTGATCCCCCTCACAACCCCAAGAGCAATCTCATGTATTTTCCAGTAATCAAGCTTATCACCTTCCTCAGTGAAAATATGCTTATCCAAAGATCCATTTGACATAAAATCATACACGAGAGCTTGTTTTGAGCCTTCAAAGCAAAATCCAAGGAGTTGCACTACATTAACATGGTGGATTCTTCCAATAGTAGCCACTTCATTGATAAAATCTTGGCCATGGGCCTTGGACTGCTTCAAAAGCTTGATTGCCACTTCATTGCCACTTCTAAGCTTTCCTTTGTATACGGAGCCATATCCCCCTTCACCTAGTTTATGCTTAAAATTTCTGGTGATCTTCTTAATATTCGAGTAAGAGTACCTTATGGGCAAAAAGTTGTTATGAGCTTGCAAAAATTCTTCGATGTTCTTGTCCATTGCTAAGTGCCTTCTTTTGTACTTGTAGATTAGAAATATCGCCACAAATGGCATCCCAATTACGAACTTCGCTATACAGAAAGACACTAAAGAAAATTCTGATAGGTTAGAATAATTTCTTTACCATAATTATTGTAAGAATAAATAATTGCGGCTTACCTAATAGTATTGTAAAATTCCAAGTTGTCCAAAATGCAATATCATCGAGGACACCTGTGGAAGGAATGAATGTTATGAAAAAGGAATTGAAGGAAAAGAAGTTTGGAAAGCAAAAGTCATGAGCAAAATGGAGTACCAGAAAGCAACTTTGTGCAAGTTGAATTTTCTCCAAAAGAATATGGGAAGTGGGATGCGTACTTTTGCAAATAAATGGAAGTATTGAGTTTCGTTTTTCACTTGGTGGTAGATGATAAAAAATCTCCTTTTGCTTTATTTTTGGTCAACAAATCTAGAGAAACATTGCTTTTCATTTTTAATGAATAATTTTGTTCCTCCCATCGATACATGACCACAATTTTTTAAGGATTGTTCACAAGTGTCTCTTGGATTATTAGTTAAGTGACTAATTAAAGAACTAATTAAGAAAATAAAAAAAAATGTAAATTCTATGCCAACAAAAAACTAGTCACGTGGTTAGTCGCACAAGAATCTGTTTTCTTTTATTTTATTTTTATTTTCTTTTTTTACGGTGGGAGACTTAGCCCTTTTGTGCAAAGAAATTATAATCTAAACACATGTATTCATTGACGTACACTGTTATGTATATTTTGTCATAATTTTCTCTAATATTAGATATTCCTTTCATTTTCCAATTTCGAAGAGAAAGTAGCAAGAGAAAGAGAGTACTGAATAAATAAATAAATACAATGTTACAGAATCATGCAAAATTACGGTGAAATTTCATTGCCGATAGGTACTTACTGCCTTCGTAGTACTGGGATCTGCAAACCTCATCTTCAGAGGAGCCATACGCTAAGCGATGGGAATAAAAGTACTTGTAGAAGTGAAAGTGATTATACAAATCGACGTAGCAAAAGAAAGTTTCCTTCAATTCGATGAAAATGGATGGCCGTAGCGGAAAACAAATCCATCGGCCATGATCCTATGGATTTGCTCGTTGTTGTAGGAGCTACTGGTAATGTGCTCATTAGGGCCCAAAATGATTCGTTAATGCCATCTGCTAATGTTGCAAAAATCTCTTACATCTGATGCATTTGGATTGAGCAAAGCATACAAGTTCCAATTTGATGACGTGTTGGAAGAGTACGACCCCTTAATGCATGGACTGAAACCGATGTAGAATGGAGAACTAACCGGCTTTGAACAGTTCAAAATGACCAATATACTTTGGTTGTAGTTTTGACTGACCTGTAATGAACGATGAGGGAGAGACGAGCAGTTATCCTTTTGCAGCCAGTAGTCAACCAATCTGATTTGGCTGGCAGAATAATTGATAGACAGCACATAGTATTTTGGAATAAGATAGTATATAACAGTGCGATTATCTATACAAGTTAGATCGTATAACAATCCTTTTGGGTTACTCGTCAGTCGAAAAGGGTAGCTTATATTGAGAATATCACCACAGGAAGAAGCGCTCCATCGATTATTCGGTTCGACATTGCTAGTCATTCCTAGAAATAGAATAAGAATGAGCAGCAACACTTGATGGATATGCATGGAGCCGAGAGCACTAATCATGTCTCTTTTGGTCTTTGGGCGAAGATGTTTGGTGTGTGTGGAGGAGAGGCACAATTTAAAAAGATTGAAAAGAGATGGGACGATCTTATTTGATTGGAAACTTAATGGTCACCTTGTCCTGTAGAAAAGCCCAAGTCAGTCAACATGACAAATGGATGCCAGTCGAGAAATTAAAGGTGTGGACCCAAACTGAGGTTTCATTATTAGAGGAACAGTCGGTGGCCATCACTATTGGAGACCCCCTGAGTCACGTATTCATACCCATAAAAAATTCAAAGGATCTTTCACATTTTTTATCTTTCTTTCTCCACTTTTAATCGCCACCGTTCTGCCCCTGTCTCCGCATGATTGTTGGCTGCACGCCACATCCCATCAACGAACAAGTTCATGTCTCTCTCTGACACGGCTTCTGATGCACAAACAAATTCATATCTCCTTAATTTTTTCTTCGTTTTTTTCCCTCGTCCCTTCTTCTTCCATCTTCTCTCTTCACCCCACGATCAAAGGAAAAATTGATGTATAGTTTTAGAGGCAAAAAATCAAAAATAAAAACTAGCTTGCCTCAAAACTACTACTTCTCCTTATTTGAACATTCTCTGGCACTTAATCACTTTATATGTACTCCATACTTCCTAAATCGAGTCATGAACCTCAAACATAATGCAATTGTTTACATGGTCCAGTCATTTATATATATACGCAAGAGATGTATCCCATGTAATATAATGCACGAGAATTTGAACCAACAGTGGGTCCTCCTAATGACTTTCTAAATCACGTAGTCTTTACATTTTCTTCATTAAAAGCTTTGTTACTCTAATGACGACGGGACAGATATGGGGAATAACTTTCCAACTATAATCAGAAGGGACAAATACTTTACGTATTATTGGAGACAAAAAAACCACCGATAGCTTTTCATGTGGATTGAAGATACATTAGTATTATTTCTTGATACCAATGACATCTCTCTTTTGATTTGCGCTTCTAATTAACTCTAACTAATTCATTAAAAAATTAAATATAGATATACAAGAAAATTTTGATTTGGCCAGGAAAAAAGATTAGCAGTGTGAGGTTAATTAAGTTGCTAACTAAGGAGAATTATCGTCGTGTTGTGCGCAAAAAGGAGAGTTCAAAAGTAAGAAAACATGAAGAATCTATAGACTTGCTTTCGGGTGGCCTCTTTACTTTATTGAATTTTGTGCAAAAAAGAGTTTAAAGGTGAGAAGACTTGAAGAATCATTAGACGGAAGCCGGCAAGAAACTTCTCACCTTCAGATTGAATAAGTTACAAGACGTTTGTCGGGTCTTACACGGCCAGTGATTTTGAACTAAGAAAATGATGTAACATTGAAACTTCTCGTGTTCAGATTGAATAAGTTGCAAGATATTTGTCATGTCTTATACGGTCATTGATTTTGAACTAAGAAAAGGGTGTAACATTGAAACTTCTCACGTTCAGATTGAATAAGTTGCAAGACATTTGTCGTGTCTTACACGGCGATTGATTTTGAACTAAGAAAATGGTGTAACATTGAAACTTCTCGCGTTCAGATTGAATAAGTTGCAAGACATTTGTCGTGTCTTACACGGCCATTGATTTTGAACTAAGAAAAGGGTGTAACATTGATAGAATCACATTAGCGCATAATCTCCATGACACTTGTTAAAAATGCTGAAAATAGCAACTGTCATTTTGTAAAAAATACATGTAAATTGAACAGAAAAAATGATTTATATATGTTTCTACTAGCACATAAATATTGCCTTAATCGAACAGCATTTTTCCATTCTCAAAGGATATTTAAAAATCTAATGAATACATTCTGAGTATCATTTTAATGTCTACCACTTGAAACTATACTGATATACTGACTATTCACCTAAAAGATAGTTAAAGCGAGGCCATATTACCCTTTGAGTCTTGAGCATCTTTTTGGTGCTTTGAGGCATGGTGCACCGAGTGGTAAATCCGTTGCAAATGTGATTGTTCTTCTTGTTGGCTTTACAGTGATCTACCAACAATAGACAGATGTTCATCACGACTTAATGAGTGTTTATCACTAGGAGCATTGTGCCCGTGACACAGTGGGCAACCCCCTGAATCTCGGCCTTTCGATCCGAATACCCGGTAAATAATCGATGCGGTTCGGTGGGCAACCCGGGTCAAGCCGGAGTCAACCATTTCAATGGTCACAATCAAGCAAGATCTTCTTCACAAAGCCATGTTGAACCCAACAAATATTCAGGTTCAGGATCTTGAAAAGAATGTCGGTCGATTCATAATTGCACTCTTTAGGCTCTTAAATCTTTAGCCCATCGATAGTGCAAAACCAAAAATACCTGTGCATACCATCCGCAGATTATTACATCGTGATTTAAATCTACTCGAGCGTCAAAAACATATAAAAAATCATTGCCGATAAGAAGGAGAATTCTTTCCATTCTCAGACTTTTATTTCTACCCAAAAAACACAAATCAGTGGATTTATATAACAAGCAACGAAATTGTTGCTCCATTCAGTTTTTCAACTTCAAGAACTTGCTTGCACTAGCAAAGAACATGCAATTCCGTGAAGCCCATGACGACGTGAGTGATTTTAGACATCCTTTGATTTAACAAGAACACAACAAATGGAGGAGACGACATCACCTGTAGATAAATAGTTTTGCAGCCCCTGCATCTTTCTCCTGTTCAGGGATCTCATGTCCATGACCACCACCGTAGACTTCAAGGGTGTCATGCTAGTTCTCTCCGTAATTGGACCGCGTGGCCATGCCAATCGACGGGAAGAGGATATTGAGAAATGATGAGGACAGAACTCATCACGTACATGGTTCCGTCCACCTCGTCCCAGGTCCATAATTGCGAGGGACCATCGGACAAAAACGAAACGAAACAAGGTAAAAAGTATGGGGAGATGCGGATCCCGTAAACTGATACGTTTTCCTCGAAACCCTTCCCATCTAATAAGGCCATGTTACTAACTAATAAGCAATAATTCGCACGTGCTCGCCGTAAGATTTGTGTTAAACATCAAATGTCTCATACAAGCCACTCATAAGGTTAGTTTGTAACCATTGTTTATCGTTTCCCCGAGCATATCGTTTTGTCATCTTTAGATAAATTCTTGAGTGGTTTTTGTAAAGACACGTTCTCCTCATGGCTCACTGACAAACTGAAAATTTTTATACATATTATTGAACAGTCAGGCTAAGAGATGACGGTAAAGATTACTATCACCTTGTAATTCACGAGGTGTTTTTCTACTAACAGTCACGTTGGATTTGTAAGGGAAAAAAAAAAAAGACCACACCGCATTTCTGTCTCTTAAAACTTACAAGCTGAGCGGAAAGATTCGAGTGTGTCAAAGTTGCAAGTTTTTAAGACTTAAATGCACGAAAATGAAAGATTAAAACTCAAGTTCATTACAGTGATACAGAAGTTTTCAAAAAGAAAAACTTCACACTGTATAAAATTGTTTGAAGGGCAAGGGTCATGATTCATCAGATACATGTTATTCTCTTGTTTTCTACTTACATTATTTGGTAAACGAATTTTTTAAAAGAATATTACGTGTCCGGACCTCTTAAAGTATCTGATTAATCTGACTGGCTCATCACACTTCCCATATTTCATGAAAATTCAAGTTATTACAACTATCTTGCAGGGTCAACCTATCTCAAAATCCCACATTTCATGGTAAATGTAACGTGCATCTTGCTTCAAGGTTTTCTTACCACAAATCTACAATTGAAAAAAAAAATGGATCTGATCTTTAATTGGTCAACATGGGTCGGGATTAAATTGATAAAAAATTGTACTATCGATTAGAATGATCAAATTGAATCAGCTGGTGTTTTGCATAGAAGAATGTTTGCAATTGCCACTTGCTAATGCAAGGGAAGACCCTCCTTATCTGGTCCAATTAGGTGGTGCTTAGGTGAATATTATTTTCTTGACTTCTGATTCTGCCTCCAATTTTTTAATTAGACTTGTCACTTGGCATTCAAAGCCAAAGTTGGCCCCCTCAAATAATGATATAAGAAAGTTAGATTTGACCGGCTAAATTAATGCTAGAGCCATTGAAACTCCAAGTCTTTGCCTTCCAAAAGTGAGGACATCCACTGGCTTAAATTTTAGAAATTACCCGAGCCGCTAAACCACTAGAAATTATCATGTTTTTCATTAAGAATTTCATGTAAGGTTTCGCAAATTTAAAACTTTGAAATTGGTTTTCTTTTTTCCGACTCTCACAATTTCTCTCTCCACCTTGAAAATCGACCATCGAGACTATGCTTACCTTGCTTTTGTTTACATGGTAGGTAATATGACTTGTATTGGATGATCTTGGACCTTTCTTACCCTAAAAGCTAGCTTAAGGGGTAAGGTTTACTCTTACACTTATAAACTCACCACTAGCCCCATCCACAATTGATGTGACATAACCTCAACAATCTGCCCCTCACACGTTGGGTTTGGGTCGGAGGCACAACAACCGGTGACTCTCTCATGTGACTTTTTTGGGTCTAGACTTGTTGGCAACCCGGGCTCTAATACTAATATTAGGTGGTCTTGAGCTTCTCTTATCCTAAAAGTTAGCTTAAGCTCATACTTATAAATCAACTATCAACCATTTCCACAACCGATATGAGACAACATCGACAACTTTTAGTGGGGACAAGTATGACAAATAAACCATGTTAAATCATATTATTATTTTTATTTTTATTTTTATTTTTATTTTGAAACTTAGACTATAATATTTTACTTATAGAATGAGACTATAATGCATATCTCACGGTAACAGTGTATATTAAACCCCCCATGCGTTATAGAAAAGAAGAGGACAAGTCATTGTCTCTCCTTCTCCGTAAAATTCCTCGAAATCGACCAAAAGGGATTGAAGAAATTGCCTGAGAAACTTCTCAAAAGTTCCAACTCTTTGAATCATGTCTTTGATCGGGTTTCATACGGCATCGATCAATCAACGCGTTACAACCCCATGGTGCAAAAGAGGGTGCACCAAAGAATCTCCGTCTCAGGCAAACAACCTAAGTAAAGGCCAACCGGTATCATCGACCAAGACAGCACCGTACAATTAGCGTCAAACACGCAAACCACTTAATTTAATCTGGCACTTCTATTTTACGTTTTGTCAGTAAGGAAAAACGATGTAATTTCTGCGTGAATCACACCGGAAGAGTACACTTTTGCGTGTGCAACTTTGATCCATATAATAGAAGAATAGAGAACCCTCGTACGACATGCAACTTTGGCACACACATGCAAAGCTTTTTCCTCTGGGGCATCGTATGGAACAAGAAATCTCTTTACCGTTTTGTTTAATTTTTTTTTATTCGGAAGAGAACAATATTAATTCCATAGAATCAATCTGGTCGGCTAGAGATTGTCGGAGAATTGACTAGAAAGGGCAGCGACAAATTGCTATGTTGACTTGCTTGTCGCTGCTTTTACTTTGGAACGTCAAGTTTGGGATTCCCACGGTCGACATATTTGAAATGTGAACGAATCTCCAAAGCTTCGAAGTCAAATGAAGACTTGGACTGGTGGCTTGAATTTTATACAATTTGACGACTCGATTGATGCCTACGGAAGCAATAAACTAAGCCGTACATTTGTAGAGTATATGTCTTGAGTGAGAACTACAAAAAGAAAATTCTAAACCTATTATATTTGTGTCAATTAAGTCTTAAATTTTTGTTAGGGTCAATTCAGTCCTAAATCTTTTGTATTTGTGCAAATTTAGTCTTTCCAGTTAATTTTAGCCGGTCGACACTGATGTGGATAATTTTTCAAATAATATTTTATTTTTTGATTTTTTTGTTATATTTTATTTTTCATTTTCCTTTTCTTCTCTCTCTCTCTCTCTCTCTCTCTCTCTCTCTCTTTTGCCTCCTTCTTCCTTCTTTTTTTAGCCGATCGCCACCTTTGGCCGGAGATCGGCTAGAGGAAGGAGGAGGAAGAAAAAGAGAAAAAAAAAAAAAATTTAAAACCTAATTGACCAGAAATAAAGTTAAGGATTGAATTAGCACAATTGCAATAGATTTATAATTTTTTTTTTGTCATTTTCCCTATCTTGAGTTTGAACCACTAAAGAAAATATGATGCAAATAGGTTTCCTATTTCGAGAAGATTTGCATATTCGAGTAAATTTTTAGTTTAAATGATTTTATATTTTAAGTAGGTTTTCTAAAAAGGGTTTCTTGTTTGTGATATTATTTATGGAAGAGATGGATCTCTATGTCGTTAACGCATGCTAAAGCAAACAAGAAGAGGGTTATTCATTTTTGTGAGTTTTCTGGGTGAGTTCTTTGCATGAGATTATGACATAACATAGTTTGTTTTAGTGGTCAAAAAATTAGTTTAAGGTGAGCTTTTGAGACAGTGTAGTTGGATTGGCTGATAAAAGCTTTTGGCAAAGAAATGATACGTTTGATTCACAAAAAAATAAAATAATAATAATAATAAAATAAGATAAGAATGGAATAGCCAACCATGAGAATAGAAAATGTAGGAATAATAAAAAATAAAAAAAATAACTTACCGACAGAGTGAAGCACAAGTTATTACTTTTCACGAATTAATCTCTCACGTTGCATTGCATCAAGGTCGCTGAGTTTCTTCAATTAAAGAGGTCCATAACTGCGTCACGTTTTTCTTTGTTTTCACGCGTATACTTGTAGGCCTGCAGTTTGATAGAGAAGTTAATTCAGCTGTACACGGATGGTGACGAAACAGCCCGCAACCTAGAAATTAATGCGGGGATCGCCATATCACCACATATGTGTATCGTCTTTCTGTTCTGAACAATTATTAATGCTGAGAACTAGTCGAGCATTCTCTATACTTGATTTAGATGATCTGGCAAGAAAATTTAACATTGGCTGGTTCACACATCGATTTCCCGGATGCTCCAATCGTTCACGAGAGTAACTAGTCGAACAACTCAACATCAATTTCAATTTGTGAAGCTGACTCGTGATCACGTTCGTAGTTGAAAAATGACGACGAGCAAGGCTGAATCTATCTGACTAACTAACTCCACATCTCGTGCCCCACGGTAATCTTGCTCGTCCTTCGTTGGAAGCACAAGCGATGACAGAGGCAGCACACATGCTGATTTCGCAAGTTCCGAACCTCATCGCATTTGGACACCAGGCAGCAAACGTCAGAGAACCGTTTCAACCATCGACTTTTAATGGCTCGTAGCTTGAACCACTTGGATTCAAACCACCTTTGCTTTCTCTGAAGGTGTTACATGTTATTCAATGCGGTTTAGCAAGAAATTCTGCGTTCATTCGCCTTACTTGGTCTGGAGTTTCTACTGGCGAATCTCTTCCTGCGTCATGGCGGTTTTGTTCTTTTGCCCATCAGTGCATTTGACTGGTAGTGAATCAAATATGATAATAGCGAATAAGATGATTTTAATCTTATATATCAATCAATACATCTCCTAGTACAGACGGAGACAGTTTGCCTGTCTGGAAAAAAAGTAAGACCCCCTTTCATGTCTCAGCATTGAGTGAACACAAAATTCTCATTATATTTAGGCTTTTATATTGTTTTAGGCTTCTGTATGAGGTGCATGTTTGGGACCCGTTAAGTAGAGAGGAAGATTGAACTACTGAAGATGATCACTTTCTATCTTGTCCTTAAGATCAAAATGAGATGTGGAAATTCAAGTTTGTCTATGTCGATTGTTGGGATGGTTCCACTAATTAATGATGCTTAAACTTCTGTGCTAACAGTCTTATAGTTTTCGAAACTAAAATAGTCAGGTATTAACTAATATGGCTTCATGGGAACAGTGTGCATGGACTAGCCGAGGTCATAGTATCCATAAGATAAATGAATTATAATTTAGGATGAAACCAAGTAATCAAAGCGATACACCCAAGTGACATCTGGAATGCTTTGGAACAGAACAGAGCATCAGTATCTAGTATCCGAAAAACTGCATGCTCCAGGAAAATCCCATAGGCAAAAAGCGTGACTGTTTTAGATTTCACATATCATATTGCTAAAAGTTTGCGAGATCCATTTGATTCGACCATATCTAGGGTTTACATAGAGAATAATGGATCCTGGTTCAAGTAACATAGGTGCAAGGGAGAAAATTCTAAAACAAAGCTTCGTTGCAGACAATGAATGAGACAAATTAAGAAGCATCTCACCTGTAGTCATTGAATGAGCATGTTCTGTCTGTGCAATGGTGGAACTGGTTGCATCCCTTATGACTATAGAACTTCCGGTTGCCATGGAGATATACTTGATCACAGAATGACAGTCTCTGCAAATGCTAAGATTCTTAAACACCCAGATAGGTTTTGGACTGGAGGTGCTTATAAGGCCAAAAACAACGGTAATTTTTTCACTGTGCTCAAATATTGTTCCTTTTGTCCCTCCTCCACATGATGAAGAACAAATTCAGTATTCCAGAAGATCACTGAGTTTCTTTATTTGACTAGCCAATTGGTCCTGTGCATCATAGATATCCCGAGCCTTTGGCTGTGACATGTCACCCATACAGAACTTTTATTTTTTCACTTCAATCCAGCTACGACCAGGTTCTTTTGTAAGATTTTTCAGTTTCATCCTCTTCCTGATTGCTGCTGCATCTTCCCATAGACCAGTTGATGCATACACATTTGATAGCAAAACAAAAGCAGCAAGGTCGTCCGGCTCCCACTCAAAAATCATTGCTGCAGCTTGTTTTGTAAGTTCAACATTGCCGTGAACTTGGCAAGCTCCGAGAAATGTATGCCAGACAAGTATATCAGCCCTGGAAAGGCATTTAAAGTATAAACTGAAGGGCTTCAACAAGGGAGCCTTATCTGCCCAATAAATCCATGCATGCATAGTATTGATTCTGGGCACGAATCCATGTCTATTGATCTAAAGTGTTTCCATCCATCAGATACCAAATCCACATGGCTACAAGAGGATAAGACAGCAACATAGGCGATCTCATTTGGCCTCCCCCTGATGGAATGTGACCAGAGCTCTTGTTGCAAATCCATGTTTTGCAAAACCAGTGATCAATGAAGTCCAAGTTTTAACATTTGTCTCTTGTCTCACGGGAAACTCAAAAAGCAGCTTCTGTGTTTTCACACCTGTAATACATTGAGATCAAACCATTGAGAATGCACTGATTTGAGTCGAGCCTTGATTTGCTTCCCCTCACCAATAGCGCCAATACAGGCAGCTCCACTTGAAAGGCTGGAAAATGTAAAAGCATTTGTCCAATTCCTCTCTCCTCAATCTCATGTAGAAGGTCATAGGCTTCATCAGACTCCAAACTTTTGGCATAGGCATCTGCATGGGTATCATGAGAAATCAAATTCTTTTCAAATAGTGCATCCAATGCTTTCTGAGCATCTTCCATGTGGCCCAACTGGGAATACATGCTAATAAGAGAATCACCCTCGCAAGTATCAAATGCAAAGCACAAATTTTATAGCTATAGAGCATACTCGTATCCCCATATCTAATATCACAAGTAATTCCACATGCCTTGAGAACACTAGCAAATGTGAAATGGTGTGGCCTCGGTAGATCTTTTATTATTTCCCAAAAGAGTTTGATGGCCTCCTCATTCTCTTCAGTTTGCAGATGTCCTGTGATAATTGGTGTCCAAGACATCACGTTGTGATCTTGCATCTGATTAAGCACCTTTCTCAAATCATGAATTGATCCATTAGCCACACACTTCACGTACATGTCCACCAAGCTGCATCCAACAGACATCTGAAGCCAGTCCAGACCATATGATACGGGAATGCAATGCACCCCAAGGGAAATTAGCTTCAACCTCGAACGTGCCGACAAAACAACTGTAAGTGTAAATCTATCTGGCACAGCCCACTCGCCAGCGTATCCGAAAACAAATCAACAGCATTCTTTGGACAACCGAACTGAGTACATCTTGTCATCGTCGAAGTCCGCGCAGCCACATTCCTCTCGGGCATTTTCTCAAACAACTTACGAGCTGAAACCAAATCAGCACTACCCTTTGAAAACATGTCAATTGATGCACACCCGACACACACATCAGAATCAAGATAGCCGCTTTTGATTATAAACTCGAAACTCTATCACCAGTTGATGCATTCTTCGGACCCGAACAAGCCGAGGGAAAAAACCCATCTTCAAGCAAATGAGCGAAAGTATCGACTGCTTCAAACGCGATGTGGTTATTGGCATAGCAAGAGCTCATGGAACTCCAATAAACCAAATCCCTATTATTACGCATGTCCCAAAAAGTCCTCTCCGCCTCAGCCTAGTCATTGAATTTTGAACAGAGACTGATGAGCGAGTTGAGAATCACCGAGTCGGGCTCAAGCTGAGACGGCGCGAGCGCGCGATGGACGCGCCTCCCGAGCGCGAACCCTCGGGAAGAAATGCAGGACTTGAGGAGGAGAGAGAAGGCGAGGAGGCCGCGACATGAGGTCGGGGTGGAAGATTGCTCCGCGGAGTCGGAGACATCGAGGCGGTCGAGGGGCGAGCGAAGGGGGGGGAGAGAGAGAGAGAGAGAGAGAGAGAGAGAGGGACTCATTGCATTATACAAGTCGAGGTTGCTCTGAAATATCAGGAAACAAGAGATGAAAACAGATAGCCAAAGAGGCAATTCTTCTGCAAAACACAGGATGCTACAAACGCTGAAATCACGATTTACATAGTCAATTATGCTTCGGATGGAACTACGTTTATTTGGCATTCATCCAAACAGGAAAGAAAAAGAAAATCATACAATGGACGATTCCATAATCTCATTGCTATTCTGAAATCGGTATCCTTCAGAAATTGTTGGAGCACTTGATGTAGCTGAGAATGATTCAAGTTCTATTTCAGCGTTATCATCAAACGGCTTCTCGGACGGATACAGAAGCGGTTTTGGAGGCAGTTGCAGTTTATCAATATCTCCTTCAAGCATGTTTAGGACTCTGCTCATTGATGGCCGATCATCAGGGATTAATTGTATACACCAAAGGGCAACTATTACCATCTTCCTTGTTATCTCCCTGTCCCCTTCCACTTCTCCCATTTCAACCTCGCTTTCTTTACTGAGTTGATCATAGACCCACAAAGGGAAATAGATTTGACTTGAACGCTCAACGTTCTTTGCATTTTTCCTCCTACTTGCCATTTCCATTAGCAGCATCCCAAAACTATAAACATCGGCTTTATACGAGACACCACCAATGTCCTTGTAGAATAGCTCGGGAGCCATATATCCTAAAGTTCCTCTTGCTGCAGTTAACGATACTATGCTGTGGTCCATGGGATAAAGTCTTGCAAGCCCAAAGTCAGAAACTTTTGGAGTGAAATTTTGATCTAGAAGAATATTGTGAGGCTTGATGTCAAAGTGCAAAATTTGCATGTCACATCCTCGATGTAAATATTCTATCCCCCTAGCCACACCAAGAGAGATCTCATACATTTTCTTAGAATCAAGAGAATCATCACCATCTTTAGAGAAAATGTGCTTATCCAAAGATCCGTTCGACATGAAATCATACACGAGAGCTTGCTTCGAGTTGCTAAAGCAATAACCAACAAGTTCCACCACGTTAACATGGTGGATCCTTCCAATAGTAGCCACTTCGCTTATAAAATCTTGGCCATTAGATTTTGGTTTGCTCAAAATCTTAACAGCAACTTCATTGCCACTTCTAAGTACTCCTTTGTACACAGAGCCATATCCTCCTTCCCCTAATTTGTGTTTGAATTTTTTTGTGATTTTCTTGATGTCTGAGTAAGAGTATCTTATAGGTGAAAAGTTGTTATGAGCTACTAGGAATTCTTCGATGTTTTCATCCATTGCTTGGTGCCTTCTCTTCCACTTATAGACTAAAAATATCA
This sequence comes from Eucalyptus microcorys, assembly GCA_014182515.1. Classification (NCBI taxonomy): domain Eukaryota; kingdom Viridiplantae; phylum Streptophyta; class Magnoliopsida; order Myrtales; family Myrtaceae; genus Eucalyptus; species Eucalyptus microcorys. The sequence goes on from CM024572.1 coordinate 2,820,763, forward strand.
ACACACATGGAGCTCCCAGCATGAATTTTGCCATGAGGAAGTTTTCTGCGGAAAAAACTGCGGAAAAATTTGTCCATAGATTAGCGTAGTGTAATATAGAAAGTCATCCTTTGCTGCTTGAGATTTTCAGAGTTGGGAGGAATAAAGGACTAGTCATACCTAACAAATGGGGGAGAAGAGAAGGTGCATATCTCGTAACTATCGTCGCCATAGAAGTATCTGTAGAAAGCAAGAAGAATTTGTTCGAGATGACTGAAAACGATTACAAAGTGTTAACAACCAATCAATGGAGACCTAAGCTTATCATTTTAGCGGTAAAATATAAAATGAATACTCGTTAAGCTATGACCAAGTCAAAGATAAATTGATACAATCACTGCAAAGTGCAATGACAGACTTTTATTCATTAAAAGTTGCAAGTGGAGAAGTCTAGAATAAAGAAGAGTGACTGAGTTCCACTCTCCTAAATAGCATCGTTCTTTCCCTCGGGGAATCCATATTATCGTAGAATAATCACTTTTATCATAAAAAGATGACTTCGCTTTTGTTCCCCTAGATGTACCAAGTGATTAATTCTGATTTCCAAACATCATCTAACTTATACGCAATTTATTCTCCCACATGATAATAACCACCATATAAGTGACACCAGCTACTATCAAATCAAATATTTTTTCCCAAATCAAATATAAAGTAATTAAATCTAGAAAAGTTTCATGAGTTGTAGAACAATAAAAGAGCTCAATCTACTTGGAAATCTTTTTTAATTTTTTTTTTTATTTCAGTGATGTGGCAATTTTTTATTGGATATTTAAAGAAATTAGTGACGCAATTTGTGGATCCCACATATGATGGTATCCAATTGAAACTGACCATGTTGCTGGATAAGTAAATTTTGATAAGATCTCTTCATAGAGCTTGCATTTAAGAAAAGGAGGAGGAAGTAAAGAAAAGCCGAAGGGAAAGTCGCTTACCGGAGTCATAGACTCTGCACCTCTCGCGGTAGTCGAAACCCAAGATGCAAAATGCAGCTAGTCCACCACCATTCCAATAGGATAGATTGAATCCCCGCGCCATCACATTGTGGATGTCCTTGTATGATAAGCTGTATGATGAGCACACACGATAATACTGATCCCTCTCCCAACACGAGAAATAGTCTGATGCAAATGTCACCATGGTTATAGTGCAAGAATCCTTGATGTCCGATGCGTGAAGATCAAGAGAAGCGTACGAGTACCCCTTCGTTTGGGAAAAATTTGGAGGCGTGCCGGCAAAGTATGCTCCCTCGATGCACGGTTTGGTATCAAGATACGAATTAGAAGCAACGGGCAATAAGCACTTCACAAAGACCACTTGCGTTGAAACAATCTGGAAAACTCTTCGAAATATGGTGCTCCTCAACCAGTGACGAGGGAGGGATGAGCAATTACCCTCTTGCAGGCCATCATCAACCACCGTTATATAACCATAGAAGCTAGATTCGTCGCCATACGAATCGTAATAGATCGACTTCACATAATATCTACCAGCTTGCAGATATAGAACCGTGCGGTTATTTTCACAAACTAGCTCAAACTTAGAGTTGCCGCAATCTTTTGGATCGCTTTTCAATCGAAAGGGATAGCTTATGTTACGGATCTCACCACAAGATGAAGCGGTGCATAAATGATTTTTCTTCGCACCACAACTTGTACCTAATAGCAGAACTTGTAATATGAACAAAAGCACATGGTACATACATATGGAGCCGAGAGAATTGATCATCTCTCCACTGCTCGATGCAAGAATGGAGGTTTTAGCTTGGAGATTTTGGAGGAGGCTCAACAAGGGCAGGGATTATTTATGATCGAAAAGATCAGTTCGGGGGTCATCTGTCATCGAAATTTCCAAGTCAACAAGTAACACGAAGTCAAGTCAAGGAAAGCAACTTGTGTGGACCAATCAAAGGTTCCATCCAAAGGACACAACCTCAAAGCATACCTAAAGTCCACTTCCAAAGGTCCCCTCAATAGCACTCTTTGACCTACTAGTTGCTAACCAAAGAGTCCTGAAAAGGTTTGGAAATAGAGAGGTGAGTAACCACAAGCTCAGTGAGTAATACATATCTTCTAAGAAATCGAGCAACCACTTTGCATGTATACAAAATAATACCAAACTTCATAACTCAAACTCAATATATAAAATACATATCGAATCATATAAGAGTTATTTCTTATCATCAAAGCCTCATATTAATATGAAAACTCATTTAAATCACCATCAAATGTCAAGTATCAATGGTCAAGTCTATTGAATAATCTCCATCAAAAACACATATCAATGGTCTATCCATTGATTCATCTCATATCAAACACACGTCGATGGTCCATCCATCAACCAATCTTTTGCACAATAGCTAACCATGGTCACGACACAACGCCTTGTGACAAGACAACAAAGATCCCCCTCTTGACAAGGTCTCCACCTACAAAGCCGGTGGCTCGGCTTAAAAGGATATCCTAAACCTGGTATGCATACCCTCAAAAACACCTCATTGGGTTCACAGTTATATTAAGCATAAACAATCATCATCCAATACCAGAAATCCAATTCAGAAATCAATATCGTAAACCAGGCAAATAACATTTTGCAGCATAACTCATCATCCATTTCCTATCCATTTCTCAAATCATCATAAACATTTCCATAAATCAGTCACAAAACAATTTCATATATATTTCTCTACTAACTTTGTATAACACGCTTTTCAAATATTCATAATCAACTAAAGAGTAGTAAATGCTCGATCTGGCTTTTATGTAGTAAAAATGCTCCTTAATTCAATATATATATACATATATACTTTACCAAAAAAGATATAGTACTACTCATCTCGTCGTCTACGATCAAACGACAAACGATACTCGTATCGTCGAACTCATGGTCTTATCAAATAACCAAGGAATAATGTTAAAATCTAATAAAACTCTATCTCAATTACGAAACGACTTACACCTTAACTCTAACAAAATCGATTGTTCAAGCCGTTCGCAACACGGAATTTAAACGCAAAACTTGATCGTGCCTTAATTTTCTCCTCTGAACCCGATCTGAACGTACTTATAGTCAAAAGAAAGCCCTTCAAACATACTACAAGAATCCCAACTTGGCCGCTCCAAAATCAAGCCGAAAAATGACAAAATATGGGCCCAAAGCTGCTGGAAGCGTACTGTTCACTACGCGTGGGACACTTGAAAATTTTATTTCGGACAAACCACAAGCTCAAATCACGATCTGTAAAATCCTATGGCTCCAGAACTCCATAAACTATGATTTCTTTAAAATTACACAGCTCAACGACCATAAAATCGGACTTCGCTGCTCGATTTTCCCAAAATTCCGAATTCCAAGCTCTAAGTCCGAAACTACTCCGATTGGAAGAACAGAGGGTACCATCACTTACCAGCTGTTGAAAATAAGCTTGGTGAGTTGCCCACGGCCGTGAACGCACAAAGCCTTCTCTCTTCTTTCTTCTCCTTCTTTTTATTCTTCTTCTTTCCTCTTTTCTTCTGCCTGACTTTCTACCCGAACGTGAGCTTTCTTTTCCTTCTTATCTCTTCCCCTTTTTATTTTCTTTTTCTTTCTTTATTTAAAGTGGGTCCCACCACCTTTTCTTTGACCTAGTTAAAAAAATTTCAAATATTACATTATATATGACCGAAAGGATGAGTGGGGGATCAACTAGAATTGAAATTTCCAAGTCAACGAGCAACACCGCCCGACAAGGTCAAGCCCCGCCGGCGGCTGGGTCAAGTCAAGAAAAGTAACTTGTGTGGACCAATCAAAGGTTCCATGAGTGGAAATTACGCGTAGATTGTTGTACACGCAACCAAGCTAGCATAACACCGCTGTGAATTGATTTTTGGACAGCTGTCACACTGATTAGGAAGCAAAACTCAACAAGATGCATCACACGAACTTGTGGATCCTTCCTGGACACGTCAAAATCTTGGCCATTAGATTGACTTATTTAAAGTTGAAATAGCAATTTCATCGTCACGTCTAAGTATTCCTTCGTGTACAAAGCCATACCCTTCTTCATCTAACTTGTCTAAGTATTTCTTTATATACAAAGCCATATCCTCCATCTAGTTTGTGCTTGAAATTTTTTTATTTATTTGAATATCTGAGTAATCGTATTTTATTGGCAAAAAGTTAATATGAGTTTAATCAAATTCAGAAAAGCTCAATGGGTTAGAGAACAGTAAAAGAGTGATGCATGCTGAATCCACTCGGAAATCTTATTGAACTTTTTTATTTTGGTGATGTGGCAATTTTTTCTTTTATTGAGTATTCAAAGAAATTAGGGACGCAATGTGCGGGTCACACATATGATGATTATCCAATTGAAACTTGCCGTGTTACTCGATAAGTAAATTTTGATAAGATATTTTCATAGAGCATGCATTTAAGAAAAGGAGGAGGAAGGAGTTACGAAAAGCTTAAGTGAAAGTCGCTGACTGGAGTTATGGTAGCTGCTAGGGGTGTCAATGGGTCAGGTCGGGTTGGGTTTTGTTGTTACCCGACCCGAGCCAAAACACAAGGGTCACTGACGTGACCCGATGGAACCGACCCAAAACACATTAGACCATATAATGTGTTTTGGGTCGGTTCGGGTCGGGTCGGGTCGGGTCGATGTGTTTCTTGCCTCTTTTTTTTTTTCTTTTTTTCACCTTTCTTTTCTCTGGGGTTCGGGTTAAAACTCTACAGGAATCATCCCATCCTTATCCCATTCTTATGCAAACAGGTTATTACAAGAACCTGATTTTAACATCCATTCTTGCGAGTGATCAATCTAAGTCTTTTTAACTGATAAAAACTCAATAGCAGAGTACCAAGTAGAAAAACAAAGAGCAGCGAAGAAAAAATCCCAAGAAACCTAAAGCTTTGGCACTTCAACCTGTTGGGCAGGTTCCATATCCAAAAGAAAACTGAGTTTTTTTATCAAACTCACCCATAAGACCACTGCAAATTCCTTTTCAATTCTCATAATTTATGAAGAGACAATTACATTTTGCGATAGTAAGTATCATTCCAGTAACACCTACCCGACTGGCCACATTAATGAAGTTCTGAATTGCAGAATTCAACTTAAGTTCATGAAAGACCAGCTACACAGGACTAGCGAGCCACTACTCGTGCTCCACTCTAGATACTCCAAAGAAACATACCAACCTAATACTGCAGTGATGAAGCTGCTTCACGCTAATCCACAATGTTCCAATTACCCTTTTTTTCTTTCCCCACTATATCAAATTCGCCATTCACTACGAACTACATGAACTCAGCACCAAAGCTGATATCCCTGCAATTTAGCGCCTTTTGTGGGTCAATGTTCCAAACAGCAGAAACCAACAAGAAACGCCTGCTCTCGATCTGCAGCTACTTCACAGGACACGACCAAAAAATCAACGGAGAGAGGTTCCTTTCAATGAAGTTTAACTGCTGAACAACGACCTGCAGGAACACTTAAGTGATCATTTTCCAGTGAAATCATGCTATGTGGAAGACAAAAAGCATCCTCTAGCCAAGCAAATTTATCCTCAGTGACAAGCAATCTAAGCGCCCGCCGTAAGTTGTAATAACACGCAGTAAATCAAGTTCCTGCAACCAAAGTGAAAAATATTTCCACAGACAACACAGGTTTATCAAAAAATTGTTCCCTTTCCTTTTATTGTCTGCACCAATCAAGAAAAAAGACAACTTTGTACATGACTAAAATCACTTTTCCAAGTCGATGAAGTAGCAACGCCAACGAATTATCCAGAGAACCGTCAGCGAGCGAAACACCACAGCGAAACTTACTGAGAATGGACCGATTCTAATACCAAAACCAATGAACCCGAAGAAAATTCAACCACTCAAGATAAACAGAGACCCAAGCAGCATCACCAACACCGTTGGTCCAACAGAAGTCTCCCACAGGAATACAAGGCAAGAAGCCAATTTCCACTTAAAACCCACCACATTCTCCGCAAAAAAACGAAAGCCACATTCCAATTTAAACGGACAAAAAAAAAAAAAAGCGCAGAAAACACCCACCCACTGCCACAAGAGAAAAAACGAGGAGGCAGGGTTGCAAAAAACGCATTACCACGTCGTGTCGGTGGGGGACTTCCGGATGGCGAGGTGGGTCCAGGAGACGACCTTCACGGAGGGCAAGTCCCTGGCCTTGACGGGCGTTGAGACGATCCCGATGAGCTGGACGGAGTTGGCGAGCTCCTTCCTCCACTAAAAAAGGAGAGCGTCGAGACGATCCCGAGGAGGACGGGCCCGGACTGGGAGAGGAGGTAGGGCTTGAGGGACCGGAGTGGAAGGGATTTGAGAAGGGGAAGGGGAGGGGTTTCGGCGACGGATGGTGGCGGCTAGGGTTCCGGCGTTGAGATGAGGGGTGGCGACAGCGACGGCGAGGCGGAGGTGCGTCGATCGGAGGAGAGGCCGAATGGCAGTCGTGAGCGAAGGCACAGTCGTGTCGTCGGAGAAGAAGGGGGAGCCGAGAAAGATGAGAACATGTTTGGAGTTAACGTGTTCCGGGTGGAACAATGTTCCAACCCTACCCGACCCTAAACATATATTGTTTACTTGTTTCATACCTGTCTCTTAAACAGTATCAAGACCCGAAATAAGTATAATGTTTGTTTCGTGTTCGGGTCGTGTTCGGGTCGAGTCGGGTCGGTTCGGATCGGGTTTTTTTGATTCCCTAGTAGCTAGGGGTGAGCATGGTTCGGGTTGCCACCCCCTAACCCTAACCTGTGACTAACTCCGTCTGATCGGTCCTCAATTTTTTGGACCGAGGCCGAGCCCCTATGAGGCTGGGGACCAAGGACCGGACCGACCCAATGGGTTCGGTCCGGTTAAAAGCTCAACAGGGGACTAATTGATAATTTTTTCATATTATTTTTATACTCTCTAAAAAGCAAACCTACAAATTCAAATTACACATGCATCGACAATGCGGCATTGTGCAACTAAACTATAAATACCAATACATATTTAGTAAATTTAAGATGACACAATAATAGAAATTTCGTACCTGCTAACTGCTCATCGAGATATGGAACAAGATGGAAAGTTCTTGTAATCATCTATCTTTAATATTCATAACACCATATGCAAAAGCGTTTTCCTGCATTTGATCATGTAGAGTCCACTCAACCAAAAAATGAGCTTCACACCACTTCACTAACATTTGATCATGTAGAGTTCACTCAACCAAAAAATGAGCTTCACACCACTTGACTAGCAAATCACCGTAGCAACTGCAGTACTACTCTACTCTTCAAAAACTTCTACCATTTGACACAAATTGAAAAGCAAAGTGCAGCTAAAATTCATTAGTAAAATACAATTAAACCATAAAAAGTTCAAAATACTTAATATAAACCATGAATATATAACTTCACATCTTGTTAATTCACTTGAACTTCTAAACACTGAAAACAAAACAAACAACACATAATTAATACTCAACAAAAGTTTTAAATTGAAATTATTATTAGTGCTATTGATAGAACATCTCAATATAATATAATATAACAGACATTTTACTTAGGTTTGAATATATCAAAGAATTATAAATAATATAATATACGGGGTTGCTCAGGGGTTGGGTCGACCCAAAACTCTTAGGACCGAGGATCAACCCGCACAGTATTGGTCTTGGAATTTCAGGACCAAGGACCGACCCAGTCCCCTTGGGAACCGTACCAGGACCAGCAGGGTTGGGCCGGTCCAGGGTCGGTCTAGGGTCGACCCTAGACCGCTGCTCACCCCTACTAGTAGCTGCACCCCTGGCGGTAGTTGAAACCCAAGAAGCAAAAAAAAGATATTCCACTTGACGAACTACAATAGAATAGATTGAATTTCAGTGCCATCCCGTTATGGATGTCCTTGTAGTTGTCTGATGAGTTCACACGATAATACCGATCCCTTTCCCACCCCGAGAAAGAGTCCAATGCAAATGTCATCATGGTTAAAGTGCAAGAATCCTTGATGTCCGTTGCACTTAATCCACCATACCCATAAGAAGCATATGAGTACACCTTCGTCTGGGAAAAATTTGGGGGCATGCCGGCAGAGTATGCTCCCTCGATGCATGGTTTGGTATCAATATATGAAGTAGAAGCAACGGACTGTGAGCACTTCATGAAGACCACTAATATCCAAAATAAGGATAGTAACGATAAATTCCACTTAAGTTGGAGTTCATCAACGAATAATGGGGAAGGGATGAGCAATTACCCTCTTGTAGGCCATCATCAACCACTGTTATGGCACCATGGAAGTTGACTTCGTCACGATAAAAAGCATAATAGAACGACCTCACATAATATTTACTAGCTCGTAGATATAGAACAATGCGGTTATTTTCACAAATCAGCTCATAATTAGAATGGCCACAACCTTTTGGATTGTTTTTTAATCGAAAGGGATAGCTTATGTTATGGATCTCGCCGCAAGATGAAGCAATGCATAAGTGATTCTTCTTTGCACTGGAACTCATTCCTAATAGCAGAATTTGTAATATGATCAGAAACACACGGTACATACATATGGAGCCGAGAGAATTAATCATCTCTCCACTGCTCAATGCAAGAATTGTGGTTTTAGCTTGGTGATTGGGGCGGAGGCTCAACAAGGGGAGGGATTATTTATGATTGAAAAGATTAGTTGGGGGTCATCTGTCATTGAAATTTCCAAGTCAACAGGTAACACGAAGTCAACTCAAGGAAAGCAACTCGTGTGGACCAATCAAAGGGTCCATGAGTGGAAATTATGCAGAGATTGTTGTGCACGTAGTCAAGCTCACATAACATGGTGGTGAATTAATTTATGGATAGCTTTCCCATTGATCAGGAAGGAAGCAAAAATCAACAAGATGCACCACATTAGCTTGTGGATCCTTCCTGGCTACTTCACTTATGAAATCTTAGTTGTTGGATTTTGGTTTATTCAAAATCTTAATAAAGATTGGACAATATTTGAATATCCAAACTTTAAGTTTTGAATTTAGATCATTAAATTTGATGGGATTCACATGGTGATGGGCGGAGGAAGCACCCCGGAAAACAAAGCCCTTAATTCAGAGAACATACCATAATCATTAAGTGAAGTAATTATTGATTCCGTACCCATTCATTTGTGGAAAGACAAAGATACCTAACTATCTTAGTTTCTGTAAAGGATACACCTCCGACTTTTTATCTATTTTGGGGTGCTTTTCTTCCCTCAACTTATGACTCTTCACGGATTGTGTTATATTATACTTTAGCTAGTACGTCCATGATGGGGTGCGATTGGACAACACCGTTTGGACTTGATTTGCTACGATGGAAAGACACCCTTTTGAAAGGGTATGAAGGGTGTCGTATATAAGTCCTTTGTAGACAACCGTTGGAATAGTTGGCAAAACATATGTACCAAATTTCTCTCCCTTTCCATCAAAGAAGAAGAAGGCATTCCATTTTAGTTTTGCAAGAAGAATCGGCATTTACGCCGTGGAAATCGGGTGCTTTCCTCGTGATCTCATCCAGACCAACGTGGAGTATTTTTGTTCGTGTTACATCAGTAATTCAACGTTCATTCCGGGGTTAATTGTTGTTCGCGCATCGGAATCAGGTAAGTCGTATTCCGCCGACTTGAATTCCAACATTGGTATCAGAGCCAAATTGTGATTTCTGCCTTGTTTTTTCAACGAATTTTCTCGTTTACCATTTGATATCAAGATCAAGGGATTGTATTCTACACTATTTTGATATTTATTGGTCGGAATTACAATCTGAAAACTCGAAATCGAACCGAAGCGAAGAACGGGTTTAGGGTCGCGTGCATCCGTACGTTTTTGGCCAATTTTCGAAATATTTTCTCGGCCAAAATCAATTTTTAAATATACAGCGTGAAAGTGCTCGTCAAGACGAGTCCGATGATGGGTAGAGCATCATTGGAGGACGCCGGGACGCGCCCACACGCGGCCGAAGCCATTGCGCATGGGATCCACGTGCCGGACGCGTTGGGCACGCCAGCAGAACTGGCGCGTGACGTCACGCGTTGGCGTCAGTAAACCGACGCGTGAGCGTCACACGCGCATCGGCGAAGCGACGCGTGCTGACGTCATCAAATAGTCGGTAACTGCTTGGATGATGTCACCGCCGGCGGAAGTTGGCTGGCTGGCAACCAACCCGTGACCCAACCCGACCCGAGGTTGACCGGACCCGACCCGACCGTTGACCAGTCAACGGGTTGGACCGATCAACCGGTCCGGTGGTCAAACCGATCAGACCGATCACCGGTTGGACCGGTGGGACCAGTGAGACCGGTCGGACTGTCCAGGAGCCCTTTGGGCTTGTTGGCGTGTGCGCCACACGCGCCGCGCACTCATGCGGCGCGTGGGGGCGCGTGTGAGCTCCGATTGGAGCGTGGTTGGCGGCATTAGGTTCGTATGGATGTCCCCTACACTGTGATATAGTTATTTTTCATTTTTGAATTTTATAAATGTATGAAATTGTGTATGGAACCCTAAGTACGCGTATCTTTAAGGTATTAATGCACAATTTATTCATTTGTAGCTAGTATTTTCTTATGTTTTAGGAAATACAGTAGCTAACCTATATGAAAATGATGTCACATATATTGTATAGAGCTTAATTCAATGGTGGCATGTATATAGTTTAATATACTTGCAATTTTCTAGTTCAAAGAAAATTCGAACAATGGTAGGAAATCCTTGTTTTTCTATTATATGTTGTATTGCAGATTTTGATTGTAGTTATAGCATGATTGTTTTTAGTACATTGGTTTACATCATGCTATGCTTTGTGTTAATGGAAAAATGTAGAAATTATATAAGGTCATGTAATTATTTTTCCTAGTGAGAGTTCCTAGGTTGGTAGAATTCGAAGGACTTCTCACCTAGAACTTAAAACTTGCGCAAATTAAATTAATTAATGATAATAGAACAATTGTACATAGAAGTTTTTTTTTTTTTTTTTTGGTAAAGGTAAGTAATATATTGATTTTGCAAGAAAGAAGACAAGAGGGAGGCCTAGCACCAACAAAAACAGACACTCAAGAAGACAAAAGTCTAGAACGAGTGTAAGGGTACCATGGTTCCCAGAAAAAGGAGCAACAACAACAAAAGGAAACAAAAGACAACAAAAACTAGAAAACCTCCATCAATCAAAAATAGAAGGATGGATGTTCCAGCTTCGTTGAAGTCTTCTATTCATGGGCACATCAAGAACATGCTTAAAGGTCATAGCCTTATCTTTGATAGCCTTTTGAAGATGCATTTTCATCGCTGGAAGATAGAGAGTTTGATTTCGAAAACAGACACATTGCACATTGTTCCGCTCTTTCCAATTGTACATAGAAGTTGATTGGGAACATAGTGAACTTTTGTTTCTGTGTTTTTTGTTGAATTATCATTAATTTAGTTTGTCTTTGCTGCAAATTAAATATGTGTGTTACTCTGAAAGGTGTGCTAGTATTGATTCTGCGTTTATTATGTCAATATGTTATAGCAATTAATTATGGCTTCGGCATCCAAGACCATTGTGGCTGATCTCAATAAGAGTGAGAAGCTGAATGGTGACAATTATGATATTTGACACCGAAAGGTTCAGTACATCCTTGAGAAGCAAGATGTTTTGGAAACCCTCAACCACACCATGGATGAACCTGAGCATGAAACTTTAGCTCAACACAGGAGAGATCTAGAAGCTTATCAAGCTTGGAAAAAGAAAAATAGCATTGCTCATATCATGTTGCTGAGCTGTATGCAAGATGATCTCATGTGTGAGTTTGAAAGTTATGATAAAGCTCAAGCTATGTGGGTTGCCTTGAAAGATAAGTTTAGGGGTACATCTGCCACTAAGTTGAGGAGACTCACCATCAAGTTTGACACATTCCGAAAGTGCTCAAATGTAATGATGAGGCAATATCTTCGGGAGATGTCAAACATGATTCGTGAGCTGAAGTCGGCAGGTCACTCTCTTACTGATGAACAACAAGTTCAGGCTATTATAAGGTCTTTTCCTGACAATTGGAAGCATATGAAAATCAATATGATGCATAATGATAATATTGTCACTTTTGATGATATAACCCGTCATTTAGAATTAGAGGATGAACGCCTAGAGGCTGTGAGATCCTCTACCCATGCTTATGTTGCTGAATCGAGTTCGCGCAAAGTTTTGGGCTTCAAGCGCAAAAGGAATTTTCAATTCAACAACAAAGGGAAGAAGATTGATCAAGCACCTAAGAGGGCTAAGACCTTCCAATGCTAGAAGCGTGGTGGGAAGACGGACAAAGCCAAGATGAAGTGTTACAATTGTGGCAAGATGGGTTACTTTGTTCGTGAATGCACTGAGTCGAAAGAGGTACTCCATTACTCCATTACTTTAAGTAATGCTTTTGTTTCTAGCACCGTAATGCTTGCTGAATCTCATCCAATGTGGACTGTAGACTCAGGAGCAACAGACCATGTAGCTAGAGACTGAGAAGCATTTGTGGAGTATCGTCGGATTCAGCCTGGAAGAAGATGGATATGTGTTAGGAATAACTCAAGAATTGAAGTAAAGGGTATCGGCACATGTAAATTAATTTTATGTGATGGTCGAAGCCTATTCCTACATGATGTCCTCTATGCTCCGGATATTCGACGAAACTTGGTCTCCGTAGTTGTTCTTCTTAACTTAGGTTATGTATTAAATTTCCATGGTGATTGTGTTGACATTTTTATATGGAACAGTTTATTATGGTTCAGGTCATGTATCGAATGGTTTTATGGTGTTAGACATTGACTATGATCAGTATAATATTAATGTCAATAGTTGTTTTTCTTTAATTGCATCTTCTAATAATGTTGAGATTGATGCAAGTACTTGGCATGCTAGATTATGTCACATTGGGTTGCAAAGAATGCAAAGATTAGCTAGTGAAAGCCTTTTTGGGTCACTCACTAATGTTGATCTACCCATATGTGAACATTGTCTAGCAGGAAAAACAACTATAAAATCATTCGGTAAAGGGACTATAGCCGAATTTCCATTACAACTCATACATTCGGACATTTGTGGTCCTTTGAATGTGAGGTCGAGACATGGAGCCTCATATTTCATCACTTTCATAGATGACTTCACACGTTTCGGTTATGTCTTTCTGATCTCCCATAAGTCAGAAGCATTAGACTGCTTTAGATGATATATAACAATGGTAGAGAATCAATTGAACCAAACAATAATGGCATTGAGAATCGATCACGGACGTTGGTATCTATCTGAGCAATTCAAGGCATTTTATGATGAAAAGGGAATTGTATGACAATTGACTATTTCTGGTACTCCACAACAAAATGGGGTGGCTGAGAGAAGGAATAGAACCCTATTGGAAATGGTTAGGTCTATGATGGCGCAAGAAAATTTACCTATCTCCTATTGGGGAGATGTGTTATTGACTGCTGCCTATGTACCTAACTGAGTGCCCTCAAAATCAGTCACTTCTACCCCTTATGAATTATGGACTGGTAGGAAATCAGACTTGAGTAGTCTACGTCCATGGGGATGTGTAGCTTATGTTTATGATTCTTTCAATAAATATGGAAAATTAGGGCCTAGAGGGAAGAAATGTATCTTTATAAGATATTCTGAACACTCCAAAGGGTACGTGTTCATAGGTGAACAAGCTGATGGAAGTATGATTGAAATGGAGTAATGAGATGTCACGTTCTTTGAGAATGATTTTCCTAGTAGAGGTGAGATTAATAAGGACTTCCAATTATATGAGATGGAAGATCCTAATAACACACCCACTGATGTTATAGAGGGAAATGAAGATTTATCTCAACATGCAAGACCTAGTGGGAGTGTTGCATCACCTGACGAAATGAATTCAAAAGAAATTCAATTGCATAAAAGTAATCGTAAAAGTATTCCCCGTCGTCGTTTTGAGATTGAAGGGGAATCATTTATGATTGCTCAAAAAGATGATGCCGAGCCTAAAACTGTTCAATAGGCTCTCTCATCCTCGATAAGGAAGAATGGATAAAAGCTCGGAAGATGAAATGGAGTTAACGAGGGCAAATTATGTCTGGAACTTGGTTGATCTACCACCTAATCGTAAGACCATTGGAAATGGGTCTTTAAGATTAAGCGAAGGGCGGATAGATCCATTGAAAAGTATAAGGCTCGCCTTGTGGTGAAAGGTTATACTCAACAAGAGGGTATAGATTATGAGGATATAGATTATGAGGAAACATTTTCACCAGTTGTATGGTTTGCCTCAATACGCCTTATTCTAGCCATCGTTGCACATTTGGACCTTGAATTACATCAAATGGATGTAAAAACAGCATTTCTCAATGAAGAACTAGATAAGGAAATCTATATGAAGCAACCAATAGGTTTCATAGCTAAAGGTCAAGAGGATAAAGTTTGCAAGTTTCATCGCTCAATATATGGCCTTAAGCAAACATCTAGACAGTGGTATTTTCGTTTTCATCGAGCCATAACTACTTTTGGTTTCACGATGATCGAAGAAGATCACTGTGTATATGTCAAGCGGTCCGAAGATAAATTTGTGATTTTATCACTTTAGGTGGACGATATTCTATTGGCTAGAAATGACAAGGTTTTGGTTATCACCATAAAAGAATGGTTGTCCTCCAATTTTGAAATGAAGGATATGGGAGAAGCTGCTTATATATTAGGAGTTAAGATTGAAAGAGATCGATTACGGAAACTCCTTACTTTATCACAAGAGTCTTATATAATGAAGATTCTTGAGCGTTTCAATATGCAGCATTGTAATCCCATTGATACCCCTGTCATGCAAGGTGAAGGCCTAAGTACTGAGATGTGTCCTGAGACTCTAGAAGGAATTAAAGTGATGGAAACTGTTCCTTACACTAGTGCGGTCGGAAGTTTGATGTATGCTATGATGTGTACTCGACCCGACATATGTTATGCCGTGGGATTGGTAAGCCGATATTAATCAAATCCCGGTCAAGCACACTAGAAAGCAGTGAAGAGGATCCTGAGATACTTGAAGGGCACCATGTGTGGCATCCCAAAATTCAAAATCAAGCTATAAGGTGCGTTGAAGCCTCTAAATAGGTAATGAAATTACCTATGGTTTATGCTTTAGCCATTAGTCTCTTTTAAGATTAGGTGATTTGTGCTTGTGTTTATGAGATTTTAAATTTGATAGATTAATGATAATAATCTATGCTTGGCCATGCACTTTATAGACTAAATTTCTATAAATAAAATGTCACAAGACTTTGGCCATGTGGGATTTAAAATTTAAAATTTATAGAAGAAATTATAAAAATGGGAAAATTTAATTTAGGTTGGGCCTTAGGCCCATTGGCCTAAGCTTAAATGGGCCAAGCTGGTCGGCCCAATAGAAGCCCATGGAGGGGCTGTCGCCGGCCCAAAAGGAGGCCCAAGAAAAGGAGGCCCAAGCCCATGCATGGGTCTTGCCAAGTGGCAAAAAGAACTCCCATGCATTGGCCAATTGAGAGGCAACCTAATCATTGCAAATGATGAGGTTTGGGGGAAATAAAAGGGAAGAAGAGGAGAGAGAATGGCCGGTTAGCCATTCGGCCAAGAGAGAAAGGGAGAGAGAGAGTGAACCGTGCGAGAGAGAGAGGGAGAGGGTGCGGCCGAGAGGGAGAAGAAGGAGTCGTCGCCGTTCGCTGCCGTGTGCTGCCGTGTTCGCCGCCATTTGTGTGGTCTAGAGGCAAGTTGGGAATCCACTTTCTACTCTTGCACCAATGTTTGGCATGTATGGTCGAAATTTAGGATGGTTGGAGGCATGGGAGTGAGGCTAATGTGTTTGTTCTTGAGTTGCATGCTGTTTTCGCATGAACTGTTTGAGTCAGAACCTTGTGAGAGCTTTCATGCATGTTTTGAGTTCGATTTTGACTTTGATTTATTCATGAAAGTTGTATCTAACATCTTAAAATACAACATACTAGAATTTGGTGTAAAATGATGGAGATTTGAGGGGTCAAACTCTCATCCTACGGAGACCTTAGATCTGGAACGATTTCACTGACCTTTCGGTGGATTTGTGGTTGCATGTTGATATTTACTAAGAATCTCTCTTCGATTTCTTCATGAAACTTGTAGAGAACATCTTACAGACTAACATGCTCAAATTTTAAGTAAAATGAGTAAGTGTAGCTTAGTGAATCGACTTACTCTTGAAGATGGTAGATCTGGGAACGCGGTATTGGACACCGGAGACTTCATGGACCCATATGGTGACTATTCTTTGGAAATTTGACTTAGGTTCCTTAATGAAAGTTGTAGGGGACCCTTTGAAGTAAAACATATCCAAATTTCAGAGGAAACGAAGAAGGATAGGTGGTTGGAAACTTAGTATTTCGGAGAAGCATGCACTGGACGTTTTGGTGTTAGATCCAGAAGCTTCGTGTGACTGTAGAAAATAATATAAAAAGAATTTGGCTTGGAAGTCTTCATGAAAAATGTACTTTAGTGTCTTGGCTATAACTTGGTAAAATTTCGTAATTTTTGGAGGTCGTTCGGGTATTTTAATTAAATTATTCCGGAAACTGTGCATTCTGATTTCATCCGAAATTACATGCTGTTTTTGTGAATTATGGATTTGTGTGGAATTCTATTTGGCCATGTATTTTGCATGAAATCATTATCCTATTGTCTTTTTTATCACTTGCCTTAATTCTATGATTTTTGAAAATCATATGGATATTTAAATTTAATATTTTCGAAAGTGGCACAAGCTGGAATTTAAATGTAAAAAGGGCATGATAAATGGATTATTTTAATTGGTACGAATTCCATAAATTTTATTTTATGAATAATTGTACCTTGTTGCATGTATGATGAGGTCTTGATGCATGCATGACAATAAATTGAGATGTATGTATGAATTCAATGCTGGATATGATTTTGTTTGCCATTACATCATATGCCATGCTAAATTGAGACCGGAATTGGTGAACATGGATAATGATAAATGAGGAAAACTGTTATGGCGGATGATAATGCCACAGGAGTGTCGGGATGCCCGGGATGGGGGGTGCCGGAAGCCGGATTGTATTGAGATACAAGGCCGGATTATCCTCGGGAGTTTCGAGATGCCCGGGAAGTGGGGGTGCCGGAAGCCCTGGAGGTTTGTGCCCAAGGGGATGCCTCGTGACGCCAGTTGGGGTGCGAGATGCCCGGCCAGGGAGTGTAAATGCCGGAAGCTTCGGAGGTTTTTGCCCGAGGGATGCCTTGTGATGCCAGTTGGGATGTGAGATGCCCGGAATGTGGGGGGCCGGATGCCCGGTGGTGTGTGCCGGAGGGTTATCTTGCGATGCCGGAAGTGGTGATCGAATTGAAAGATAAAAGTGAAAAATGATGACATGATATGATGATGATCACCTATGGCATGATGATGATATATGATATGATATGATATGATATGATGATGATGATATATGATATGATATGATGATGATGGTATATGCATGGCTTCGAGGTAAGCACGCATGGATGCATAAATGGCATGTACGATGTTATGATTGTATTGTATGATGCATTGAGTGGCTATTGGATTCTTTTACTTGCTGAGTGGTTGTACTCACCTCTTTGGGGACCAACATTTCAGATTAGCAACATGCCGCTCCCTGCTATCACGCGAGGTGTGTTTTACGGCTTACCATCCGATGTAGAAGTCGAGTGCGAGGAGTTTGGTTGTCCCTCTGTTCCTGGATTGACGTATATTCGAGTGCACTGTTTAGTCATGTACGATGTAGGCCTGGCTGGGGGCCCGGTTGTCCAGGAGTTCATATTCGTCCACATTCGTCGCGACGGTGTGATGCATGGGATGTTGCCGCCGCCACCGCCTGATTCACCGGGTTGGGTGTGAGGGCCCGTGCGTGACGAGTAGGAGCTGGATCTTTTTGGGGATAGTTAGCCGACACTGATGATGGGGATTGTTGCACGTGAATTGTAGCGGGTCGAGGGTTCTTTTTGGGGTTTTAGGCCGGACGTGGCTGAGTCCTGGCTTTTCCTTTTGATGTACCGACCCAAAGAAATCCCATCTTGGATATATGTAAATAAAGTGTCATGGCTTGTCTTTTAATCATGATGATTAGTGGTGTGTATTTGTATCATGGTTGATGGAGGGAGAGATGGTGATATTTTATTTTGCTTCCGCTAAAGAGTCGCGCTGGGACCGTTTTAAAAAAAAAAAATGTGTCTACTAATTTCGACGCTTCTTCTTAGAGATGTAATAAGGTGAAACGTTGGTGCCTGTGGCGTCCTAAGAGGGGTTCGGGGTGCCACACCATGGACTATCGACTTTGTTACCAAGGAAATGATATACGCCTATTGGGCTATTCAGATGCCGATTGGGGTAGAAATCTGGATGAGCATAAATCGACTTCTGGATATGCGTTCTTGCTCAATGGAGATGCAATTTCTTAGAATAGTAAGAAATAGACATGCATGGCCTTATCTATGATGAAGACAGAATTTATTGCATGCTCTGCTGCAGTGCAAGAAGCAGTATGGCTAAAAAGTTTCTTGGAAAATTTAGCCATTGTCATTGAGGTTCCTAGACCGGTGATAGTTTATTGCTATAGTCAAGCAGCCATTGCCTATGTGAAGGATCCCAAGTATCATGGAAGGACGAAGCACATTGACATAAAGAACAACTTCATAAGAGATATAATAGCGCAGAAAGAAGTGATCCTACAATACATTCCAACCAATAGAATGGTTGCTGATCCATTTACGAA
Source organism: Eucalyptus microcorys (assembly GCA_014182515.1). Taxonomy (NCBI): domain Eukaryota; kingdom Viridiplantae; phylum Streptophyta; class Magnoliopsida; order Myrtales; family Myrtaceae; genus Eucalyptus; species Eucalyptus microcorys. The sequence continues at coordinate 2,839,577 of CM024572.1, forward strand.
GGCTATTCCTAGAGACATATTCTTGACCCTCATGATATCACTAGAATTGCGTAGAATGTGATATGCATTATTGTTGAGAATCATTGGTTTATGTATCTGTGAACATATGTATTGTACTTGTTTGTTTATTAGTGACTTGATACTTTATCAATAAGTACGAATACAATATGAGACTAGCACTACACACATATATTATTGGAAAGTATGTCAGCAGGCAATGATTGGCTCACTCACACGAGCAATCGCCTCAAGTGCTATAGTTAGCACGTTGAGATGAGACGTTATATACAAATAAATGTTGAAGAGTAAGTTTGGTACATAAAATATGTCGTCTTGATTGGAGTCAAGATGAGGTCTGTGATTTGTTTATAATAAGACCGAACATGATAGTCCCATAATCATGTATGCTTGTAAGATGCCGGATGCGAGTACTTAATTGGACGCTATAAAAAGCAAGCTGATACAGTACTCGGGCTAAACATGAGTACGTGAAAAGCACGTGACTATGTTTATGCTAAGATCCATATAGTGGATATATTTGATAAATGACATACGCTCTTATAGAAAGAGAAATCCACTATAGCATGTAATTCATACCACATGTGCATTATACGATCGACAAGGAAATGTGAGTAAAATTATCCATATTTACTCATCGTGTGAGTCCTTGAGGTAATTTATAATTGACCTCATTTTGTGCCCTATGTTACTTCTGACTATGTTCTCGAAATGAAAGATCAATGTTGCTACTTTAGCATGTTATCGGTGGTCATGAATAAATATGGCCTTATGGGACGTGTCTAGGAAAGCAATTGTTCTGAAATAGAGAGAGACATGAGTGTGGAGGATCTATCACATGTATTTACCGGTCGACCAATTATATCGCCTTATGTGATTGCGGATATAATTGTAAATACATGATGTTTTGAGAATAGTCAAGTATAGCCTTTAAGGGATAGGTATACTTGGACTGATGTAACAAAATATGTCTGGCGCACTGTGAGACATCGGTTGTTTATTTCTTTTCGAGGTTGTAGCAATTATGTCATCCCTAACAGGTGCATAATTTGAGCTCCCAAGTGCAGGTGTACTTACTGGTCGCATGGCTTATTTGCCAGTATGAATTGTTTTGTAAAGTTGATGAATATTGAATACTTTATATTCTTGATAGAGCGCTATCAAGCCCATCATGTTTGAGTGGGAGATGTTATACTATACTTTAGCTAGTATGTCCATGATGGGGTGTGATCGGATAGCACCGTTTGGACTTGATATGCTACGATGGAAAAACACCATTTTGAAAGGGTATGAAGGGTGTCGTATATAAGTCATTTGTAGACAACCGTTGGAATGGTTGGCATAACATACGCACCAAATTTCTCTCCCTTTCCATTAAAGAAGAAGAAGACATTCCATTTCAGTTTTGCAAGAACAATCGGCATTTACGCCGTGGAAATCGGGTGCTTTCCTCGTGATTGCATCTAGACCAACGTGGAGTATTTTTGTTCGTGTTACATTGGCAATTCAACGTTCGTTCTGGGGTTAATTGTTGTTTGCGCATCGGAATAAGGTAAGTCGTCTTCCGTCGACTTGAATTCCAACAGATTGAAAAAGAGAAAAAAGACATGATTTTTTAGTGGAACCTCAAAAAAATTTGAGAAGTCGGCGCGTTTGTTTTTGCTTCACTAAAAGCAGAAGGCAACTTATTACTTTCCCGTCAAATGTTAAAATACTACTCGAATTAAAAAATAAAAAAAAAATTATACTCAAAAAATTATGTGTCGATGTTTATTCGTGATGGAAATTTCAGATACTTATATAGTTAAAAGAAGTAAAAGGGCAAAAGGTGTTTTAGTAGTCTTTGCTAAGTACTTATCTTTTGACCAAACCAAGGAAGCACGAGCTAGAAACTTTCCTTCGCGGTACAGGCTGTAACTTGTATGTAGCTGATGAAGACTTCATTGACTATCGCGTTATGGCGTTGCTCGTGTGGTGAAAACATACGATTAAAACATGCCCATGTCATCATGGGTGATGCTGCAAGATTCCTCAATTACTGATGCATTTGCATATATTGCAGCTCGTATATACCCGCTTATTTGAGATATCGTACAAGATTTGTCCTGAGGAGTATGCCCCGTCGATGCATGAGTGGCAACAAGTCTTGAGCACTTCAGAAAGACCACTGATTTAGCATAAAACATAAAACTTTGTAACTGAAGTTGGAGTTTGTCGATGAATTATGAGGGAGAGAGGAGTAATTACACTTGTGCAATCCAACATCAAGCACGAGGATATCACCAGTGACATGGTCATTATTTCCATAGATGAATTTGATATTGGACTTCATATGACTATTTTCACACCCTAACTTAATTTTTAAGTCACCACAGACTTTCGAATCGCTTTTCAATTGCAAGACCGTGCTCATCTTGTGAACCTTGCCACAAGATGAAGTTGGACATGATCTATCATAGCTGGCGTCACGAGTACATGCCCCAAGCAGCACGACAAGAAAGACCAATGAGACAAGGTAGCTGTGTGGAATTGAGGGGGAAATCATGTCCCTCTCAGCCTGTGGGCAATTGAAATTTGGGGCTTGGTACGTGGGGAAGGATCAACGCGGATCGGACGAGAGAGAGAAGTTGAATACGAAGACTTGGGGTCGTCTATTGAAAAGTCCGTGTCAACCAAACAAAACAAAATCAATCAAGTCAAGAAAGTTGGAGCAGCGAGTAGGACCCAACATCATCATCATCTCTTGCCGGCAAGAAAACATCCCTATTGACAACCATATATTTGGCCATCATATGACATCATTTCATATTTTTGGAGAATTTTTCTTAGATAAGTGAAGTATTTCACATTTTCCAAGTAATTTATGATGTTAACGGGGGAATGCCGGACACCTAGAAGACCAAAACTCGCGTGGATGGACACTTAAGTGCTAAAATCAGAGCAAAATGGATCACTTAAGTATCAACAGTTAGAAAATCTGATCTAAATGCCAACTTGGCGATTTTCCGACGAGACAAGTGCAAAATGACGTCGTTTTACACTCGACGTGACTAAATAAGTGCAAAAATGACATCATTTTGTTACTGAAGTGAGTAAATAATTAATATGAGAATTAATTAAATTATTTTTTAAAACTAAATTTATTTAATTTTTTTAAAGATAGAGATTGCAGGCGGTGAGGATTGACCCCTCAGCCGCATACTTCTTTTTTTTTTATTTTAGAATCTAGTTTAATGAATTTTTATATTAAAATTCAAATCGTGCCAAAACGACGTTGTTTTTGCGTTTTTTTGCTGAGTCAGCTCTCCAGCGAGTTACGTAGGGGAGCAAAAATAATAAAAAATTACCACATAGGATTTCGACGAAGTTCGTCGAATGTTGTACTTAAGTGTCTCACTTTAAAAAAAAAAAAAAAAGAGGTATTTAAGTATCATTTTACTAACTTTTGTCACTTAAATATCTCATCGTACCAAGTTTTGGTATTTAGACCGTACTTCTTCTTGTTAATGGGTTTCTTTTTTTCTAAGATGACAAGAAAGTTGTCTTAGGAATCAATGCAGACCTTAAATCAAATTGAATTTATGTGAATTATGAATATATAGATTCTAGTAATTAAGAATTGCACATATTCAATTCAAAGGAAAAGGAAAATGTTAAGAAATAGAAAGAATTATACAATCTATTCCCCCATTATAGAAGAAAATTTCCCGAAAGTCCTTAGAATAAAAGAGTTAACCTTTGTTAAATCCCCCACCATCTTTGGGAAGAATCTTATAGCATGTTTAAAAGTTTGGTATGATTAGAAGACTTTAAAGTCACCGAACACAGAAGGAGATAGGGTTCTCCAGGAAAGGGTCAGAGTCTAACTGATGTGACCTTTTGGCTCGTTATTGATGCAAGCAGTGACGAACCAAGATTTAGGTTGAGGGGCAGTGAAACTTTTGACGAAATATGGAGTCAAATTTCATCTCCATTAAACAAATTGACACTGATTTTAGTAGAGTTTTTTTTTTTTTTAAAGAAAAAAATTTACCATGAAATTAAAGATGAGGTGAATTTCTATATGGTAATTTGTAGATTATTTTCAAGGGGAGCCGATTTACTTATAATTGATTAGCTTAGAGTAATGATTTTTCTTATACATATAATTTTTTTTTGTCAGAGTGCTATTTGAGATCTTTATAGTTGTAAGAAGAAAGGACTGGTCATACCCAAGAAAAAGGCGAGACTCCGAAGTGCAACGTAAATCGTGGCCCGCCCTTGTACCCCTGCCAAAAGCAAGCGATTTCGTTCGAGATGACTGAATTAGAACGACGGACCAATCAATGAAGAGCTAAATCTATCATTCTAGCACTTAAGCAGTTAAACATACAAATAATTCACGTAAGCCGTAACACAAGTCAAAGATAAATTCATACATTCACTCAAAGTGCAAAGACGCTTTTGTTCGTTGAAAGTTGCAAGTGGAGAAGTCTTGAAGAAAGAAGAGTGACCGAGTTTCACTCTCTTAGATAGCACTTAGATCCAGCTTTTGTTCAATTCACTCTTAAAATCCATGTTATTACAGCATGAACTCTTTTAAGGAAGATTTCCCTTATGTTCCTCTAGATGTACCAAATGATTAAGTCGACCAATTAATCAACAGTTAATTGGAATTTATAGTCATTGACCAACAAAACAAATAGTAATAACAAGCATGTGAGGGACAGGAGCTACTATCAAATCAAACATTTTTCCCCAGTCAAATATAAAGGAATCAAATCCAGAAAAGCTCGATGGTTTGCAAAACAAAAAAGAGCAATGCATGCTGAATCTATTCAGAAATCTCCCTGAACTATTTTAGTTAAGTGATGTGGCAATATTTTCTATTGGGTATTTAAATAAACTAATCACGCAATGTCTCTGTCTCATATACTATATATCCAATTGAAACTTGCACGTCACTCATTAACTAAATTTTGGTGAGATCTCTTAATAGAACTAGCATTAAAGAATAGAAGGAAGAAGAAGAAGAAGAAGAAAGAAAGGAAGAAAGGAAGGAAGAAAAAGAGAGAGAAAGAAAGAAAGAAAGAAAGAAAGAAAGAAAGAAAAGCTTCAGAGAAAGTCACTTACAGGAGTTACAGTGAATGCACAAGCGCAAGAAGCAAATTCCATAGAATGCATGCGGGGACTTTTGATTTCCATAGGAGAGATTGAATCCCTCAGGCATCATGTTGTGGAGGTCCTCGTACGATAAGCTCACCGGATAGTACCAATCCCTTTCCACCCCCAAACATAGTTCGATGTGAATTGCATCATGGTTATAGTGCAAGAATCCTTGATGTCCGATTCTCTTAATCGATCAAACACAATTAGAGCGTATGAGTACGCATTCATCTGGGAAATAGTAGGAGGTGTGCCTACAGAGTATGCTCCCTCAATACACGGTTTGGTATTGACATACGGAGTAGAAGCAATGGGTTGTGAGCATTTTAGAAAGGCTACTACTGGGGATCCAAAAAAGGTCCTGTATTGATCATTATAACTTAAGTTGAAGTACGCCAATGAGTAACGAGGGAGGGATGAGCAATTACTCTTTTGCAGTCCATCGTCAACTACCATGATGTTATCAAAGAAGACATCTTTGTCAGGATATGATTCGTAACAAATTGACTTCACATGAAATTGGCTGGCATATAGATATAGAATAATGCTATTGTTTTCACAAGCTAGCTCATACTTGGAGTGATCACAACTTTTCGGATCGCCTTTTAAGCGAAAGGGATAGCTTATGGTAAGAACCTCGCTGCTAGAAGTAGCACACAAGTGATTCTTCTTTGCGCCGCAACTTATCCCCAGTAGTAGCACATCTAACAGGAGTAGAAATACACGGACATAAATATGGAGCCGAGAGAATTAATCATCTCTGCACCGTTTGATGCAAGAATGGAAGTTTCAGCTTGGTAATTGTGCCGGAGACTCAATAGGGGGATGGATTATCTGATCGAAAGGATCAGTTGGGGGTCATCAGTCATTGAAATGTCCAAGTCAAAAAGTAACACAAAGTCAAAGTCAAGAATAATGGCGGAAATTATGCAAAGATTGTTGTACACGCAGTCAAGCTAGCATCACATGGCGGTGGATTCATATTATGGACATCTGTCACGTTGATTAGGAAGGAAACTTCTCTTCCGTTTTTTAATTCGACTCTTTTGGCAAATTGATTCTCTCGAAAAATCAGCTTTAGCATCGTAAAAATTAAATATTGTGCCTTAAATTGAATAATAATCCTTGTAAGTGAGGCATCTGTATTGTAACTTATTTGAAGGCCAATATGTCAGAAGCGCTATAGCGTGAAGACGGAAATGAGAACATGTAGTAACGTTGATGGCAGTAAACTTGGCCTGCTTGACTTTCAAGTAACAATGTTGTTTAAGTCGTTTGCATTGAATGAGTCGGCAACATGTAATGAAGGTCAAACCATTCATCTTCATGAGAACTAATCTCCATTTTAAGCAATTTTGTTTGTTCTTTGTATCTTGCTCACTACTTATTTTCGGAGTTGAAGAATAATTAATCGCAAGTGTAAACTATTCAATTTTTAATCTTGTCTAACCTTGTCTTTTATTTGTCATTTTCCTCTATCAACAAGCTTCTTAATAACTTAATACACTAATATTGTGAACAGTCTTAACATAGATAGTGTTACTAATAGTAACCTAAATTCCCCGTTCAAATGCCCTATCATAATCTCTACTTTTGGTGGCTAATTCCAATTCCAATTCCAATTTGCCCTTTGTAATTTCATGGTTATGTATGTCAATCCCTTGTTATTTCTTTGGTCACTCAACACCGTACACTTTACTATATTGTCTCAGCCCGACCCAAATTCCACTGTGCAAATTCAATGCACGTGACATCACATGCTCAATTTTAATTAAACCTGCAGTTAATTAAAACATAAGGATTAAGGAAGGGAGTGGCTCTTCTTCTTTACATGGGACGTGCAGTACGTCATCGACCGCCATGATTTGGCCATAAAAATAATTATTGTAGAGTTTGTCTCATAGGAGATCGATTTCATGTAATATCAATTGACATACATATGTAAGATAAAAGTAAGTTGGCTTGCTTCGAGACCTTACAGCTTTTTGGGCCGCTTTTCAATCGAAAGTTATAGCTTATAGTATGGACCTCTTTGCAAGACAAAACAGGGCACGGGTAATTATTCTTTGAATCACAACTCATCTAGAACATTCCATGTCAAGAGTAAAACATGGTACATAAAATGTGCAGCAGATAGAATTAATCATCTCTATGCTGTTTGATCTGATGCAATGAAAATTTTAGTTAGTGATGCGATGGAGGCTCATCGAAGGGATGCATGATACGATTGAAATGGAGTCGTCGGTCATCGAAATGTCCAAGTCAAACAATAAAACAAAGTCAAGCGAAGAAAATGTAAAATATGTCTGGACCACCTAAGTTTTATTTTATTAGTGGGAATTATGTAGAATTTGTTGTACTTGCAGTCAATCTAAAATAAGACTGGCGGATTTATTTATGGATAGCTTTCACAAGAAGAAGAAGGAAATTTCTCTGCAGTTTCTAAATTTGACTTTTTTTTGGCAAATTGATTCCCTAATGTTGTCAAAATGAATGGATTTGAATATTGTGTACCCTAAAGAAGAAGAAGAAGAAGCAAAGATCAATTTGTGTTCGGTTGCTTAGTCATAGGAAAGCAATCTCGGGCTTATATTACCCTGTTGGTGTTTTCCCTTCCTGAGGGTTTCTTTTCTAAGGAGCAATTTTTTCTAGCTTCGGGCTCAATTTCTAAGTGGATTCTTCCTCCACGTTCCGTACAATGACGACCGGTTCATTTGCAATTATCTTTCTTCTTGCTTGTTAAGTTTCTTTTAATTTTCTTGTAGGAAAACTGGTAATATACTCTAGATTGTGCTAACATCTCCCTGCCACTCCGTGAAAAGAAAAAAAAACTCCGAACATGACAGGTCAATAATCGCAAAATTGCTATGACAGAGGGTGTGAAGGGAGGAAGATGAAGGAAAAAAACTGACACCAACAACAGCGTGAAACCCGCTCTAGATTGAACTGAACCACCAAACTATCCAAATTCCTATAATTATTACCCGATTTGAAACGAAAAGACTCGAAATTTTCTGTTTGGATACCGCAACTCGAGAGTAAGTCGAGGAATAAAGAGTGATTCACATCAAAGCAAAGAGGACACTCGCAATTATACGCAAGGCAAAATGAAAACATGGTAGAGTAACACATTGAAAAAAGAAAAAGAAAAACAAGATCATTGGTATGCGAATCGGGTTCTGAGTTCTGGATCATCCGTCCAAATAGACACCAACCCGTTTTTAAGTTCAATAGGGCTTTACATGGCCCTGAAAACATGTCCTTCAACCTGCATCGTGTAAGCGACAATATACAAGAAAAATTCTCTCGTCTCTGCGAGATCCTCTCTACCCCCATGGTAGCGTCCCCTTTTACAAACCCTAAATCCAAACCGGTCTTCCACAACCCAAATCCCTTTCTCTTTCGCTTTATACAATGAAACCCAATATCGAAAAACCCAAAAAATGTCTTCTCCTGCTTTGATTCTGCAGAGCTTTGAGTCGTTTTTTCGCCTAATAGAACAGTAACTTTCCCAGCGAGTTACAGACTCAACCGGCAATGAAGATCTTGCAGAAGATGCCTCGCAAAGGTCGGATTTCGGTTTCCTTCTCCTCAATGTTAGTTTGGGCTTATGGATTTCAGCTGATGGCTTCATCGTTGTCTCAGTTGCTGTGGAAATCTGTTGATACTAGAGATGGGTACTAACCCTTACTAGATTATTGGCAGTAATTACACGAGCAGAAGAAGAAAGGATCGAACGCATGATATTTGCCCTGCATCACCTATTCACTTACCCATGTCCCCTTACCCCCTCAGGATCCCTTATGCCTCTGCTTACTGCCATGCCTCATAAAGAGCTCCCTTCAAGCCATCTCTCTTCTTAGCCCTACCCCCAAAATCTCTCCATATCACCTTCGATAATCGCATTCCCTACGGTAAGAGCAATAAGGAAGAGAATGAAATGAGAGTGGCAGCTTTATGTAAAAGTCTCGGCCATCTATGGTCCGAGAATGATGTTGTTGAAGTATTCACCGAGGTACCTCCACAAAAAAGGGATGAATGCAAACACACTCTTTTTGGTAAATTATACTCTAAACCAAATGTTAATTACCCATCTTTTCTATCCACAATGAAGAAAGCGTGGAAAACTGAAGTTGTAACTTGCTCCCAAAAAGAACCAGGTCTCTTCACTTTTATTTTTCAATCGGAGGAGGAAAAATAGAGAGTTATGAAGACAGGAATGGGTCTTTTGCTAGCAACTTGCTGGTCATCAAACAATGTGAGCCCGAAATTCCAGAGCATTGCTATGATTTTACTAGATCAGCATTTTGGGTGCGTATTGGAGGTATTCCCCCTGGCTGGAGGGTAGAAACAGTGTTCAATGATCTGGGAAGAAAACTTGGTCATGTCCTGGACATCCAACTAGACTCAATAGCTAATATCCAGCAAAAAGGAGGAAGAGTAAGAGTGGAAATTGACTTGACTACTCCACTTAAATCAGGGGCTATCTTGGACATTGGTAACAAATGGCTTTGGGTGGAATTTAAATATGAGCGCCTACTGCATTATTGCTACTCATGTGGAAGAATTGGTCACTATGCCACAGACTGTGCAGAAATTCCTTATGCCCAATCACCATGGGCAGTAAACAAAATCGGACCATATGGATCCTGGTTGAAGGCAGAAGCGTGTGATCATAGTCCCTATTGAGAAGCATTTTACGGTAAAATAGAAGAAGAGCTTATAGTGGAAGAGACTATACCAGCTTCGCCCACCCAAACCAGTGGAATGGACATCACAGTCAGAGAGGAAGCCTATGACATGCGAATTGCAGCTTGTAGCAAAAAAAGAGCAGAAAGTTCTCATGAACCTGAGGCAATTGAAGACCATGCAGTAAGTTTAAAGGAAAATAAAGATTATGGCAAACAGATAATATGTCCTGAATTTCCCAAATAGATTCTATCGAAAGTAGGAAAATGTAGTAAGAAGAATATGAAGGTGCAGAAGGCAAAGAAACAGAAGTGTGTACCTGAGCCAACTCCTCTTCTCATAGATGATACAGACCTTTTGGAGACCCCTGTTAAGTTGATCAAAGATGGAAAAGAGTAGGCTTTGGTGGCTAGCCCTAATAAGCCACCAACGACGACATGAAAATCATTAGCTGGAATTGTCAGGGGCTGGGCAACCCCCTGATAATCCAGGAACTAAGAGCTTTAATTGCTCTTGAAAGGCCCAACTTGGTTTTTCTCATGGAAACTAAAAACAAAGCAACGATGGTTGAAAGAGTATGCATAAAATTACAATTCCAGCATCTATTCCTAGAAAATCCGACAGGCATAGCGGGGGGATTAGCTATTATGTGGAATGAGGAAGTGGCATTGAAGGTGAAAGATAGTTCCAAGTAGTTTATTGATGTGGAATGCACTGACCCAGACAGCAGACATGTAATGCAGATAACTTTTGTTCATGCATCTACAAATTTTGGTGAGAGGCTGACATTATGGCAAAAGTTGAGGGCCCTCAAGCCTCCTAATTCTACTCTGTGGATTTGCATGGGAGATTTTAATGAGATTTATATGTATGGGAGAAGGTGGGGAAAAGAGAAGCTGATAATAATAGAATTGCAGCCTTCAGAGATATGCTTAATGAGTCTTCCCTAATGGACATTGATAGTCATGGGTGTGCATACACATGGGTAAACAATAGGGAAGGGGAGGATCTTGTTAAAAAACGCCTAGACCGAGTTCTATGTACTTTGGAATGGAGAATCACCTTTCATGAAGCTGAAGTCCAAGCTCTTCCAGTTATCGGCTCGGATCACAGTCCTCTCGTACTTCGGTTATACCCTGAAAAGAAGAAAAGAAAGAGAGATTTCAAGATGGAAGCATTTTGGACGGAACATGAGGAGTATCATGAGTTCATACAACAAATATGGAACACAACATCCCTTAACCAGCCCAGTTTCTCAGTGAAACTACATGAGACTCCAGAAGTGCTGGCAAAGTGGAGCAAAAAAAAGTTTGCCAATGCACCTCTGCGGATAAAAGAGCTCAATCAGGCTTTAATAGAGATTACTAATCAACCAGCCCAGCACACAAGCAGGAAGGAAGCTCATAACATCATAAACCAGATAGAAAAATTGAGGAAACAGGAAGAACAATTCTGGGGCATGAGATCGCGTATTAAGTGGTTGCAATGGGGTGATAAAAACACCAGGTTCTTTCATGCAACAACTGTACAACGGAGGCAGGGAAATAAAATTACCATGCTGCAAATGGAAGACCACGGCTGGTGTCGAGATCCTGTAGTACTCAGAAATCATATTCAATCATTTTACAGGAATTTATATAAATCAGAGGGTCCAAGAAACTACCAACCTGTCCTTAATCAGTGCCCTTCTCTAGTAGCCGAGAACATCAATGAAGAACTGGTGGCTAATCCCACGATGGAGGAAGTTCACGCAGCAGTTTTTCAATTGGGAGCTCTAAAAGCCCCTGGCCTTGATGGCTTCAACGGGCTTTTCTATCAACAATCATGGGATATTCTCAAGTTTGACCTGTTTCAGTTAGTGTAGAACTTTTCCACACAGGTACTCTTGACCCCCACCTTAATCAAACCCATATTTCATTGATTCCCAAAGTCAAAAATCCTGAGATCATTGGCCAATTCAGACCCATTAGCTTATGCAATTTTAGTTACAAAATTATCTCCAAGATCCTAACAAACAAATTAAAGAAGTGGTTGCCAATCATTATTGAACCAGAGCAGAGTGCCTTTGTTCAAGGCAGACAAATACATGACAACATATTTATAGTGCATGAAGTCTTGCATCAGCTGCGCATCACAAAGAGAAAGAAAAAATATCAGGCAATATTAAAACTAGATATGCAGAAAGCATATGACAGAATTGAATGTGATTTTTTATAGGATTGCATGCTGAAAATGGGCTTTTGTGCAAAGTGGGTGTCCCTAATCATGCAGTGTATTTCAATGGTGTCATTCAGTGTGAAGATTAATGGAGAACCCACTCCATTCTTCTCCCCCTCGAGAGGACTAAGACAAGGAGACCCCCTATCGCCATATTTATTCATCTTAATATCAAATGTCTTAACTTGGCTAATGAAAAAAGCAATTGCAGAAGGCAGCATCAAAGGGATACAGCTCAACATGTTCTGTCCTACGCTATCTCATTTTCTTTTCGCCAACGATGTTATATTTTTTCTGGATGGCACTATTGTGGAATGTCAAAATTTGGCACATATACTTAACCAGTACTGCTATGCATCGGGGCAAGCTATCAATTTAAACAAATCAGGGGTTTTTTTTCAGCAACAACAATCCCTTACCTCTAATGGCCTATGAACTGAGAGTCCCTATATTTGAGAAAACAGGTAAATATCTGGGTATTCCAACGGAATGGGGTCACTCAAAGAAAGAAATGTTCGCATGGATATTAGCGAGAGTAAATTCAAAGTTAAAGGGCTGGAAAGAAAAGCTCCTCACCAAAGCAGGGAAGGAGATTCTAATTAAAAGTGTTGTGCAGGCCATTCCTACTTACGCAATGTCCATCTTCAAGCTGCCAATGTCTATCTGTCGAGCAATAGAAAGAAGAATTGCATCATTTTGGTGGTAGAAAGGAGATTCTCAGCGAGGGATACATTGGAAAAATTGGGAAGTTTTAAAAACTCGAAAGGATGAAGGAGGGTTGGGGTTTAAAGATTTGCTAACCTTCAACCGTGCAATGCTTGGTAAGCAAGTCTGGAGATTATCCAATTCTCCAACAGCCCTGTGGAGCATAGTTCTGAAAGGAGTCTATTTCCCAAATGGCGATCTCTGGACAGCTCGCAAGGGCCAACGACCATCATGGGGCTGGCAGAGCCTGTTGCTTGGAAGAGACACAATAGAAGTAGATATTAAATGGTCAGTGGGGGATGGAAAATCTATTAAAATTCGAGAAGACAAGTGGTTAGAGCAGGGGGTTATTGGAGGACCAGCAAACCAACAAGAACCTATCTTGGTGTCACAATTGATCAATGCAGACTCTAGAGCTTGGGAACAACTAGAAAATACAACATCTTTTTGATGCAAACATCGCTAATGAGATTTTAGTGATCCCTCTAAGTCAGAACCCTAAGCCGGACAGTTTAGTATGGACAAGAAACGGGGGGGGAAGTATTCGAAGAGCAGCTACAACTGAGCTTACCCAACAACTCTAAGCACAAACCAAAACAGGGCATCCTGTTCCTTCAAGCCCCCACGAACTTTATGGACTCAAATTTGGAGCCTTACCGTACCCCCGAAAATCCGAACTTTCCTCTGGAGCCTCTGTCAAAATGCCATTCCCACGAGAGAAAATCTCTACAAAAAAAAAATAACACCCGACCTGTTATGCCCGTTATGCTACTCGAGAATAGAAACCACAGAATATCTTTTTCTATTGTGCAAATGGACCAAAGAGATTTGGGAGGACCAACGATTCAAGGGCGTCAACACCACAAGCCACATAAAGCGCTTTGATCAGTGGCTGATGGGAGTATTCGACGCTAACAGTGACTTACCTGCACGGGAGCTCACAGGAATGGTCCTCTGGAATATTTGGAAGGCTCGGAACAACTGGATCTTTAGAGCAAAACGCCCACAACCAGCTGATCTACTGGATCTAGCACATGAACATCACATCACCTTCAGCAGATGACAGATGAAACAGAACTCAAAACCCCTAAATCGCATTATACCTACTTGCTGGAACCCATTGGAACAAAGGGAGATGAAGATGAATGTCGATGCGTCATGGGTTCCAGGCAATTTTATCTGCTCCGTAGCCGGAATCGTGCGCGATTCATCTGGGCAAGTCGTCGAGGGCTTCGTCTCCGATTCTAGGGTTTCCTCTTCACAACACGCTGAAGTTGAGTCTCTGTTGCACGGGATCCTATACTTGAAAGGGCTTCAGGCGCGGCACGTGGGAGGAACTCGAAGTCAAATACTTAAGTGGACTTGTGAAAGTGATTGTTTACCTGTCGTGGACCTGGTAATGGGCCGGGCCGAGCCTCCTTGGAACTTAAGTGAAATTGTGCAAAAATGCAGAGAAGAACTAGCAACGTGCAGAAATGTTACGGTGGTTTATTGTCCCCAAGAAGCAAATAGAGCAGCGGACTGGCTGGCAAGGACTCACCGTGCCAACAAACTTCCTCTAAATTGGTTGACCACCCCTCCTTTACCTCTTTTGGAAATTTTATGTTCGGAATTTTCTCCATCGTTGTCTTGTAAGACTTGTTATGTTCGATGATCGAATGAAATATCTACTTTCGACCAAAAAACAAAAAACCTGCATCGTGCGATCTATTCAATCGGGGACGCATTCAGAAGTTATGCATTGCGCATCGAGGGTCCAAGCTTAAGAAAGTTGTTTTATGGACTACACGCGGACACGGCTTTCTTAGTGATTAAGATGTGTATAGTTGTGTGATATATCAAATTTCAGGGAAGTCAAAAGTAATCCCCGCTAAATTCTACATTAAATGAAGTTTTTGCTAATCAGAAATGGGGGATGAAAAAGTTCATCATGTTAAATTAATAAAGCATGCCCTAATATCAAAAGAAACAATGAAAACCTCATAGAATTTTGAGAATACGTGATAGAATTACCCATCAGTAAGTTTTATGTTTTTTTAAAAACGGATTATTGAGTTTGTTCAAACACAAACTTCTCGGGACTATTTCATCTAAGACCTTTTCCATTTCGATAAAAGTTGTTTCTCACGTAAGCAAATTTTGTCTACTTTGTAAAATGTATAGATGGTTATTTTCTTTGAAGAGAAATTTTTTTCTGGGAAAGAAAAGTAGCATTCACTAAAAAGAGTTTTAGTGAATACAAGTCTCTTGCATCAGAACATAGTAAATCAAAAAGAGCAGGAGTGGGATACAAGACCCAATTGATAACCTTAGCAACCTAATCGGCAACAAAATTCGTTTCCCTAGTGCAATGGGTCAAGGAAAGGGCAGCAAAACCTCTCAATAAGTCACGGCCCGGGTGATAAGCGCACCTGCTTCCAAGGTAATCTCTCTCTTCAACTGTCGTTTTCCCATCTTTTTTGATCTATCTCGCTGCATTTTCATTTCAAAGCTATGGCTGAATTGCCAAGAAGGTCTGGAACTGGTCTTTTGTTTTTGGAAGATGAAGTGATTTCGGGCTTTCAAAAACCAGCCACGTAGTCGTCGCTACAAGTTCAAATCTTGAGAAGGTAACTGGGTCTTATTTCAATTTGATTATCCACTCATCCATATGAGTTTATCCAATCCGATAATTTGGATGTTCTGCTCGGTTGCACTCCAGTTCTGCAATGTCCAAGGACACAACAGCAGAGTGGGTTCAATGGTCTTGATTTCCATTTTGTGCACCAAACAAATTGGTTCAGGTACCACCTTCCTCTTAACAAGGTTGTCCATTGTAGGCATAGCATTTTGACATACCCCCGTAAAGAAAAACTTGATTTTTGGAATAGTCTTAGTTTGCCACACATATTTCCATAGTCCAGGTTAGGGTTGATATGATGAGGATGCTGTGGCTATTTTAACTTGCTCCATTGAGGCTCCATTGCTGTGATAAACACTTTTTAACTGTGTAATTTCTAGACTTAGTGTTTGTCCATACAAGTTTATCTGCTGTGTTTGGGGGGCCAATAGGAGTTGAGAATATTTCTCTTGCTATCTGTCATCAGACATGGAATTTATGAGAGGCTCATTCCATTTTCCATCTCCAGTCATTATTAGGCTAGCCACTTTAAGCAGTTCTCCCCTCGTTGTGGGGCCTCCTATGGGGCTTTTTCTTAAACATTTATCTTCCCTAATCTTGATTTGTTCACTGTTGCTGATGTCCACATCATAAAAGGAGAAATGGCTTCTCTTCTTGTGGTAAGGCTTTGCCAACCCCACGAAAGCCATGCCCTTCTCCCAGCATTCCAAAAATTACTTCTCAGAAAGTAGAGTCCCTTCATATTCTGACTCCAAAATGTCTCAAGGTGTTGCCAAAGCCTCCATACTTATTTCCCTATCATGGCTTTATTGAAATCCAGTAGGTCTCTAAACCCAAGTTTGCCTTCATCCTTTATGAGCTTTAAAGAGTCCCGATTTCTCCAATGTAGACCAGCAGCGTTATTGCTGTTTCTCCACCGAAATATAGCTATTTTCCTTTCAATTACCCTACAAATATAAATTGGGATTATGAAACAAGTAATTCCAGTCTTTTCTATATCTGGCACACTCATTTCTAAAGTCATGTTTGTTCTCAGACTTTGTGGGTAGCCCTTACTAAAACACATCCCTGATTTATTTAAATTAATGGCCTGACCATATGCAAAGCAATATTGATTTAAGACAACAGCTACATTTTGACATCCTTGGATCGTACCATCCGGAAAAAAAAATGTGGAGTCATCAACAAAAAGAATGTGGGATAACGTAGGGCAATTGCCATTCAACTTAATACCTGTACTCATGCCTATGGCTTGTTTCATCAGATGAGATTAAACATTAGCCATGATAATAAAAAGATAGGGGAATAAAGGTCACTTTGTCGGATGCCACACATCAGTTTAAAATATGGGAGGGGTTCTCCGTTAAACTTCATGCTAAAAGACACCGATGTGATGCACTGCATCACCTAATTTATCCACTTTCCATATAAACCCATCCTTATCGTACACTCTTCAAGGAAATTGCACTTTGCGATCATATGCTTTTTGCGTGTCTAGTTTAAGAACCGCTTCAAATTTCCTCTTCCTTTGTCTAAATCTCAGCTGATGAAGAACCTCTTGAACGTTTAGGATGTTATCCTGAATTTATCTCCTATTGATGAATGCACTCTACTCTATTATCTCCCATGGATGAATGCACTCTACTCTATCGCAATTAAATATGGTAGGCATTGTTTCAAATGGTTAGCCATGACTTTCAAAATGACTTTTATAGATGAAGTTGTATAACATAATGGGGTGGTACCGTTCAAGCAAGTGCGGATTGGGGATTTTTAGAATGAAAGTTATTATACTTGGATTCATATCAGGGTTCCTAGTAACCCGGATCAAAGAAACATCGTATCTCCCTATGAATATCTATTTGGATATCCTGCTAGCGATGCTTATAAAATAAACCATTTAAATTATCTTGTCCAGGGGCCTTGGTTGCTCTTAGTTGTTGAAATGCAGTGGAAAGCTCCTCCATAATGATGTGTTCAATCAATGTTTGACTCATATTTTCTCCCACCATACAGGGTAATTGGTAAATAAGGGTTGAAATTTTTTCGTTTGGAGAAATAATCTACTGCCATCCTCTTTAGCTGCTATTCATTTCTCATCCAATCCCCGTTAGAACTTTGTTGACACCTAAAATTTTGTTGATCATATAGGGCGTTTGTCTATTTTGCAAAAATTTTAAAAATATATATATATAAGGTTAAAAAAAAAATACAGTAATAAAAAAGTAACAAAAAATAAAAAAAATGAAAAAAATTATTATAAAAATCGAACGGACCGGTTTTATCTAGCCCATCTTTTGGCAAAAATTTCGGCCTATTAGCCCACTCTTTTCCTAGCCCACTAAGCCCACACTTTTATAATTTAGCCCATGCTTGCTATTTCTTCTTGGGCCTCATTTTTATTTTCTTTTGGGCCCACTAAAGTGAAAAGAAGAAGGAAGTGCCCAGTCCCCATGTTTTCTTCTTTGCACGCTCACGCGTCTAGCAGTAGAGCGCGTGGAGCATCGGTGAGCAAAGCAGGTCCTCTGTTATGTCCTCGGCGCTCCTCCTCTCCGCACCTCGTGCCGGCCGGACAAGATGACGGACACCACCGATGACGTAGCCGAGGAGATCTCGTTCCAGAACTTGGACGATGACTGCAAGTTGCTCTGGCAACCTCCCCAACGACGTCCTCCAGAGAGTAGTCGGGGGCAAGTTCATGGCGGAGATCGAGAGGAATCGCTCCGTCAAGTGACGATACTCTCCAGAAATATCTATGGAGTCTTTCAATGGCCAGTTCGATAGCAGTTTTCAAGCGGTATTCGTCTCGGTCGAGCCGTTTTGCCTCAACGCTGGTGTCGACTCAGTTCGGTTCTGTCCGTCGAGCCGAGAAGACCCGAAGCACATCAGTCTCACTCGGAGCTTCTCCGCCGGTTCCAATCCTTACAGTTGGCACAAGTTTTTCTATTCATTTTAACCATCAAGCGCTGCTTCAATCAGTTTCAGAGACAAGGTATAAGAATCTGAGGTGTGGAGTTTCCCCTCCTGCTTGAGTGGCTTTCATTGGCATGACGACTCCACCGTCGACAGGCCGAGGATCCTTAGTCCTCGTTTTGGAGCAAGGTACGGTTTCATTTCTCTATGGCGATTTTGAATCCTCCTGTGCTTAAAGAAAATGTTCACCGGCTAAGTGTTGTTTGACGATCCGAATTTTTTTTTTAACTGTTTATGATAACTTGAAATGGATCTTTTCATTTGAGATCTACACGGTGGCATACTGGAGGAAAAATGCTCACCATCCGTTTGATAAAATACCTGAATCATGACTGTAATGTCTTTGTTAAACGGCTGGATCAGGAGCTATGTTGCATCAACTCAGATTGAAGTCGGCTTGATGAGAATGCGTGATCATTTGTTGCTAAATTGCTGTCTTGACTCATTTCATCAACATGACAGTCAAGTTTTCTAGATTATTCGTGTTTACAGCCCGAGTCAAATCCTTAGTATGAACAAAGTTGAATATTCGATATTGTCACGTATTGGCTTTGCTCTTCTTGCTTTTCGTGTTTCCTTCTTCCCGTATGCACTGGTGGTGTTCAATAATGGTCTCCGGCGACGCTATTTTGGTGGATGTTGGTGGCGCTTGCTGACGAGAAATGGCTGGACATAGAAGATAGATGCAATTTGTTATCCGGTTCTTCAAAGCATTTCTTGAGGAGCTACGCTTGGCCATTCCTTGAAGTCTAGAGGTGGTTGGTTAGCTCGTTTGAGCTCGACGAACGAGAAAACCAAGGTAACACTCTTTAAGCCTTTGATCCAATGAAGCAAGGCCACTTGTGGTGATTTTAGGATTACCCACAAGTGGCCGGGGCTAGGATCATCATTTTGAATGCTCAATGATAGTTCTAGATGGATATGTGTGGATATGATGTTAATCAATGGCTGTTAAGGCATTATTGTTAAGGCATGATTAGTGGATGTTGATAATGTAAATGTGATTTCTGGACTGATTGCATGATGTTGACGATATGATGATGTATATGGCTGATTTTCATGACTTGATCAACTAGAAAATGCTAGTAATCTTCATTATCTTCGTTTTAATATATCATATGTCATCTATGTCGTCGTTTGCATGCTAAAATTGTGCTGTGATCTTAGGTTTAGAATCTGAACTCTGAATGTGTTCTGTTCTGTCTGACTTGGCTGTCTTGTTGAATTTTTATGATTTTTTAAGATACGATTTAGGTGTTGATGTCTTCACAGAATTTGTTCATCACATCTTGGTCTAGGTCATAGAAAATTTTCATAAGAATTTGAGATAATTTAGTTGGTACAAACACCATTCAAAGACACATGCTGGTTTCTGGAATCTTAATTTCCAATTTGACCTTCACGTACTCTTTGACTTTTACAAAATTCTGTGTCTAGAATCTGATGATACTTCCTAGTGAAAAATGTTCATCACATTCATATTTGTATTGGAAAAGTTTTTCAGAAAATAAAAAAGTTAGGTACCGAAAGGGATCAAGTCCCGAGTTTAGAATATCTGATTGCGTAAATAGTAAGATATCCTCCCGTATCTTACTTGGTTTATAGCCGACAGAAAAGACTAGTGGCGACTTCTTAGTCAAAATTTGTATAGGCTTAATTGATTTAAAATCTAAACGCCCGACGTTGCGCGAGGTATAGATTGGGAGAGCTCCAGTCAATGAAAGGCTGTTGGGACGAAGTTGACAAAATCCTTAAACCTAATTTCCCTATTCCCTAGTCGAAGGGGTTAGGCCGCAACAAACTTTTCAGTATAGTTATCCTATTTCTGATTCTTCTCTAAGTTGTTGTTGCATGGAAAAAAATCACCCCATTTAAGCCAACTACTGCATGTTTTAGTCAATCTCCTCTCGACTCCATAAAGTTCCAATTTCTTTATTCAGCTTCTGCACTATTTCTTTGTCATGGCACACCGTGGGATTGTTCATAAGCTCTTGAAGTTCACTGCTCAACCTAGAAATACGTTTATATGCATTTGGAAAGCAGTCCTTACTCTATGCGGCTAGCCTCGGAGGTACTAACCGTAACTTTTCTAGTATATTATCTTGCTAACATTCGCTAGACTTCCATGCTCTTCTCACTATATTTGTACACTCTCTGTCCTGCAACCAAAAGGCTTCAAATTTGAATTCTTTCTTTTTATGATCAGCTTTCAGGAAAAAGGATACAAGGATTGGATAATGATTTGATCCAATAGGTGGCAAGGCAAAGCTTTCAGCACGTGGAAACAAGACTCACCAGTCCATAGTACATAAAGCTCTATCAATTCTCTCCTTAACCAAAGAGTCCCCTGCTTTATTATTGGACCACGTATAGGCACACCCCTTACTCTCCAACTCCATTAGCGAATAATTATTAAGGAAATCCAGGAAAGCAGCGAACAATTATTAAGGAAATCCGGAAAAGCAACAAGCCTGTAATGCTCAGCCATATTCTTGCCCACTTTTTTCCAATGAAAAAAGCGCCTCGTTGAAGTCACCAATGCACAACCACAATTGATTAGAATAGCTGAGTCTATGTATTTCTTCCCATAACAGAACCTTTCTCTAAACTCATTCTATGCATGAAGGATGGTGACCTTCATGGGCTTCCCGTTCTCCTTAATTCTACAATAAACGTTAATGAAATGTGTCGAGTAAGATTCAAAAGATAAGGTTACCAGCCCATCCCAAAATATGGCCAAACCTCCCACCTCTCTCTCACAAATTTACCCTCTATTAGTTTTTTTAAAATTTTACTGTCAAGGAGGGGTAGAGAGCAACACAGGCGATCTCATTTGGCCTCACCCTGGCCTCAAGCATTTTATGGAATGTGACTAGAGCTCTCATTGCAAATCCATGTTTTGCAAAACCAGTGATCATTGAAATCCAAGTTTTAACATTTGTCTCTCGTCTCATGGGAAACTCGGAAAGCAGCTTCGGTGTTTTCACACCTGGAATATATTGAGATCAAACCATTGAGAATGCACTGACTTGAGTTGAGCCCTGATTTGCTTCCCCTCACCAATAGCGCCAATACAGGCAGCTCCACTTAAAAGGCTGGAAAATGTAAAAGCATTTGTCCAATTCCTCTCTCCCCAATCTCATGTAGAAGTTCAAAGGCTTCATCAGACTCCAAACTTTTGGCATAGGCATCCGCATGGGTATCATGAGAAATCAAATTCTTTTCAAATGGTGCATCCAAAGCTTTCTGAGCATCTTCCATGTGGCCCGACTGGGAATACATGTTAATAAGAGAATTTACCCACGCAAGTATCAAATGCAAAGCACAATTTACACTTAAACTTTGAAAGGTAGCGCAAATAATTTGATATTGCAAAGAGATTGCACTAGAAAAAGAGAGGAAGAAACATCAAGAAGGCAAATAATTTGTCTATCATATGTACAAAGAAGGCCTCCCCTGCTGTCTTGGCTTCTAGGGTCAGTTTTATGGTATTCGATTGTTCACGAGGTCGTCTTTTTAGTTCTATCGCAAATTTCGACTAGACTCAAGACTGACAATAACCGACACTTTTTTTTTATCTATTCTTGAAATGAAGGAAATTTTGTGTACTCGTATTACCATATCTAATATCACAAATAATTCCACATGCCTTGAGAACACTAGCAAATGTGAAATGGTGTGGCCTCGGTGGATCTTTTATTATTTCCCTAAAGAGTTTGATGGCCTCCTCATTCTCTTCAGTTTGCACATGTCCTGTGATTATTGGTGTCCAAGACATCACGTTGTGATCTTGCATCCGATTAAGCACCTTTCTCAAATCATGAATCGATCCACTAGCCACACACTTCACGTACATTCCACCAAGCTACATCCAACACAGACATCTGAAGCCAGTCCAGACCATAGGATACAGGAATGCAATTGCACCCCAAGAGGGATATTAGCTCCAACCTTGAACGCGCCGACAAAACAACTGTAAGTGTAAATCCATCTGGCACAGCCCACTCGCCAGCATATCCGAAAACAAATCAACAGCATTCTTTGGACAACCCAACTGAGTACATCTTGTCATCATCGAAGTCCACGCAACCACATTCCTCTCGGGCATTTTCTCAAACAACTTATGAGCTGAAACCAAATCAGCACTACCCTTTGAAAACATGTCAATCGATGCACACCCGACAGACACATCAGAATCAAGATAGCCGCTTTTGATTATAAACTCGAAACTCTATCACCAGTTGATGCATTCTTCGGACCCGAACAAGCCGAGGGAAAAAACCCATCTTCAAGCATATGAGCGAAAGTATCGACTGCTTCAAACGCGATGTGGTTATTGGCATAGCAAGAGCTCATGGAACTCCAAGAAACCAAATCCCTATCATTACCCATGTCCCAAAAAGTCCTCTCCGCCTCAGCCCAATCATTGAATTTAAAGCAGAGACTGATGAGCGAGTTGAGAATCACCGAGTCGGGCTCAAGCTGAGATGGAGAGAGCGCGCGATGGACGCGCTTCCCGAGCGCGAACCCTCGGGAAGGAATGCAGGACTTGAGGAGGAGAGAGAAGGTGAGGAGGCCACGACATGAGGTCGGGTTGGGAGATTGCTCCGTGGAGTTCGGAGACATCGAGGTGGGTGACCAGGCGGCGGTCGAAGGGCGAGGGAAGGGGAGGAGAGAGAGAGAGAGAGAGAGAGAGAGAGAGAGAGAGAGAGGGACTCATTGTGCTATACAAGTCGAGGTTGGTCTGAAATATCAGGAAACAAGAGATGAAAACAGATAGCCAAAGAGGCAATTCTTCTGCAAAACACAGGATGCTACAAACGCTTAAATCACGATTTACATAGTCAATTATGCTTCGGATGGAACTACGTTTATTTGTCATTCATTCAAACAGGAAAGAAAAAGAAAATCATACAATGCACGATTCTGTAATCTCATTGCTATTTTGAAATCGGTATCCTTCAGAAATTGTTGGAGTACTTGATGTAGCTGAGAATGATTCAAGTTCTATTTCAGCGTTGACATCAACAAACGGATTCTCGGACGGATACAGAAGTGGTTTTGGAGGCAGTCGCAATTTATCAATATCTCCTTCAAGCATGTTTAGGACTCTGCTCATTGATGGCCGATCATCAGGGATTAATTGTATACACCAAAGGGCAACTATTACCATCTTTCTTGTTATCTCCGTGTCCCCTTCCACTTCTTCCATTTCAACCTCGCTTTCTTTGCTGAGTTGATCATAGACCCACAAAGGGAAATAAATTTGACTTGAACGCTCAACATTCTTTGCATTTTTCCTCCTACTTGCCATTTCCATTAGCAACATCCCAAAACTATAAACATCAGCTTTATACGAGACACCACCAATGTCCTTGTAGAATAGCTCGGGAGCCATATAACCTAAAGTTCCTCTTGCTGCAGTCAACGATACTATGCTATGGTCCATGGGATAAAGTCTTGCAAGCCCAAAGTCAGAAACTTTTGGAGTGAAATTTTTATGTAGAAGAATATTATGAGGCTTGATGTCAAAGTGCAAAATTTGCATGTCACATCCTCGATGTAAATATTCTATCCCCCTAGCCACGCCAAGAGAGATCTCATATACTTTCTTAGAATCAAGAGAATCATCACCATCTTTAGAGAAAATGTGTTTATCCAAAGATCCATTCGACATGAAATCGTACACGAGAGCTTGCTTCGAGTTGTTAAAGCAATAACCAACAAGTTCCACCACATTAACATGGTGGATCTTTCCAATAGTAGCCACTTCGCTTATAAAATCTTGGCCATTAGATTTTGATTTGCTCAAAATCTTAACAGCAACTTCATTACCACTTCTAAGTACTCCTTTGTACACAGAGCCATATCCTCCTTCCCCTAATTTGTGTTTGAATTTTTTTGTGATTTTCTTGATGTCCGAGTAAGAGTATCTTATAGGTGAAAAGTTGTTATGAGCTACTAGGAATTCTTCGATGTTTTCATCCATTGCTTGGTGCCTTCTCTTCCACTTATAGACTAAAAATATCAACACACATGGAGCTCCCAGCATGAATTTTGCCGCGAGGAAGTGGGCTGTGGAAAAAACTGCGGAAAAAATTTGTCCATAGATTAGCGTAGTGTAATATAGAAACTTATCCTTTGCTGCTTGAGATTTTCAGAGTTGGGAGGAATAAAGGACTAGTCATACCGAACAAATAGGGGAGATGAGGAAGTACATATCTCGCAACTATCGCCGCCATAGAAGTATCTGTAGAAAGCAAGAATAATTTGTTCGAGATGACTGAAAATGATTACAAAGTGTTAACAACCAATCAATGGAGACCTAAGCTTATAATTTTAGCGGTAAACTATAAAATGAATACTCGTTAAGGTATGACCAAGTCAAAGATAAATTGATACAATCACTGCATAGTGCAATGCCAGACTTTTATTCATTAAAAGTTGCAAGTGGAGAAGTCTAGAATAAAGAAGTGTGACTGAGTTTCACTCTCCTATATAGCATCTTTCTTTTGGTCCTGAGCATGACCTTAAACTGCTTACAAGGCTTCCAAGGTAGGGGTTTTCTTTAAAACCTCTCCCGCAGGGCTCTCCCCGCCACACCCAAACCCCCCTTCGAGGGGGTAAGGGAAGGGATCCCCCTCTGACTCCCTCGGGGAATCCATATTATCTATCGTAGAATAATCACTTTTATCAAAAAAAGATGACTTCGCTTTTGTTCCCCTAGATGTACCAAGTGATTAATTCTGATTTCCAAACATCATCTAACATATACGCAATTTATTCTCCCGCATGATAATAACCACCATATAAGTGACACCAGCTACTATCAAATCAAATATTTTTTCCCAAATCAAATATAAAGTAATTAAATCTAGAAAAGCTTCATGAGTTGTAGAACAATAAAAGATCTCAATCTACTCGGAAATCTTATTTAACTTTTTTATTTCAGTGATGTGGCAACTTTTTTTCTTGGATATTTAAAGAAATTAGTGACGCAATGTGTGGATCCCACATATGATGGTATCAATTGAAACTTACCATGTTGCTGGATAGGTAAATTTTGATAAGATCTCTTCATAGAGCTTGCATTTAAGAAAAGGAGGAGGAAGTAAAGAAAAGCTGAAGGGAAAGTCGCTTACTGGAGTCATAGATACTGCACCTCCCGCGGTAGTTGAAACCCAAGATGCAAAATCTAGCTAGTCCCCTACTTGACGAACTCTGATAGGATAGATTAAATCCCTGCGCCATCCCGTTGTGGATGTCCTTGTAGTTGTATGATGAGCACACACGATAATGCTGATCCCTTTCACACCCAAAGAAATAGTCTGACACAATTGCCACCGTCGTTATAGTGCAAGAATCCTCGATGACCGATGCTTCAGATCCAAGAGAAGCGTATGAGTACACTTTCGTCTGGGGAAAATTTTGAGGCGTGCCGGCAGAGTATGCTCCCTCGATACACGGTTGGGTATCAACATACCAATTAGAAGCAACGGGCTGTGAGCACTCCATGAAGACCACTCGCATTAAAAAATCAATGTAGAAATCACTTCCAATTAACTCGGAACTCACCAACCAGTAACGAGGGAGGGATGAGCAATTACCCTCTTGCAGGCCATCGTCAACCACCGTTATGTAACCATTGAAGTTAACTTCGTCGTGATACAAATTGTAATGGATCGACTTCACATAATATCTACCAGCTTGAAGATATAGAACCGTGCGGTTATTTTCACAAACTAGCTCATACTTAGAGTGGCCGCAGCTTTTTGGATCGTTTTTCAATCGAAAGGGATAGCTTATGTTACGGATCTCACCACAAGATGAAGCGGTGCATAAATGATTTTTCTTCGCACCACAACTCGTCTCTAATAGCAGAACTTGTAATATGAACAAAAGCACACGGTACATACATATGGAGCCGAGAGAATTGGTCATCTCTCCACTGGTCGATGCAAGAATGGAGGTTTTAGCTTGGAGATTTTGGTGGAGGCTCAACAAGGGCAGGGATTATTTATGATCGGAAAGATCAGTTGGGGGTCATCTGTCATTGAAATTTCCAAGCCAACAAGTAACACGAAGTCAAGTCAAGGAAAGCAACTTGTGTGGACCAATTGAAGGTTCCATGAGTGGAAACTACGCAGGCATCGCTGTGCACGCAGTCAAGCTCACATTATACGGTAGTGAATTAATTTATGGATAGCTTTCACATTGATTAGGAAGGAAGCAAAAATCAACAAGATGCATCACAGTAACTTGTGGATCTTTCTAGGCTACTTCACTTATGAAATCTTGATTGTTAGATTTTGGTTTATTCGAAGTCTTAATAACAACTTCCTTGCCATTTTGAATTATTTCTTTATATACAGAGCCATATCCTCCTTCACTCAGCTTGTGATTGATTTTTTTTTTTTTGATTATTTAAATATCCGAGTAAAAATTTGTTATGAGCTTATTGAAATTCTTTAACGTTGTCGTCCATTGCTAGATGTCTTCTCATGCACTTATAGATTAAATATGGAGCTTTGAGTACGAATGTTGTTGCGCTACTATGAGCTGTAAAGAATAGTCCACATAAATTAGCATATATATTTATATATGTCACCCGTATTGTGATGAAAGTGAAAGGGCTATACAAACACCTAAAGGGGGGTGAATAGGTGTTAAAAGAAATTTTTGCAGAAACGATTATAAATTCTTTTTCTTTCGAACTGGAATCTACAAAGTAATGGACTAGAGCAAGTTCAGCAAACAAATAAGTTTACGAATGAATAAAAGAGTTCAAGGAAGAAAATAGAAACACAAAGTTTATAGTGATTCGGCTTAGATCAAGCCTACGTCCACTCTCCCGCGTTGACAGCCTACTGGCTGGATTTTACTAAGAATCAAAAGAGATTTTACAATCTCACGTCATTAACTTCACAGTGAGGAAACTCTACTACACTCTTCCAAAGTCTCACAAGTGTTTACTCTCTCTTTTGAGTACAAGTTATGCTCGACAAATGAAATAGCAAAGAACTAGAAAGCTTCAGACTTTGAAAATTTTCTTTCATGTACACACTCGAACAACTTGAGGGTCTTCATTAAATACTCCTTCATGCCTTCATAATCGTTGGCACTTTTCAAAGGAGTTCTTCCAATCTACCAATTGTACAAAATCAATCAAGGAAATCTCGAGTCGTTTTAGGAATAAGATGAGAGCCCATCAATCCTGCTTGCCCATACAATTAGGATCTTGGTTTCCATAAGTAGAACCTTCCAAGTATTTCGCATTTCAAAAAATTTGATTATCCGAATTGATACCAATAAGGATAATTTGATTATAAGGTGTTATATCCAGCCGTAAGATCTTCCACAAACCATACGAACCGAATCCTTGAAGATAAACCCACATCTGAATAAGTCTTCACTCTTCGGTCTGAAAATTGTCAGTGAGGGCAGACTTTGAGATTAAAGTCTAGTGGTCTTTAGACTTTGACAGTAGGGTATGGAGTTCTTCAGACTATAGCACTTGAGTCTACAAGTCTTCTGACTAGACTTTTGGAAATGTTTTGTCAGTTTCAAAACAATAAATAAGTTTTCTCTAATAATCTCCCCATTTTTTATGGTAACAAAACTTTCATACAGATTTTGAAAATTTTTAACCTGCAAAACAACACTTAAGAAAAACATGATATCTTATAAAATAAGTTGATTAGAACCTGGATAGTATCAATTCTACAATCACAGAAAACATGTTAATCCTGCAAAATAAATAACTATTCATTCACAATAAAAAAACACAAGCTTAGTTGCTGTAAGCGTAAAAAAGATTCAAACCCAAATAACAGTTAAAAATCCAAAGTATATCAATACTAAGCAAAAAGTCATCAAAATCAAACCAAGCAAAAATAAGTCAAATCAAGTCAAATCTGCATAAACTCTCTCCCCATTTTTGTCAAAAGCAAAAAGTGGAGAATGATTAAAAAGAGATGTGAAAAATCATGGTTGTTTGGGGATGCGAACAATATGGAAATCCCCCATAGACTTGACAGTCTCTTCCAGCTTCCTCAGGTCCTCCTTCAGTTGCCCAATATCCTTACCCTTTGCAGTAGCTTGAACCTGAAGCTTAAGGGCTTGTACTCGATCGTGCAGAGAAACTGAAGTGGCTTGATGTGCAGATTTAAGGTTCTAAAATTCACACTCCATCCCATAAAGCTGAGCTTTTATCTCCACAAGAAGCTCGAGCAGTCTCTTAAAGTCTGCTGTAGTATTGGTTTGAGTACTAGCTTCAACACGTGTAGATTGAGGAGTGTTAACTGATGATGGAACCTCATCTGGAACATCTAGACTTGGAGATGATGCCTCAATACTAGCTTTAGGAAATTGAGAGGCATACACATCCTCTGGATTGGCAGGTGAACGGCTAACATCATCACTAGTAAAAGCAAGTGAAGAAGTACCTCTTTTGTCAACAACTTCCCCTATTTCAGTGCCTTCAGATGGAGAAAAAGTATTATTCTTCTTGTTTTTGCTCTTCTTCAGCACTAAGGTGATGTTGTTCTCCTTCTTCTCTTGCAAAGGTTGGTTCAGGAGAATCATTTTGACCCTCTTCTTCCTCTTGTTCTCTGCCTCTCTTCTTCCTCTGTTCTCACCACTTCTCTTTCTTCATCTCTCTTCTCTTTCTTTGTTCTCTGTGTCTTTTGGCTATCGAAAGCTAACAAAACTCTGTAAATTCTTTAAAGCAAAGGCGGAGAGAGTATTGTCATCCTCATCTTCTTCGTCCTGCAAGATGAGTGCTCTCCTTTTCTTGATTGGTGCACTCATTGGCTCTTTGCCTTTCCTTTTTCCTGCTGCAAAGTCTTGTCTTGTGTTAACAGGAGACTTCTCCTTAATGCTCTCCAAAACCTTGTTCAGCTCCTTCAAACGCATCTTAGAAACTATTTTCAGTCCAATTACCATTGGAGCAATGGTTCGAACACACAAAATTTTAGGAGACCGAATGTTGAAATGTCTGAATAATCGAGTAATAAGAGCAGAATAAGGGAGTTGTCCCTTGTCCTTCACCACTGTCCTATACATGTTCATCAGAATAGTGTGAGGCAGAGATAACTTGTAGCCAATGTTGATGGCATACATCAACTTCGCTTCAAAGTGAGAGACATTAGTTTTTAAAGTAGATTTCGGTTTGAGACAGTTGATCACAATCTTATGAAGCAAAATATTGGAGGCATTCATCCTAGAGCAAGAAATCCTGCCTTCAACAATCTTATCCCGAACAAGCTCCAAAGTAGCATGACCAATAGACATACTAATTGGTTGGAAACTTCCTCTTTCCACCCTAATCACATCAGCCAAAGTGTCCACATCGACCACAAAATCTTTGTCTCTAACCGTAAAAGAAAATCTATTCGCATCTAAAAAGGATAGATTTGAATAGAAGTAAGCCGTAAGTTCTGGGTGAACAACAGTTGTCTCAAAGCAAAAACATTCGAGTTGAAAAAGTGCAAACTTCTCCCTCGGTTTCACTTTCAACGAATCAAAAAAATCAAAGTCCACATTTCTAGGGTTCATCACCCCTCTCTTCAACAATTTCGAATAAGTTCTCTTGTGGTCCTTAAATCAGAAAAGATCCGTCCTTTCACCACGAACATTTGCAGCGACGCCCAACCTTTGGGTTGAAAGTTTGAGTACATCCTTTCGTCGTCATCTTTCCTTTCAGCCGATTAAAGGATCCAAACCGTAGATCACTTGGAAAATTTGCAAAAGCCCTTCCTGCCGATCCTACAGGCACAATGCCCATACTTTCCATTGTCTTCAAAAAATAAGTCTAATTTTTGTACCATTTCTCACTCAAAAACTCATTAATGAAAGTCATTGTAGTACCACCCTCCTTTAACTTAGAGTATAGTTTGAGAGATATTCGGGCTTAAGAATCCTTACAAGTTCAGCGTTTACAACGATCTCTTCTTCAGCATGTTGCTATGGAGGATTTTGAGTCCTAGGTTGAGAAGAGTGGCATGGTTGAGAATGTTGTTGTTGACTTTGCTGTTACTGCTGTGGAGAGTCTTCTTCCTCGGTCTGATCAAAGTGCGTAGGATCCTCACGCATATGCTGTGGTCCCCTACTTGTGATTCTAGAAGACTTTCTTTAGGAAGACATTGTCACTTTCTTTGAAAGATTTCTCAACTCGATCGTGAAGAAAGGTGAAAGCTTTTCGGATTAAACTAGAGAGAAAGTGTGAGAAAATGGAGTTCTATATTCTAGGGTTTGTGAGTGAAAACGGAGAAGAAGAAAATCGACAGTATATAAACAAGATGAAATGGGGTATACGGATCGTCATAAAGGAAAAAGTAAAAACTGCCTTTTTGAAAATGAAAAACTGCCATAAATTCAAAACTAAAGAAATAATTACTAAAAATAAAATAAGTAAGTAACGATTCAAAAAATAAGCATACATTTTCACTTTTTCATCCAAAAATTAAATTACTGGAACAGAATTAACTTACATTCGCAACTTTTGGTTGAGTCTGACTATCTTCAGATTTTAATTGATAAAAGATATGATGTTCAGTCTGGTGCGAATAGATTCAAATAGGCTTTTCTCCAGTGGCTTTATAAATATGTTTGCCAACTGATTCTTCGAGTCAATGAACTGTATCATAACTTCTCCATTCTGAACATAATCTCTAATGAAATGGATGTCGAATTTCTATGTGTTTTGCTCTTGAATGAAGAATTGGATTCTTTGTGAGATTGATGGCACCGGTGTTGTCATATTGGATCTCAGTGCATGAGTCTTCGATTCCAAAATCCCTTAGTTGTTGCTTTATCCACAAGATTTGAGAACAATAACTTCCAAGAGCTACATACTCTGCTTCTGCTGTTGAAAGAGTTATAATACTATGCTTCCTTGAGAACCAAGATACCAGCTTGTTGCTCAGCAGTTGACAAGTACCAGAAGTACTCTTTCTATCAACTCTGTAACCTGCTAATTTTGCGTCTGAATATCCAATGAGAGTAAAGTCTCATTCTTTGGGATACCATAGACCTAGCTTTGAAGTGGTTGCAACATATTTGATGATGCGTTTTGCAGCACTTAGATGAGATTCTTTGGGATTTGATTAGAATCTAGCACAAATGCAAATACTAAACAAAATGTCAGGTCTAGATGCAGTAAGGTAAAGAAGTGAACCAATGATACTCCTGTAAAGCTTCTGGTCTACACTCTTTCCTCCTTCATCTTTATCCAGCTTCGAAGAAGTTGACATTGGTATTTCAGTCTTTTTACAATTCTCTAATCCGAACTTCTTGATGAGATCTTTTGCATATTTTTCTTGATGAATGAAAATTCATTTATTCAATTGTTTGACTTGTAATCCGAGAAAGAATGTTAATTCACCCATCATGCTCATCTTGAATTCATCTTGCATAGATTTAGAAAACTTCTTGCACAGATTTTCATTAGGAGATCCAAAGATAATATCATCAATATAAATTTGAACAAGTAGAAAATCTTTACTTCTCTTTTAATGAACAAGGTAGTATCCACATTTCCTTTAACAAAACCATTTTGAATTAGAAATTTACTTAACCTGTCATACCAAGCTTGAGGTGCTTGTTTTAATTCATATATGGCCTTTTTCAGTATGAAGACTGAATCTGGTCTTTTTGGATCTTCAAATCTAGGCGGTTGTTCTACATAGACTTCTTCTTGGATAAAACCATTGAGGAATGTACTTTTGACGTCCATTTGGAATAACCTGAAATTTTTATAGCAAGCAAAAGCAAGTAAAAGTTTAATTGCTTCTAACCTTGCTACTGGTGCATAGGTCTCATCATAGTCTATCCATTCTTCTTGCGTATATCCTTTGGCTACGAGTCTTGTTTTGTTTCTGACCACTTTTCCTTTCTTGTCCATTTTGTTCCTGAAAACCCATTTAGTTCCAATAATAGATTTACCTTTTGGTTTAGGAATTAGCTCCCAAACATCGTTGATGCTAAACTGTCTGAGCTCTTCTTGCATAGCTTCAATCCACCTTTCGTCAGCTAAGGCTTCTTCTATATTTTTGGGTTCTATCTCAGAAATGAGTGCTAGAGCATTAGACTCTTCTCACCTTTTGGATCTAGTACGAATTCCTTCATCAATATTCCCAATGATGAGTTCCTTGGGATGACTTGACTTATGCTTCCAGTTACTAGTTGATTTGTGAGTCTGTTGATCCTCCGCTTCAGTTGAATCTACTGGTTCTTCTTGTAGTTGTTCTTCAGAAGTCTGAACCACTTCAGGGGAAGTAGACTTTGTAAGGTCTGGAGCAGGTTCAGATTCTTCAAGTTAAGTCTGATTCAGTTGATTCCGCACAAAGTCTTGGAATTTGACATTCATAGATTCTTCCACAGGCTGAGTTTTCTTGTAGAATATTCTGTAAGCTTTGCTTGAAGTTGAGTAGCCAAGGAAAATTCTTTTGTCTAATTTTTCCTCAAACTTACCAGTTCGATCATTTGCATTTTTCAAAACCAAACACTTACAACCAAACACATGAAAATAAGAAACATTTGGCTTTTTTCTTTTAAATACTTCATAAGGAGTTTTCTCTAAAATAAACCTTAAAAATACTCTGTTAATGATATAATAACAAGCTGTAGAAACTGCTTCAGCCCAAAATCGAGAAAAAATATTACGTTCAATTAAAAGGGTTCTTGTCATCTCCTGCAAAGATCTATTCTTTCTTTCTACAACCCCATTCTGTTCTGGAGTATATGGAGAAGAGAAAACATGCTGGAAACTAGATTCATTGCAAAATTTAGCGAAGTCTTGATTTTCAAACTCACCTCCATAGTCTGTTCGAATGCTTGAAATAGCATAACCTTTTCATTCTAAACTTTCTTGGCAAACTTTGAAAAGTGAAAAAATATTTCAAACTTCCTTGCTAGAAAGTAAACCCAAGTAAATCAAGAATAGTCATTCACGATTACTAGACAGTATCTCTTCCCACCAATGCTTTGAGTTCTAGTTGGTCCAAAGAGATCTATATGCAGAAGCTGCAAAACTCAATTAGTAGTAATTTGATTTATAGGTTTAAAAGAACTTCTAACCTGTTTTCTCAAAACACATGGCGTGCATAGATCAGATTTTTGATAAGTCAGATTGGGAAGTCCACGAACGAGTTTCTTAGAGGAGATTTTGGCAATCTGCTTCATATTAACATGACCAAGCTTTCGATGCCAAAGGTTTGCTTCATCTTGAATGGATATTAAACACTAAGAGCTTTCTGGTTTTATATTTAGAAGATAAATATTCCCATGTCTTCGTCCAGTGAAAGATTGAGAAAAATATTTACTAGTTCCCGAACAAATTCCCTCTTGGAAATTGATTTTGAATCACGTGTCGCACAGTTGACTAATGCTAAGTAGATTATAATTCAATCATTCTACTAAGGAAACATTGTTGATTGTGAGACTTTCAATTTTTACAGTTCCATATCCAACAATTTTTCCTTTGTTGTTTCCACCATTTAATTGCACAAGCTTTATAAAACAACTTGAATCTCATGTCATGTGTCTCGAACAGCCACTATCCAAATACCACTTGATCTTTTTTCTTGATAGTGACCTCCAAATACAAAAAGAACTCAAGTTTTATTTGGTACCCAGATTTTCTTGGGTCTAGGAGAGTTAGTTTTAAACACAGTCTCTGCACAATCCTTCTTAACGGGTCTCCAAACCTTGGGACATTCTTTCTCAAAATGTTCTGAGCTATTACACTTTGAGCATTTGAGAGCATTTCGGCCAACAGGTTTTATAAAAACTCTTTGAAAATGATTTCTGTAAAATATTTTTGTAGATCTTTGTTTGATTCTTTCCTTTACTTTTGGAAAATCAATTAAATAAATAATTTCTGGTGTCATACCCAAACCAGATTTATTGAAATAAGGTCTTTGTACTGAAAGAATCTTTTCCAACTTCTCAGATCCTATTGAAAACCTTTTTGTAATATTTGAAATGTCCTCTTTTAAAAAAAATATTTTCATTCGAAAGAGAATCTGCATTTTCTTTCAAATTGACAAAATTTTTGTCCTAGATTTTCAAACTTTTCTTTTCAAGGAGTTTCCTATTGCTTAAGTATAGAATTCTCCATTTTCAGCTCGGAAATCCTTTTAAGAGAGGTTTTGAGATTAAGATAAAGTTCATCTATGTACTTCAAGACTTTAGCAGGAATTTTTAAATTACTAACCTCGATTTCGTTGTCTAGTTTGAGTTTGAATCTATTTCAGAATCTGAGTCAGATTCTGAATTTACCATTAGACATATATTGACATATTCGTCATCACTTTCTCCACATTTAATATCGCTCCATGTCTCTGCTTTGAGAGCCTTTTTATATTTCTCAGTTCTTCCTTTCTTTTTCTTCAACAAAGGACATGAGTATGATGTGCCTATTTTTCTTGCATTCAAAGCAGATCACATCTTTATTGACTTCATCATCCTCAGTTGATTTGTTCTGAAATTTTTGAGTGCATTGCTTCTTCCAGTTGAATCTTCTTCCATTTCTATTCAACTTTCTGAATTTCCTTATCATGAGTGCTAGTTCTTCATCGTCCATATCATCTTTTGAATCTGTATCAAAATCGTCGTTAGATTTTAAAGCAATCGACTTCTTACCTTTAGGATCTTCTTTCTCATTGATTTGCTCCGCTTCATATGATTGAAGTGTGTCAACTAGTTCATCTACAGAAAGCGGCATGATCCTCTGGGTTTCTCTTATTGAAGTATTCACGTGATTCCAGTCTTTGGAGAGTTCACACATCAATTTATTAACCTTCATTGGTCCTGAGATTGGCTGTCCCCGATATTCTAGACCGTTTACAATTTCTGTGAAACAACTAAACATGTCAATGATAGATTCTCCTGACTTCATCTTGAAGGTTTCATACTGTCCAAGTAGAATATTGATTTTTGTTTCTTTAACTCGATCAGTTCCTTCATAGGTAACATGCAACCTATCCTAGACTTCTTTGGTTGTTTCACAAGATGAAATTCTGTTATACTCAGTAAGAGATAAAGTACAATATAAGGAGTAGATAGCTTTAGCATCAAGAGCTTGTCTCTTGGTTATTTCTTCTTATGCCATTTCGCTAGCGTCTGCAACTTATTTTCCTCTTTCTGAGATGTATGTAGCTTTGAGAATAATCCATTTTTCTACTACGTCCCATTCCAGGGGATCTTTCAATCTCATGAATGACTTCATCTTGTTTTTCCACACATTATATTCCTTCTCATCAAAGTAAGGAGGTCTGGTGTTGCTTTGGCCTTTAACCAAACCTAGAACCAAAATACTAGCCATAGATCTTTAACTCAAAAATAAAAACACTTCAATAGAATGAGCACACAAGCTCTGATACCAATTGAAAGGGCTAGTACAAACACATAAAGGGGGGTGAATAGGTGTTAAAAGAAATTTTTGCAGAAACGATTATAAATTCTTTTTCTTTCGAACTGGGATCTACAAAGTAATGGACTAGAGCAAGTTCAGCAAACAAATATGTTTATGAATGAATAAAAGAGTTCAGGGAAGAGAATGGAAACACAAAGTTTATAGTGGTTTGGCTTAGATCAAGCCTACGTCCATTCTCCCGTGCTAACAGCCTACTGGCTGGATTTCACTAAGAATCAAAAGAGATTTTACAATCTCACGTCCTTGACTTCACAGTGTAGAAACTCTACTACACTCTTCCAAAATCTCACAAATGTTTGCTCTCTCTTTTGAGTACAAGTTATGCTCGACAAATGAAATAGCAAAGAACTGGAAAGTTTCAAACTTTGAAATTTTTCTTTCATGTATACACTCGAACAACTTGAGGGTCTTCCTTAAATACCCATTCATGCCTTCACAACCATTGGCACTTTCCAAAGGAGTTCTTCCAATCTACCCATTGGATATAATCAATCAAGGAAATCTTGAGTCATTTTAGGAATGAGATGAGAGCCCATCAATCCTGCTCGCCCATACAATCAGGATTTTGGTTTCCATAAGTAGAACATTTCAAGTATACTTCGTCTTTCAAAAGATTTGATTATTCGAATTGATACCAATAAGGATAATTTGATTATAAGGTGTTATATCCAGCCGTAAGATTTTCCACAAACCATACGAACCGAATCCTTGAAGATAAACCTGCATTTGAATAAGTCTTCACTCTTCGGTCTGGAATTTGTCGGTGCGGAAAGACTTTGGGATTAAAGTCCAGCAGTCTTTAGACTTTGACAAGTAGGGTGCAGAGTTCTTCAGACTATAGCACTTGAGTCTGCAAGTCTTCATACTAGACTTTTGGAAATGTTTTGTCAGCTTCAAAACAATAAATGAGTTTTCTCTAACAAAAAGTACTGCATATAATTTGCTATCCATTCAATTCGATGTTAGACATGACTATAAAGTGCATAGAAGTTCTGCATATCATTTGCTATACATTTACGAATATATTGCACTTCGATTTTCCTAGCAAATAAATGTCCTTCAAACAGAATTCGACCAATTTGCTGATCATAATGCCCATGAAACCTTCACTTGATATGACATTACGCGTAACTTCACTTGAAGCCACACCATTGTGTCAACATTTCCTAAGGAAATTGGTTACATTATAAAAAGAATGTATTAACTGAAAGTAAATTAAAGATCATTGTGTCACGTGAATGAAATTAAAGTTCGGTGAGCCTATCTTGAAGCCAAGGTTGACAGTCTCAATTGAATGTATTGTCGCATGTTTCGCAGCCCATCCTATTGAAATCTATGTAGTAAGTGAGAAATTGATTTCGTTAAAACATGGCTTTATAGAATGATCCAAGAGAATCAATTGCCAAGATGGAGTCAAATCTGAGCCTGTTAACATACTCAGTTGAATTCACCCTCACTCAAAAGTGTAAGTAAATGAATCATGGGCCAATTAGAATATATTAATTATTCAACACCACACCACTTTAGCGGTGTGAGACTTTTTCTAACACCACTCACATATATATCTCAACAATCAGTAGATTTCAAATTTAAAGTTTTTACAAAACTTTGTATTATGCTTTGTGAAAGAAATCATGAATACTATGAATCGACAATAAGTTCAAACAAATTCATCAATAGTTTACATTTCTTTAAAAAAAAAATGAGAGGCCTAAGTACTTTTAATTTAAATCTTAGGCTGGAGATAGAAAAGGGGCCGATTTACTCAGCCGAATCCAACCTGAACCTGGCCGAATAAGACCTTCGTCACCGGGGATGAGCGCAACATACTGAAACCAAAGAATTGATATTAGATTGTGAGGCCATCCAAAACTCATCCGACAACAAAACTAACATTTCTTTTTTTCCGAAGATTGGACAATATTTGAATATCTAAACATTATGTTCCGACTTTAGATCATTAAATTTGATGGGATTCACGTGGTGATAGCAGGAGGAAGCACCCCGGAAAACAAAGCCCTTAATTTAAAGACTAGACCTCAAACGATAAGTGAAGTAATTATCGATTCCGTACCCATACATTCGTGGAAGGACAAGATATTTGCCTCCGCGGAAGCACGGCTCTGTAAAGGATACACCTCCGACTTTTTATCTATTTTGAGGTGCTTTTCTTCCCTCAACTTCTGACTCTTCGCAGACTGAAGGAGAGAAAAGACATGATTTTTTAGTGGAACTTCCAAAAAATTTGAGAAGTCGGCGCATTTGTTTTTGCTTGCAACTTATTACTTTCCGTCAAATGTTAAAATACTACTCAAATTTAAAAAGAAATTATAAAAAAATTATACCCAAAATTATTTAGTCTTTGCACTGTACTTATCTTTTGACCAAACCAAGGAAGCACGAGCTAGAAACTTTCCTCCGCGGTACAGGCTGTAACTTATATGTAGCTGATGAAGACTTCATTGGCTATCGCGTTATGGAGTTGCTTGTGTGGTGAAAACATACGATTAAAACATGCCCATGTCATCATGGGTGATTCTGCAACATTCCTCAATTACTGATGCATTTGCATCTATTGCATCTCGTATATACCCGCTTATTTAAGATACTTTACAGGATTTGTCCTGAGGAGTATGCCCCGTCGATACATGAAGAAACGCAACAGGTCTGGGGCAATTCAGAAAGACCACTGATTTAACATAAAACATAAAGTTGGAGTTCGTCAATGAATTATAAGGAAAAAGGAGTGATTACACTTGTGCAATCCAACATCAAGCACAAGGATATCACTAGTGACATGGTCATTATTTCCATAGATGAATTTGATATAGTACTTCATATGACTATTTTCACAAGCTAGCTCAATTCTTGAGTCACCAGACTTTGGGATCGCTTTTCAATTGCAAGACAGCGCTTATCTTGTGAACCTTGCCACAAGATGAAGCTGGACATGATCTATCATAGCTGGCGTTTCAAGCACATGCCCCTAGTAGCACGACAAGAAAGACCAATGATACAAGGTAGATGTGTGGAATTGAGGGGGAAATCATGTCCCTCTTAGCCTGTGGGCAATTGAAATTTGGGGCGCGGTATGTGGGGAAGGATCAACGCGGATCGGATGCGAGAGAGAGAAGTTGGATACGAAGACTTGGGGTCGTCTATTGAAAAGTCCATGTCAACCAAACAAAACAAAATCAATCAAGTCAAGAACGTTAGAGGAGTAGCGAGCAGGACCCAACATCACCATCGTCTCTTGCTAGCAAGAAAACATCCCATTTCTTTTTTCTTTTTTGGTCTAAAGAAAACATCCCAATTGACAACCCATATATTTAGCCATCATATGACATCATTTCATATTTTTGGAGGATTTTTCTTAGATAAGTGAAGTATTTCACATTTTCCGAGTAATTATGATGTTAACGGGTTTCTTTTTTATAAGATGACAAGAAAGTCGTCTTAGGATCAATGCAGACCTTGAATCAAATTGAATCCATGTGAATTATGAATATATGGATTCTAGTAGTTAAGCATTGCACATATTCAATTCAAAGGAAAAAGATAAATGTTAAGAAATAGAAAGAATTATCCAATCTATTCCCCCATTATAGAAGAAAATTTCCCGAAAGTCCTTAGAATAAAAGAGTTAAATTTTGTTAGTTCCCTCGCTATCTCTGGGAAGAATCTTATAGCGTGTTTACTAGTTTGGCATGATTAGAAGACTTCAAAGTCACCGAAAACAAAAGGAGTTAGGGTTCACCGGGAAAGGGTCAGAGTCTAACTAATGTGACCTTTGGCTTGTTATTGATGTAAGCAGTGACGAACTAAGATTTAGGTTGACGGGTAGTGAAACTTTTGAGGAAATATGGAGTCAAATTTCATTTTACTCAAGAATTTTCAATAAAGTTATACTGTCATTAATAAATTTTAAAAAATACAAGTTCAATTCAAAATTTTATATTTTTGTTCTTGATTCTATATACAAATCAACGTAAGTATTGGGACAAGAGAGTGCTTTTTGCTTGATGTCTCTTGGTTATAATTACGTCAAATTTTCAAGCTCGTTTTTTAGCTAGAACTTTTCCACTAAAATATTCAATTAATTAAGCTTGGCTTCATCCTTATTTAATTTTAAAAAAGATTAAGTACACGACATATATTTCGCATACAAGGCATGTATATAATGTTAAACAAGAATCACAATTTCTTACATGAAGAATTATATGAAGAAATAGATAATACAATAGACTCGTCAGTACATATAAATAAGATGAGAATATGTCATCAGTCTACATACCTGCAATTTACAGATTTGCCTATTGAGTATAGCATATCGCAATTTCCATTAAGCAAATTGACACTCATTTTAGTAGACTTTTTTTTTTTTTAAAGAAAAAAATTGACCATGAAATTAAAGATGCGGTGAATTTCTATATAGTAATCTGTAGATTATTTTCAAGGGGAAGCGACTCACTTATAATTGATTATTTCGTATGTGGATAAATTTCATGTAAGAAAATTTGGGGGAGGAAATTTGCCGCGGATATAGGTATTTAAGCCAGTAGAGGAATTTTCAGTAAAGTACTCTGAAATTCTACAACCTCATTAATTAAAATTTGCCTTAGCTAAGTTATAATTTTTAAGAGGAAATTGTCATTTTTCTTTTTTAATTTTACTTACCAGTAGTTTCATGTTAATTTTTAAAACAGAATATGAGTTTTTCCAATATTAACTTCATAGAACTGATTCATCTAAGACCTTCTTCTTTTTTATCTTCATAAAACTTGTTTTTTGTGCAAACAGATGGTGTATACTTTTGTAAAGCATAGACATGGATATTTTCTCTGAAAATAAATTCATAAGTTGAAATCAGCAGTTCTTGACATCAATAATTCATATGCTGGAGGTGCCATGATAAGGAGCAAGATCGCAGGTTATTATTAGCTTTTAATGCGCAATACCCTAAATCACGTAACGAGGGAGGGAATGTCCCAACGTCTGTCCCCTTCCCCCACCTTTTTTGTCCTTACTCTGTTACTAATTTCTCAAGTTCCGAACCTCATCGTAGGCGGTCACCAGGCTGCAAACTTAAGGAGACCTTTTCAACCATCGACTTTTAATGGCTCAAAGTTTGAACCACATGGATTCAAACTGTCTTTACTTTCTCTGAAGGTGTCCATGTTATTTAATGTTGTTTAGCAAGAAATTACGCGTCATTCCCCTTATTACTTGATCTGGAGTTTCCACCGGTAAATCTCTTCCTGCATCTTGGCAGTTTTGTTCTTTTGCCCATCAGTGCATTCAACTGGTGATGAATCAAATCTAATAATAGCGAATAAGACGATATTAATCTTATGCATCAATCAGCACATCTAGTATAGACGAACACGCTTTGCCATTTAAAGGACGCTCCCAACTTAGCTTTTGGCAGCGATTTCATTCCATTTTGTGTTCTCCAAACCAAGATTGTTCAGTCATTAAAAGTCTCTAAATTTTTTTTACCTTGTTCTGGGAAGGTCCTTTGTGCTTTATCCGTTTCTACGTATCTGAAGCAATCGAAACAATTGTGCAAAATGTACATTGTTTTTAGAATTGGTGAAATGACCCAAAATTCAAGAGCTGCATCTCGCTTTTGCTACTTTTCTATTTATGCTTAGCCCTGATGAGCGACTTTATTTTGTGGCTTTTGTTCAAGAGTACCCTCGCTAATTAGGCACGAGGCGAGGGCTATCCGTCTGCGGATTTCTGAGTAAAGCGGATATCACCTGTTCCTTATCAACATCGTTGTCTAGTAGAATGTTTGCTTAGTAGGGAAACTCATGCCGAGGAGACAACAACGAGGAACAAAATGCCTGTCGCAAAAAATGCAAGACACCATCTCTGTCTCAGCAATGAGTGAACACACAAATTCTCATTATATTTAGGCATTGAGCTTGTACATATTATTTAGCCTGTTATATTGTTTTAGGTTTTGCATGATGTGCATGTTTGGGACCTGTTGAGAGGAAGATTGAATTACTGTAGATTATCACTTTCTCTCTTGTCCTTAAGATCAAAGTTAGATGTGAAAATTTGAGTTTGTCTTTGTTGAGGTCGTTAGACTAATTTATGACGTTTAGACTTCTGTGGTGACAATCTAACTTTGTAGTTTTCGAAACTAAAATAGTCAGGTATTAACTAATATAGCTTCATGGAAACTGTGTGTGGACTCGCCAAGATCATAGTATCCGTAATATAAATGAATTATAATTAAGGATGAAACCAAGTAACCATAGCAATACACCCTAGTGACATTAGGAACGCTCAGATAACCTACATGCTCCCGGAAAATCCAATAGGCAAAAAGCGTGACTGTTTTAGATTCCACGAATCATATTGCCAAAAGTTTGCAAGATCCATTTGAGGCCTTCCGCTTGGTATTTTGACAGTAGTACGACCATATCTATATACATTTCAGAACATGTCATTTACAATTCTTGGGCTTACAAGGAGCATAATGGATCCTGGTTCAAGTAACACAGGTGCAAGGGAGAAAATTCTAAAACACAGATTCGATGCGCAGACAATAGATGGGACAAATTAAGAAGCATCTCACCAGTAGTCATTGGATGAGCATGTTCTGTCTGTAAAATGGTGGAACTGGGTTTGCATGCCTTACAACTATAGAACTTCCAGTTGCTTTGGAGACACTTGATTGCACAATGACAATCCCTGCAAATGCTAAGGTTCTTAAACATCCAGACAGGTTTCAGACTGGAGGTGCTTAAAAGGCCAAAAACAATGGCAATTTTTTCACTGTGCTGGAGCAAATATTGTTCCTTCTGTCCCTCCTCCACATCATGAAGAACAAATTCAGTATTGAGAACATAACCAAGTTTCTTTATACGACTAGTCAATTGGTCCCATTCGTCATAGATCTCCCGAGCCTCCGGGTGTGATGTATAAAACTTGTGAACTATACTTTTCACTTCAATCCAGCTTCAACCAGCTTTTTTTGTAAGATTTTTCAGTTTTATCCTCTTCCTGATTGCCGCTGCATCATCCCATAGACCGGCTGATGCACACAGATTTGATAGCAAAACATAAGCAGCAAGGTCATCTGGCTCCTGCTTAAAAATCATTGCTGCAGCTTGTTTTGCAAGTTCAACATTGCCGTGAACTCAGCAAGCTCCAAGAAATGTATGCCAGACCAATGTAACAGCCCTGAAAGGCATAGCATTTATAAACTTAAGGGCTTCAACGAGGAAGCCCAATCTTCCCAATAAGTCCACCATGCATGCACAGTACTCGATTCTGGGCACCATTCCATAATCTGTCTACATTGATCTAAAGTGTTTCCATCCATCAAATCCACATGGCTACAAGAGGATAAAACAGCAACATAGGTGATCTCATTTGGCCTCACACTGGCCTCAAGCATTTTATGGAATGTGACTGGAGCTCTCGTTGCAAATTTATGTTTTGCAAAACCATTGATCATTGAAGTCCAATTATAATATTTTTGTCTCTTGTCTCATGGAAAACTCAAAAAGCAGCTTCTATGTTTCCACATAGAGATCAAACCATTAAAAATGCACTGACTTGATGTGAAGAACACAAGAACAGGATACAAGAATGTAGAAGAGAAGAACTTCTTTATTTACTTGAATCGAAGAACAACCAACAATGTATTCACCGAGAGCTTTTAGTCTCTTCTGTATACAATCTTACTTCATCTCTCTCTCTATCTCTCTCTATCCTCTGTTTTCTGTATATTGAGAAAAAACAGAGTACATCAACTACTTATACAGACTTGAGGAAGAAGAAGATTAAAAACAGAAAAGTCTTAAACCGACTCAACAACTTTGACTATTTAACTAACAGACTAACCACCCTAATGTATTAGAGCACGTGTATTTCCTGTTATAATCTTCAGGCTCTTGAAGATCAATCTCTTTCTTCTTCATGTCGGTCATGATACTGTATTTTACTATCTTCAGCACTTCTTCTTTTTGTCATGAGTATAACATCAGCAGAGGAGTTTCATCAGTAGCACTTACTGCCTTGAAACCTTTCGATCACTATCTTTAACATCCCCAAGCAAATTGGGAAGGGGTGAAGTTCCCAAGCCCAATTTGGTGTGAAGAGGGAAATGTAGACATCGAGGTAAAGATTTGGTAAAGATATCTGCAATTTGTTGAGTACGGGAGTATAAGAGACAAGGAGAGATCCCGAAGCTACCTTTTCACGAACAAAATGAAAGTCGACTTCAATATGCTTTGTGCGAGCATGTAAAACAGGGTTAAGTGAGAGAGCAATAGCTGACTTGTTGTCACAAAAGAGAGATGTTGGAGTAGATAAACTTGTGCCAATGTCTCGAAGTACGAAACTGATCCAAGTTAGATCAGCTGTAGCTGTGGCTAAGGCTCGATATTCAGCCTCTGTTGAGGAACGAGAGACTGTAGATTGGCGTTTTGCTGACCAAGAGATGAGATTGGAGCCAAGATATGTACAAAATCCAGTGGTAGAACGCCTTGTAGTACTACACCCGCCCAATCGGCATCAGCAAAGCCATACAAATGCATGAAGCTATTAGAGTGAATTGTTAAACCAAGACCAACAGTGCCTTTCACATATCGAAGAACCCTTTTGAGTTTGTAAAAATCGCCTAAAGTTGGCTGCTGCATCTTCTGACTGAGAAGATTAGTGGCATAAGCAATATCTGGAGGAGTGATAGTAAGATACTAAAGTCCACCCACCAGCTATCATAGTGACAGGCCATAATGAGAGAGGAGTGGAAATAGGTTTACAATCCTTCATGTTAGCTCGAGTAAGTAG
This sequence comes from Eucalyptus microcorys, assembly GCA_014182515.1. Classification (NCBI taxonomy): domain Eukaryota; kingdom Viridiplantae; phylum Streptophyta; class Magnoliopsida; order Myrtales; family Myrtaceae; genus Eucalyptus; species Eucalyptus microcorys. The sequence continues at coordinate 2,884,195 of CM024572.1, forward strand.
ATCAAGAGCATATTTAGTCCGAGACAGAAATAAGTTACGTGAAGTTTGTTTAACCTCAATGCCTAGAAAGTAATGCAGGAAACCAAGATCCTTCATATGAAATTGAAGACCGAGAAGATGAATCAAGTGGGAAAGTAAAGAAGTTGAGCTTCTAGTGAGTATAATGTCATCGACATAGAGTAGTAACAATATGGTGTCTGATCCATGATGAAACACAAACAATGAAGGATCAGTGGTGCTGCATGAGAATCCATGCTCAAGTAGAAAGTTACTGAACTTGTCGAACCAGGCTCGTGGTGCTTGGCGAAGACCATACAAGGATTTCTTAAGTAGACATACATGATGAGGCTTCTGAGGATGGATAAAGCCAGGTGGCTGTTGCATATACACAGTTTCATTCAAATTGCCATGTAGGAAGGCATTCTTAACATCAAGTTGATGAATTGGCCAATGCTTTGTCATTGCCACGAGACATTTAACAATTCGAATAGTAGCATGTTTAATAACGGGGCTGAAGGTTTCTGTGAAATCAATACCTTCTTCTTGATGAAACCCCTTAGCTACTAATCTAGCTTTGAGTCGATCAAGCTGACCATCTGCTGTGAGTTTGGTTTTAAACACCCACTTACATCCTATGATATTCATATGATTAGTGCGAGGCACTAGTTCCGATGTCTGGTTTGTGTATAAGGCATCCATTTCATCTTGCATTGCCTGACACCACCCTCTATCTATCAGTGCTGACTTGACTGTTTTTGGTTCGAGAGGAACTTTATAGTCAGCCAAGCATGCATACTTAGGATTCGGTTTGACTATGCCAGACTTTAATCTAGTTTGCATAGAATGAACATACAATATACCTTGTGTGTTGTCTATAGAACTGCTTTGTTCAATGTTGATTGCTGGTGACAGAGTTGATACTGGCAGAGAGCATACTTGTTCATCAGTATGAAGTTAAGGTGTTTCAGTGGAAGTGGAGATAGGAGTGTGAATATTCTATATCAACTCAGTATCTTGCAGATGTCCCATATGATAATTGGATTTAGGTTGAACATGTGCTGCTGTTATAGAGTCTAGAAAAGTTACTCCATTAATCCACTGTTTGTATAAGTCTGTACCTTGATAGTATTCAGCTGGTAGTCGAGCGGTGAAAGGAAAAATTGTTTCATCAAAGACCACATGATGACTCACATAGACATGTCCATTAGTGGGTAGAAGACATCGATATCCTTTATGTCTTTCACTGTATCCCAGAAATATGCATGTAAGAGATCTTGGGTCAAGCTTATGTTGAGCATATGGTCTGAGGCAAGGGTAACAAGCAGATCCAAAAACCCTTAGATGTGTATATCTTGGTTTCTGCTGATACAACTTACTGTAGGGAGACTGCATATGAAGTTTTGATGTAGGAAGCAAATTAATGATATAATTTGCTGTTATAAAAGCATCTACCCAGTATTTTAAGGGTACTTTGGCATGATACAACATTGCTATTCCTAGCTCGACCACATGTTGATGTTTTCTTTCAGAGAGTCCATTCTGTTCTGGTGTATATGGACGGGAGATATTCGTTTGATTCCACATTGTTGTAAGTGGTTGAAACTTGTTGCTAGTAAACTCCCCTCCTCCATCACACCTTTGAAAGAATTTGATGTTATGATCAAGTTGATTCTCGACTTGCTTTTGAAACATGACAAAGATATTATAGACATCGACTTGTTTCATTGGATATAACCAAGCTGTATCGAGAGAAATTGTCTACAAAAATGACATAGAATCGAAATTTTTGAAAGGACTGAACTGGTGAGGGTCCCCAAACATCACAATGTATCTTTTCTAGGGGAGCATTAGCTATATAGTCTGATATAGGAAAGGGTAAAGCTGAACTTTTAGCTATCTGGCAGCTGCTACATACACTTTGAGTTCTTGAACTACATTGAATTAGGTGCTGACTCTGCAAGTACTTCACTATTTTTACACTAGTGTGTGCCAACCTCTGATGCGACAAATCTTCTCCTACTTCTTTTTGAATTTGAGTGAAGAAAGCTTCTGTGACTTTAGGGTCGACTTGATACAGTCCCTTGACTTTCCTTCCTAGCCTCACTTTGTTGAATTGTTTAGGTGTCCTTCAAATATACCCCATATTTGTCAAAAATAAAGGAACAGGGATAATCATCGTTAACTTCGAAAGGCGATAGGAGATTTGTCTTGATTTCGGGGACTATTAATACATCATTTAGTGGTAATGAGCTAGTTTGTGTATGCAATAAGCCATTACCAACACAAGATTTTGATAAACTAGACCCATCTCCTATCATAACAGTATCAGTTCCACTATATAAAGAGTAGTTTTGAAGCATACCAGGGTCTACCGTGATATGAGCTGAGGCTCCTGTATCTGGATACCATTTAGTGCCATGAGAATCTTCAATGTGCATTGCGGCTAATGCAGTTGGTATTTCATTTGCTTGATATGAATTATCAAATTGATACCAACATCTAAGTGCTGTATGTCCTGGTCTTTTACAAATTTGACATTCTAATGGACTATTATTTGCTATGTTTGTATTTTGCATACTCTGTTCAGATGCTAAACTTTGCGGTGGATATGACTTAGTGGCCTGATACTTTTGTGCTGGATTTGCATAGGGTCTGAACCCCTGTCCATAGTTAGACCAGTTGTGTGGTGATTTGTTAATCTGATCTTCTTGGTTCAGATTTGGATTGTTCATTCTGTAGTGTTGATTTCTTCCTATATCAGCAAAGTCATTTCCACGATCTCTAGGACTCATTGCACGTCCTCTGCCATAGCCAAAACCTCCTCGATTATTTCCTCTCTGGTTTCTGAAATTTGAGTTTTGCATAACTCCAGCAGCCTTTCTTTGGCCATAGTAAGCTATATTAGGGTTATATTGATTCACAGAGTAAGTCTGTAACCTGGTTTCAAATCTCTCTAGCTGAGAAATAACCTCATCATAATCAGTGAGGTTTTAAGCAATACATTGTTGTTCTGAAACTTTCATATTCTGAGCCTAAACCCTCGAGAATTCCAAACATCTTGGTTATCTCATCAACAGGTTTTCCAATGGCATTAAGTTGATCACAAATAGATTTGAACTCTCGAAGATAAGCATTCAGTGGTCTATCTCCTTTCGACATGCTTGCAATTTTCCTCTCGTTTGAACTCTTTTGCCACGACTTTTGTGTGAAACGATTAAGAAGAGTCGCCATACCTCATATGAAGTCTCTAGCCCGATGATCAAGCTTAAGATGTTTTCGGATACAGCTCCACTTATCCAAGATGAGATTAATTGATCAGTCTTCATCCAATCTATATGATCAGGATTCACCACTTCTGTTTCATTACCTTCAATCTCAACCTGCATCATTTGAGCTGGTGGTGGTGTTTCACCATTGATGAATCCAAACAGATCCTGACTTCGCAAGAACCTGTGAAACTGTGCTTGCCAAAGTAGGAAGTTATCTTCAGCTAATTTTATCGTAACAAAATTAGCTATGTTGACATGAATCAGGAAAGGATATTTCTGCATCCTTGCTGTCATACTCGTATTCAAGAAGCTTTTGAGAATGTGCTTTCTTGATTACTATCGAATAGACACCACGATGATCTGCTCTCGAACTTCTTGTTGATGTCTAGATCACTCAGACAAGAAGAATCACACAAACTCCATGAAAACTTCAACCAGTATAATAGAAGAAACTCGAGCTCTCATGATAGCTCTGATACCATGTGAAGAACACAAGAACAGGATACAAGAATGTAGAAGAGAAGAACTTCTTTATTTACTTGAATCGAAGAACAACCAACAATGTATTCACCGAGAGCTTTTAGTCTCTTCGTATACAATCTTACTTCATCTCTCTCTCTATCTCTCTCTATCCCTCTGTTTACGTATATTGAGAAAAACAGTACATCAACTACTTATACAGACTTGAGGAAGAAGAAGATTAAAAATAGAAAAGTCTTAAACCGACTCAACAACTTTGACTATTTAACTAACAGACTAACCACCCTAATGTATTAGAGCACGTGTATTTCCTGTTATAGTCTTCAGGCTCTTGAAGATCAATCTCTTTCTTCTTCATGTCGGTCATGATACTGTATTTTACTATCTTCAGCACTTCTTCTTTTTGTCATGAATATAACATCAGCAGAGGAGTTTCATCAGCAGCACTTCCTGCCTTCAAACCTTTTGATCACTATCTTTAACACTTGAGTCGAGCCCTAATTTTACCACCCTCACATTGATTTGCTCCCCCTTACCAATAGTGCTGATACAGGCAACTCCACTTCAAAGGCTGGCAAATGTAAAAGCACTTGTCCAAGACATCATTTTACAATCTTGCATCCGATGAAACACCTTTCTCGAATCATGAAATGATCCAATTGCTACAGACTTCACGTACATATCCACCAAGTTGCATCCAACACAGGCATCTGAAGCCAATCCAGACCACATAATCCAGTAATGCAATTGCACCCCAAGGGATAGTAGCTCCAACCTGGAACATGCCGACGAAACAGCTGTAAGTGTAAGTCTATCCGGCACAGCCCACTTGCCAGCATATCCAAAAACAAATCAACAGCATTCTTTGGACAACCCAACTGAGTACATCTTGTCATCATCAAAGTCCACACAACCACATTCCTCTCGGGCATTTTCTCAAACAACTTACGAGCTGAAATCAAATCAGCACTACACTTTGCAAACATGTCAATTAATGCCTACCAAACACACATCAGAATCAAGATGCCTATCACCAACTGATGCATTCGTCGGAACCGAACAAGCTCGAGGGAAAAGACCATCTTCAAGCATATGAACGAAAGTATCCACCTTTTTTTTTTTTTTGGTCGAGGCATCGACTGCTTAGAACGGATGTGGTTATCGGCATAGCAAGAGATAATGGAACTCCAAGAAACCAAATCCCTAAGGTTCACTCCGCCTCAGGCCAGTCATTGCATTTTGAATAGAGACTGATGAGCGATTTGAAAATCGCCGAGTCGGGCTCAAGCTGGGATCGAGCGAGCACGCAATGGACGCGCCTCCCGAGCGGGAACTCGCGGGAGCGAATGCAGGACTTGAGGAGGAGAGAGAAGGTGAGGTCTTGCTCCGCAGGGAGGTGGCCGACATCAAGGTGGGTGATCAGGCGGCGGTCGAGGGGCGAGAGCTTGATGTTGGACGGTGGAGAACCGCAGAGGAGAGAGAGAGACTCATCGCCAAATACAAGTCGAGCTTGGTCTGTCATATCAGATAGCCAATGAGGCAATTCATCTGCAAAACACAGGATGCCGCAAACGCTAAAAAATCTTATACGATTCACGAATTACATGGACGAAAAGAAAATCACACATTCCACGCTATTGTTATCTCATTGCTATTCTGAAATTGGAATCCTTCAGACGTTATTGGAGCACTTGATGTGGTTGAGAATGATTCAAGTTCTATTTCATCATTGGCATCATCAAATGGCTTCTCAGATGGATACAGAAGAGGTTTCGGAGGCAGTTGCAATTTATCAATATCTCCTTCAAGCATGTTTAGGACTTTACTCATTGATGGCCGATTGTCCGGGATTAACTGTATACACCAAAGGGCAACTATTACCATCTTTCTAATTAGCTCCCTTTCCCCTTCTACTCCTTCCATTTCAACCTTGCTCTCTTTGCTGAGTTGATCATAGACCCACAAAGGGAAATAAATTTGACTTGAACGCTCAACATTCTTTGCATTTTTCCTCCTACTTGCCATTTCCATTAGCAACATCCCAAAACTATAAACATCAGCTTTATACAAGACACCACCAATGTACTTGTAGAATAGCTCAGGAGCCATATATCCCAATGTTCCTCTTGCAGCAATCAACGACACAATACTGTGGTCCGTAGGATAAAGTCTTGCAAGCCCGAAATCAGAAACTTTCGGGGTAAAATTTTAATCTAGAAGAATATTGTGAGGCTTGATGTCAAAGTGTAGAATTTGCATATCGCATCCCCGAGTAAATATTCTATCCCCTTAGCCACACCAAGAGAGATCTCATATATTTTCTTATAATCAAGAGAATCGTCGTCATCTTTAGAGAAAATGTGCTTATCCAAAGATCCATTTGACATGAAATCGTACACGAGAGCTTGTTTAGAGTTGTTAAAGCAAAAACCAACAAGTTCCACCACGTTTACATGGTGGATCCTTCCAATAGTAGCCACTTCGCTCATAAAATCTTGGCCATTAGATTTTGGTCTATTCAAAATCTTAACAGCAACTTCATTACCACTTCTAAGTATACCTTTGTACACAGAGCCATATCCTCCTTCCCCTATTTTGTGTTTGAAATTTTTCGTGATTTTCTTGATATCCGAGTAAGAGTATCTTATGGGAAAAAAGTTGTTATGAGCTTGAAGGAATTCTTCAATGTTTCCATCCATTGCTCGGTGCCTTCTCATCCACTTATAGATTAAAAATATCAACACACACGGAGCTCCGAGTATGAATTTTGCTGCGATGATTTGCGCTGTGCAGAAATTAGTCCAAAGATTAGCATAGTGTGATTATTATAATTACATATAGGAAGTTGTTCCTTTTTTGGTCAGAGTGCTGCTTGAGATCTACAGAGTTGTGAGGATAAGAGGACTAGCCACACCTAAGAAAAAGGGTACATAAGGAGCTGCATAAAGCGCAAGTGCCGCCTGCATAGAACTATCTGTAAAAGGCAAGAGAATTTTAGTGGTAAGATATACAAATAATTCAGGTTAAATCATAAATCAAGTCAAAGATAAATCGATACAATCATTGTATAAGTGTAAAGACAGGCTTTTATTCATTAAAAGTCGCAAGTGGAGAAGTCTAGAGTAAAGAAGAGTAATTGACTTTCACTCTCCTAAATAGCGCCTAGATCCAGTTCTATTCTATTCGCCGGGGGAAATCATGTCACCATAACATGATCTTTCTTATCAAAGAAGGACGATTTTGCTCCTGTTCTCCTAGATGTATCAGATGATTAAGTCCACCGGTCACGTAATTCTGATTTACAAACCAACGCAAGAGACGAGAGCTACTATCAAATCAAACATTTTTCCCCAGTCAAATTTAAAGTAACCAAATCCAGAAAAGCTCCATGGGTTGAGGAACGATAAAAGAGCAGTGCAGGCTCAATCTACTCAAATTTTATCAAACTATTTCACTTTAGTGATGTGGCAATTTTTCAGGTGGGTCATTTAAAGATTTTAAAGACGTAATGTGTGGTCCTACGTATTACAGTATCCAATTGAAACATGCTATGTAACTGGATGATTAAATTTTGGAAAAATCTCTTAATAGAGCTAGCATTTAAGAAAGGAGGAGGAATTTGTTGGAGATAGTATCGAAGATATCAAAGATTCTGAGATCCAGATCTGCTAGTAATCCTAATCAAGGATTGATTGATTGGAGAAAGAGTAATTTGTGGGATCTATTTAGCAAATAGGAAATTTATTATTCATTGTATATTATTTCCTTTTCACTTTCGTTCTTTCTTACATTATAAATGTATACAGTGTAACTGTAAATGATCATATCAATACAGAACAAAAACCTTTTCTCCATTTCCCAGTCGACTTCTGTCATGGTATCAGAGCGTATGCTCCTGGCCTAGCTTCCGCACATTTGGAATTGCCATCGTTTTTTTTTCTGAGCTGTTGTCGCACGACTTTCACCTGCGAAACAGATCAGCAAATCGTTAGGAATTCCACAAGCATTTTTTCATCATGACCAAGATCAATGAGAGCTCCTCAACAGAAGAGACACTGACCTCAGATCTGGTTGTTCCTTCTGACGGAGAACGAACCCCTGTTCAGCAACCAGAAAACATTCATTCTACAAGACCGATTCCTACCTTGGATCAGACTTCCGCCCAAACCCAGTGGCCTCTGAATTTTGCTCCAGCTAATTGGTATCAAATGTGGAACCAATACCCGTATGGCCTTGCACCGTCTGCAGCAGGTTCAGTAGAAGCGTCGGGGCAATCGAATCCGGGTCAAGGGACGAATCCCCACTCGGGACTCCAACCCGGATACACAATCCCGGGTCAAGAATCTGGATCTGTGCCGGGTCAAGGGACGAATCCCTACCCGGCATTTCCCCCCGGATACATGCCTTTTGTTTTCCCGGTCGGCGGCGGCTGGCCTGAGCCCGGCGATCCCCTATATACATCGCAGGCGGACGGTCCGGAACTGCGCCTCATCAACATCCAGCTTACCGGACCGGAGACTTATTCTTCGTGGGCTCGAAATCTCCAGCGGGCCCTTGTGATGAAAGACAAGGACGGCTTCCTTGACGGAGCCGTCCCCTTCCCAACCGATGAGCGTCTCCAGCGCCTCTGGCGGAAATGCAACTAGCTGGTTCGCACTTGGATCGGGAACACGCTCACCCCCGAAGTCGCTGCTGGACTGCCGCCTTCCGAAGATTCCAAACAGATCTGGGACAGCATCAGAGAGATGTATGGCCGGCTCGACCGAGCGCGGCTCTTCAACATAACCCAAAATCTAACTGAGTTGAAGCAAGGGAACCTCTCGGTTACCGCTTGCTTCAACCATCTATCATCCCTGTGGAATGAACTCGAATCAGTAGAAGAACGGTTAGAGGGACCTGAAAGCACCCTAAGACAGTATAAAGAAATTAGGGAGAGAAAAAAAGCTACAAGATTTCTACTCATCCTTAACGAGTCTTACTCGACGTTTCGGTCTCAGATTCTTGCCATGGAACCTCCACCGTCTCTCGGCCGAATATATCAGTTAGCCGTCCAAGAAGAAAATCAGCGACTTGGCTCTACTGGACACGCTTGAACAGGAGAGAGTCTGAGTCTCATTGCCTTTCCGCGGTAGCGGCTCCGGGAAGATGGTAGTCGGCAGCGATGGAGCCACGATCGGAAGAGGCGGAACTCTCGAAGCCTCTAGTCGTGTTGCTGCTGCGGCAAGAAAGAATGAAGGGAACCCAGGGAACCCTAGCTATTTTGGCATGGACGGATAGGATCACCGCACGAGATCAGACGGCTGGAATTTGCTCGAAAAATCGAGCGGCTGGAATCTTCGCGGCGAATCGGATGGCTCTCGAATGCCCATCATCTCCGCTGGATCAGATGGCCTATATCAAGCCACGTCAGCCCCGGTTTATAGAGGATCTAACAGTCCACGAGGCGCCACGTCATCAGGGAGGGGCAATGGGCAAAATGGTAAATTTAAAAATAAATACTGTGATTTTTGCAAACGCCCATATCATACTGTTGATACTTGCTGGAAATTGCATGGAAGACCCACTGACAAAATAAAAAGAGAAAAAGAATCATCAGCTTATCAGGTATCCGCACAAAGGATCAACGGAGCACAACAGGCAATTACTCAGGATCAGTACCAGAATATTGTGAAAATTCTGAATCAACTGAAAATTGAAGACAAAAGTGCAGGATTTTCAGGTACTTTTCTTTACAAGGAGAATAATTTTCCAGTGAATACATGGATAATCAACTCAGGGGCTAGTGATAATATAATATGCAATGAGCGTTTATTTTCTCATGTCGACAAAGGATCACAATCTCCCTTGTCGGTGCGACTTCCAAACGGAAATGTCACCCATGTTACAAAGATTGGCTGTGCATCTTAGCCCAAATTTTATTCTCCAAAATGTCCTATGCATTCCCAATTTTGAATTCAATCTAATCTCTGTCTCCAAAGTCTGCTTAGATAATTCTTGTCGTGTCATATTCAATTCCGACAATTGTTTCTTTCGGGACCATTTGACTCGGGAAACCGATGGGCTTGGGTAGTGTTGCACAAGGACTATATTTCTGGATTGATTCCCCAGGGGATTTAGAATCATTAAATAAAGGCGTTTCTTGTAATGCTATTAGTCGAAATAAAAATCTCCTTTTCCATCAAAGATTGGGTCATAGTGCATGTTTCCCTCATTCTAAGTGTCCAATATGTCCTCTCGCTAAGCAGTCTCGAACGTCCTTTCCAACAAGTACGTCTCGAGCACATAGAGCTTTTTCCTTACTTCATATGGACATTTGGGGTCCCTATCACACTCCTCATCGTGATGGGTCCAGATTTTTTCTAACAATTGTTGATGATTTTACGCGGGGAACTTGGGTTTATCTTATGCAATCCAAAAGTCAAACATTCACTCATATTTCCAATTTTATCTCTTTGATTGAGAATCAATTCGAAAAATCTGTGCAACGAATTCGTACAGATAATGGGCGGGAATTTTTCACTTCTGATTGCACAGAATTCCTATCTTCTCATGGGATAATTCATGAAAGTTCTTGCGTTTACACTCCACAACAAAATGGAATTGTTGAACGCAAGCATAGACATCTTTTGGAAGTAGCTCGTGCATTAAAATACCAAGCTTACATTCCTGAAGCTTTTTGGGGAGATTGTGTTGTCACAGCTGCTTATTTGATTAACCGCATGCCTAGCCGGATAATAGATGGCAAAACTCCTTTTGAAATGCTATACAAGAAGCGACCAGAGAATAATCACCTTCGAGTGTTTGGTTGTTTATGTTATGCAACAAACGTGGGTCCTTTGGATAAAATGGGTCCTCCTGCCACACAATGTGTTTTCATGGGCTATCCTACAGCTCGAAAGGATATCGAGTTATGGAGATTTCTACGGGGCATTTCTTTATAAGCAGGGATGTCATTTTTCATGAAGATGTCTTTCCATTCAAAGATATGATATCTGCATCGACTCCAACAGAAGGCGACCGACCTTTTCTTTGTGACGAAGATTTATCTATGCCTTCACAATATCTAGTTGTTGCTCCAGAACCACGTGCAATTATTCCATAGGAAACAACAACTTCTGAAGGACAGTTACCAAAATTATCTCCAGAATTACATGAAGATTCTACAGTCTTGACTCCAACTATGAGTACATCAGAATCTTTCCTAGTGCCTGTAGAAATAGTGGCTGAGCCACCTCAACGTCCTAGACGGCAAACTCGCCCACCTACATGGACCAAGGACTATATTTTTTCTTCATATAGCTATCCAGGTACTCGGTATCTTGTCTCTTCATATGTCTCATTTACTAAGTTATCACCGGGACATATGTGCTGCATCAATCGTCTCTCAGAAGAACGGGAACCATCCTCATTCCATGAAGCATCATGTGATCCCCGGTGGCAACGCGCAATGGAATCAGAACTCAAGGCATTGATGGAGAATCATACTTGGGATATTGTGCAGCATCCTCCACATCGGAAACCAATCGGATGTAAATGGGTATATAAGATCAAATTTAAGGTAGACGGTTCAGTCGAACGCTATAAAGCTCAACTGGTGGCTAAAGGATTCACCCAACGAGAAGGTTTTGATTATCATGAGACATTTTCTCCCATTGCTAAAGAAGTCACTATTCGTTCATTTTTTTTTCCATTGCAGCCATTCGAAACTGGTCACTACATCAGATGGATGTTCACAACGCCTTCCTTCATGGTGATCTTGATGAAGAGATTTATATGGAACTTCCACAGGGATTACGCAAACAGGGGGAGTCTCGGGTGTGTCGTCTACGCAAATCCCTGTATGGATTGAAATAGGCATCTAGGCAATGGTATGCCAAATTCACTACTACATTAACTAATGCGGGATTTCGTCATTCCAAGCACGACTATGCCCTGTTTACATGGAATTCAGGTAATTCATCAATCTATTTGCTAATATATGTTTATGATATACTTGTTATGGGAAACAACGACCTTCATGTTGCGAAGTTCAAAGAATACTTGCATTCTACTTTTCATATCAAGGATTTGGGACCTCCCAAATATTTTCTTGGTATTGAGATTGCACGATCCGAGAAAGGTATCAACCTTAGCCAAAGGAAGTTTATCCTAGAAATCATTTCTGAAGCAGGATTATCTGGATGCAAACCAACTGTCATACCAATTGAACAGAATACCAAGCTAACCTCTCGTGAATATGACTTGACTTCCTCTTCGTCTGTTGAAGATTCTTTGCTCAAGGATCCATCTGGATATCAGCGACTTGTTGGAAAATTAATATACCTTATCATGACAAGGCCTGATATATATTATGCAGTACAGACACTCAGTCAATTCATGCACAGTCCAAAGTAGTCACATATGAATACGGCTTTGAAGGTTGTGAAATATTTGAAGGGATGTTCGGGGCTTGGAATATTTCTATCTCGTGATTGCAACATGAAGATGACAGCTTTCTGCGACACAAATTATGCTACTTGTCCAATGACTAGAAGATCTATTACTGGATTTTGCATTAAATTGGGAGAGTCATTAATCTCATGGAAATCGAAGAAACAGTCAACTGTGTCATTGTCATCAGCCGAATCAGAGTATCGAGCCATGGCAAAGACTACGTGCGAAGTGATCTGGATACGAGGATTACTTTCAGATCTTGGATTACAGGTCAGTGGACCAACTTATTTGTTTTGTGATAATGATGCTGCACTCAAATTGGCAGCAAATCCAGTTTTTCATGAAAGAACAAAACATATAGAAGTTGATTGCCACTTTACTCGAGATAAGATCAAAGAAGGGATTCTTGTCACCAAAGGAATTGGAACTATGGATCAACCAGCAGATATCTTCACTAAACCGCTATGTCAAAGACAACACAAATACTTATTGAGCAAGCTATGTGTCCTTGATATATACAGGCCGCCAGCTTGAGGGGGAGTGTTGGAGATAGTATCGAAGATATCAAAGATTCTGAGATCCAGATCTGCTGGTAATCCTAATCAAGGATTGATTGATTGGAGAAAGAGTAATTTGTGGGATCTATTTAGCAAATAGGAAATTTATTATTCATTGTATATTATTTCCTTTTCACTTTCGTTCTTTCTTACATTATAAATGTATACGGTGTAAGAAATGGCGTAAATGATCATATCAATACATAACAAAAACCTTTTCTCCATTTCCCAGTCGACTTCTGTCAGAATTACCGACCAAAAAAAAAAAAGAAAGAAAGAAAGAAAGGAGGAGGAAAAAGAAAGAGAGAGAGAGAGAGAGAGAGAGAGAGAGAGAGAGAGAGAGAAAAGCTCTAGGGAAAGTTGCTTACCGGAGTTATAGTAACTACACCTCCCTGGACGATATGTGAAACCCAGGAAGCAAAATCGAAGCATTCCAACTGGCGAATTGAATTCTATATAGGCGAGATTGAATCCCTCGGCCATCATGCCGTGGAGTTCCTCGTAGGATAAGCTCACACAATCCATTTCCCTGCCCAAGCTACAGACCGATGCGAATAACATGCTCTTAATGCATCAGACCCATGACCATGAAGAGCGTATGAGTACAACTTCGTTTGGGAAACGTTGGGAGGCCTGCCGGCAGAGTATGCACCATCGATACACAGCTTGGTATCAACATACGAAGTAGAAGCAATGGGCAGTGAGCACTTCGTGAAGACCACTAGGTTTTGGTAATAAGGAGAGTAGACATCATTTCCACTAAAGTTGGTGTCTGCCAAAGAGTAACGAGGGAGGGACGAGCAATTACTCTTCTCCAGACCATCATCAACTACCGTTATGTCACCTCTGAAGTTATTTTTGTCATCATGGTAACGGTAGTGGATTGACTTCACATAATATTGACCAGCATGTAGATATAAAACAGTACGATTATTTTCACAAGCTAGCTCATACCTAGAGAGGCCGCAAAGTTTTGGATCGCTTCTCAATCGAAAAGGATAATTTATGTTGTGGACCTCGCCACAAGATGAAGCGGTGCATAAGTGATTCTTCTTCCGCACTGTGTGGCATCCCAAAATTTCACGGCCATTTCTAGAGGCATTACGATCTATGGAAAAGTGAATGGTTGTGTCATTGAAGTATGTTGTGGCCTCTAAACCAAATAATTGTAATAAATTAAGGCCGAACACTTTAATGGAAAGATATCTTATGTTCTTGGATTATCAAAGTTGGTGCTATAGGATAATTTGATAATGAGAACTTTGTTCTTGGCTATGCACCTTATGGATTTGATTTTTTTTATGGATTAGTATTTCAAAATTTTATGGCCAACTAAAATGCAATTAAGTATTTTTATAAGTGGGGAATTTAGATTAGATTTTTTAAAGGAGAGTGGGCCGAAATTCTTAGGCCAAGCCGGCCTAAAAACCCAGCCCACAACCCTACCATTCGACTGGCCCATGAAGCCCAAGAGGGGGCTGCCGTCGACCAAGGGGGAAAGAGGGGGAAACCGGTTTGCATGTCTCTCCATTTGTCCCATGAAGAAAGCCAAGTGTCATTGCATACAAAGCTAATGATGGTTAATCATTGAGGGGAAGAAATTAGTGAGGGGAAGGGGCAGATTAGGCGAGGGGCGTCGCATGAGAGAGAGAGAGAGAGTGACCATCCAAGAGAAAGAAAGGAAGAGAGAAAGGGAAGGAGCGAGCGAGAGAAGAAGGGGAAGAGGGAGGCCATTCGCTGCTGTTCGTCGCCGCCGTCAAGCCACCGAGTCCCACCTTGCCCCGCCGTCTTTGCTTGCTGTGTTGTGCTCGGATTGGAGGCAAGTAGAGTCCGTTAATCTACCTTTGCTTGCTGTGTTCGTGTGTGATGAATGGTGAAATTTCGGATGTGGATGAAGTGTGAAAATTCGAAGCTATAAGTGGTGTGTTCTAGCCTAGTGTTCTGTTTCTGGAAAAACAGTCCGACCTTTGTTGATTTCGTGACTTGCATGCGATGTTCTAGTGGAAATTTGGCTTCACTTACTTGATGGAAGTTGTAGAGAACTTCTTGGAGAGTAACATATCAAAATTTCAGAAGAAATGAACAAGTATATACCGGTGAAACTATTTTTCTTTGAAGAAGTCAGATCTGGAAATCGTAATGCTGACCTAGTATGATTCTGTGAATTTTATAAAATTCTCCGGTTGAAATTCGATCTCGTATTCTGAATGAAAGTTGAAGATGACATGTTAAGGAGTAACATAATAAAAATTTAGAGGAAATGGATGATTTTAGGTTGGCGAAACAATCTTTATTCAAAACGGTTAGAACTGGAATTCGGTGCCGAGGGTCATGGACGGTTATGGTTATTATATTTTTTAATCTATCACAAATATGGTTTCGAGTTCTTCATGAAATATTTACTTCTAAATTTATTCTATAACATATAAAAATTTCAGAATTTTTGGAGTTGATTTAGGATTTTTACTGAATTCGTGAATGAAACTGCGTATGGCAATATTCGGAAATTATAAAGACTGTGATGTTTGGACTATACCGAATTGTATGATGTTCTGTTGATATGGTATCCTTCACGGTATATAACATGTCGAATTTTTAGAATTTATTAAGGCTGTTTACTAATTTTTCAAGAATTATGACCAAAGGAATGCAATATGTTTTTATCCAAAATTTGCTGTATTTTCAAAAAAAAAAAAATGAAATTGCTCCATGTGATATAATGTCTTGAATGATTGATTATGCTGCATATGTGGTGACATATGGCATGTTATATGACATCAAAAGCTGGTTGAGACATTTGATATTGTTGCATCAAATGCAATGTTGAAATTGGGATACATGTGTGAATATAAATTGAGATAATAACAAGACCGTCGGAGGTGTGAGCCGATGATGCCTCGGGAGTGTTGAGATGCCCGGAGTGTGGGTGCCGGATGCCCGGAGTGTGTGTGCCGGATGTCCTTGGGAGTTACGAGATGCCCGGAGGTGTGTGCCAGAAGCCCTGGAGGTGTGTGCCGGGGGTACCTCGTGATGTTAGTTGGGGTACGAGATGCCCAGAGTGTGTGTGCCAGATGCCCGGAGGTGTGTGCCGGAGGCTCCTCACGATGCCGGGTTGGATGTGAGCGATAAATTGTGGGATGCAAACACTGGTCCTTAGGAAGAAAAATGATGTGATCTAATTGAAAGATAAAGATCGAGAATTGAATCATGCGCATGGATGTGTGCTTATGGTATGGGATGAATTTCATGGGAATACAAGCCTAGAGTGCATGGTGGTATATGCACGTTGTATGGTGATATATGCATGGCTGCTTGATGATATAAGTACAAGTGCATGGTGATATATGTACGTTGTATGGTGATATATGCATGGCTACAAGGTGAGGTATGCTTGAATGCATGAATGATATGTGTTTTATTCATGATACATTGATTATTCTGTTTGACGCATTATGTAGTTTAGGGTCTGCATGGTAAAAAGTGTTTCTGTTCCCAGGAACACGAATTTTTGTTTTTTTGTTCCTGGGAACAAAAAGGAGCAAACGCGTTTGTTTGCGTTTTTGTTCCAAAATTATTTTTTTGTTCCGAAACACAACTGGCACGGAAACGAGAAACAAAAAAAGTTGTTTCTTGTTTCGGAACAAAATTTAGGAACACTTTTTCTCTCTCTTCCATTTTTTCTTCTCTCTTTTTTCTTCTTCTTCTTTTTTCTTTCTCTTTTCTTTGGCCGGTCATCGGCCTCGGCCATGGCCGGCAACGCCATCGAGGGCCGGCGACCTCGCCGGAGCGTCACCGGCCCCCGGCAAGGCCGAGCTCGCCCGGCCAAGGCGAGGCCGAGCCTCGCCGCGGCCCCACCGTGGCCGGGCGAGGCCGCCCGGCCCTCGTCGGCCGGTCGCCGACCATGGCCGAGGCCGGCGACCGGCCAAAAGAAGAAAAAAGGAAAAAGGAAAAAGAAAAAAGAAAAAAAGGAAAAATAAATAAGAAAATAAGAAAAATAAGAAAGAAAATAGAAAAAATAAAATAAAAATATTAAAAAATTAAAAGAAATAAAAAAAATTATACAAATTTACCAAACGTGTTTCTATTCTTTTTATATTTCTGGAACAGATTTACCAAACGCGTTTTTTTGTTCAAAAATTGTTTCCTGAAGCAGAAATACTTTTTTCTATTTCTGTTCCCAAAAACAATTTTTAAACAGAAATATTACCAAACGCAGCCTTAGTGGATCTTTACTGCTGAGTGGTTGTACTCACCCCTTTTGGGGATTAACATTTCAAATTAGAAAGATGTCTCTTTCACCAGTTGTGAGTGGTACATTCTATGGCATACCTACTGACGTTGAGGTAGAGTGCACGGAGCATTCATGTGTTAGTGTACCTGGTCTGGTGTTTGTTCGAGTTCGTGTCTTAGTGATGTATGATGTGGGTCTTGCTGATGGCCCGGTTATCCAGGAGTTTTTGTCTGTTCATGTCCGGCATGATGGAGTGATTCTGAGGATGCTACCGCCGCCGCCGCCCGATGCACCGGGTTGGGTGTGATGGCACATACGACTGGTGGGAGCTGACACTTTTTGGGGATAGCCGACGCTTGTTAATGGAGGGGTGTACATGTTTGATGTAGGGTCGAGTTCTCTTTTGAGTTATAGCCAAGTATAGTTAAAAATCTTGGCCTTTTGCTGTACCGACCCGAGATGTCCATCTTGAAAATGTAAATAAAGCTTTGTCTTTTCTTTTGGTGCGTAGTTGGTGTGCATTGCATTATTGTTATTGGAGTAAGGGATGGTGAGACTCGTTTATGCTTCCGCTGATGAGCTGCGCTGGGACCTTTACAAAAAAAAAAAAGGGAGAGAAGAATTTTATTGATCAACCCCTATGAGCTATGGTTTCACTTTAATTAAAAAGTTATTAGACTGGTATGTAGTAGGATAAGTGACAAGTACCTGTGGTGACCCTCACGGATCGGGGACCGTCGATGGGTGCCACAAGAGCTTAGAAGATAAGACAAGATAGAATTACTTCCACTCCTTCAAATAGTAGCTTCTTTGTGGTATTCTCATTTTCACTCAAATCATCCCAATCATAAGAGGCTTTCGGAAGAGGGTTGTAATGTTGGCTTGGAGAGGCTCGAAAGACTTAAAATTTTCAGGAGGGTTTTTAAGAGTCGGTGATCATCACGGTATTGTGACCAAGTCACTCGATCTTTCCAAATCATTTGGCTTTTGAAATGCAATGTATCTCGAAAGTCCCTTGACTAATCATTTCTGCATGAGAGCTTTGCCCCTTTTTCTAATTTTCTTTGCACTTGCAATATTTATTTATTTATTTTTCGCAGGCACTTAGACTGTGATAATTTTTCACATAAGATGCAGCTTTTTGTCTCTTTTTCTTGACGGGCATTGGCCTTGCTTTTACTAGGCACACTGGTTTTTTATGCCCCTTAATTTGTCGAACTTTTTGCTTTTTGAACTTTTGGAGCTCTTATGACTTTCAATATGCTTTTCACATTTTCTCGTGACTGTCAATTATATTTGGTCAATTCTTATACCTTGCCCCAGTGAAGGGAGGTGATCACCACTTGTGTTTCAAAAATGAATAATCAGGCCCAAGTTGGTTAAAGCAATGGATATCAATGTTTGGGTAGAAAATGAAATGTTCTTCTTCACATTGGGATGAGTCAAGATCTAATGAGAATTCCTTTGAAACTATCACCAGAAGATTGACGCAAGTGAAAATAATAGAATATTTCTCAACTTTTTGCTCTACAACACAACCGTAACCTCATATGCTGCCCCAATGTAGGGTCGTTCTCGATAGGGGTACTTTGAAGGATCATCTTCATTCGGCCCAAAAGGTTAGCAAGAGATCAGTGCAATGAATGGATTGATGAAGGAAACGCCTTTATCATTTTGATCTTTGCGCTCAATGCGAATGAATCCTTTGTCCTAAGAGAAGGTCGCTTTTCACTCAACTCTCAAAATTTTTTGAAGGATGTATTTGGAAATGGCTTGCCTTTCTTCATCCTAAGCACCTCTTGTTTGGCATGGTTAACGTTTCACCTTTTTGCCCGAATAAAAACAATTTTGTGAACCCTTTTCTCGAGGGTCATCAACATGAAGCACGCATAGTGATATAGGAAACAAGTCATGCGAATGATGCCATGCAAAATCTGAATATTTTTTTTGAAGTATTTTTGTAAAAAGTTTCAAGAACTCATCCTTATATCCTCGGATCTCCTCATTCTTGCAAAATAGTTAAACTTTGGAGCATGTGGAGGCCCAGGCCTCAACGTCCATCATAGGACTAGTTTGATGGGCTTCCACATGTCCTTAAATAAAACATGTGTATTTTATTGAATGAGGAAAGATAAGGCTGTATTTTAACACACACCACCCCCGACCAATGGCTCAAGATCGGGGCTGACCATCGTTCATGCTACAAACGACATAGAAAAAAAAGAAATAACAAGAAGATCCCACGCAGAGGATTGGACATAAGACAAAAGATTAAGTTGAATGAGAACCACCCTACTCTGGAGGACAACTACAACTTCGGAGGACTTAACTTCCTCGCACGTCAGGATGGTGCATATGACATCCTCCTAAAAAATTGAGTTCACTCCCTCCGCATGGTTTGGTAAGGGGTTCTGTTACACATTAGGTTGAGCCTCCCTGAAAGTCAAAATATTCTTGTCTAGCAACTGTTGGACTCTGTATCTTAGCACGTGGTAATTATCTACATCATGCCTCCTTTCTCCCATGTGGTACTTGCAGGTTTTGATCACATCGAACTCGACAAACCTCGCGGGATTATCTCTAGGTACCTCTTTCGCGACCATCCTCTTTTCGAGAAGCATGGGCAACAGTTTGTACAGAGGGCGTGGTAGTGGGGCAAAATCCTTTCGAATGGGCTCTTGCCCTTGTCATATGCTCATGATGAGCTCCCTCAAACCACTGCAGGCCTGTGCGCGGGTTCTGCGGGTGGTCAAGGGAAAAGCGACTCTTGCACAAGTGCTACCTCAACTGCGGCTTCTTTATCTTTTCTCGCTAGGAATTTCTCCGTGCCTCCGGTAGATATCTTCCCCTCGATAATTGCCCATTCGACTCCTTCACCTACCTCTACCAGCTGTGCAAACGTTTGGCAACCTGAGAACACTAATCCTTAAAAGTATGTAGAGGGCAATGTCTTGAGGAATAGTTGCTTCATCTCCCTTTCATTCAAGGCTGGCTTAACCCGTGAGGCTATGGTCCTCCACCTTTGCGCGAAGGCTTTAAATGACTCATTCATCTTCTTTTCAATACGGGTCAACTCTTCCCTCGTGGGGGCAAGCTCGGTGTTAAACCGGTATTGCTGCAAGAACTCATTGGTTAAATCATCCCAACTAGTGAATTCTTCAATGTCTAGTGCAATGATTCACGTTAGGGCAATGCCTTCTAAGCTATCTTGGAATGTGTGTATGAGAAATGGCACGTTGTCAGCGTAGTGAGCCATTTTCCTCATGTAATACCTAATGTGAGTCCTTGGGCATCCCGTTCCGTCATAATTTCTTGTGAACTCAGGCTCTTGGAAATTCTCAGGAAAGCTCGTCTTGGTGTATGGAGACAACCTATCAGCTCCTTTAAGCTCGTAACCTTGCAAGACACATAGTCGCTCCTCCATCTTTGCCGAACATTTTTCACTCTCTTCACTTAAGCGGGGTGTTGGGTTTTCTTTCAAAGGAGGATCCAAATTGACGATGATTGGCATGACAGAATGAGCTTCTCCGACAATTTCTTTCCCGGGGAGATCAGCAATGTGCGTGCCTCCCATTGACAGGGAAGCGTGTCCTGATAACGTAGGAGTGGATGTTCCAGTGATAGCTACAGCGGGGGGCTCCTTAAGCTTCTGGCTTATTTCAAGCATCATTGCAGTGAGTTGGGCCAACTAGTCCTCCATCTTGGCCATGCGCACGTTGGTGTCATCATTCTCCATTCTGACTTTTGTGCGCGTGCGAATGGGGATCTCCGCTTGGCCGTGTTGATGATCAGCAGAGTACAATCGATCGGCTGATACCTGATGCAAAGGTAGATAACCATACATAAGTATAAGTAATAATCAGACGGTCGGCCCACGACAACGATCTAATCGCCCCAATTTGTTCATTTCATTGAAAGGTAGGTTGCCACATAATACAAGAAAAAAACACAAGAGAAAACCCCTAAACAACGAAACTATTTCGAAGACGAAAAGACACTCTCTTAACTCTTAACATTGAGACTTAAAACAAATTCTTTAACATTGTAACACATGTGAGTATGGTCTCGCTATAAATCGCACTTGAATTAATCTAACTAATGAGGACGGCTTCCGCTCGTGGTAGCTCCACTAACTCGGGTTAACTTCAAAGCCTGCTCCTTGGCCTCCTCGAGCTCCCTTTTGAGGCGCTTGATCTCAGCTCGGTGGGTGATCTTCAATGGCACTTTAGGAATCTTCAAGCATAGGCTCTCTAGGATCTTGTGCTTAAGGATGTACTCCTTCGAGGCATAATAGGTCTTCTCTTGCCCCTCCAACTCTTCTTCAGGCCATATCAGCTTCCGAGGGTGGCACATATCCCACATCGACTTGACCAACACGACGGAGTCTTCGTGGTCTTGGCATCCGTCAGGGAAGTCTATCCTGAGCGGGTCCTCTTGGATCGCCGGTGGAAGTTATTGAATCTCTTGAAACTGACGGGTGACTCGAGTCGGGTAATATTCGGTGACTCCAATGATTCCCAACAAAGGAATAGGTCCAGTAAGCCCACACACGAATTGCGCTTCTTGAACTCGAAGCCATTTGGCATGCCGTTGGAAATCCGCAAGTCCAGGGTTGGTCATGAAAACTAACCACTCAGAATAATGGTAATCAGGGGTAAATATTTTTCTATCTCTAAACTTCAGGATAGGGTGGTTAAAGTCAGAAATGTCATTTACGGTCATCAAGCTACCAAACCCCTTAATGTGAGAAAAGAACCAAATTTGCAAGAGTGCAGGAGGAGCATGGAAAGCTTTGTCTTTATTTTCTTTAAAACAAGTAAGGGAAAGAAAAGTTTTAGTCAAGATAGCATTAACAAAACCCTTTCCCATACATACTTTGCGAACTATCCATGCTATGGAAGGGCTAATAGTGTTCCTACAATGTGGGAATATCACAAACCCGAAAAAAGCTAGTAGGAAGATCCTATTCTTTTCCTCTCCTTTAATTTTAAGGAACTCGGATAAGATTGATGCATGTTCAGTTCCTACAGGTGGGCTAACCAACTCTAACACTAAGGGCTTTCCAATGGTAATATTGTATTCCTCCAAAGTTGGAGTGACTTCGTGATCACCGAATATGAACGTGCAAGTTGCAGGGCACCAAACATGCGCTAACACTCACACGACACCATAATGAGTCTCTATCTCCAATAGGGGGAGTAATCGTCCGACATAAGATCACACCCAATCACGGCCAATCAGATCCAGTTTATCCCACCACGTGCGAAGCTCGGCTCTTGGGACAGAAATGATACGAAGTTCAAGTACCCCATCGTATGCCAACCCAAATGACGACAAACCTAATTTGTCATGGACCGACCAAAAAGAAAGCAAATAAATAAATTGCGCAGGAAAGAATTCGAGAAACTTACTCTATTCATTGGGTATCAATGCTAATGACATAGACATGCGAATGGACGGTGGTTCGATTTCTACTCTAGACGACTCAAAATGGAGTCATAGGATCACCGGACTAAACCAACGAGATTGTGGTTAGGTCGTGTTACCCATGACTCCGGCTTTGTCAAAGAACCGACCCGTGTCGCGCGGTTGCAGACCGGGGTGGGTACCTCGACATGAAGAAAGAGATTTCGGGGTTGAGATGGGCGACTCATACTACATGGTTGTAGTCGGAATGGTATCCACCTCAACACCATCCTAAGTAATTCTATGCGGCCCAGGTCCGGCGACAGGTAGTGTGTTCTATGGTGTAGTACAATGCAGGAAATGCAAGCATGACAATTTATAGGCAATCAGCACTTCATACATAAAAAGTAAACCATACATTCCTACATCTCCCTGCAAGACAAAAGTGAGAAAACACTTCCCCTTATACCTCTTATTCTACAAAAACATTTAACACATTTAATGTTAGGGACATACTTGGAATCCTCGCTGCCAAACAAAAATATTTTTGAACAAGATTAATATTGGCATAAGTTTTCTAAGGTCTAAAACCACGTCCCCAGTGGAGTCGCCAAGTTGTCGCGACCTACCCTCGGGAGAGGGAACAGGTTTAGGGGTATTGCCTAAAGGATGGGCCTAAGGCCCATGATTAGACGCGGGCTTTCCCAAGCCCATATCTCGCGTGACATTGGAATATTCTTAAGGAATTTTGCACAAAAGGAGTCGCCACTAGCTTATTGGGGTCGGCTAGAAACCAAGTGAGGCATGTGAGTGTACCTCACTTTCTACGCAACCAGAGAATCCAAGGTCGGGGATTTGATTACACTAATTGGTCAATTAGTGCCATTTCGGTACCTAATCTTGTTCATTTTAAAAGAAAATATTTTTATCAAGCAGTTTGGATTGATTTTACACACATCCACTAACATGTGAGGTGATCATGCGGGTGTGCAGTTATTAAAGTAACAACCATAACTATCAAGACCCTAATTACAGTAAAATTAAACATGTGCAATTAAATATAATCAAATATGCAAATTAAACATACGATATAATCAAAATACGAGCAAATAAAGGTCTAATTACACTAAAAAAAAAAGTAATACATAGCAATTCCTAATCAAACCCCAATTTTTTAATTTTGAATTTTCAAAATTTTTAATTTTTTTTAATTTTTCAATATTTAATGTTTTTGGATTTTCGAAATTGTTTTTTTAATATTTTTTAAAAAAATTAATAATAAAATAAAATAAAATAAAATTCGGGGCCGGACCCGGGTTCGGTTCGGCTGGGCTAGGCCCGATCGCCTTTGGTCGGGCCTTCGGTTAGCCTGACTTGGGCCCAAACGATGGGCCCAAGTCAGGGACAAAGGCCGAGTAGGCTAGACCATAGATCTAGCCCAACTCGGCCTGCAATCCCTGGTTGCCACTGCTCAGTCGCGACCAAGGATGCCGGAACAGCGAACGCCTACGGTAGCGATGTCTCGGGCAGACGGGGGCACAGCTCGAGCTCTCTAGTCGCAGCGGCGTCCTTCCGGCCACTAGCAGTCCCAAGGGGCCCTACGTAGAGGAATTGGGGGGCGGAGTTCGCTCGGACATTTCCACAAATAGGTTGTGTACACTAACAAAACTAATAGACTTTGTCTCGGCCGCAGCCCGAGCACCTATCCAGACTTCGAAGGCGACATGGCAGAACGGCAAGCGGGGTAACGGGGACGGGAAGGCGGGTGGAGCTCGCCCGAACTAGTCGGGATGAGCTCCAGCCAGCTCATTCTTGGAAACGCACACCAGAAGTTCGATGAAAGGCCTACCTAGTTTCGGCGGGGATGGCGGCTTGGAAACACATCGGCTGCAGTGGCAGTGACCTAGAATCGCGTCAGCGGCAGTGGCAGCAGCAAGTTCTCCTTCCTCCTCCTGTTTTCTCTTCCCTTCCCCCTCTATTTCTCTCCTTCTCTCTCCCTTTGTGCGCCTCTCTTCTCTTCTTTGCTCGGCTCGCGCGCATGACTTCATTCAACCAACCCCGGCCTCTGCCAACTTGCCCGCCTGCGAATTGCGTTGCCCCCTACGCAATCCTGCCCCCCTGCAGCCGCCTTAGCGACCCTGCTTTCGGCTTCGCAGGTTCCTCGTGCAAACAACGGCTGAGGGAGATGACAAACACGCGGGCTGGGCCGCACGAGGGAAAAAGAAAAAGGAAAAGAGAAGGGCTGGGCCAAAGGCCCACCGGGGGGGAAGAGAAGAGGAAGAGGGGCGGGTGCGGCCAAGGCCGGATCCGGCCCGACCCGACCCACACGGCCCTTTTTTTTTTTTTTTTTAAATCGATTTTTTAATGTGCTTGAAAATAAAAATTAGGTGTCAACATGTGAAAACGAAAACGAAACAATATAGTAACGTTGATGAAAATAAACTTGGTTCACTTGAATTTCACGTGATAATGTTGTTTAAGTCCTTATTCCTTTGCATTATATGAAATGGCAGCAAAGATCAAGCTAGTTATCTCCATGAGAACTAATCTTTATTCTAAGCATATGTCTTTGTTCTTGATGCAATCCCTGCTTGTTTTTGGAGTTCAAAAGTTACTTATTGCACATATAAACTATTCAGTATTAATCATGTCTAACCTTGTCTTTTACTCATCATTTTCCTCTATCAACAAGCATCTTAATAATTTAATACACTATTATTGTAAACTAGTCTTAACAAAAATAATGTTAGTAATAGTAACCTATATTCCCCATTCAAATCCCCTATCAAGATGACCTCTACTTTTGATGGCTAATTCCAACTTGCCCTCTCTAATTTCATGGTTGTCTAAATCAATCCCTCGTTATTTCTTTGCTCAGACAACATCGCTTGCTTAGATATCTTATCTCGATTCAACCCAAAATCCACTCGTACAAAATCCGATGCGCACAATATCATATGCTCAATTGTAATTAAACCCGCAATTAATTAAAACAAAATGATTAAGGAAGGGAGTTGCTCTTCTTCTTCATATGGGACGTGAGGTCCACATCAACTGCCATGGTTTGGCCATAAATGTAACCATCGTTGTAGGAGTTCGTTTCATTAGAAACCAATTTCATATAATATTAATCGACATACTGATATAAGACAGATTTGTTTGTAAGCTGGCTCGCATTAAGTTTCTACAGCCTTTTAGATCGCCTTTCAATAAAAAATGACAGCTTATGTTTTGGACATTGCCGCAAAATAAAGTGGGGCACAAGTAATTATGCTTTGAATTGAAGCTTGTCTAGTAGCAGAACATTTCATATCAAGAGTACATCACGGTACATTAAATGTGCTGTGGAGAGAATTACCCATGTTTATATTGTTTCATTTGATGGAATGAAACTTCTAATCGGCGATGAGATGGAGGCTCAGTAAAGGGATGCATGATATAATCGAATCGAGATGTCCAAGTCAACTGATAAAACTAAGTCAAGTGAAGAAAAAGTAAAATACGTAGCCGGCGAAAGGTTTATTATATCAGAGGGAATTATGTAAAAATTGTTGTCACTTGCAATCAAGATAACATAACGTGGTGGCAAATTAGCATATGGATTGCTTTCACAAGCATTGGCAAAGAAACTTCTGCCGTTTCTAGATTTGACGTACTGTGACAATTGTACCCAAAATTGAATAGAAGTACTTTTGAGTGATGGCATCTGATGTTCTGCTTTATTTCAAGTCCAATATCTCACATCGTCTCGTCGTTAAATTGTGAAAACGAAAAGGAGAAAATAATATTGATGATAATAACATTCTGCTCATCGATTTTTAAGTAATGATTTTGTTGAACCCATTCCTTCTTTGCATCGAGAGATTCGGCAAAGCTGGTATGAAAGTTGAAAGTGCTAGTGTGAACACCTAAAGGGAGTGAATATGTATAAAAACAGATTCTGTAATATGCAGTAAAAATCTTTACTTTTAAATTGAGTCTGAATAACAACTGACTTTTGAAACTGAGTTCGAAGAGCAGTAGACTTTAAGTAAGATCAAACTTTAGCAGTTAAACAAAAATACGACCAAAATAAAGAGATTCAGGGAAGAGAATAAGAACACAAGATTTATAGTGGTTCGGCTTAATCCAAGTCTACGTTCACTCTCCCACGCTGACAACCTACCGGCTGGATTTCACTATCAATCAAAAGAAATGTTACAATCTCACATCCTCGATTCCACAGTGCAGAGACTCTACTACACTTCCTCGAGGTCTTACAAACTTCTCTCTTTTGAGTACAATGTATGCTCAACAAATGAATTAGCAAAGAGTAGGGAGCTTCAGACTTTTGAATTTTTCTATCTCGCACACACTTGAACAACTAGAGCGTTTTCCTTTTATACTCCTCCATGCCTACATAACCGTTGACACCTTCCAAAGGAGTTCGTCCAATCTACCCGTTGGACCGAATCAATTAGGGAGATCTCTCGTTATTTAAGGAATATGAAGATAACCCACCAATCATGTTCGCCCATACAATCAAGATCTAGGTTTCCATAAGTAGAACCTTCCAAGTATACTTCACCAATCAATGAATATTTCTTACTCGATTTACTTGTCATACGAATAATAGATTTATATGTGCCTTCTCCAACCGAGAGATAATCTTCAATCAAACGAATCAAATCTTTAAGGATAACGTCGTATCTGGATAAGACTTCTTCAATGATCTAGAAACTGTCAACGAGGGCAGACTTTAAATCTTAAGTCTGGCGATCTTCAGTCTGGAAGTCTTCAGACTTTGATAGATGAGTTTGAAAGTCTTTAGACTTAGAAACGTTTTGTCAGCTTTAAAATATAAAAGAAAGATTTCACCAACAATCTCCCCCTTTTTGATGGTGCTAAAACTTTCCTGCAGATTTAGACACTCTGACCTGCAACACTTAAGCAAACCAAGCTTTTCTTGTATATAAACAATTATTAAAGATTAAAAAAATAGTAGCGAATCTGCAATCACAAAAAATATGTTAGTCCTGAAAACGCAACTATCTTTATCATAATCAATAATAATAGCTTAAGTTACTCAGCAAGCCTCAGTAATCCAAACCAGTCCAAAACAAAAATCCCACCAAACAAAATAAAGTCCAAACAAAACAAACATAATCAAGTCAAGCAAATCTGCATAAACATCTCCCCCTTTTTGTCAACAGCAAAAAGTGGAGACCGGAAAAAGAGATAAACTTTGAAAAGATCAAGAGTTAAGGCTGCTTGGGTAAGCGAACAAGCTCGTATTCCCTCATTGAGTGCACTGTCTGTTCAAGCTTGTCAAAACTTTGCTTCAGCGCCTGAAATTCTTCACCCTGCACGTAAGATTGAACTTGATTCTTCAAGGAATCCAACTATTCATGAAGAGACACTGAAGTGGCCTTAACAACATTCTTGAGATCCAGCATCTCAAAACTCATAGCATATTGCTGACTCCACACATCCAAAAGAATTTTCAGCAGTCTTGAAAAGTCTGCTGCTTGAGTAGTTGTATCACTTGGACCAACAGAGTGAAACTTAGGGAAATTGAGAAGTGATGGAGTCTCGGTAGGAGGTCTATCTTCTGGATAATGTGAGGCATGCACTTCTTCTGGGTCTGCTGCAAATTGACTTATATCACTAGCAAGTAAGGGTGAAAAAGTACTTTTTTGACCATCAGCTCCTCCTGTTTTGATGCCCTCAGGAGGAGTAGGTAAAGCTTCATCAGCCTCAGAATGATGCACTCCAGAAGACTCTTCTTCTCTTATCTTGGAATGACTAGACAAAGAGATAACCAAGGTTGGTTCGAAAGAGTCTTGAGTATCCTGATCTCCTTCCCTCTCGTTTCTTCTTCCCTTTCTTCTTCAGCTTCTTCCATTTCTTCCTCTGCTTCTTCTTCTTCTTCCTCCTTTTCTTCTTCTTCTTCTCTTCTTTCCTCTGTTTCCCTCTGTTCTTCTTCATTCTCCGATTCTTCTCTCTTTCTTCCTTCATCTGACTATTCTCTTCTTTCAAGAAAGCTAACAAAGGTCTTCAGATTTTTCAAGGCAGAAATAGTAAGCCCATCCTCATTTTCTTCATCTTCTAGAATGAGAGCTCTTTTCTTCTTTACAGGAGCAATCATGGGCTCCTTGACTTTTCTTTTAGCCGCAGCAGAGTCTTGCTTTGCCTTGAGAGGAGATTTCTCCTTCATTCGTTCCAACACTTTGTTTAGCTCCTTTAAGCACATTTTTGACACCATTTTGAATGCAATTACCATCGGAGTGATGGCTTTCAGACTCAATGGTGCAGAGATATGAATTTTGAAGTGCCTAAAGAGTCGAGTGATAAGAACAGAATAAGGAAGTTGTCCCTTATCCTTCGTCACAGTTCGAAACATGTGGAACAGATTGGTGTGAGGCAGAGAGAACTTAAAACCAGTATTGATTGCACACATCAATTTGGCTTCTGATCGAGAAAAATCAGTCTTGAATGTCGATTTATGGCGAATGCAATTAATCGCAATCTTGTGCAAGAGAATGTTCCAGGCACTCATCCTTAAATAAGAAAGTTTTCCTTCAACATCCCTGTCTCTTACCAAAGATAGAATATCATGAGTAATGGATACACTAATCGGTTGAAAACTCGTTCTTTTCACCCCAATTATGTTAGCCAAAATGTTTGTGGTCACCAAAAATTCCCTGTCATTCACAGTGAAGATAAAACTGTGTGCATCCAAAAAGGATAGATTCGAATAAAAGTAAGCAGTCAACTCTGGAAATGTTGGAGTAGAATTAGAACAGAACTTTTCCAGTTGTAATAACGCAAACTTTTCTCTCAGATTAATTTTTATCGAATCCAGGAAATCAAAGTCAACAGTCTTGGGGTTCATCACCCCTCTCTTCAAAAAACTTGCATAAACCTTTTTATGATCCTTGGATCTAAAAAGATTCGAACCAGCAGTAATGTTTACAGCCACCCCAGACCTAGGTTGAAAATGAGAATACAACTGTTCATCACATCCAGAGATTCTGGTTGATTCGCAGTGCTATAGTGTGGGTCACTCAAAATATTCTGAAACGCTTTCTCAGCCGATCCTTTTTCCACAACTCCTAGCCTCTCCAAATCTCTCAAAAATAGGGTTTCATTCTTGAATCATCTATCTTTTAAGAACTCATCAATTAATGATAATGGCGTACCTCATTTCTTCAAATTTGAGTAGAGTTTGAAAGCATTCTTTGGAGTTAGAGTTCTTACAGGATCAACCCCTTCTATTACTTCATCGGCTACTTGATTCAAAGAAGATTGACGCTGCTGACTTGGTCGCAAAGGAGATTCTTCTTCTTCGGTTAAGTCAAAGTGGGTAGGACCCTCAGGCATGCGACGTGGTCCCCTGCTTGCAATCCTTGATGACTTTCTCGAAGACATTGACACTTCAATGAAGAGAATCACTAACTTGTTCGAAAAGATAAAAAATTTTGAACGAATTGAGAGAAAAGTGAAAGAGAATAGGAATATTGTATTCTAGGGTTTCAGAGTAAAAGTCAGGAAGACGACACAGTGGTATATAAAGTAAGTGAAGCGGGGTAAACGAAGCATCGTAAAAGGAAAATAAAAAATATGACTTTTTGAATAATAACTTCCCTTTATGAATTTAACTTAATTCCTTTTAAAATCGATAACTGCCTTTTTGAAATAAGGGGTATTTTAAGAAAGATAAATCAATCAACTAATCAGTTAATAGAAAATCGTACCTTTTTAAATTTGAAAATTAGAACAACTTACAGACGAGGCTTGAGGTCTTCTGAGTCTTAGCATTTAAGGACTTCAAACTTTGAGTCTTGAGAGTGTCCAAACTTTACTGAGTAAGAAATATGATATTAAGTCTGGTACGAATAGACTCAAATTGATTTTTCTCCAATGGCTTTGTAAATATGTTCGCGAGTTGATTCATAGAGTCAATGAACTGGATCATTACTTCTCCATTATGAACGTAATTTCTAAAAAAATAGTATCGAATCTCAATGTGCTTTGCTCTTGAGTGTAGAATAGGATTCTTGAAAAGATTAATTGTGCTGGTGTTGTCACATTTAATCTCAGTGCAAGAATCTTTGACTCCAAAGTCTCTCGGTTGTTGTTTTATCCATAGGATTTGTGAACAGCAACTTCTAAGAGCCACATATTCTGCTTCTGCTGTTAAAAGGGCCACTGTATTTTGCTTCCTTAAAAATCAAGATACTGTTCTATTACCAAGTAATTGACAAGTACCGGAAGTACTCTTCCTTTCAACTCTGCAACCTCCTAGATCTGCGTCTAAATATCTAAGGAGGGTCAAGTCTCCTTCTTTGGGATACCATAGACCTATCTTTGAAGATGTTTCAACATATTTGATGATGCGTTTTGCAGCACTTAGATGGGATTCTTTTGGGTCTGATTGAAACCCGGCACACATGCAAACACTAAACAAAATATCAGGTCTAGAAGCAGTGAGATAAAGAAGTGAACCAATAATACTCCTGTAAAGTTTCTGGTCAACTTTCTTTCCTCCTTCATCTTTATCCAGTTTCAAAGAGCTAGACATTGGAACTTCAACCTTTTTGCAATTTTCTAAACCGAACTTTTTAACAAGTTCTTTAGCATATTTCTCTTGGTGAATAAAAATTCCCCCCTTCAATTGTTTCACTTGGAATCCGAGAAAGAAAGATAATTCACCCATCATGCTCATTTCAAATTTGTCTTGCATAGTCTTAGAGAATTTCTTACAAAGACTTTCGTTAGGAGAGCCAAAAATTATATCATCAACATAAATTTGAACAAGCAAAAAATTATTACCTTCTCTTTTGATAAACAAGATTTTATTTACTTTACCTTTGGCAAAACCGTTTTAAATTAGGAAATTACTTAACCTGTCGTACCAAGCTCGAGGTGCTTGTTTTAAACCGTACAACGCCTTTTTTCAGTCTGAATACAGAGTCTGGTTTCCTTGGGTCTTCAAAATCGGGAGGTTGTTCCACATAGACTTCCTATTAGATAAATCCATTCAGGAATGTGCTTTTGACGTCAATTTGGAATAACCTGAAATTCTTATAACAAGCAAAGGCAAGTAATAATCTAATTGCTTCTAACATTGCTACTGGTGCGTAAGTCTCATCATAGTCTATCCCTTCTTCTTGCGTATATCCTTTGGCGACGAGTCTTGCTTTGTTCCTTGTGACTTTTCCTTTTTCGTTCATCTTGTTCTTGAAAATCCATTTAGCTCCAATAATAGATTTACATTTTGGTTTAGGAGTTAATTCCCAGACATCATTGATACTGAATTGCCTGAGTTCTTCTTGCATAGCTTCAATCCAGCTTTCATCAGTTAAAGCTTCTTTTATGCTCTTGGGTTCTATTTTAGAAATGAGAGCCACAAAGACTAGACTCTTCACACATTTTGGATCTTGTACGAATTCCTTCATTAATGTCACCAATAATGAGTTCTTTGGGGTGACTGGACTTGTGCTTCTACTTGCTGGTTGTAATGTCAGACTATTGATCTTTTTCTTTATTTGAATCGATCATTTGTTGCTAATCTTCTGAAGTCTGAGCTATTTCTAGAGATTTAGACTTTGTAGAGTCTGGAGTAGATTCAGATTCTTCAGAATGAGTCTGAATCGATTGATTTTAAATAAAGTCTTGAAATTTGACATTCATTGATTCCTTCATAGATTGAGTCCTTTTGTTGTACACTCTATAAACTTTGCTGGTGGTTGAATATCTAAGAAAGATGCCTTCGTTTGATTTTTTTTCAAACTTTCCAATTCGATCATTCGCATTTTTCAAGATAAAACATTTGCAACCAAACACATGAAAGTAAGAAATAATTGGCTTCTTTCCTTTGAATAACTCATAGGGAGTTTTCTCCAGAATTGGCCTTAAAACAACTCTGTTAATAATATAACAAGCTGTAGAAACAGCTTAAAAACGAGAAAAAATATTGCAATCAATTAAAAAAGTTCTAGCCATTTATTGCAAAGATCTATTCTTTCTTTCCACAACTCCATTCTGTTCTGGAGTATATGATGAGGAGAATACATGCTGAAAACCCGATTCATCACAGAATTTAACAAAGTCTTGATTTTCAAACTCACCTCTATGGTCTGTCCGTATTCTTGAAATGGCATACCCTTTCTCATTTTGAACTTTCTTAGCAAATTTTATAAAATAAGAAAAGGTTTCAGACTTACTTGCCAGAAATATACCTAAGTGAATCGTGAATAATCATCCACTATTACTAGGCAATATTTCTTACCTCCAATGCTTTGGGTTCTGGTTGGTCCAAAGAGATCCATATGCAAGAGCTGCAGTACACGAACAAGCTTTCGATGCCAGACATTTGCTTTAAAGATTTGAAAGAATTTCTAACCTGTTTTCCCAATACATACGGTGTGCATAAGTCTGGTTTTTGATACTTCAGGTCAGGAAGTCCACGAACAAGCTTCTTTGAAGAGATCTTGGCAATTTGCTTCATGTTGATATGACCAAGCTTTCGATGCAGGACATTTGCTTCATCTTGGATTGAGATTAGACATTGAAATCTTTTTGAATTGATATCCAAAAGATAAATATTCCCATGTCTTTGCCCAGTGAAGGATTGTGAAGGATCTTTACTAGTGCCAGAGCATATTCCTTCTTGAAAGTTGATCTTGAATCAAGTGTCGCACAATTGGCTGATGCTGAGTAAGTTGTAGTTTAGTCCTTCCACTAAAGAGACATTGTTGATTATGAGACTTCCAATTTTTATAGTTCCACTTCCAATAATTCTTCCTTTGATGTTTCCGCCGAAGGAAACTTTTCCACCTGTTACTTGTGTAAGTTTGATAAAACAATTTGAATCTCCAGTCATATGTCTTGAGCAGCCGCTATCCAAATACCATTTTACCTTTTTCTTGATAGTAACCTGCAATTAAAAAGAAAACTCATGCCTTCTTTGGTACCCATACTTTCTTGGGTCCAACAGAGTTAGTGGTATAATCAGTCTTTGCCCAATCCTTCTTAATAGGCTTCCAAACCATAGGACATTATTTTTCAAAGTGTTCTGAGCTATTACACTTAGAACATCTAAGAGCACTTCGGCCAACAGGTTTTACAAAGATCTTTTGAAAATGATTCTTGTAAAAGGTTTTTGAAGGTCTTTGTTTGATTCTTTCCTTTACTTTTGGAAAATCAATTAGAGAGATAGTTTCAACAGTCATTCCCAAGCCTAATTTATTCAAGTAAGGTCTTTGTACTGAAAGAATCTTTTCTAATTTCTCAGATTCTATAGAAAATTTTTTTTGTAACACTTGAAATGTCATATTTCAAAAGTGCATTTTCTTTTGAAAGAGAGTCTGCATTTTCTTTCAAGGTAATAACACTTTTATCTAAATTTTCGACCTTCTTTTTCAAAACAATATCTTGTTGCTTCAGTGTAGAATTTTCTCTTTTTAGTTCGGAAATCCTCTTGAAAGAGGTTTTGAGACTAAGACACAATTTGTCAATATATTTAGAGACTTTAGTAGGAATTTTTAAATTACTTACGTCAATTTCACTGTTTGAGTCTGAGTCTGTCTCAGAGTCTGAATCTGATTCTGATTTTTCCATTAGACAAATATTAGCATAATCATCATCACTCTTTCACACTCGATATCACTCCAAGTTTCTGCTTTGAGAGCTTTTTCGTACTTCTCAGCTTTTCCTTTCTTTTTCTTGAAGGGACGGTTGGGTCCGATGTGTCCCTTTTTCTTGCATTCAAAGCAAATCACATCTTTGTTTGATTCATCATCCTCAGCTAATTTATTTTGGAACTTTTGAGAACTTTGCTTCCTCCAGTTGAATCTCTTTCCCTTTTTGTTCAATTTTCTGAACCTTCTTATCATGAAGCAAGTTCTTCATCGTCCATATCGTCTTCTAAATCTGTAACATTAGAATCATCATTAGATTTTAATGCAATAGATTTTTTACCTTTGGGATCATCATCTTCATTTATTTGCTCTACTTCATAAGACTGAAAAGTGCCAATCAATTCGTCAACAGAAAGTGGCATGATCCTTTGTGTCTCCCTTATTGAGGTCTTCACGTGATTCCAATCTTTGGAGAGTCCACATAATAACTTGTTAAACTTGATAGGTCCAGAGATTGATTGTCCTTGATACTCAAGACCATTCATGATTTCTGTAAAACGACTAAACATGTCAGTGATAGATTCTCCTAGTTTCATCTTGAATGCTTCATATTGACCGAGTAGAATAATGATTCTGGTTTCTTTCACTCGATCAGTTCCTTCATAGGTGATGTGCAATCTATCCCAGACTTCTTTAGTTTTTTCACAAGAAGATATTCAGTTATATTCAGTGGGAGATAATGCACAATATAAGGAATAAATTACTTTTGCATTAAGAGCTTGTCTCTTGTTTATCTCTTCTTGAGTCATCTCGCTGGACTCAACAGCTTCTTTTCCTCTTTCTGAGACTATTGCAGCTTTAGGAATAACTCATTTGTCTACCACATCCCATTCCAGAGGATCTTTTGATCTTAGGAATGCATTCATCTTGTTTTTCGATATACTGTATTCCTTCCATCAAAGTAAGGTGGTCTGGTGTTGCTTTGCCCTTCAACCAAACCTGGAGCCAACATACTAGCCATGGATCGATAACTCTGAAGTAAAAACACTTCAATCTAAATAAGTACACAGGCTCTTATACCAATTGAAAGTGCTAGTTTGAACACCTAAAGAGGGGTGAATAGGTGTAAAAACAGATTCTGCAATATGCAGTAAAAATCTTTACTTTTAACCTGAGTCTGAATAACAATTGACTTTTGAAACTGAGTTCGAAGAGCAGTAGACTTTAAGCAAGATCAAACTTTAGCAGTTAAACAGAAATACGAACAAAATAAAGAGATTTAAGGAAGAGAATAAGAACACAAGGTTTATAGTGGTTCGACTTAATCCAAGCCTACGTCCACTCTCCTACGCTGACAGCACACCGGCTGGATTTCACTATCAATCAAAAGAAATGTTACAATCTCACGTCCTCGATTCCACAGTGTAGAGACTCTACTACACTTCCTCGAGGTCTTACAAAATTCTCTCTTTTGAGTACAATGTATGCTCAACAAATGAATTAGCAAAGAGTAAGGAGCTTTAGACTTTGAATTTTTCTATCTCACACACACTTGAACAACTAGAGCATTTCCTTTTATACTCCTCCATGCCTACATAACCATTGACACCTTCCAAAGGAGTTCGTCCAATCTACCCATTGGACCGAATCAATTAGGGAGATCTCTTGTTATTTAAAGAATATGAAGATAGCCCACCAATCATGTTCGCCCATACAATCAGGATCTAGATTTCAATAAGTAGAACCTTCCAAGTATACTTCACCAATCAACGGATCTTTCTTACTCGATTACTTGTCATATGAATAATAGATCTATATGTGCCTTCTCCAACCAAAAGATAATCTTCGATCAAACGAATCAAATATTTAAAGATAATGTCGTATCTGGATAAGACTTCTTCAATGATCTAGAAACTGTCAACGAGGGCAGACTTTAAATCTTGAGTTTGGCGATCTTCAGTTTGAAAGTCTTCAGACTTTGATAGATGAGTCTGAAAGTCTTTAAACTTGGAAACGTTTTGTCAGCTTCAAAATATAGAAGAAAGATTTCACCAACAAAAGTCAACATTTCATCATCACCAAGACAAGTCTCAATCCAAAACTGGGCATTTCTGTTTGTTCTTCATATCTTGCTCCATAGTCGATGCCCATTCATTTTTTTTTTTTTTTTGAAGTGAAGTTATTCATCTTGTACATCAACTATTCAAAAGTCTTGTCTAACCTTGTCCTTTTTCACTTATCATTTCTCCGAGGGTAAGCACATTGACAACTCAATATATCAGTATTGCAAACTGATCTTACAATACCTACCATTACTAATTGTTAAAATGTCCACCATATTCAAATAAATCACCTATCGTGATCAACACTATTGGGCTCATTCCACTCAGCCCCCTATAATCTCATGATTGTCTTAGTCAACCCCTAAAAATTAAAATTGTCTTACCCAACATCCTACACTCGGGATCGCACAAACGGAGGAATACTCATTCTATTCATTGTAAAGGACAAAATAGTCGGCCTATTATGTTTTTCCTCTACGACATGTGCAAGTCATTCATGGCTTAGGCTCCTACCTATCACCAGACATGGCATCGAAGTCGTAGATTGCTTGAGGAGGTGACTATTGATGAGGTGGGTGATCAGGCGGGGATCAAAGGGTGGGGGGTGAGAGATTTTGGTTCATCGAGTTCTGAGCAATGATTTTGTTTAGCCTATTACTTCTTCGCATGAAGAGATCCAGCAAACTAGGTACAAAAGTTAAAATATCATCCTCACCAAAACTAGTCTCAATCCGAGTGACTTCTAAATGGAATAATAACAAATAAAAACTGCTCTCCGACCTGAGAGTCAATCGAGGAAAAAAGAGTGATTCACACCGGAGCAAAGAGGACACTGGCAATTATATGCAAGGCAAAACGAAAACTTGATCGACCAAAACAATGAAAAATGAAAAAAAAAAAAAAAAAAAAGTCGATGATTAGTATGCGAATTAGGTTCTGAGTAATACCCTTCCAAATAGAATCCGACCCGTCTTAAGTTCAATAGGGTTTTGCACAGCCCCGAAAACTGGCTTCGAAACCTGAATTATGTCTTCTCACCAATCATAACATTGATGGTGAACGATTCACTCGGGGAAGCATTCAGAAGTTATGCATTGCCCAAAGAGGGTCCAAGCTTACAAAAACGCGTTATGTGAACCTACACATACGCCCCATCAGTCATCAAGGGTCCAAGTTTAAGATAAGTTGTTATATGGACTACGCATTACACGGTTTTCTTAGTGAGCAAGATGTGTTTAGTTATGTGATATATCGAATTTTAGTGAAGTCAAAAGTAATCCCCGCTATATTCTACGTCAAATGAAGTTTTTGTTAATTAGACATGGGAGATGAAAAAGTCAATCAAGTTAAACTAATAAAACATGACCTAATATCAAAAGAAACAAAAAGTAAAAACTTCTTGGAAGTTTGAGAACACTTAATAGAATTACTTATCAGTAAATTTCAAGTTTTTTAAAAAAGGAATACGAGTTCTTTCAAACATAAACTTCATAGAACTGTTTCATGTAAGACCTTTCCATGTTGATGAGAGTTGTTTCTCGCACAGACAGATGATGTATATTTTATAAAACGTACACATGGATTTTTTATCTAGGAAAGAATTCATAAGCCAAAATTAGCAGTTCTTGATATCGAGAAATCATGTGCCAGCGGTAGCATGCTAAGTAGCAAGATCGCTTGTTAACATTAGCTTTTCAATTGGCATTAACCTAATCATGTAATAAGGGAGGATAATTCTCAATGTCCGTCGCCTTTCCCAACCGTTTCTGTCCTTGCTCTGTCAGCAATTTGTTTATCCTTCTAGAGGAGGATAGAAAAGAGTAATTTATGAGAGTAAAACCATATGAAAAACAATAACACAACATTAACCTAAGAGCGAGGAAAAGACAATCTCGAAAGTGTTCACTGTCAAGCCAAACTAGCCCAAGTCCCTCCCAACATAATACTAGATTGTTGGGACATGTAACAAATACACAAAGCTTTTCCAATCAAACTATGCATGAGCCTTTAAACATCATTGCCATCTCCGAAAGGAAAACTAGCAGAAATTATATGAGCGTTGGATGAAATTGAGAATGTTTCTAGTTCCATCTCGGCTTTGTCATTGCTGATTGCCTCATCCAGTGGGTAAAGAAGTGGTTTCGGAGGCATTTGAAATTTCCCAATATCTCCTTCAAGCATTTCTAGGACTTTGCTCATTGAAGGCCGATGGTCAGGGTTTAATTGTATACACCAAAGTGCAACTATTATCATCTTTTTTATCATCTCCCTTTCCTCTTCTACAGCTTCTTCCATCCCAACACTTGCTCCTTCATTGACTTGATGGTACACCCACAAGGGAAAATAAATTTGGCTTGAGCGTTCCACGTTTGCATTTATATTCTTCCTTCTACCTGCCATTTCCATGAGCAACATCCCAAAGCTATAGACATCTGCTTTATAAGATACACCGCCAATGTTTTTATAGAACAACTCAGGTGCCATATATCCCAAAGTTCCTCTAGCAGCAGTCAATGAGACTGTGCTATGATTAGTAGGATAAAGTTTCGCTAGTCCAAAGTCATAGATTTTTGGAGTGAAATTTTGGTTTAAAAGAATATTGTGAGGCTTGATATCAAAGTGTAGTATTTGCACGTCACATCCACGATGTAGGTATTCAATCCCCCTTGCCACCCCAAGTGCGATCTCATATATTTTTTTGCAATCGAGAAACTTATCACCTTCATTAGTGAAAATGTGCTTATCCAAAGACCCATTTGACATGAGATCATACATGAGAGCTTGTTTCGAGCCTTCAAAGCAAAAACCAATGAGTTGCACTATATTAACATGGTGAATTCTTCCAATAGTAGCCACTTCACTGATAAAATCTTGGCCATCGGCCTTAGATTGCTTTAAAATCTTGATGGCTACTTCGTTGCCACTTTTGAGTATTCCTTTGTACACAGAACCATACCCTCCTTCACCCAATTTATGCTTAAAATTCCCAGTGATTTTCTTAATATTCGAGTAAGAGTACCTTATGGGCAAAAAGTTGTTTTGAGCTTGCAAAAAATCTTCAATGTTCTTGTCCATTGCTAAGTGTCTTTTCTGCACTTGTAGATTAGAAGTATTGCAACAAATGGCATCCCGATTACAAATTTTACTGCACAAAATTGCACTGAGGAAAATTTTGATAGGTTAGAATAAGTATTTTTTTTTTTTTAATCACTTTGAGAACAAATCATTGTGGCTTACCTAGTAGTAGTATCAACTCTGAAGTTGTCCAAATGGCAATATCATCTAGGACACCTGTAGAAGAAACGAATGATGTGAAAAGGAATCGAAGAAAAAGAAGTATGGAAAACAAAACTCACGAGGAAACAGAGTAATAGCAATAGCAAGCCAATTTGTATAAGTTGAATTGCGTCCAAAAGAGTATGAGAAGGGGATGCATGCATTTGCAAGAATGCAAATAAAATCATATACAAGAAACTCATTTTGTTTTGTAAATAGAGAAATAGTGATTTTCATTTTTAGTTAATAATTTCTTCCTCCTATCGATACATGAAATTTTTTTTTTTTTTTTTTTGGTGGAATTTGTTAATGACGATCTCTTGAAATATTAGTTGAGTGACTAATTAAGGAATTGATTAAGAAAATAAGAAAATCTAAACTCTAGACCAAATATTAACTAGTCATGTGGCTGCACCTTTTTTTTTTTTTTACATTGAAAGTCTAACCCTTATGTGGTTAGGAAATATAATCTAGGCACATTTATACGTGCAAATGATAATGGATCGTGTACAGGGGTGACTTTCACTGTCACTTTTTTTTTTTCAAAATCTTGCAACTCCTACAATTTGATTTTAATATGTAACACGAAACTCCGGATTTCAAATACACAAATGTTGACGTAAATGAACATGTTTATTCTGTATAATTTCTTGGATTTCAAATATTTTTTTTTCATTTTCCATTTTTGAAGAAAAAGTAGCAATTGAAAGAGTGTTTAGAATCATGCAATATTGCTGTACAAGTTCATTGCCAACTGACGCTTACCGCCCGTGTACTCGTAGTACTTGGATCCACAAATCTGACCATAAGCGATGGCGAAGATATCAAAGTTGCAAAAGAAAAATGGCTTCCATGGCTCATAATGAAAGTTGAGAACAAATCCATCAGCCATGATGTTATGGATACGCTCGTAGTTGTAGGAGCTACTATTAATCTGCTCTTTACTCCCAAAATAATATGACACCCACGTCCAACTGTGAATGGTGCAAAAATCCAAAAGATCCGATGCTTTTGGATTGACCAAAGCATACAAGTTCCAATTTGATGATGTGTGGGAATGGTACGACCCCTTAATGCATGGACCAGTGATGTAGAATGGAGAACTAACCGACTTTGTGCAGTTCACGATGACCAATGTGTGTAATCCGCTCGTGACGTATGGCATTCTTCTATAGTGGTAGGTGTGCTCCAACCCATGCCGCAACTGAAACTCATGCCACAACAAAGAATGACGGGGGAGAGATGAGCAATTATCCTTTTGCAGCCCATCATCAACCAAACTGATTCGGCTAGCGGTATAATCAATCGACTGCACATAATATCGAGAATCATAAAAATTTAGAACAGTGCGATTATCCTCACAAGTCAACTCATGCTTCGATTCACCACATTCCTTCGGGTCACTTTTCAGTCGAAACGGAGAGCTTATATTGTGAATGTCACCACAGGACGAAGCAAAGCACTGCCGTCGACTTGCAACACTGCAAGTCATCGCTTGCAATAGAACAAGAATGAGCAGTAGCACTTGATAGATATTCATGAAACTGAGAGCATTGATCATGTCTCTTGAAGAGAAATTGGTAATGCTTGTTGTGGGTGGAGGCGGCAACATATAAAAGGATTGAGAAGAGATTGGATGATCCTCGTTTGATTGGAGACGTGGAGTCGCCTTGTCCTATAGAAAAGCCCAAGTCATATACTTAACATATGGATTGGAAGTCAAGAAATTATAGAGGTGGACCCAAACTGAGGTTCCATTATTGGAGGCCACAAAATATAAAAGAATTGAGAAAAGATTGGACGATCCTCGTTTGATTGGAGACTTGGAGTCGCCTTGTCCTATAGAAAAGCCCAAGTCATATACGTAACAAATGGATGCAAAGTCAAGAAATTAAAGAGGTGGACCCAGACTGAGGTTCCATTATTGGAGCCGTCCTTCGATTTAGAAGATATCCTCACCCTTCGATTTAAAAAAAATATCCTTTCACCTTCATCTTTCTTTCTCCGCTATTTCCACGTTTCTTCCACTCTCCACGTGATCGTTGGGTCCACATCCCATCGACAAAGATATCCATCTCTCTCTTCCTTTCCATCAATTCCTTCTGATATCTTCTTAGTTTCTTCTTCGTTCTTTCCTCCTTTCTTCTTCTTCTCTATCTTCTTTCTTCAACGCCCCCACGTTCATAGTAAAATTGATGTATAGTTTTGAGGAAGAAGATAAAAAATTAAAAACTAGAAAAACGAATGACACAAGGTAAATAGGCGTGGAATTGAAAGGAAAAATCATGTCCCTCTTAACCTGTGAGCAATGGAAACTTGAGACTTGGCTTCATCTGTGGTGAAGGATCAACATGGATTTGAATAATCGATAAAACAAAATCAATCGAGTCGAGAATGTTATAGGAGTGATAAGTAGGATTCAACATTATCACTATTTCTTTCTGGCAAGAAAACATTGTAATTGATAACCCATATAGTTAGCCGTCCCCTGACACCATTTCATATTTTTGGAGAATTTTTCTTAAATAAGTAAGGTTTCCATATTTTCGGAGATATTTAGTATGTTAATGGGTTTTCTATTTTTTTCAAGATGACACAAAAGCCACCTTAAGAGTTGGTGCAGATCTTGAATCGAAGTGAATTCATGAGAATTAAGAATCGAATGGATTCTGATGATTAATGATTGCACACATTCAAGTTGAAGGAAAAAGAAATGTCAATAAATCGAAATAATTATCCACACTATACTATTACTATTGAAGAAAATTCTCAAGAGGTCATTAGAGTAAAGATAAGAACTTTATAATTGACTTAAAATCTTTGCGGAGAATCTTAGGAGGCTTCAAAGTCACCAAAAACTCAAATTGATAGGGCTCACCGGGAAAGGATCATATTTTAATTGTTGCAACCTTTGGTTATTTTATTGATGTAAGTAATGACGAAGCCGAGGTTTAGATCGAGGGTTAGTGAAACTTTCAGCGAAATATGGAGTCTATTCTTTTTCTTTTTACTCAAGAATTTTGAGTAAATATATAATATATAGATGGAAAAATTATCAAATCAGATATAAATTTATCATATATGTACTAATTCAGTAATTTTTTTTAAAAAATTTTATCAATACGATCCTAAACTTTTATGTAAAATTTAAATATAGATCTTTCAATCAATTTGTGCCTAAAAATGTTGAGGTGACAATCCAGTCATCTCCAATTGTCCTACATGGCATAATAGGCATTTGACATAAAATAAGTTAAGAGAAAAGACATTGTTTTGATTTAATTTTCTTTTTCTCGTTTCTGTTCTTTCCATTTCCCCCTACCGTTCATCTTCTTCTTCGGGTGTTCATCCGATTTGGCCATTAATTCTTTGCTCTGCCACTTTTAGCTTTCGGTTAAGCGAGTTAGCTTGTCAAACTCTTGCTTTGTTGATATTTGCGTTTTTGTGCTGATTCGTGCCTGCGATGCGTGCCTTCTGAGTTCTAGGATCGTACCGTATCTCATCATCA
Source organism: Eucalyptus microcorys (assembly GCA_014182515.1). Taxonomy (NCBI): domain Eukaryota; kingdom Viridiplantae; phylum Streptophyta; class Magnoliopsida; order Myrtales; family Myrtaceae; genus Eucalyptus; species Eucalyptus microcorys. The sequence continues at coordinate 2,927,042 of CM024572.1, forward strand.
TTCGCTGAAGCTCAGTTTTGCAATTGATTGGGCTGATCGGAGGGCAATTACTTCGTCAAGGTCTTCTGCTTGAAGATATTGAATTCGAGAAGAATCATGCGGTTCATCGTCTGTATAGATTTTGTTGCTGCTTCGGAGTTTGATTTGATTTAGGGTTGGAGTTCCTTGCAGTTCTAATCACGAATTTGGCGTAGAGATTATGTCGAGGGGCCTTCTTAGTGATCAGAAGGGTTCTCTGGCGCTCCAGACATTTTTTGATACGGCAAAATGTAAGGTCTCTTTACCGCAAAAATAGACGTAAGGAAGAAGGACACATAAGGAAGAGATCAACACTAGCGCAGAAAAAATAAAGAAAAGAAAAAATAAAGGAAAAAAAGCAAAAAGAAATAAGAAATAATCAGAAAATTCAGTAAAATCTGCAAAAGGCCGTCACTTGACGATAGTTCTTTTACATTAGACGCGGCTCGCCATCTAAGACGATTGGCGATGATTAGATTGTTAACGATTTCTAGCTACAATATCAAAAGAATTATATTAAAATTAAAAATGTTTAGAACTACATTTACAAAATTAGAAAATTTATTACTAAATTGATTGTTAGATTTTGGTTTATTCAAAGTCTTAATAACAACTTCATTGCCATTTTGAAATATTTCTTTATATACAGAGCCATATCCTCCTTCACTCAGCTTGTGGTTGAATTTTTTTTTTTATTATTATTTGAATATCCGAGTAAAAGTATTTTATGATTATATTTGTTATGAGCTTATAGAAATTCTTTGATGTTGTCGTCCATTGCTAGCTGTCTTATCATGCACTTATAGATTAAAATTATCAACAAGCATGGAGCTTCGAGTATGAATGTTGTTGCGCTGCTACAAGCTGTAAAGAGTATTCCACATAAATTAGCATATTTATATATCACCCGTATTGCGAAGAAAGTATTGGATATAATTTGCTGTCCATTCAATTCTATGTTAGACATGACTGTAAAGTGCATAGAAGTTCTGCATATCATTTGCTATACATTTATGAATATATTGCACTTTGATTTTCCTAGAAAATAAATGTCCTTCAAACAGAATTAGACTAATTTGCCGATCAAAATGCCCATGAGACCTTCACTTGATATGACATTACGTGTAACTTCACTTGAAGCCACACCATTGTGTCAACATTTCCTAAGGAAATTGGTTAGATTATGATAAGAGTGTATTAATTGAAAGTAAATTAAAGATCACTGTGTCACGTGAATGAAATTAAAGTTCAGTGAGCCTATACTGAAGCCAAGGTTGATAGTCTCAATGAATGTATCGTTGCATGTTTCGCAGCCCATCCTATTGAAATCCATTTAGTAAGCAAGAAATTGATTTCATTAAAACATGACTTTGTAGAATGATCCAAGAGAATCAATTGCCAAGATGGAGTCAAATCTGAGCCCATTAACATACTTAGTTGAATTCACCCTCACTCAAAAGTGTAAGTAAATGGATCATGGGCCAATTAAAATATATTAATCATTCAACACCACACCATTTCTCCGATGTGAGACTTTTTCTAACACTAGTGACTACTCACATATATATCTCGACAATGAGTAGATTTCAAATTTAAAGTTTTTACAAAACTTTGTTTTATGCTTTGTGAAAGAAATAATGAATAGTATAAATCGATAATAAGTTCACACAAATTCATCAATAGTTTACATTTCTTTTTTTTCTTTTAAAAATTGAGAAGCCCAAGTGCTTTTAATTTAAATTTTAGGCTGGAGATGGAAAGGGGGCCCATTTACTCAGCCGAATCCAACCTGAACTTGGCTGAATAAGACCTTCGTCACCGGGGATGAGCGCAACATACTAAAACCAAAGAATTTATATTAGATTGAGAGGCCATCCAAAACTCATCCGACAACAAAACTAACATTTATTTTTTCCGAAGATTGGACAATATTCAAATATCCAAACATTACGTTCCAACTTTAGATCATTAAATTTGATGGGATTCACATGGTGATAGCAGGAGGAAGCACCCCGGAAAACAAAGCCCTTAATTTAAAGACTAGACCACAAACGATAAGTGAAGTAATTATCCATTCCGTATCCATTCATTCGTGGAAGGACAAGATATTAGCCTCCGCGGAAGCACGGCTCTGTAAAGGATACACCTCCAACTTTTTATCTATTTTGGAGGTGCTTTTCTTCCGTCAACTTATGACTCTTCACAGACTGAAGGAGAGAAAAAAGACATGATTTTTTAGTGGAACCTCAAAAAAAATTTGAGAAGTCGGCGCATTTGTTTTTGCCTCACTAAAAGCAAAAGGCAACTTATTACTTTCCCGTCTAATGTTAAAATACTACTCAAATTAAAAAAAAATATATATATATATGAAAAAATTATACCCAGAATTATGTGTCGATGTTTTTTCATGATGAAAATTTCAGACACTTAAAAGAGTTAAAAGAACTGAACGGGCAAAAAGTGTTTTAGTAGTCTTTGCACTGTACTTATCTTTTGACCAAACCAAGGAAGCACGAGCTAGAAACTTTCCTCCGCGGTACAGGCTGTAACTTATATGTAGCTGATGAAGACTTCATTGGCTATCGCGTTATGGAGTTACTTGTGTGGTGAAAACATACGATTAAAACATGCCCATGTCGTCATGGGTGATGCTGCAACATTCCTCAATTACTGATGCATTTGCATCTATTGCATCTTGTTTATACCCGCTTATTTGAGATACTTTACAAGATTTGTCTTGAGGAGTATGCCCCGTCGATACATGAGGAGTAGCAACAGGTCTGGAGCACTTCAGAAAGACCATTGATTTAACATAAAACATAAAGTTGGAGTTTGTCGATGAATTATGAGGAAGAGAGGAGTGATTACATTTGTGCAATCCAACATCAAGCACGAGGATATCACCAGTGACATGGTCATTAGTTCCATAGATGAATTTGATATTGTACTTTATATGACTATTTTCACACGCTAGCTCAATTCCTGAGTCACCACAGACTTTCGCATCACTTTTCAATTGCAAGACAGCACTTATCTTGTGAACCTGGCCACAAGATGAAGCTGGCCATGATCTATCATAGCTGGCGTCACAAGTACATGCCCCTAGTAGCACGACAAGAAAGACCAATGAGACAAGGTAGCTGTGTGGAATTGAGGGGGAAATCATGTCCCTCTCAGCCTGTGGGCTATTGAAATTTGGGGCTCGGTATGTTTGGAAGAATCAACGCGGATCGGATGTGAGAGAGAGAGAAGTTGGATACAAAGACTTGGGGTCGTCTATTGAAAAGTCCATGTCAACCAAACAAAACAAAATCAATCAAGTCAAGAATGTTAGAGGAGTAGATAGTAGGACCCAACATCACCATCATCTCTTGCTAGCAAGAAAACATCCCAATTTTTATTTTTATTTTTGGTCTAAAGAAAACATCCCAATTGACAACCCTTATATTTAGCCATCATATGACATCATTTCATATTTTTGGAGAATTTTTCTTAGATAATTGAAGTATTTCACATTTTCCAAGTAATTTATGATTATTTTCACACGCTAGCTCAATTCTTGAGTCACCACAGGCTTTCGCATCGCTTTTCAATTGCAAGACAGCGCTTATCTTGTGAACCTGGCCACAAGATGAAGCTGGACATGATCTATCATAGCTGGCATCACAAGTACATGCCCCTAGTAGCACGACAAGAAAGACCAATGAGACAAGGTAGCTGTGTGGAATTGAGGGGGAAATCATGTCCCTCTCAGCCTGTGGGCTATTGAAATTTGGGGCTCGGTATGTTGGGAAGAATCAACGCGGATCGGATGTGAGAGAGAGAAGTTGGATGCAAAGAGTTGGGGTCGTCTATTGAAAAGTCCATGTCAATCAAACAAAACAAAATCAATCAAGTCAAGAACGTTAAGAGGAGTAGTGAGTAGGACCCAACATCATCATCATCTCTTGCTAGCAAGAAAACATCACAAATTTTATTTTTATTTTTGGTCTAAAGAAAACATCCCAATTGACAACCCATATATTTAGCCATCATATGACATCATTTCATATTTTTGGAGAATTTTTCTTAGATAATTGAAGTACTTCACATTTTCCGATTAATTTATAATGTTAATGGGTTTCTTTCTTCTAAGATGACAAGAAAGCCATCTTAGGAATCAATGCAAACCTTGAATCAAGTGAATCCGTGTGAATTATGAATATATGGATTCTAGTAGTTAAGATTTGCACATATTCAATTCAAAGGAAAAAGGAAAATGTTAAGAAATAGAAAGAATTATCCAATCTATCCCCCATTATAGAAGAAAATTTCCCTAAAGTCCTTAGAATAAAAGAGTTAAATTTTGTTAGTTCCCTCGCTATCTTTGGGAAGAATCTTATAGCGTGTTCAATAGTTTGGCATGATTAGAAGACTTCAAAGTCACCGAAAACAAAAGGAGGAAGGGTTCACCAGGAAAGGGTCAGAGTCTAACTAATGAGACCTTTGGCTTGTTATTGATGTAAGCAGTGACGAACTAAGGTTGAGGGGTAGTGAAACTTTTGAGGAAATATGGAGTCAAATTTCATTTTACTCAAGAATTTTCAACAAATTTAAGAAAATACAAGTTCAATTCAAAATTTTATATATTTTGTTCTTGATTCTATATGCAAATCTACGTAAGTATTGGGACAAGAGAGTGCTTTTTGCTTGATGTCTCTTGGTTATAATTATGTCAAATTTTCAAGTTTTTTTTTTAGCTAGAACTTTTCCACTAAAATATTCAATTAATTAAGGTTGGCTTCATCCTTTTTTTTTTTTTTTTTTAAATATTTACTACACGACATATATTTCGCATACAAGGCATGTATATAATGTTAAACTAGAATCACCAATTTTTTAATGAAGAATTATATGAAGAAATAGATAATACAATAGACTCGTCAGTACATATGAATAAGATGAGAATATGTCATCAGTCTACATACCTGCAATTTACAGATTTGCCTATTGAGTATAGCATATCGCAATTTCTATTAAGCAAATTGACACCGATTTTAGTGGATTTTTTTTAAAATAAAAAATTGACCATGAAATTAAAGATGCGGTGAATTTTTATATAGTAATCTGTAGATTATTTTCAAGGGGAGGCGATTCACTTATAATTGATTATTTCGTATGTGTCTATAAATTTCATGTAGAAAAATTTGGGGAGAGGAAATTTGCCGCCATATAGGTATTTAAGCCAGTTGAGGAATTTTCAGTAAAGTACTCTGAAATTCTACAACCTCGTTAATTGAAATTGCCTTAGCTGAGTTATAATTTTAAAGGAAATTGTCATTTTTTTTAAAATTTTACTTACCAGTACTTTCATGTTAATTTTTAAAACGGAAGATGAGTTTTTCCAATATGAACTTCATAGAACTGATTCATCGAAGACCTTCTCTTTTATCTTCATAAAACTTGTTTCTTGTGCAAACAGATGGTGTACACTTTTGTAAAGCATAGACATGGATATTTTCTCTGAAAATAAATTCATAAGTCAAAATCAGCGGTTCTTGACATCGATAATTCATATGCATTAGGTATCATGATAAGGAGCAAGATCGCAGGGTTATTATTAGCTTTTAATGCGCAATACCCTAAATGACGTAATGAGGGAGGAAATGTTCCAATGTCCGTCCCCTTCCCCTACCGATTTTGTCCTTACTCTGTTACTACTTTCTCAAGTTCCGAACATCATCGGAGGTGGTCACCAGGCTGCAAACTTCAGGAGACCTTCATCGACTTTAATGGCTCAAAGTTTGAACCACTTGGATTCAAACTGTGTTTACTTTCTCTAAAGGTGTCCATGTTATTTAATGTTGTTTAGCAAGAAATTATGCGGCAAACTGTGTTTACCGGTGAATCTCTTCCTTGGCAGTTTTGTTCTTTTGCCCATCAGTGTATTCAACTGGTAGTGAATCAAATCTAACAATAGCGAATAAGATGATATTAATCTTATGCATCAATCAGTACATCTAGTATAGACGGACACACTTTGCCAGTTACAGGACGCTCCCAACTTAGCTTTTGGCAGCAATTTCATTCCATTTTGTGTTCTCCTAACCAAGATTGTTCACTGTTCAGCCATTAAAAGTTTTTTAAATTTTTTTACCCTGTTCTGGGAAGGTCCTTTGTGCTTTATCCGTTTCTACGTATCCGAAGCAATCGAAACAACTAAGCAAAAATGTACATTGTTTTTTGAATTGGTGAAATAACCCAAAATTCAAGAGCCGCATCTCGCTTTTGCTACTTTCCTACTTATGCTTCGCCCTGATGAGCGACTTTATTTTGCGGCTTCTGTTCAGGAGTACCCTCGCTAATTAGGCACGAGGTGAGGGCTATCCGTCTGCGGATTTCTGAGTAAAGCGGATATCACATGTTCCTTATCAACATCGTTGTCTAGTAGAATGTTTGCTTAGTAGGGAAATTCATGCTGAGGGGACAACGAGGAACAAAATGCCTGTATAAAAAAATGCAAGACACCATCTCTATCTCAGCAATGAGTGAACACACAAATTCTCATTATATTTAGGGATTGAGCTTGTACATATTTTTTAGCCTGTCATATTGTTTTAGGTTTCTGCATGATGTGCATGTTTGGGACCTGTTGAGAGGAAGATTGAATTACTGTAGATTATCACTTTCTCTCATCCTTAAGATCAAAGTTAGATGTGAAAATTTGAGTCTGTCTATGTCAATCGTTGAGGTCATTAAACTAATTTATGATGTTTAGACTTTTGTGGTGACAACCTAATTATGTAATTTTCAAAACTAAAAAAGTCAGGTTTTAACTAATATAGCTTCATGGGAACTGTGCGTGGACTCGCCAAGATCATAGTATCCATAATATAAATGAGAATTATAATTAAGGATGAAATTAAGTAACCATAGCAATACACCCTAGTGACATTGGGAACGCTCTAGAAACCTACATGCTCCCGGAAAATCCCATAGGCAAAAAGCGTGACTGTTTTAGATTCCAAAAATCATATTGCCGAAAGTTTGCAAGATCCATTTGAGGCCTTCCGCTTGGTATTTTGACAGTAGCACGATCATATCTATATATATTTCAGAACATGACATTTACAATTCTTGGGCTTACGAGGAGCATAATGGATCCTGGTTCAAGTAACACAGGTGTAAGGGAGAAAATTCTAGAACAGACATTCGATGCACAGACAATGAATGGGACAAATTAAGAAGCATCTCACATGTAGTCATTGGATGAGCATGTTCTGTCCGTAAAAAGGTGGAACTGGATTCGCATGCCTTACAACTATAGAACTTCCGGTTGCCATGGAGATACACATGGAGATACACTTGATTGCACAAAGACAATCTCTGCAAATGCTAAGGTTCTTAAACACCCAGACAGGTTTCAGACTGGAGGTGCTTAAAAGGCCAAAAACAACAGCAATTTTTTCAAGGTGCTGGAGCAAATATTGTTCCTTCTGTCCCTCCTCCACATCATGAAGAACAAATTCCGTATTGAGAACATAACCAAGTTTCTTTATACGACTAGCCAATTGGTCCATTTCATCATAGATCTCCCGAGCCTCCAGGTGTGATGTATATAACTTGTGAACTATACTTTTCACTTCAATCCAGTTTCAACCTGCTTCTTTTGTAAGATTTTTCAGTTTTATCCTCTTCCTGATTGCCACTGCATCATCCCATAGACCAGCTGATGCATACAGAGTTGATAGCAAAACATAAGCAGCAAGGTCATCTGGCTCCTGCTTAAAAAACATTGCTGCAGCTTGTTTTGCAAGTTCAACATTGCCGTGAACTCGGCAAGCTCCAAGAAATGTATGCCAGACCAATGTAACAGCCCTGAAAGGCATAGCATTTATAAACTTAAGGGCTTCGACAAGGAAGCCCGATCTTCCCAATAAGTCCACCATGCATGCACAGTACTCGATTCTGGGCACGATTCCATAATCTGTCTACATTGATCTAAAGTGTTTCCATCCATCAGATACCAAATCCACATGGCTACAAGAGGATAAAACAGCAACATAGGTGATCTCATTTGGCCTCACACCGGCCTCAAGCATTTTATGGAATGTGACTGGAGCTCTCATCGCAAATTTATGTTTTGCAAAACCATTGATCATTGAAGTCCAATATATAATATTTTTCTCTCATCTCATAGAAAACTCGAAAAGCAGCTTCTATGTTTCCACACCTAGTATACATAGAGATCAAACCATTAAAAATGCACTGACTTGAGTCGAGCCCTGATTTTACCACCCTCACATTGATTTGCTCCCCCTTACCAATAGTGCTGATACAGGCAACTCCACTTAAAAGGCTGGCAAATGTAAAAGCACTTGTCCAAGACATCATTTTACGATCTTGCATCCGATCAAACACCTTTCTCGAATCGTGAAGTGATCCACTTGCTACAGACTTCACGTACATGTCCACCAAGTCGCATCCAACACAGGCATCTGAAGCCAATCCAGACCACATAATCCGGGAATGCAATTGCACCCCAAGGGATAGTAGCTCCAACCTGGAACATGCCGACCAAAAAGCTGTAAGTGTAATTCTATCCGGCACAGCCCACTTGCCAGCATATCCAAAAACAAATCAACAGCATTCTTTGGACAACCCAACTGAGTACATCTTGTCATCATTAAAGTCCACGTGACCACATTCCTCTCAGGCATTTTCTCAAACAACTTACGAGCTGAAATCAAATCAGCACTACACTTTGCAAACATGTCAATTAATGCCTACCAAACCCACACATCAGAGTCAAGATGCCTATCACCAATTGATGCATTCGTCGGAACCGAACAAGCTCGAGGGAAAAGACCATCTTCAAGCATATGAACGAAAGTATCCACCTTTTTTATTTTATTTTTGGTCGAAGTATCGACTGCTTAGAACGGATGTGGTTATCGGCATAGCAAGAGACAATGGAACTCCAAGAAACCAAATCCCTAAGGTTCACTCCGCCTCAGCCCAGTCATTGCATTTTGAATAGAGACCGATGAGCGATTTGAAAATCACCGAATCGGGCTCAAGCTGGGATCGAGCGAGCGCGCAATGGACGCGGCTCCCGAGCGGGAACTCGCGGGAGCGAATGCAGGACTTGAGGAGGAGAGAGAAGGTGAGGTCTTGCTCCGCAGGGAGGTGGCCGACATCAAGGTGGGTGATCAGGCGGCGGTCGAGGGGCGAGAGCTTGATATTGGACGGTGGAGAACCGCAGAGGAGAGAGAGAGAGAGAGAGAGAGACTCCTCGCTAAAAACAAGTCGAGCTTGGTCTGTCATATCAGGAGCACTCAGGAAACAAGAAATGTAAACAGATAGCCAATGAGGCAATTCTTCTGCAAAACACTGCTACAAACGCTAAAAAATCACATACGATTCACGAATTACATGGAAGAAAAGAAAATCACACATTCCACGCTATTGTTATCTCATTGCTATTCTGAAATTGGAATCCTTCAGAAGTTATTGGAGCACTTGATGTGGTTGAGAATGATTCAAGTTCTGTTTCATCGTTGACATCATCAAATGGCTTCTCAGATGGATACAGAAGAGGTTTCGGAGGCAGTTGCAATTTATCAATATCTCCTTCAAGCATGTTTAGGACTTTACTCATTGATGGCCGATTGTCGGGATTAACTGTATACACCAAAGGGCAACTATTACCATCTTTCTAATTAGCTCCCTTTCCCCTTCTACTCCTTCCATTTCAACCTCGCTCTCTTTGCTGAGTTGATCATAGACCCACAAAGGGAAATAAATTTGACTTGAACGCTCAACATTCTTTGCATTTTTCCTCCTACTTGCCATTTCCATTAGCAACATCCCAAAACTATAAACATCAGCTTTATACGAGACACCACCAATGTACTTGTAGAATAGCTCAGGAGCCATATATCCCAATGTTCCTCTTGCAGCAGTCAACGACACAATACTATGGTCCGTAGGATAAAGTCTTGCAAGCCCGAAATCAGAAACTTTCGGGGTAAAATTTTGATCTAGAAGAATATTGTGAGGCTTGATGTCAAAGTGTAGAATTTGCATATCATCCCCGATGTAAATATTCTATCCCCCTAGCCACACCAAGAGAGATCTCATATATTTTCTTATAAGCAAGAAAATCTTCGTCATCTTTAGAGAAAATGTGCTTATCCAAAGATCCATTTGACATGAAATCGTACATGAGAGCTTGTTTAGGGTTATTAAAGCAAAAACCAACAAGTTCCACCACGTTTACATGGTGGATCCTTCCAATAGTAGCCACTTCGCTCATAAAATCTTGGCCATTAGATTTTGGTCTATTCAAAATCTTAACAGCAACTTCATTACCACTTCTAAGTATACCTTTGTACACAGAGCCATATCCTCCTTCCCCTATTTTGTGTTTGAAATTTTTTGTGATTTTCTTGATATCCAAGTAAGAGTATCTTACGGGAAAAAAGTTGTTATGAGCTTGAAGGAATTCTTCAATGTTTTCGTCCATTGCTCGGTGCCTTCTCATCCACTTATAGATTAAAAATATCAACACACATGGAGCTCCGAGTATGAATTTTGCTGCGATGATTTGCGCTGTGGAGAAATTAGTCCAAAGATTAGCATAGTGTGATTATTCTAATTACATATAAAAAGTTGTTCTTTTTTGGGTCAGAGTGCTGCTTGAGATCTACACAGTTGTGAGGATAAGAGGATTAGCCATACCTAAGAAAAAGGGTACATAAGGAGCTGCAAAAAGCGCAAGTGCCGCCGGCATGGAACTATCTGTAAAAGGCAAGAGAATTTTAGTGGAAGCTAATGGAGGAGGATGGCATGATGCTTCGGAAAAATCACTCTCTTGATAATGCGAAAAACTCATCGGAATGCCTTCTAAGAACATTACATGTTGTAGCCATCAAGTAAGATTGCTGATTCTAGATAACGACTGTCACTAGCAAATCTGAGTTGTAATCTTCTCAAAGTATTGAGTTCGAAGATGATTTGCTTCCTCCCTTGACATCTATTTGGTTATGTTTATTGGTCTACGCAGATAATTCAGGTTAAGCCATATATCAAGTCAAAGATAAATCGATACAATCATTGTATAAGTGTAAAGACAGGCTTTTATTCATTAAAAGTCACAAGTGGAGAAGTTTAGAGTAAAGAAGAGTAATTAATTGACTTTCACTCTCCTATATAGCGCCTAGATCCAGTTCTATTCTATTCGCTGGGGGAAATCATGTCACCATAGCATGATCTTTCTTATCAAAGAAGGACGATTTTGCTCCTGTTCTCCTAGATGTATCAGATGATTAAGTCCACCGGTCACGTAATTCTGATTTTTCAAACCAACGCCAGAGACAAGAGCTACTATCAAATCAAACATTTTTCCCCAGTCAAATTTAAAGTAACCAAATCCAGAAAAGCTCCATGGGTTGAGGAACGATAAAAGAGCAGTGCAGGCTCAATCTACTCAAATTTTATCAAACTATTTTACTTAAGTGATGTGGCAATTTTTCACGTGGGTCATTTAAAGATTTTAAAGACGTAATGTGTGGGTCCTACGTATTACAGTATCCAATTGAAACTTGCTATGTAACTAGATGATTAAATTTTGGAAAAATCTCTTAATAGAGCTAGCATTTAAGAAAGGAGGAGGAATCACCGACCAAAAAAAAAAAAACAAAAAAGAAAGAAAGAAAGAAAGGAGGAGGAAGAAAGAAAGAGAGAGAGAGAGAAAAGCTCTAGGGAAAGTCGCTAACCGGAGTTATAGTAACTACACCTCCCCGGACGATATGTGAAACCCAGGAAGCAAAATCGAAGCGTTCCAACTGGCGAATTGAATTCTATATAGGCGAGATTGAATCCCTCGGTCATCATGCCGTGGAGTTCCTCGTAGGATAAGCTCACACGATCCATTTCCCTGCCCAAGCTACGGACCGATGCGAATGCCATCATAGTTATAGTGCAAGTATCCCGGATGTCCAGTGCTCTTAACGCATCAGACCCATGACCATGAAGAGCGTATGAGTACAACTTCGTTTGGGAAAAGTTGGGAGGCCTGCCGGCAGAGTATGCACCATCGATACACAGCTTGGTATCAACATACGAAGTAGAAGCAATGGGCAGTGAGCACACCATGAAGACCACTAGGTTTTGGTAATAAGGAGAGTAGACATCATTTCCACTGAAGTTGGTGTCCGCCAAAGAGTAACGAGGGAGGGACGAGCAATTACTCTTCTCCAGACCATCGTCAACTACCGTTATGTCACCTCTGAAGTTATTTTTGTCATCATGGTAACGGTAGTGGATCAACTTCACATAATATCGACCAGCATATAAATATAGAACATAGCGATTATTTTCACAAGTTAGCTCATACCTCAAGAGGCCGCAGCGTTTTGAATCACTTCTCAATCGAAAAGGATAACTTATATTGTGAATCTCACCACAAGATGAAGCGGCGCATAAGTGATTCTTCTTCGCACTGCATCTCGATCCTAATAGTATAACATGTAATATGAGCAAAAAAACACGGTAGATAAATATGAAGCTGAAAGCTTTAATCATCTCTCTACTTCTCGATGCAAGAATGGAAGTCTTAGCTGGGAAACTGAGGTGGAAGCTCGACGAAGGAAGGGATGACACATGATCGAAAAGATAAGCTAGGTGTCACCTCTCATTCAAATTTCCAAGTCAACAAGTACCAGAAGATCAAGTCAAGAAAAGTGGCTTGTGGGGACTAATCAAAGGTTCCATCAGCTTTAATTATACATATCTTTATTGATTTGGAAGAAAACTTCTCCACGGTTTCTGATTTTGACTACTTGGACGAGTTCATTCTCTCCAAAAATCAGCTTTACTATCCTAAAAATGAAATATTGTGCCTTAAATTGAATAATAATCCTTATAAGTGAGGCATCTGTGTTGTAATAAGGCCAATATGTCAGAAGTGCTATATTGTGAAAACGAAAACAAAACAATATAGTAACATTGATGACAATAAACTTGATTAACTTGAATTTCATGTGATAATATTATTTAAGTCCTTACTTCTTTGCATTATATGAAATGGCAGCAAAGATCAAGCCAGTCGTCTCCACGAGAACTAATCTTTATTCTAAGCATATTTCTTTGTTCTTGATGCAATCCCTACTTGTTTTTGGAGTTCAAAAGTTACTTATTGCACATATAAACTATTCAGTATTAATCATTTCTAACCTTGTCTTTTACTCATCATTTTCCTCTATCAACAAGCATCTTAATAATTTAATACACTATTATTGTAAACTAGTCTTAACAAAAATAATGTTAGTAATAGTAACCTATATTCCCCATTCAAATCCCCTATCAAGATGACCTCTACTTTTGATGGCTAATTCCAACTTGCCCTCTCTAATTTCATGGTTGTCTAAATCAATCCCTTGTTATTTCTTTGCTCAGTCAACATTGCTTGCTTAGATATATTTTATCTCAATTCAACCCAAAATCCACCCGTACAAAATCCAATGCGCACAATATCATATGCTCAATTGTAATTAAACCCGCAATTAATTAAAACAAAATGATTAAGGAAGGAAGTTGCTCTTCTTCTTCATATGGGACGTGCGGTCCACATCAACTGCCATGGTTTGGCCATAAATGTAACCATCGTTGTAGGAGTTCGTTTCATTAGAAACCAATTTCATATAATATTAATCAACATACTGATATAAGACAGATTTGTTTGTAAGCTGGCTCGCATTAAGTTTCTACAGCCTTTTAGATCGCCTTTCAATAAAAAATGGCAGCTTATGTTTTGGACATTGCCGCAAAATAAAGTGGGGCACAAGTAATTATGCTTTGAATTGAAGCTTGTCTAGTAGCAGAACATTTCATATCAAGAGTACATCACGGTACATTAAATGTGCTGTGGAGAGAATTACCCATGTTTATATTGTTTCATTTGATGGAATGAAACTTCTAATTGGTGATGAGATGGAGGCTCAGTAAAGGGATGCATGATATAATCGAAAAGAGTTGGAGTCGTCGGTTATCGAAATGTCCAAGTCAACTGATAAAAGAAAGTCAAGTGAAGAAAAAATAAAATACGTAGCCGGCGAAAGTTTTATTATATCAGAGGGAATTATGTAAAAATCGTTGTACTTGCAATCAAGATAACATAACGTGGTGGCAGATTAGCATGCGGATTGCTTTCACAAGGATTGGGAAAGAAACTTATGCCGTTTCTAGATTTGACGTACTGTGACAATTGTACCCAAAATTGAATAGAAGTACTTTTGAGTGATGGCATCTGATGTTCTACTTTATTTCAAGTCCAATATCTCATCATCGTCTCGTCGTTAAATTGTGAAAACGAAAAGGAGAAAATAATATCGATGATAATAACATTCTGTTCATCAATTTTTAAGTAATGATTTTGTTGAACCCATTCCTTCTTTGAATCGAGAGATCCGGCAAAGCTGGTATGAAAATCAACATTTCATCGTCACCAAGACAAGTCTCGATCCAAAACTGGGCATTTCTGTTTGTTCTTCATATCTTGCTCCATAGTCGATGCCCATTCAATTTTTTTTTTTTAAGTGAAGTTATTCATCTTGTACATCACCTATTCAAAAGTCTTGTCTAACCTTGTCCTTTTTCACTTATCATTTCTCCGAGGGTAAGCACATCGAAAACTCAATATATCAGTATTGCATACTGATCTTACAATACCTACAATTACCAATTGTTAAAATGTCCACCATATTCAAATAAATCACCTATCGTGATCAACACTATTGGGCTCATTCCACTTAGCCCCCTATAATCTCATGATTGTCTTAGTCAACCCCTAAAAATTAAAATTGTCTTACCCAACATCCTACACTTGGGATCACACAAACGGAGGAATACTCATTCCATTCATTGTAAAGGACATAATAGTCGGCCTATTATGTTTTTCCTCTATGACATGTGCAAGTCATTCATGGGTTACGCTACTACCTATCACCAGACATGACATCAAAGTTGTAGATGTTGGGAAAATATGGCTACGAATTAGATAGAACAATGAAGTCGGATCTTTAGAGTATTCAAGTCGGACTTTGAGGTGTGATATCACTTTCTTTAAGGATTTATTTATCCAACAACGTTGCTAATGATTACCGGCAAAAATCCTCCAAGATATAACAAAGTTTCAAATGAGAATACTAGATAGCAATTTTAGTATTTCTCTAGGGTCTTTCTAAGAAACAATCAAAAAAATGGCTGCAGTTTTTTTTTTTTATCAGAAAACTGACATATATATATTTATATAACACTCTTAAAACATAGGCAACTCTTCGAGAAAATTGTAAAAATGAACAAACATGTCATTTCAAAAATTGCCCAATTGAACAAATGCGTCCATTCAGAAGAAGTTGAAAAACGAACAATTGTAATCATTTGGGAAAAATTGCAAACTAAATAAGTATCTTTTCCAAATGTTGTCTCGAAAAGACAAACAAAAATTCGGAATAATCAATTTTTTTAAATAAAATTTCGAATTTTCATTTTTATATTTTATTTCCGAAAATTCTCAAAACAAAAGGCAACCTTTGAATTGATTAAAAAATGAATAACAAAACCAAAAAATAAAATAAAATAACAAAAGGGGTTAGTGCTAATTAAACCGTGAGCGTGCCAAGTGCTAAGTGCTATGCGCGATTTTTAAATGCGCCAAAATTGCGCACCCACACGCGCCCCACCCAATCATTCCTTGAGGTACACATGAAACCCTACACTTATAAATTGACCCACTTCCTCCCACTTTTCCTATGTGGGACAAGGAAAACGCACTTAGCTTGTTTTGACAAACAAACCTCCAACAGTAGATTGCTTGAGGAGGTGGCTATTGATGATAAGGGTGGATTTGAGAGATTTTAGTTCATCGAGTTCCGAGCAATGATTTTGTTTAGCCAATTACTTCTTCGCACCAAGAGATCCAGCAAACTAGGTAGAAAAGTTAAAATATATCATCCTCACCAAAACTAGTCTCAATCCTAGATTTGGCATTTCTGCTTGTTCTTCATATCGTACTCGACCCCACCGATCTTCTTTGCAGTTTCCAAGTTATTCATCTAGTATATTAGCTATTTGAAAATATTTTCTAACTTTGTCCTTTACTCATTATTTTTCTCTATTAAGGAACATCTTGACAACTCATTATATTGATACTATATACCTATCTTAATGCATACCCCATGTAAATAGATCACCTATCGTGATCAAAATTACTGGGCTAATTCCACTCAGCCATCTATGATTCATGGTTATCCTAGTCAAACCCCAGCAATATATTTTGTCTCAGTCAACATCCTTTTCTTTGGTTTTTAGTCTTCGTATCATAAAAAAATCCGTGCACGGTCTTCTGATCTTGCATCCCATCAAACGCCTCTCTCGAATCATGAAGCGATCCACTAGCCAACCACTTCACTTACATGTCCACCAAGCTGCATCCAACACATAAATGCGAAGCCAGTCCTGACCGTATAACCCACGAATTCAATTGAACTCCAAGCCATGGCGACTCCAAGTCTGAACATGCCGACATAACAGCTGTGTGTGTAAAGCTATCTGGCACAGGCCCACTCACAAGCACATCCAGAAACAAATCAACAGCTTCCTTTGGAAAACCCAACTGAAAAAATATAGTCACCATCAAAGTCTAAGCAACCACATTCCTCTCAAGCATTTTCTCGAACATCTTACGAGCTGAAACCATTCCAGCACTACCCTTTGCAAACATGTCAATCAATGCACTCGCAAAACGGAACATCAGAATAAACGTAGCTGCTTTTGATTATAAGCCCGAAAGCTGTATCACCAATTGACGCATTCTCCGGAGCTGAACAAGCCCGAATAACCGCGAAACAATAATCATTAGGGAAAAAACCATCTGGAAGCATATGAATGAAAGTATCGCCCGCTTCAAACTCCATGTAATTATTGGGATAGCAAGAGATCATTGAACTCAAAGAAACCAAACCCCTTTTATTACCCATGTCCCTAAAAGTCCTCTCCGCCTCATCCCAGTCATTGGATTATGAGTAGAGACTGATGAGCGAGTTGAGGATCACCGAGTCGGGCTCAAGCTGGGAGCGAGCGCGGAATGGACGCTCCTCGAGTGGGAACTCACGGGAGCGAATGCAGGACCTGAGGAGGAAAGAGAAGGTGAGGAGGTCGGGATGGGACCCATCACGGGAGATGAGGTCGAGGTGGGAGATTGCTTCGCGGAGCCGGCTGACATCGAAGTGGGTCGAGGGGCGAGGGCGAGGGGTTTTGGTGGGAAGGGGAGAGCTTGATATTGGACAGTGGAGAACGGGAGAGGAGAGAGAAAGACTCATTGCTCCATACAATTCGAGCTTGGTCTGTCATATCAGGAGCACTCGGGAAACAAGAAATGTAAACAGATAGCCGAAGAGGCAATTCTACCGCAAAACACAAGATGCTACAGACGCTAAAATCATATACGTTCACGAATTACATGGTAAATTACGCTTTTGATTGAACTACGTTTATTTTGCATTCATTCAAACAAGGAGATAAAAAAAAAAATCATACAATATACAATTCTGTAATCTCATTGCTATTCTAGAATTGGCATGCTTTAGAAATTGTTGGAGTACTTGATGTAGTTGAGAATGATTCAAGTTTCGTTTCAGTGCCGACATCATCAACCGGCTTCTCGGACGGATACAGAAGTGGTTTCGGAGACAGTTGTAGTTTATTAATATCTCCTTCAAGCATGTTTAGTACCCTGCTCATTGATGGCCAATCATTAGGGATTAATTGTATACACAAAAGGGCAATTATCACCATCTTCTTCGTTATCTCCCCATCCCCTTCTACTTCTTCCATTTCAACCTCGTTGTCTATGTTGAGTTGATCATGGATCCACAAAGGGAAATACATTTGACTTGAATGCTCAACATTTTTACATTTTTCCTCCTACTTGCCATTTCCATTAGCAACATTCCAAAATCATAAACATAAACTTTATACGAGACACAACCAATGTTCTTGTAGAATAGCTCGGGAGCCATATATCCCAAAGTTCCTTTTGCAGCAGTCAAGGATACTATGCTATGGTCCGTAGGATAGAGTCTTGCAAGCCCAAAGTTAGAAATTTCGGAGTGAAATTTTGATATAGAATAATATTGTGAGGCTTGATGTCAAAGTGCAAAATCTGCATATCGCATCCTTGGAGATTGGGACACCTGGAGTGCCATAGGCAGTGCAGACGGAGGGATGACTTAAAATCTTGCCATAACTTTAAAATGGTACACTTGAGTGTCAATATCGGAGTAAAATGGGATACTTAAGTGCCACTCCGGCGAAAATCGGCCAAATGGCTGACGTGGCCATTTTCCAGGCGAATTTGGTCCAAAACGGCGTCGTTTTTGCGCGGCGACGTGGCGGAGAAAATGCAAAAATGACGCCGTTTTGTGTTTACGTGTAAATATTAATATAAAAATTAATTAAATTATATTTAAAATTAATTTTATTTAAAATATTCAAAAAATTAAAAAAAAAAAAAATTAAGAAAATTTTAAAATTTTTAAAAAATTAAGAAAAATTTAAAAAATAAGAAAAATTTAAAAAATTAAGAAAAATTTTAAAAAATTAAGAAAATTTTAAAAATTTTAAAAAATTAAGAAAAATTTTAAAAATTTTAAAAAATTAAGAAAATATTAAAAAATTAAAAAAATTAAGAAAAATTAAAATTTAAAAATTAAAAAAAAATTAAAAAAAAGGGGGAGGTCGAACGGGCGCTGGGGCTGAGCCCTCACCGCCGCCGCCGCCTCCCGCCGTCGTCGGGAAGGGCGGCGACGGGGGAGGGTCGGCGGGGGTCGCCGCCCCCCGGCCGACCGACGACGAGGGCCCGTGAGCCCTCGCCCGGATCTGGGGTGAGGGTAGCGGCCCTCGCTGCGGTCCGCGAGGGCTCACGGGCCCTCGCCGTCGGTCGGCCGGGGCGGCGACCCCGCCGACCCTCCCCCTCCGTCACCGGCCCTTCCCGGAGACGGCGGGAGGCGGCGGCTGCGAGGGCTCGGCCCTCGGCCCGCCCCGTTCGACCTCCCCCTCCCTTTTTTTTTTATAAATTTTTCTGAATTTTTTAAATTTTTTAAATTTTCTTAAATTTTTAAAATATTAAAATTTTTCTTAATTTTTAATTTTTTTTAAATTTTCTTAATTTTTTAAAAATTTTTAAATTTTTCTTAATTTTTTAAAATTTTTAAAATTTTTAAAATTTAAAATTTTTCTTAATTTTTTTAATTTTTTGAATATTTTAAATAAAATTAATTTTAAATCTAATTTAATTAATTTTTATATTATTATTTACACGTAGACACGAAACGGCGTCGTTTTTGCATTTTCTCCGCCACGTCGCCGTGCAAAACGACGCTGTTTTGGACCAAACTCGCCTGGAAAGTCGCCACGTCGCCCATTTGGCCGGATTTTCCGGAGTGGCACTTAAGTGTCCCATTTAACTTCAAAACTGGCACTCAAGTGTACTTATTTTAAAGTTATGGCACTTAAGTGTCCTCCGTCTTAAAGTTATGACACTTGGGCTATACTTCTGCCTACATCCTTGATATAAATATTCTATCCTCCTATCCACATTAAGAGAGATCTCATATATTTTCTTATAATCAACAGAGTCATTGCCATCTTGAGAGAAAATGTGCTTATCCATTGAGCTGTTCAACATGAAATCGTACATGAGAGCTAGCTTAGAGTTGTTAAAACAAAACCCAACAAGTTGCACCACATTAACATGGTAGATCCTTCCAATAGTAGCCACTTTGCTTATAAAATCTTGGTCATTAGATTTTGATTTGTTCAAAATTTTAACAGCAACTTCATTGCCACTTCTAAGTACTCCTTTGTACACGGAGCCATATCGTCCTTCACCTAATTTGTGTTTGAAATTTCTTGTAATTTTCCTAATTTCCGAGTAAAAGTATGTTATAGGCAAAAAGTTATTATGAGCTCCAAAGAATTTTTTGATGTTTTCATCTGCTGCTAGGTGCCTTCTCTTCAACTTATAGAATAAAAATATCAGGACACATGGAGCTCCGAGCACGAATTTTGCTGCGACGAAGGCTGTGCATAAATTTGTTCATTGATTAGCTTAGAGTAATGATTTTTTTTATGCATATAATTTTTTTTGTCAAGAGTGCTACTTGAGATCTTTATAGTTGTAAGGAGAAAGGACTAGTCATACCCAAGAAAAAGGGGAGACTCCGAAGTGCAACGTAAATCGTGGCCCGCCCTTGTAACTCTGCCAAAAGCAAGCGATTTCGTTCGAGATGACTGAAGTAGAACGGTGGACCAATCAATGAAGAACTAAATCTATCATTTTAGCCGTTAAGCAGTTAAACATACAAATAATTCACGTTAAGCCGTAACACAAGTCAAAGATAAATTCATACATTCACTCAAAGTGCAAAGACATTTTTGTTCGTTGCAAGTGGAGACGTCTTGAATAAAAAAGAGCGACCGAGTTTCACTCTCTTATATAGCACTTAGATCCAGCTTTGTTCAATTCACCCTTGGAAGCCATGTTATTACAGCACGATCTTTTTTAAGGAAGATTTTCCTCTTGTTCCCCTGGATGTACCAAATGATTAAGTCCAACTAATCAACAGTTAATTGGAATTTATAGTCATTGACCAACAAAACAAATAGTAATAACAACCATGTAAGGGACAAGAGCTACTATCAAATCAAACATTTTTCCCCAATCGAATATAAAGGAATCAAATCCAGAAAAGCTCGATGGTTTGCAAAATAAAAAAGGGCAATGCATGCTGAATCTATTCAGAAATCTCCCTGAACTATTTTAGTTAAGTGTTGTGGTAATATTTTCTATTGGGTATTTAAATAAACTAATCATGCAGTGTCCCTGTCTCATATATTACATATCCAATTGAAGCTTGCACGTCACTCATTAACTAAATTTTGGTAAGATCTCTTAATAGAACTAGCATTTACGAATAGAAGAAGAAGAAGAAGAAGAAGAAGAAGAAGAAGAAGAAGAAGAAGAAGAAGAAGAAGAAGAAGAAGAAGAAGAAGAAGAAGAAGAAGAAGAAGAAGAAGAAAGAAATAAATAAAGAAAGAAAGAAAGGAAGGAACGAAGGAAGAAAGGAAGAAAAATACAGAGAGAGAAAGAAAGAAAGAAAAACTTCAGAGAAAGTCACTCACAGGAGTTACAGTGAATGCACAAACGCAAGAAGCAAATTCCATAGAATGTTTACGGGACTTTTGATTTCCATAGGAGAGATTGAATCCCTCGGCCATCATGTTGTGGAGGTCCTTGTATGATAAGCTCACCGGATGATACTGATCCCCTTCCCACCCCCAAACATAGTCCGATGCGAATGCCATCATGGTTATAGTGCAAGAATCCTTGATGTCCGATGCTCTTAATTGATCAAACACAAGAAGAGCATATAAGTACGCATTCATCTGGGAAAAAGTAGGAGGTGTGCCGGCAGAGTATGCTCCCTTGATACACGGTTTGGTATCAACATACGAAGTAGAAGCAATGGGTTGTGAGCATTTTAGAAAGGCTACTACTGGGGATCCAAAAATGATCCTGTACTGATCATTATAAGTTAAGTTGGAGTACGCCAATGAGTAACGGGGAGTAGTAGCACATCTAATAGGAGCAAAAATACACGGGACATAAATATGGAGCCGAGAGAATTAATCATCTCTGCACCGTTTGATGCAAGAATGGAAATTTCTGCTTGGTAATTGTCATGGAGACTCAATAAAGGGATAGATCATACGATCGAAAGGATCAGTTGGGGGTCATCAGTCATTGAAATGTCCAAGTCAAAAAGTAACACAAAGTCAAAGTCAACAATAGTGGCGGAAATTATGCAGAGGTTGTTGTACACGCAGTCAAGCTAGCATCACATGGCGGTGGATTCATTTTATGGACATCTGTCACGTTGACTAGGAAGGAAACTTCTCTCCCGTTTTTTAATTCGACTCCTTTGGCAAATTGATTCTCTCGAAAAATCAGCTTTAGCATCGTAAAAATGAACTAATGTGCCTTAAATTGAATAATAATCCTTGTAAGTGAGGCATCTGTGTCGTAAGAAGGCCAATATGTCAGAAGAGCTATAGTGTGAAGACGGAAATGAGAACATGTAGTAATGTTGATGGCACTAAACTTGGCCTACTCGACTTTCAAGTAACAATGTTGTTTAAGTCGTTTGCATTGAATGAGTTGGCAATATGTAATGAAGGTCAAACCAATCATCTTCATGAGAACTAATCTCCATTCTAAGCATTTGTTCTTTGTATCTTGCTCCCTACTTATTTTCGGAGTTGAAGAATAATTAATCGCAAGTATAAACTATTCAATATTAATCTTGTCTAACCTTGTCTTTTACGCGTCATTTTCCACTGTCAACAAGCTTCTTAATAACTTAATACACAAAAATTGTGAACAGTCTTAACATAAATAGTATTACTAATAGTAACCTAAATTCCCCATTCAAATCCCCTGTCATGGTCTCTATTTTTGGTGGCTAATTCCAATTCCAATTTGCCCTCTATAATTTCATGGTTGTGTAAGTCATCCCTTGTTATTTCTTTGCTCACTCAACACCGTACACTTTGCTATCTTGTCTCAGTCTGACCCAAATTCCACCTGTGCAAAATTCAATGCGCGTGACATCACATGCTCAATTTTAATTAAACCTGCAGTTTATTAAAAGATAAGGATTAAGGAAGGGAGTAGCTCTTCTTCTTCACATGGGACGTGCAATCCGTCATCGACCGCCATGATTTGGCCATAAAAATAACCATTGTAGAGTTTGTCTCATAGGAGATCGATTTCATGTAATATCAATCTACATACAGATGTAAGATAAAGTAAGTTGGCTCGCTTCGACTTCCTGCAGCCTTTGGGCCACTTTTCAATTGAAAGTTAGAGCTTATAGTATGGACCTCTTTGCAAGAAAAAGGGGGCACAAGTAATTATTCTTTGAATCACAACTCGTCTACAACATTCCATGTCAAGAGTAAAACATGGTACAAAAAATGTGCAGCAGATAGAATTAATCATCTCTATACTATTTGATCTGATGCAATGAAAATTTTAATTAGTGATGCGATGGAGGCTCATTAAAGGGATGCATAATACGATTGAATTGGAGTCATCGGTCATCGAAATGTCCAAGTCAACCAATAAAACAAAGTCAAGCAAAGAAAATGTAAAATATGTGTGGACCACCTAACTTTTATTTTGTTAGTGGGAGTTATGTAGATATTGTTGTACTTGCAGTCAATCTAGAATAAGACGGTGGCGGATTTATTTGTGGATAGCTTTCACAACAAGAGGAAGGAAATTGTTTTGCAGCTTCTAAATTTGACTTCTTTTTTCTGGCAAATTGATTCCCTAGTATTGTAAAAATGAATGGATTTGAAAATTGTGTACCCTAAAGAAGAAGAAGAAGCAAAGATCAATTTGTATTCGGTTGCTTAGTCAAAGGAAAGCAATCTCGGGCTTATCTTACCCTGTTGGTGTTTTCCCTTCCTGTGGGTTTCTTTTCTAAGGTTCAATTTTTTCTAGCTTCGGGCTCAATTTCTAAGTGGATTCTTCCTCCACGTTCTGTGCAGTGACGACCAGTTCATTTGCAATTATCTTCTTCTGGCTTGTTAAGTTTCTTTTAATTTTCTTGTAGGAAAACTGGTAATATACTCTAGATTGTGCTAACATTTCCCTGCCACTCCGTGAAAAGAAAAGAAAAGAAAAACTCTGAACATGACAAGTCGATAATCGCAAAATTGCTATGACAGGGTGTGTGAAGGAAAAAAACTGACAGCAACAGCAGCCCAAAACCTGCTCTAGATTGAATAGAAGCACCTAACTATCCAAATTCCTATAATTCTACCCGATTCGAACCGAAAAGACTCGAAATTTTCTGTTTGGATACTGTAACTTGAGAGTGAGTCGAGGAATAAATGGTGATTCACATCAAAACAAAAATTACACGCAAGGCAAAATGAAAACATGGTCGAGCAACACATTGAAAAAAGGAAAAGAAAAACAAGATCATTGGTATGCGAATCGGATTCTGAGTTCTGGATCACCCGTCCAAATAGACACCAACCCGTTTTTAAGTTCAATAGGGCTTTACATGGCCCTGAAAACATGCTCCTAAACCTGCATCGTGCGATCTATACAATCGGGGCGCATTCAGAAGTTATGCATTGCGCATCGAGGGTCCAAGCTTAAGAAAGTTGTTTTATGGACAACACATTAAGATGCGTATAGTTGTGTGTTATATCAAATTTCAGGGAAGTCAAAAGTAATCCCCGCTAAATTCTACATCAAATGAAGTTTTTGCTAATCAGAAATGGGGGATGAAAAAGTCCATCACGTTAAACTAACTAATAAAGCATACCCTAATATCAAAAGAAAAAATGAAAACCTCATAGAATTTTGAGAACACTTGATAGAATTACCCATTAGTAAATTTTTTATTTTTTAAAAATGGAATATTGAGTTCGTTCAAACATAAACTTCCCGGGACTGTTTCATCTAAGACCTTTTCCATTTCGATAAAAGTTGTTTCTCACGTAAGCAAATGGTGTCTACTTTGTAAAATGTATCGATGGATATTTTCTTTGAAAAGAATATTTTTTTTTAGTTGAAAGAAAAGTAGCATTCACTAAAAAAAGTTTTAGTGAATACAAGTCTCTTGCATCAGAGCATAGTAAATCAAAAAATGCAGGAGTGGGATACAAGACCCAATTGATAACCTTAGCAACCCAATCGGCAACTAAATTCATTTCCCTAGTGCAATGAGCCAAGGAAAGGCCAGCAAAACCTCTCAATAAGTCACGGCCCGGGTGATAAGTGCACCCGCTTCCACTTCCGAGGTAATCTCTCTCCAACTGTCGTTTTCCCATCTTTTCTGATCCATCTCGCTGCATTTTCATTTCAAAGCTATGGCTGAATTGACAAGGAGGTCTGGAATTTTTGTTTTCGGAAGATGAAGTGATTTCGGGCTTTCGTAACCAACCACGTAGTCGTCGCTACAAGTTCAAATCTTGAGAAGGTATTTGGGTCTTCTTTCAGTTTGATTATCCACTCATCCATATGAGTTAATCCAATCCGCTAATTTGGATGTTCAGCTTAGTTGCACTCAAGTTTTGCAACGTCCAAGGACACAACAGAGAGTGGATTCAAAGGTCTTGACTTCCATTTTGTGCACCAAGCAAATTGGTTCAGGTACCACATTCCTCTTAACAAGATTGTCCATTGTAGGCATAGCATTTTGACATACCCCCATAAAGAAAGACTTGATTTTGGGAATAGTCTTAGCTTTTTTTTTTTTTTTTTTTTTTTTTGGTCTGAAACGATGATGCTTTTCATTCAAGGAGGACGAAAGTTACAACCCATAGAAATGACGTCGATACATAGTAAAGTCATTAACTCTGGAGGAGGTGATGTAGACCAAGAAGGTGAAAGTGAAATGCGGGCTTGGGCTTTAGCGGCCCAATCAGCTGCAGCATTGGCCTCTCTTCGGCAATGTTGAATGCGTAGGTGGGGGAAGGAGAGACGCAACGCTGAAGCGTCTGCAACCAGCGCTCGGGTCTCCCATGGTGGCAAACGGCGATCGTTGAAGATCTCCACAAGAGTCAGATAGTCAGACTCGATGATGAGGTGAGCTTCTTCCTTTCCCTGATCTAGCAAATAAGTGAGAGTGGAAATAAGGGCTTGGATCTCACATTGCAGGGGAGAAGACGCACGAATTGTGCAGGTGAATCCGTCGATCAAAACACCAGTGTGATCCTTGAGGACACACGTGATTGCACCCATGTCAGTAGCCGAGGGAAAAGCCCCATCGATGTTGGCCTTGATGCTGCCCCGATCCAGTGGAGTCCAAACTCGATTAGGGTTGAGCAGAGCATTTCCTGCTTCGGTTGATTGCTGCATCGAGCTGCTGTACAGCTTTGCTTCAGCAAGCGCCAGATCTACCAGATGGTCAGGAGTGGTCCATTGATGCCGAAAAGTGAAATGGTTCCGCGCCTTCCATAGCTGCTAGAGGATGGAGGCAATGATCTCCTTAGAAGGTAAGCCCGACTGATTTTCAAAAACATCCTCAAGCCACGAATCTATTTGATTTGTTCTGTAAGCTAAATGATCAATTTGTACTCTAGAGTGAGACCAGATCTTCTTAGTCCATGGGCAAAATAAAAGAATATGTTCAGTAGTTTCAGGTGTTTGCGTAGAACAGAACTGACATACTGGTTCCCGTATGATGTGTCTCCAGAAGAGGTTAGCTTTTGTAGGGAGAGCATTATGACATAATGACCATATAAAAACTTGAATCCTAGGGGGAGTCTTTAAATTCCAGATATGTCGCCAGACACGGGCCGATGGCTGATAAGAGGATGATGCTAGATTGCTGTTTTTTGGGTGGCCTGATTGTCTGAGGATGTGGTAGGCAGATTTGACTGAATATGTACCTGTTTGTGTGCCTGTCCAGATGATATAGTCTGTTGTAGGAGCATGACTTAACGGGATATTGATAATCTCCTCAACTATGTGTTGGTCGAAATTGTGTCGTAGAAGAGGGATATTCCATATCTGCTCATTTGGGACTATAAAACCAGCAACCAGTTTTGGTTCTTCTCTAGGCACTGGTCCGCCGATGATTCCATTGGTGAGCCATTTATCCTCATGGATATTGATTTGCTGTCCATCACCAACAGACCACTGTAGCTTAGTAAGGATAGCATCTCGACCTAAGAGTAAGCTTTTCCATCCCCAAGAGGAATTAGTCCCATTCCCTGCTTGCCAAAAGCTACTAGAATGGTAATACAGGCCTTTAAAAAGTCTACCCCATAATGAGGATGGGTTTTGGAAAAGTCTCCAGGCTTGCTTCCCTAAGAGGGCTCTATTGAAGGTTAGTAAATCTCGAAAGCCGAGACCTCCTTCTAGCTTCCTTTCTTTGAGTAGATCCCATGCCCTCCAATGTATACCAGATGTAGTGCTGCTAGTCTGCCACCAGAATTTGGCGATTTTTCGCTCAATAGACTGACATATGGAAATAGGAAGTTTGAATATGGACATGGTGTATTGTGGGAGTGCCTGCACTACCATTTTTAACAAAATTTCCTTTCCCCCTTTAGAAATAAAGTGCTCTTTCCAGCCTTCAAGTTTGGCATTGACATGACCCAAAATCCAAGCGAACATATCTTTCTTGGACACACCCCAATAAGATGGAATACCCAAATACTTGCCTATCTTGTCTATAACAGGAACTCTTAATTCAGCTGCTAGGTTTTGTTGTAAAATAAAGGGACAGCCCCTACTACAGAATAGACCAGATTTGTTTTACGTTTATAGGCGGCCCATGGCAACACAAGATCTTGTTGTAAAATATTGGCTAGATTTTGGCTTTCTAGGGTGCTTCCATTCAAGAAAAATATGGCATTGTCCGCGAAAAATAAATGGGAAAGGGTAGGGCAGTACCTATTCAGTTTAATTCCTTTGAGAGTGCCAGAGTGGATAGCTTGGTGCATGAGAGTAGATAACAGGTTGGCTAAGAGGATGAACAAATATGGAGATAGTGGATCCCCCTGTCTTAGACCCCTTGTAAGATGGAAGTATTGCAATGATTCACCATTAAATTTAACGCTGAATGTTGCTGTGGTGACACGTTGCATCACCCACCTGACCCATTGATCATGAAACCCCAGTCGTTTAAGATAGTCCTCTAAAAAATCCCACTCAACCTGATCATAAGCCTTCGCATGTCTAATTTTAAAACCGCCTGAAAGTGTTTCTTTCGTTTTCTGATTTTTAAATGATGCGAACCTCGCACAACCAAAATATTGTCTTGGATCTGTCTACCGTGACATAAGCACTCGTTACGTTGAAATTAATCACTGGGAGCCCCTTTGCTTTAAACGGTTTGCCAACACCTTTGAAATGATTTTGTATATGAAATTGCATAGACTAATGGGTCGATACTGTTCTAACATTTCCGGGTGCGGAACCTTCGGGATGAGAGTAATGAGAGTTCTATTGAAGGTAGAGGGCATCACTCCTGAACTGAAAAAGTTGTTGACTGATGTGTATATGTCCTCTTGAATGATATCCCAGTGGTGATGATAGAATAACCCATTGAAACCATCGGGTCCTGGGGCTTTGTTGGCTCCGAGCTGGAAAGCAGCTTGTTTAACTTCCTCCCTAGAAACAACTGCTGTTAAGTTTGTGTTCATTTTTGCTGTAATGACCTGGGGCATTGCATAAGAACAGGCGCATAATTTCGATAGCCAGTCGAGCGATAAAGATTTTGGAAATATGTTTGCGTTGTGTTCTTGAGTTGAGTAGAATCTCAGATCCAGCCAAGGTGCTCGTCTTTTAACATGTTGATGCGATTTCGTTGTCTGCATTGAATTGTCGTTGCATGAAAGAACTTTGTGTTCTTGTCTCCCCCACTTAGCCATTGGATCCTCAAACGCATTGCCCAATATGTTTCCTCTCGCTGCCATATATTGTGAATTTCTTCTTGTAGGCTGGATACAAGTGCCTTATCATAGGTATGACCTAGTTGATTAAGATGATTCTGAATCTGTTGTTGTAACAGGTAAACTTGTTGCTGACCTTTACTGAAAAGGGATTTACTCCACTTGGCGAGAGCAAAGGAAGTACGTTGAAGCTTGCTGGTCAAGGATTGAGGCCGTGTTGATGATGAAGCCCAAACATTGCTAATAATCAATCGACAGGCTTTGTCTTGAAGCCAGAAAGCCTCAAAGATGAAAGTTTTCTTTCGTTTTAAAGAGTTCGGTTCGGTGAGTAAAAGAAGAGGACTATGATCTAAGGCTAAAGCAGGATAAGCAAAGACTTCTGCCTCCGGGTAAGTTAATCTCCATTCAACTGTGCACAGGGCCCTGTCCAGCCTTTCTTTAATAGCTTCATCTCCATCTCTGTTGTTCACCCATGTACAAAAGCAACCCTTGCTTTCAATATCCATAAACATGCAATCATTCACAAATTCTCGAAAGGAATGTAATCTATATGGCTCCACTATCTTTTTGCCCTCCTTTTCCCAATGATATAGTATGTTATTAAAATTGCCTATACACACCCATGGAAACATATTTGAAGACTTGATTTGTCTGATATCTGCCCATACTTGCTGTCGTTGATGGTATATCGAAGGTGCATGAAGACATGTGAGTCTCATGGGTGTAGCACTTTGATTCTTTGTACAAATTGTGTCAATAAAGTGGCTGGTAGTATGCTCCACAGTTAAAGTCACCTCCTGGTCATCCCAAAAAATTACCAACCCTCCGGCCAAACCCATAGGATTCACCATAAAATAACTTGAAAACTTTAGCTTTCTCTTCAGATTCTGGATCACCATTTCTTGATTTTTCGTTTCCATAAAAAAAAACAATGTTAGGCCTTTCACTGGCCACAAGGGCCTTTAATGCTTGAATTGTCAGGGGGTTGCCCAGCCCCTAACAATTCCAACTGATGATCTTCATTTGTCAAGTGGTGGCATTTTTGGGCAAGCCACCTCGGCCCATTTCTCAACCCCTTCAGCTGTAAAGATGGGGGTTTCCATGAGATTTTATTTTTCAAGCATATCATTGACCTTAGAACTCGATTCATAAGGGCTGTATCTTTTAGTTTTCTTCAGAGGACTCACCTTGGATGTTGATCGTGTACTCTTGAGCTTCTTGTTAATTGAGTAATCTTCAGCTACATTGTTGATTAGAGTTAACTGGTTTGTCACAAGGGATTTCTGTTTTGGGTCATCAAGTGAAGGATGCTGCTGTGTGAGGATTGGATTACAAGGCAGACGCTGGTCTATGTGAGTTTCCCCTATGGCTAGTTGCGCGCTATTAATCTGAGGTGCTGCTGTGATTAAGAGGGGTGTCTGCTGTTGGGTTTCTGGTACAATCTCTTCTACTTCTTTTTGATTCGAATGCTGCTCATAAAAAGCAATCCAGAATGGACTATGTTGTCTGACCTCTGCCCTTAACCACTGCCCATAATACAAGTTGTCTCTGCCATCCATCTTTGTTGCATCATAAGGAATGTCTTGACAGTGCATGGCATAATGGCCTAAGATGCCACAGGAATAACAATAATGTGATAGGTGTTCATACCGAAAGTCAATCCATATGTTCTTCCCCTCTAATCGAATAAGTTTGCCAGATTTCAGAGGCTCATTTAGATTAAGTTCCACTCTTGCCCTGACTGATTTAACTGGAGAAGTGTCTCTACCTTCAATTTTCACCTTCTGCACTTTGCCAAGATTTCTAACTGATTTTGTAATCATATCCTCTGTACATCGTTCTAGGGGGAGGCCATAAACTTGGACCCAGAACGCGCAAGTTGTAAAGTCATAGCAGTGCAAAGGAGTATTTGGCATCCAAGGTTTCACCATCACCAGATGGTTGGCAAACAACCAAGGACTATTATCTAAAATTCGCTGCTTTTCCTCTACCGAATTGAATTTAAATACATAGAGCCCCGCTTCACGTGGTGAGATTACTACTTGATCATTACGCCATACTCTTTTTAAGGTGTTCTGAAAAGCTTGAAAGTTGATAGAAGGGTTTGACAATATTTTACCCATTAATGTGAGTTTGCAATCTTGCAGTGTCGCCGGGCTGAACTTCATCATCCCGGACTTCCACCTCCTGTTCGCGCGAGTCTTCCAAGTCGGTTACAGAGCGCTGCGACTCGAGCATCTTCTGACGATTGAGATTGTTCCATTAGAGCCAAGCGTTAAAGGACATGCAAGCGCTAATGAAGATGGCGCCTAGAAGAAGATAGTCAGTGGGACCACACAAATGCTCAGGGGAAGAAAGATTGAGGTGCGATGATGATGAAAGGGTACTTGCATGAAGAGGATTATGAACAGAAAGAAGGGAGCGGAGGGTTCAAGGTTGAAATGGCGATACAATTTGGTGAATTCTATATAGAAGTGCAATAATCATCTGGGTAATTTGCAGAAAAGAAGGAGAGGAATGAAGATGGGTTGGAAATTGAGGGTTTAGGCGAACAGGAACTACCCTAATGGTAGAGAGAACTTTACATTTTGAGAGAATCAGATGAACCAACGCCTAAACTTTTGTTTATCTCATAGATTAGTCTTAGCTTGCCACACATATTTCCATAGTCCAGGTTTGGGTTGATATGATGAGGATGCTGTGGCTATTTTAACTGTTTCCATTGAGGCTCTATTGCTGTGATACCCACTATTTAACTGTGTACTTCCTAGACTTAGTATTTGTCCATACAAATCTATCTGCCATGTTGTGGGGGGGTGGGGTGGGGGGCAATAAGAGCTGAGAATATTTCTCTTGCTGCCTAGTCATCAAACATGGAATTTATGATAGGCTCATTCCATCTTCCATCTCCAGTCATTATTAGGCTAGCCACTTTAAGCGATTCTTCCCTCGTTACGGGAGCGATTCTTCCCTCATTACGGAGCCCCCTATGGGACTTTTTCTTAACCATTTATCTTCCCTAATCTTGATTTGTTCACTATTGCTGACTGTCCACATCATAAAATGAGAAATGGCTTCTCTTCCTAGATAAGGCTTTGCCAACCCCACGAAAGCCACGCCCTTCTCCCTGCATTCCATAAATTACTTTCTTAGAAAGTAGAGTTCTTCATATTTTGACTCCAAAATGTCTCAGGGTGCTGCCAAAGCCTCCATACTTGTTTCCCTAACATGACTTTATTGAAATCCAGTAGGTCTCTAAACCCAAGTTCACCTTCATCCTTTATGAGCTTTAAAGAGTTCCAATTTCTCCAATGTAGATCAGTAGCCTTACTACTGTTTCTCCACCAAAATGTAGCTATTTTTCTTTCAATTGCCCTACATATGAAATCTGGAATGCTGAAATTGGACATCGCATATTGAGGTAATGCCTGAACCACTTCATTAATTAATACCTCCTTCCTCACTTTCGACATTAAGTTTTCCTTCTAGCTTTCTAGTTTCATATTCACTCTCCTAAGGATCCACGTGAACATCTCCTTTTCGAGGCCCCCCAATCAGAAGGTATACCCAAGTATTTCTAGTCTTTTTATATCTGGTATTCTCATTTCCAAAGTCATGTTTGTTCTCAGACTTTGTGGGCAGCCCTTACAAAAATACATCCCTGACTTAATTAAATTAATGGCTTGACCATATGCAAAGCAATATTGATTTTGACATTCTTGGATCATACTATCCGGAAAAAAATAAGGAGTCATCAACAAAAGAATGTGGGACAATGTAGGGTAATTGCCATTCAACTTAATACCTTGAATCATACTCATGTCTATTGCTTATTTCATCAAATGAGACAACACATTAGCCATGATAATAAAAAGATAGAGGGATAAAGGGTCACCTTGTCGGATGCCACGCGTCGATTTAAAATATGGGAGGGGTTCTCCATTAAACTTCATGCTAAAAGACATCGATGTGATACATTACATCACCCAATTTATCCACTTTCCACATAAACCCATCCTTATCGTACACTCTTCAAGGAAATCCCACTATGCAATCATATGTTTATTGCGTGTCTAGTTTAAGAACCGCTTGAAAATTTCCTCTTCCCTTGTCTAACTCTTAGCTGATGAAGAACCTCTTGAACATTTAGGATGTTATCCTGAATTTATCTCTCACTAATGAATGCACTCTACTCTATTGCAATTAAATATGGTAGGCATTGTTTCAAATGATTAGCCATGACTTTCAAAATGACTTTTATAGATGAAGTTGTATAACATAATGGGGTGGTACCGTTCAAGCAAGTGCGGATTGGGGATTTTTAGAATGAAAGTTATTATACTTGGATTCATATCAAGGTTCAAATAACCCGGATCAAAGAAATGTTGTATCTCCCTATGAATATCTATTGGATATCCTGCTAGCGATGCTTATAAAATAAACCATTTAAACCATCCGGTCTAGTGGCCTTGGTTGCTCTTAGTTGATAAAATGTAGTGGAAACCTCCTCCATAATGATGTGTTCAATCAATATTTGACTCATATTTTCTCCCACCATACATGGGTAATTGGTAAATAAGGGTTGAAAGTTTTTTGACCTGACCATTTTGCAAAGTTTGGAGAAAGAATCTATTGTCATCCTCTTAAGCTGCTATTCATTTCTCACCCAATTCTCATAAGAACTTTGTTGACACCTAAAATTTTGTTGATCATATAGGGCATTCATCTATTTGCAAAAAAATAATGATATATATAAAGTAAAAAAAAAACAAAAATATAGTAATAAAAAAGTAACAAAAATTAAAAAATAAATAAATGACAAAAATATATTATAAAAATCGAGTGGACCGGTTTTATCTAGCCCATCTTTAGGCAAAAATTTCGGCCTATTAGCCCACTCTTCTCCTAGCCCACGAAGCCCACACTTTTATAATTTAGCCCATGCTTGCTATTTCTTCTTGAGCCTCATTTTTATTTTCTTTTGGGCCCACTAAAGTGAAAAGAAGAAGGAAGAGCCCAGTCCCCATGTTTTCTTCTTTGCACGCTCGCGCGTCTAGCAGGAGAGCGCGTGGAGCATCGGTGAGCAAAGCAGGTCCCCTGTTATGTCCTCGGCGCTCCTCCCCTCCGCACCTCGCGCCGGAGAAGATGACGGACACCACCGACGACGTAGCCGAGGAGATCCCGTTCCAGAACTGGGACGATGACTGCAAGTTGCTCTGGCAACCTCCCCAACGACGTCCTCCAGAGAGTAGTCGGGGGCAAGTTCATGGCGGCGATCGAGAGGAATCGCTCCGTCAAGTGACGATACTCTCCAGAAATATCTATGGAGTCTTTCAATGGCCAGTTCGATAGCAGTTTTCAAGCGGTATTCGTCTCGGTCGAGCCATTTTGCCTCAACGCTGGTGTCGACTCAGTTCGGTTCTGTCCGTCGAGCCGAGAAGACCCGAAGCACATCAGTCTCACTCGGAGCTTCTCCGCCGGTTCCAATCCTTACAGTTGGCACAAGTTTTTCTATTCATTTTAACCATCAAGCGCTGCTTCAATCAGTTTCAGAGACAAGGTATAAGAATCTGAGGTGTGGAGTTTCCCCTCCTGCTTGAGTGGATTTCATTGGCATGACGAGTCCACCGTCGACAGGCCGAGGATCCTTAGTCCTCGTTTTGGAGCAAGGTACGGTTTCATTTCTCTATGGCGATTTTGAATCCTCCTTTGCTTAAAGAAAATGTTCACCGGCTAAGTGTTGTTTGACAATCCGAATATTTTTTTAAATTGTTTGTGATAACTTGAAATGGATCTTT
The DNA here is from genome assembly GCA_014182515.1 of Eucalyptus microcorys. Lineage (NCBI taxonomy): Eukaryota > Viridiplantae > Streptophyta > Magnoliopsida > Myrtales > Myrtaceae > Eucalyptus > Eucalyptus microcorys. Next base: position 2,961,385 of record CM024572.1, read on the forward strand.
TCATTTGAGATCTGCATGGTGGCATCCTGTAGGAAAAATGCTCACCATCCGTTTGATAAAATACCTGAATCATGACTGTAATGTCTTTGTTAAACGGCTGGATCGGGAGCTATGTTGCATCAACTCAGATCGAAGTCGGCTTGATGAGAATGCGTGATCATTTGTTGCTAAATTGCTGTCTTGACTCATTTCATCAACATGACAGTCAAGTTTTCTAGATTATTCGTGTTTACAGCCCGAGTCAAATCCTTAGTATGAACAAAGTTGAAAATTCGATATTGCTCTTCTTGTTTTTCGTGTTTCCTTCTTCCCGTATGCACTGGTGGTGTTCAATGGTGGTCTCCGGCAACGCTATTTTGGTGGATGTTGGTGGCGCTCGCTGACGAGAAATGGTTGGACATAGAAGATAGATGCAATTTGTTATCCGGTTCTCCAAAGCATTTCTTGAGGAGCTACGCTTGGCCATTCCTTGAAGTCTAGAGGTGGTTGGTTAGCTCGTTTGAGCTCGACGAACAAGAAAACTAAGGTATTACTCTTTAAGCCTTTGATCCGATGAAGCGAGGCCACTTGTGGTGATTTTAGGATTACCCACAAGTGGCCGGGGCTAGGATCATCATTTTGAATGCTCAATGATAGTTCTAGATGGATATGTGTGGATATGATGTTAATCAATGGCTGTTAAGGCATGATTAATGGATGTTGATAATGTAAATGTGATTTCTGGACTGATTGCATGATGTTGACGATATGATGATGTATATGGCTGATTTTCATGACTTGATCAACTAGAAAATGCTAGTAATCTTCATTATCTTTGTTTTGATATATCATACGTCATCATATGACGTCGTTTGCATGCTAAAATTGTGCTGTGATCTTAGGTTTAGAATCTATACTCTGAATGTGTTCTGTTCTGTCTGACTTGGCTGTCTTGTTGAATTTTTATGATTTTTTAAGATGCGATTTAGGTGTTCATGTCTTCAGAGAATTTGTTCATCACATCTTGGTCTAGGTCATAGAAAATTTTCATAAGAATTTGAGATAATTTAGTCGGTACAAACACCATTCAAAGAGACATGCTGGTTTCTGGAATCTTAATTTCCAATTTGACCTTCACGTACTCTTTGACTTTTACAAAATTCTGTGTCTAGAATCTGATTATACTTCCTATATGAAAAATGTTCATCACATTCATATTTGTATTGGCAAAGTTTTTCAGGAAAATAAAAAAGTTTGGTACCAAAAGGGATCAAGTCCCTGAGTTTAGAATATCTGATTGCGTAAATAGTAAGATATCCTCCCGTATCTTACTTGGTTTATAGCCGACAGAAAAGACTCGTGGTGACTTCTTAGTCAAAATTTGTATAGGCTTAATTGATTTAAAATCTAAATGCCCGACGTCACGTGAGGTATGGGCTGGGAGAGCCCCAATCAATGAAAGGCTGTTGGGACAAAGTTGACAAAATCCTTAAACATAATTTCCCTATTCCCTAGTTGAAGGGGTTAGGTCGCGACAAACTTTTCAGTATAGTTATCCTATTTCTAATTCTTCTCTAAATTGTTGTTGCATGGAAAAAAATCACCCCATTTAAGCCAACTAATTTTGGACTGCATGCTTTAGTCAATCTTCTCTCGACTCCATAAAGTTCCAATTTCTTTATTCAACTTCTGCACTATTTCTTTGTCATGGCACACCGTGGGATTGTTCATAAGCTCTTGAAGTTCACTCCTCAACCTAGAAATACGTTTATATGCATTTGGAAAGTAGTCCTTACTCTATGCGGCTAGCCTCGCAGGTACTAACCGTAACTTTTCTAGTATATTATCTTGCTGACATTCGCTAGACTTCCATGCTCTTCTCACTATATTTGTACACTCTCTGTCCTGCAACCAAAAGGCTTCAAATTTGAATTCTTTCTTTTTATGATTAGCTTTCGGCAAAAAGGATACAAGGATTGGATAATGATTCGATCCAATAGGTGGCAAGGCAAAGCTTTCAGCATGTGGAAACGAGACTCATCAGTCCATAGTACATAAAGCTCTATCAATTCTCTCCTTAACCAAAGAGTCCCCTGCTCTATTATTGGACCACGTATAGGCACACCCCTTACTCTCCAACTCCATTAGCAAATAATTATTAAGGAAATTCAGGAAAGCAGCAAACAATTATTAAGGAAATCCGGAAAAGCAGCAAGCCTGTAATGCTCAGCCATCTTCTTGCCCACTTTTTTCCAATGAAAAAAGCACCTCGTTGAAGTCACCAATGCACAACCACAATTGATTAGAATAGCTGAGTCTATGTATTTATTCCCATAACAGAACCTTTCTCTAAACTCATTCGATGCATGAAGGATGGTGACCTTCGTTGGCTTCCCGTTCTCCTTAATTCTACAATAAACGTTAATGAAATGTGTCGAGTAAGATTCAAAAGATAAGGTTACCAACCCATCCCAAAATATGGCCAACCCCCCTCTCCTCTCTCACAAATTTACCCTCTACTAGTTTTTGTTAAATTTTACTGTCAAATTATTGAGTTTGATGACACGTAATAGTTAACTGATATACTAGTTTGGGATTTTATTTTCTGTTTGTCATAATTGTACCATTTTTGTGATTTTTTGTTAACGGAGGGCATATTTTTAACAAATGTACCAGTTCGGGATTCTTGACAGTTGAATAGATTAGTTTTGTGTAAATTTATAACAAATGTACTAGTTTGGAGTTTTTTGTGGTCATTTGAAGTAAATTTATCACATATGTAATAGTTATAGGTTATTCATGATCAAAAAATTAGTTTTGAATAAATTTATCATGAATGTATCGATTTATAATCTTTCAAGGTATTACCCCTTTATATAATCATTCTTCCTTTCATTTTCATTAGCAATGGGCCAAAACTCTAGACGTCAACTTTAAAAGGGACCCGCCAACGCTCCTTAGAACGACTCAGACGCGGTACAACAAAAAGTATCTCTTGCTGCAGTTAAGAACGGTGTCATGATTTGAGAGTTGAAGTTTTGCAAGTTGAAGTTGAAAGTCTGATTTTTTGGGAGTATAATTCTTTATCTAGATACACTTTATTTTATGATCTGTAAAGGAAGTAATGTGTGGTACGACTCAATAATAAGTTTCTTAGTTAAAAAAAAAAATATTAATATTTTTACATTTTGGGATGGAGCGGTCCAAGTTCTTTTAACTTGAATCTTAGGCTAAAGATGGAATTTAGATAGTCCCTGGAGGGACCGAATTACTCGGCTTAATCCGGCCGAAACCCAACCAAATAAGACCATCACCAAATGAGCCCAAAGAGCCGAAGGCAAAGAAATTGATTATGGATTAAGAGGCCAAAGCCCAAACTCAATCCATCACAAAACTAAATTTTTGTTCTAAAATTGACGATTCATTGAATACCCAACCATTAGCGTACTAAAATAAAATTTAGATCATCAAATTTGATGATAAATTCGGCGTTATTAATATTCCTAATGTATTTTAACATAAACTCCACACTCACCCTTGTCTATATTCATACATCAATATCCAAGTCGTTAAAGTTCTTGCAAGGCTGAGCCACGTGCACACTTACATGCAAGTTTTACCCAATAATTTGTATTATTTTAGCAAATCTTTCATCCCGATAAATCTCTAATTTAGCATCCATACTTCTTATGCATGTTTTGGTACTAAATTTGTAAAATAGAATTATGCATATTTTGATTGTCAATATATACAAAAAATTGTTTACGTAACACATATATTGATCATCATATGCCACGTCATACTCTCAAATTAGTTTCGTCCCATGTTTTCAAGTAAATTAGTTTGAAAGCAATATTAGAACAATTACCGGACGCATAATTGACATAGACGGGACTACTAAAGCATATCTAGAGCCTTTGGATAGGCAGAACCATAAATCAATTAGCAGACTCGAGGCAAGAATGGTTGCACCTTGATTTTTTCCTTCTTTTTGGTTGGAGAGAGTATTTCGTTCCGTAGGAGAAAAACAAATACAACAGCAACATCATTCGACAAAAGGGATCATGAGGATGAGTATTTCATTCCATCATTCTTTTCTGTACTTATATATCTTTCCTTCAAGCTACTTTTTTAGGGTAAATATATCACAGTAAACATAATTTATGATTTATGGTGCCTTATACCCTTAGAAAAATTCATCAATAATTTACATTTGGGGTTTAAACGTCCAAGTCCTTCTAACTTGAATCTTAGGCTAAAGATGAAATTTAGATATTCTCCGGAGAGACTAAATTACTCAGCTGAATCTGGCCAAAATCCACCCAAATAAAACCTTCATCACCGAATGAGCCTAGAGTGACAAAGGCAAAGAATTTGATTGTTAATTGAGAGGCCAAACCCAAACTCAATCCCTTACAAAACTAACATTTGTTTTCTAAAATTGACGAATCATTGAATACCCAAACATTAGCTTACTAAACTAAAATCTAGTTTCGTCCCATGTTTTCAAATAGATTGGTTTGAAAGCAAAATTAGAATAATTACCAGACGCATAATTGACATAGATGGGACTTTTGAAGCATAGTAAGAGTATTCGGATAGGTAGAACCATAAATCAATTAGCAGGCCAGAGGCAAGAATCATCGCATCTTGATTTTTTCCTTCTTTTTGGCTGGAGAGAGTATTTCTTTCCACGAGAAAAACAAGTACAATAGCAACATCATTCGACAAAAGAGATAATAAGAGTAAATATTTCATTCCATCATTCTTTTCTCTACTTATATATCTTCCCTTCAAGCTTCTTTTTTCGTCTTATGAACACATTTCATGCATACTCCACCTTACCGAGGATCTTCTTAGGGTCTAGATAATGCTCCTCAAAAAATAGAACTTCTCCCCTTCTAGATATGCCAACTAATGAAAAACAATTTTCATCAACTGAACCCAATCTTTATTTGAGCTTCTTGTACGAAAAATCATTGTTGTAACCATCTATCAGCAAAAGTGAATTGTTCTTTATTAATGTTCAAGCCTAAACCACCAAAATAAGCATAGTCACAACACCATAGCATGTTCTCTTGCACTCAGTGCAGAAGGGGGCATTGTCATGACCTTATCTCAGGTGAATCGCTCAGGATTTGACTAATGGATTACTAACTCTAGGGTCAGCTCAAGCTCCTCGAAATCCATATCAATTCATAACTTATAGTTCAAGTTCTTAACATGCAAAATTATTTTTATATAGGAGTCACTACTAATTAATTTGTGATAGATAGCTTAAATATCTAAGTAAAGCAACATGAGAATTACTTTACTCCTACGAACTACAAAATCTAGAGTTGGAGACTTGATTACACCAATTATCAAAGTAGTGCCATTTCGGTATCTAATCTTATATAATACCATATTTAGGCAGCCTTCTCGCGAATTATGAGTCTTAAGGTTTTTTTTTTTTGGTAAAGAATTATGAGTCTTAAGGTTTTATTCCTAACCAGGCTAAAGGACACAACAACGTATTAAAAGTCTACAATCAAGTAATAATTGAAATAGAAATGCACAAAAAACAACCTAGTACAAGTCTCTAAGAACATTCAAAAATCTATTATAAAGCCCTGAGGGCTTATTCAATTTTTGGGTGAATTTTTTTTTTATCAAGAATTTTCACACATTATAAGAGAAAATAAGTTAATAACTACCTTTTAAGCTTTTTCCTAATTTTTAGAAAATAAATAAATATTCTTTGCAATTTTTAATTTTTTTAAAAATATTTTTATAAATAATTAATTTTTCTATCTCGAAAATAGGCACCGGTCCGCGTAAGGACAGAACCTTGGCCTCGTTGATATGGGCCATGTACATACATTGGGCTCTCAAGTCAAGTCCACTTAATTGAACCCACTTCACAAATTCAAACCTCGCCCAAACAAGTAAGATCCAAACCCAATTAACTAAACAAGGCCCAATTCGCCAAGCAACAGCTAAAGCCTGACACTCACCACGCTTGTAGTAAAGACGAAGCCCAAATCACCAAAATTACCACTTTAAGCCCAAGGCTCACGAAGTCTAAATGAGCCCAAAGCCCACTACTCTCCCCCATCAATTTTCCAATCCCGCAACTGCTCCTTAACGTCGTCTCCTTCGAGCACGCCCGAAACGCCTACGACCTCCCCTCGTCTTTTACGGTCGGTTCCCTGCTCCCAGAAGTCCCCACCTCCAATCTTTTTCGGGATGGAGTTTTCATGTCTATAGATTAATACCTAAAGCTTCACTGAACCGGAAACACTCAAACCTTCCACTGGTAATACTCTTACACCGCCGTCGCTAATTCTCCGCCCATCAGCTAACCATTGCCATGTTACCGGCCACCACCAGCCACTTACTTTCATAGCCAATCATGACCGGAGAAGAACAGAAAAAACATGGATTTAGCTGAGACATTTTATCAAACACTTGGCGGGCATCGACTGAGAGGAACCACGACAAGCATTTGAGACACGGGCCGGAGCCAAATCCATCCATAATCAACAAACAACGCCCAGCATAAACAATATAAGCCACGAGAAACTTGCCGTGCACCAAAATCAAAGCCGGCGAGCCTGGTCCGTAGATTCATTAAAAACAAAAAACACACATAATAGAGGCATGGGAGCGTATGACCATGTGATCCCTACCCGGCTCGGCAACAACGGCCAGAAGGCAAGCCTGAAGCTGAGCTTTGCATCTCGCTTTCTCTCAGTCCCTTCCGATGCTCACTCTCGTTCTCGCTCTCCCCCTCGAGTTCTTCCTCTCGGCTGCCTCTCTATCCAGTCCCTCTCCCTCTTTCGAATGCTCACCCCCTCTTTTACAGGAAATCTCCTTGGTGAGTCCCCTTGCCACCACCTCTCTCCTCGGGACCAAGTTAGGTCTATTTCTAGCTAAGCTGGCCTTTACATTTGTGTGTAGCACGCCCCCTTTACCAGCCGTAGCTTTGTGTCACGGGTCGATAGTTTCTTTGGCCCTAGATCAACCCGTGTGGCGCCTAGCGAGCGGAACTCGTTAGGCCAGCCTTCCTTCTATAGTTGTTCTAGCGAACAATATGATGAATAACCATTTTATACGAGATCGTACCATACCCAGCTTTGCTCGGGCGTCTAGTCCATCGAGCGAAACAGCAGCTCTCGTTAGACTCAACAACTAGTTTCGCCCTGCCCTGGTCTCATCAAGAGAGCGGTATTAGCTCCCGATCAGTTTGTGTACAGGAGGCCAACCCCGCCTTCAGAGCTCCTAAATGATATAGTCCTTTCATCCTAGAACTCCTAGCACCAACCGTCTTGATGTCACTTCCACGGACCAGTTGTGTTCATTCTCTTTGTGTCCTCACTCTTCACTCGATAACTCCAAGCTTTACTCCAAAGGGTACATGGGTACGGGAGGATTCACAGATCGTGACATTCTCTTCCACTCAATTTCGCAACGCCCTCGTTACAGGTTGTTCTGTCGTTTCCTTGCGTTTCCTTAACCATCAAGGCCACTCCCTGGGACTTACATAGATGGCAATGCTTGCCCAACAGAACAGTCTCACCACTCCATTGCTTGCTTCCCCCGATCAAAGCTGTTCACGAATCTCCAGTCACTTGTGCTTCTTGACAAGTGTGGCACCCCTAACCAACTGCACCATTTCGCCTACTAAGCTCCTCCTGATCTCAGCAAGCCAACAGAGGGTCCCCTTGGTGGAAACATGATCGTAGACTTTTTCTTAAGATTCTCCCATTGATCTAGGAACATTATTCCCATTTAGCGGGCAATTCGGCTCCTTCCTATGCCCCCATTGCCATCTTAGAAGCTAGACGAGAGCCGTACGTTCTTCGAGCCCCTTTTGGCCCCGGCGATTACTCTCCGCCCTCATAGGACTAGGAAGACCACATGCTTTTCCCCGAATCACCCACCTATTGGAGGGATCCTTGCTCTGATACCATTTGTCACGGGTCGATAGTTTCCTTGGCCTTAGATCAACCCATGCGGCGCCTGGCGAGCGAAACTCGCTAGGCCAACCTTCCTTCTATAGTTGTTCCAGTGAATAATACGACAAATAACCATTTTATACGAGATCGTACCACACCCAGTTTTGCTTGGGCGTCTAGTCCATCGAGCGAGACAGCAACCCTCGTTAGGCTTAACAACTGGTTTCAGCCTACCCTGGCCTCATCAGGAGAGCGGCCCCGACCAGTTGTGCACGGGAGGCCAATCCCGCCTTAAGAGCTCCTAAGTGATATAATCCTTCCATCCTAGAACTCCTAGCACCAATCGTCCTGACGCCACTTCCACGGACCAGTTGTGTTCATCCTCTCTGCGTCCTCACTCTTCACTCGATAACCCCAAGCTTCATTCCCAAGGGTACATGGGTACGGGAGGATTCATGGATTGTGACATTTGTCTGTCGCTTGCTTTCTCTACCTCCTACGCACTTGCGTGAAGGAGAGAAGAAGAGAGACAAAAACGTTGGAGGCTTGGGCTGAGAAGGAAGAAAAGAAAGGTCGGGCGCAGGTGGAGAGGAAAGAAAGAAGGAGAGGCCAGGCTAACCCTCTCTTCCCCTTTCCTGAAAAGAAGAAGATATGTTTTAATAAATTCTATTACTGTAAATACAAATGTTCCTGATATCTATATACTATGTAATTTACTAAAAATTATTTTTGTTAGGGGCCAAGGGCGGTCCCTAATTTTTATGAGATATGTAAATAGTCAAAATTTATGTGTCATACGGTCATTTACCTGTTACCTTGATACTTCTTTGAAAAAGATTATGTATAGCAGGTTAAGCATTAATCAATTTGATGGGAGCTTGAGCTTTTTCGAAATTCTATTTATCTTTCTCTGGTTTTCAATAAGTGATGAGCAATTTTCATGGTTACGTGCCCACTCTTATCAGCTAGCCATATCAACTTATCTTCTTCCAGGGCTTGATGCAAAAGAATGGAAGCAACCGCCCATTCCTCCTCATCATAGGCCCTAGATCCCTATCTCTCTCCCTCCACATCAATTAATTTCTCCACTCTTAACTAGTGCCATATCAACAGAATGCAGCCTTGACACACGTTTTTCCACACTTACCACAATCCTCCAGCTTCAACTGCCCTTTAAGAAAACCATCCCCAGGAAGCTCTCTACCCCTCCTTGGCCTCCATAAATTTGCCACTGGGGAAGTAGATATCTTTTAGCATTTGCACCCACAGATCCTCTATATTCTACATCACTCTCCATGACAACTTGGATAGTAGGGTTCTCATAAAACAGCTGAAGCTCCTTGAACCTCGTGATTCTCCTTAGCAAAAGTATGAGATTTCCAACTTTCCCAGTGCATTCTCCTTTCATCATCTTTATACCCTCATCAAAATATAGAAATTAAGCTATTTACGTCCTCACACCATTCCTCCGGAAAGAAAAGAACCCCATAGAGTAAATTGGGATGGCAAAACTAGGCTCCGCAGGCTCGGGTTTCCAACCGAAGCTTCCTTTGAATCTTTTCCTTTACAAAATTAAGGGCAGAATTTTTGGACTTGTCCTAAATAAAAGGCAGTCCTAATTACTTCCCAAGGTTGTTGATATTCTTGATCCCAAAAAGATTGCTTACAGCTTCTCTAGTTTCCTTTTTTGAATTTGCACTAAAAAACAAGGAAGACTTTTGAAAATTCACCAATTATGCAGAGGTTCCACCAAAAATCTTCAAGGCAATTCTTCAAAATCATGCATTTATGCTTCCATGTAAAAAAAGGGCATCGTCAGCAAAAATGAGATGGGTAAGCACAGGGTGTGACATCCTGAACTTTCAGTACCATTTTCAATTGAATAAATCGGGCCTTTTATCGATGCTTCTATAGTGCTATTCTCAAAGCCGATCACTCATGAGATAACTAGACTATTTGGGAAAGTCATTAAGATATTTTAATGTAATGGACTTGAGAATTCAACCAAAAGTCGATTGCTTGACCGTGTTAGTCTGCAAGGGTCATTACAACATTGTTAAAATTGATCGGAGATTAGGGATAGGTCGATTCGACTTAGATGTGTGAGCAAAGTGTGGGCGATTCCACTTGATTGCAAAATTTTCGTCGATCGGCACTAGACCGATTTTCTGTTGTTCTAGGTACCCTGTGCCCGTAATTGAAACCTTGAGATTTTCGTAACCACTGAGAGTCGCCAATGTGTCGAGTGGGTTCATTGTGACTCGAAAAAAATCAACCACGGGTCATTTGCACTAAAAATTTCTGAAAGCTACCTAGTAGCCTAGGTCACGCTAAAAATGCGCCCGAGTGAAATTAACTGCGAATTTGAATCCGATTTCAGAAATTGAAGATTCGACATGTCACAATAAATTCTAGGAGTGACGACTCAGTCTCAGAAGATTTTTCTTCAACTTGAGACTTTTTGGGAAAAAGTCGGTATAAGACCGTTTTTGTTCAGAAGGCCAGGACCGTTTTTAATCACATAATTGGGATGCAAAATGGATCCATTGGTGAGGAAAAATGCCAAATAGATCGATGAGGTACTAATTGGATTTGTTGAGGCCGAATTGGATTGAATTAAGCACGAACGAGTGTCCAATTGAGAGAGATTGTGTCAAATTCGTATGCCCCCCATTCCCTATGGTCTTTGGACCATTTCAAGGTTGCAAGAGGGAGCATTGGTGGCTCATTGAGGGCCAAGGAAGCCAAGTTTGGTGGACAAGTTCAAGGAGACAAGCATGTGGAAAAAAATGGCTTGTGGCCCCCTCCATCTCTCTCTCTTCCTCTCAAAGCCAACCGGCCAGCCTTACTTCCCCTCCATCCTTGTTGTTCGAACCCCTAGGAGCCAGAGGAAGTCGCCGGAAGCAACCAGCAACTTCCCCTTCACCGTCGTACACTCGCTGACCATTTCCCCCGTTTTCTCTTCGCGCTCGCTCCCGCTGACCTTTTGCCAAAAATCTAAGTTGAAATTGGTCTTCCTGGAAGAATTAGCTAACAATCAATTCATTACCGTGACCAGCACATCTAGACCATTCCAAAGAGCCCGACCTCGTCCCGAACGGAGCCGCTGGTCGTCCTGTACGGCCGTCGGTCGCCGGTCCGTCGGTCCGCCCGCTGGTCCGCTTGTTTCGCGTTTTTCTTCATTTTTCTCCCATTCTAGCCCTTCTTTTGCCCATTCCAACCTCCAACAAGACCCCCTAAACCCTCGGGAGCCATCAGTTGCCGACCACCTGCTTAACAGAGCTCCGATCAACCCGTTTCCTCGCTGTTCAGCCGTTAGTTCTCCTATGTCCAGCAAGCAGAAACAAAAGCCGAACTAGCTTTGTTTCTCTCTTTTGCAGCTCAAAACAGAGGCAAAGTGTAGTGGGTTTCGAACAGCTTCAAGGCCCGTTTTGAGGTGGTCCCGAGCCTCGGTTGTTAGGCCCACCTTGAGGAAAGTCGAGCCCCGCGAAGTTTCCGTCGTTTTGCACCAAACCGCTTGTTAAACAAGTGAGTTTTACTCACTAATCCCTACTAAGTAAGCTAATGATGCTTAGGGGTTGATTAGATGTAATTAAGTATGATTAGGTGGATAGATTAGAATATAGTAGTTTAATTAGTGCCTTATTGATGCATGTTAGACAAATGGTTAGTAATATTAGCAAGTAGACTTGTATTATTATTTAATGAATGAGTCTCATAAATTTTCCGGGTCCGTTTCGGCTTCCAATTAGGCATTACGGGCCTAAATTGGATTTATTACATTTATTTAATATTTTCCATAATTAATTATTTATTTATTTATTTTCCGGAAATTAGGCTGGGATAGTCGACGACCGGAATTTTATGCTGATTATTGTGGTGCGGCCCGTTTATTTATTTGAGCGTTGATTTGTACTGAGTTGAATTTAATTATGATTTTAGGATTTTATTCCTAAATTAATTAATTTTGGTAATTAATGGGAAAATTACTGGGCGTCAGTTTACAGTGCCAAAAATATGTTATGAACCGTTGAAATTGGTGGGATGTTTAAAAGGTGAAATTACTATATTTTGGTTAAGACCGATTGTGTACTCACACACAATCATTTTTAACGGGTACTCTTAACCCGAGGAAAATAGGCCAAGATAATGTGTTAATTGAGAAATTTATTTGAGTAGTGTAATGTTGTTGGCCGTAGGTGAATAATTGTATGACATTGTGGGTTAGATCAAGAAAACCGCAAAAGTACGGTTATGTCCATTGGACCGTAGGTTACCACTTAATCTAGGTCGTGCATGCTAAGCCGTAATTCAACATTACCATTGAATTTGGAATCGGTTGTGCACGCTGAGCCATAATTTAGCATTACCACCGAATTTGGAATCAGTTGTGCCCGCTGAGCCGTAATTCAGCATTAACCGCCGAAGAATTAGTAAGCCGTGTCCGCTAAGCCGTAATTCAGCATTACCGCCAAAGAATTAGTAAGCCGTGCTCGGTGAGCCGTAATTCAGCATTACCAACAAAGAATTAGTAAGCCGTGCCCGCTGAGCCGTAATTCAGCATTACCAACAAAGTTTTTGTAGGCTATGCTCGTTGAGCCGTAATTCAGCATTGAATTTGAGTATTTGAGATGACCGTGTAGGCCGTGCTCGCTGAGCCGTAATTCAGCATTGAATTTGAGTAAATGAGATGAGCTGACCAAGAAAGGGTCGAGATAACATGTAATTGACTAGGTCGATTGATCATTGAGTTGATCTGATGTTATGAATTGATTGAGTGATGTGATATAAGGCATCTGTAAATAACATTGATTTGCAGGATGGAACTGAGGCCAAGGTAAGTCCTCTGTCTCGTGTTGTGCTTAGGCAGCCTCTAGAGTGTATTGGCTTCCTAATCGGGTCTTAGGGGGTAGAACTTGCTAAGATGTTGTTTCACTGGTTATTGTATAACCATTTTCAAGCCCCTAGTTGAAAGCGGTGGGGAACTTGAGGCTCGAAGTTCAAAAGGTGAAGCCCGGGGAATCGGCGAGCATGTCTGACTATCTAGTCCTAGGACATTTCCCTTTTGTTGAAGGCCAATTCCTTTTTGTAGGCTTCTGTGTATAAACCTGTGTGTTTATAAAAATGTATTTTGTGAAAAATTGCCCCTACTTTCATATTTCATTGTTTTATTGTCCGAGGATTATTTATATACTTCCGTATGCGTATATTAAATGAATGGGTCGGTGATGCGTCCTAGGACATTGCTATTAATCGACCGAGAATGGATGGGCACGTGCTCGGAGGATCAGGACGTGACATAGGGCCTTATCTTTTGAAAAGTTCCCGCAGCAACTCTCTTGCATAGCATTTTAACAAAACATCAACCACTAAATGAATAGAAAAAGGGATAACAATCGCCCTGTCTAATACCTCTAGATGTGGCTATATTTCCAATTGTCTTAGTTCCATATAATTGATGTTATAAACAACAGAACATACACACTTCATTTATCCATTCTATCCGTATATCACTAGAGCTCATTTTCCTCAAAAGGTTCTCTAGAAAATCTTATTCGAAATAATCATAAGCTTTTTTCATATCTATTTTAAGGGCACACTCCTCACTTTTCCCTCTGTTCTTATTTTTCTGATAATAAAACAGTTCATGAGCTACTCTAGTGTCGTAGGCACTTTATGGAGGCGAATTTAGCCCAGGTAGACAAGTTTTAAGCCGTTCACCAAAATTTGGAGATGCTTTGTATAGAAAGTTGCGCGCACAAGCTAATGGGGCGAAATTGAGAAACATCTTCACGATGGGGAGACTTTAGGAGTTAAAACAGTGTCGGTAGAGTTTAAGGAAAGAGGAAACTGGCCAGACTCAAAAAGAAGTTCTTGATTCAGCTGGATTCGTTCGCTAGTTTGTTTTTTTTCATCCTTCCAATGCTTGGTGCCTAAGTCTAAGTTTTTTTTCTTTTTGTAAAACTATTCTCAAATCTGTAGTGGGGTTACAAGCTGTTTATGAACTCTGGTAGTGCCATGTGAAGATTTTGCAGTCGTGGAGAGTTTCTACCCGATTTGGTTGATCTTGCCTAAGTCTAAGTTAGACTATATTGACATGGTGAATCCTTCCGATGGTAGCCACATCATCGATAAAATCTAGGCCATCGGCTTTGGATTTGTTCAAAATCTTGATAACCACTTCATTGCTGCTTTGGAGCTTTCCTTCATGAACCAATCCATATCCTCTGCTACATAGTTTGTACTTGAACTTTTGAGTTATCTTCTTGATATTATCTTATGGGCTAAATGTTGTTAGTAGCTTGTAGAAACTCTACGATCTTTTAGGCCATAGCTAAGTGCCTTCTGCTCCACTTATGAATTAGAAATATCAACACATATGGTGCTCCGAGTAAGAATCGTGTTATGATCAACTGGGCTGCATAGAGAATGCAAATAAAACATAAGAATATATTGAGGATTGCATATCATTTGTTATCAATTTAATTGGATGCTACTATTATACTTGAGGGTAATTTGCATTTGAGTCACTGAAAGTTTACCTCTGCCTACAAATGTACTGAAGTTTGATGTACCTACCATTAATATACTTTAATATTCGTAACCTTGAAGACCATATGATAGGCCCTTCAATATTTTCTCAAAAGGTTGATCGATTTCCGGTCAAAGTAAATCTATTGCAAGATAATAAAAATTTGTTGCGATTGGGGAATAAAAAGTTGAATTTCGAAGAGCCAAATGCTGAGTGACATCTAAATGCAATAGCCACAAATAAAAAGTTAAAACTACTTGCAGACTGAGTGTGATGCGAGGAAAGAAGAGGGGATTCATACCGGAGTGAAAGAGGAAACTCGCAAGTATATTTAAGGTAGCATGTATCGTTAGCAGCCCTCTCTGGTGAATATTCTACAGAAAATAAGTGATTTAATTAAATTGACGATTAACTGGATTAGTTAGAATTCACATGGTATGAGCATATAGAGTACACTTCCCAAAGAAGGTTATTATATGAACCTACACATACGTCCCATCTAGCGTCCAAGCTTAAGAAGGGTTACAATATGGAGCACCCATGGACATGGTTTTCTTAATGAACAAGATGGTATATCAAATTTTCGTGAAGCTAAAAGTAATTCATGCTAAATTCTAAATCAAATATCTTTTTTGTTAATCAAACAAGGTAGATGAAAAAGTTGGGAAAAGTGTCAAAAAAAGTCCTAAACTTATTACATTTGTGCAATTTAGTCATAAACTTTTTATTAGTACCAATTTAATCTTAAACCTTTTGACTTAGTGCCAATTCAATCATTATAACTAATTTTGGCCAGATTTTGTTGATGCGGATGCCGGTCAGTGTTGGCTAGCTTACATGACACCGCCAACACTATAGTGAACAATTTTTAATAATATTTTGGGTTAATACCCTGAAAAACCCCAAACTGGTACACTTGTGACAAATTTACCCCAAATTATTTTTTTGACCATGAAAAATCCCAAACTGGTATACCTGTGACAAATTTATCCCGACCGACTATAAAAAATCCTAAATTGGTACATTTATGACAAATTTACCCCAAACTAATTTATTCGACTGCAAAAAATTCCAAAATGGTAAATTTGTGATAAATATACCCTCTGCTAAATTATATTAATATCACAAAAAAATCACAAAAATTATAAAATGTGACAAACGGAGCATAAAATCCTAAATTGGTATACTGGCTAACTGTCACGTGTCATTTAACTTAATAATTTGAGAATAAAATTTAACGAAAACTAACGGAGGGTAAATTTGTTACAAGTGTACCAATTTGGGGTAAATTTGTCAAAGCTATACCAGTTTGGGGTTTTTGATGGTCAAAAAAATAGTTTGGGGTAAATTTGTCACAAGTGTACCAGTTTGGGGTTTTTCAGAGTATTAACCCTAATATTTTTATCATTTTATCATTTTTATTTTTTGCCTTTATTCTTCCTTTTGCCCGTGATCGGCCACCAGCCACAGGCGAAGGCCAGCAACTAGCCATGGCAAGGCGAGTCGAGGGTCGCCATCGCCTGCACAAGCAAGGCTTGGTCGGGCAAGGGTTGGCCTTGCCACTGGCCTAGGCAAGGCCAACACTCATTGAGCCTTGCCTAGGTGACGATGAGCCTAGTGAGGGCTCCTCTCGCCTATGGCGGGTGACATCAACCCTCACCCAAGTGAGGCCAGCTCACCCTAGCATGGCTAGGCACCAGCAAAAGGAAGAAGAAAGGCAAAAAAAAAAAAAAAAAAAAAAAAAAGTTAGAAAAAAAAAAAAAAAGAAAAATATTAAATGTTATTTAAATTTGTCGACATCACCATCAGCAGTGCCACGTAAGTCGGCCCGCATCCACATAACCAAAATTCTGCTAAAATTAATCGGAATGATTGAATTGACACTAAGTCAAAAAAGGTTTATGATTTTTTTGACACTTTCCCTCAAAAAGTTTATCAAGTTAAAATTATAAAACATGGCCTAATATAAGAAGAAACAAAATAAACTTCATAAAATTACTTATCAATAATTTCGTCAATAATTTCGTTTTAACTTCAAAATGGAATTTGAGTTCTTTCGAATATAGACTTCGTAGAATTGTTTCATCTCGCATAGACAGATGTGACTACTCTGAAAAATCTCTTAAAATGAATTCATAAGTCGTCCATTTTGAGATATCATATGCCGGTAGTAGCACATTTAGTAGCAAGATCGCAGGTTATTATTGTTCATCCTTTCGAAGGATGATGCAAGAGAGTACAACTAAATGAAATACAATAACTCAACATGAACATAAGAGCTAGAAGAAGACAATCTCGAAAGTAATTACTGTCGAGCTTTCAAGTATCCCCATACACAATCTAGATTGCGGGGACATATAATAAATACACAAAGCTTTTCTAATCAAACTATGCATGGTTCTCTATACATCATTGCTCCCTCCAAAAGGAATACTAGCGGAAAGTATTGGAATGCTAGATGAAGTTGAGAATGTTTCTAGTTCCATTTCCGCTTTGTCATCATTTATTGGCTCATCTAGTGGGTAAATAAGTGGTTTTGGAGGCATCTGCATATTAGCAATATCTCCTTCAAGCATTTCAAGACTTTGTTCATTGAAGGCCAATGGTTAGGATTTAAATGTATACACCAAAGAGCAACTATTATCATCTTTTTTATCACCTTCCTTTCCTCTTCCACTTCTTCCATTTCAACATTTTTTGCTTCATTTACTTGGTCGTACATCCACAACGGAAGATATAATTGGCTTGAATGTTCTGCATTTGCATTTATATTTCTCCTTCTACCTGCCATTTCCATGAGCAACATTCCAAAGCTATAGACGTCTGCTTTATAAGATACACCACCGATGCTCTTGTAGAACAACTCAGGCGCCATATATCCCAACGTCCCTCTTGCAGCAGTCAATGAGACTATGCTATGATAAGTGGGATAAAGTTTCGCAAGTCCAAAGTCAGAAACTTTTGGAGTGAAATTCTCATCTAAAAGAATGTTGTGAGTCTTGATATCAAAGTGTAGTATTTGCATGTCACACCCCCGATGTAGGTATTTGATCCCCCTCACAACCCCAAGAGTGATCTCATATATTTTCCAGTAATCAAGCTTATCACTTTCCTCAGTGAAAATATGCTTATCCAAAGATCCATTTGACATGAAATCATACACAAGAGCTTGTTTCAAGCCTTCAAAGCAAAATCCACGGAGTTGCACTACATTAACATGGTGGATTCTTCCAATAGTAGCCATTTCACTGATAAAATCTTGGCCATGGGCCTTGGACGGCTTCAAAATCTTGATGGCCACTTTGTTGCCGCTTCTGAGCTTTCCTTTGTATACAGAGCCATATCCCCCTTCACCTAGTTTGTCCTTAAAATTTCTGGTGATCTTCTTAATATTTGAGTAAGAGTACCTTATGGGCAAAAAATTGTTATGAGCTTGTAGAAATTCTTCGATGTTCTTGTCCATTGCTAAGTGCCTTCTTTTGTACTTGTAGATAAAAAATATCACCACAAATGGCATCCCGATTACGAACTTTGCTATACAAAAAGACACTAAAGAAAATTCTGATAGGTTAGAATAATTTTTTTTTATATAATTATTGTAATAATAAATAATTGCGGCTTACCTAATAGTATTGTAAAATCCCAAGTAGTCCAAAATGCAATATCATCGAGGACACCTGTGGAAGGCATGAATGTTGTGAAAAGGAATTGAAGGAAAATAAGTTTGGAAAGCAAAAGTCATGAGGAAACGGAGTAGTAGCAAGCTACTTTGTACAAGTTGAATTTTGTCCAAAAGAATATGGGAAGTGGGATGCGTGTTTTTGCAAATAAATCGAAATATTAAGTTTCGTTTTTCACGTAGATGATAGATGATAAAACATCTCCTTTTGCTTTATTTTTGGTCAACAAATCTAGAGAAACATTCCTTCAAAAAAAAATTTTCCTTACAAAAAAATCTAGAGAAACATTGCTTTTCATTTTTGTTGAATAATTTTGTTCCTCCGATCGATACATGACCACAATTTTTTTAGTATTGTTGACAATTGTCTCTTGGATTATTAGTTAAGAGACTAATTAAAGAATTAATTAAGAAAACAAAAAAAAATGTAAATTCTATGCCAACAAAAAACTAGTCACGTGGTTAGTCGCACAAGAATCCGTTTTCTTTTCTTTTATTTATTTATTTATTTATTTTTTACGGTGGGAGATTTAGCCCTTTTGTACAATTAAATTATAATCTAAACACATGTATACATTGACGTACACTATCATGTATATTTTGTCATAATTTTCTCTGATATTAGATATTCCATTCATTTTCCAATTTCGAAGAGAAAGTAGCAAGAGAAAGAGTGGACTGAATAAATAAATAAATAAATAAAATGTACAGAATCATGCAAAATTACGGTGAAATTTCATTGCCGATAGGTACTTACTGCCTTGGTAGTACTTGGATTCGCAAACCTCATATCCGCTGGAGATTGATAAGCGACGGGAACGAAAGTAGCGATACAAATCAAAGTAGCGAAACAAATCAAAGTAGCAAAAGGAAGTTTTCTTCCATAAAGATGGATCATCGTAGTGGATAACAAATCCATCGGCCATGATGCTATGGATTAGCTCGTAGTTGTAGGAGCTACTGTTAATGTGTTCTTTAGGCCCAAAATAATCTGTCCATGTCCATTTGCTAATGTTGCAAAAATCCCTAACATCCGATGCATTTGGATTGAGCAAAGCATACAAGTTCCAATTTGATGATGTGTTGGAAGAGTATGACCCCTTAATGCATGGACTGAAAGTGATGTAGAATGGAGAACTAACCAGCTTTGAACAGTTTACAATGACCAATATACTTTGATTGAAGTATTGGATGGATGACAATGAATAACGAGGGAGAGATGAGCAGTTATCCTTTTGCAGCCCGTCGTCGAAGAATTTGATTTGGCGAGTGGAATAATTGATAGACTGCACATAGTATCGATCATCATCCAAGTAGCAAACAGTGCGATTATCTTCACAAGTCAGGCCATATATACTTCCATATGGGTTACTCGTTAGTCGAAACGGGTGACTAATATTGTGAATGTCACCACAGGAAGAAGTGCTCCATCGATTTCTCGGCTCGACATTACTAGTCATTCCTAGAAATAGAACAAGAAAGAGCAGCAACACTTGATAGATATGCATGGAGCCGAGAGCACCGATCATGTCTCTTTTGGTCTTTGGGTGAAGATGTTTGGTGTGCGTGGAGGAGAGGTGGAATTTAAAAAGAATGAAAAGAGATGGGACGATCCTTGTTTGATTGGAGACTTAGCGGCCTTGTCCTGTGGAAAAGTCCAAGTCAATCAACTTAACAAATGGATGCCAGTCAAGAGATTAAAGGGTGGACCCAATCTGAGGTTCCATTGTTAGAGGAACGGTCGGTGGCCATCGCTATTTGAGACCCCTTTTAATCAGGGATACATACAGTGCATCTAGAAAATTTACACCCACAAAGAATTCGCAGGATCCTTAACATTTTTTTTTTTTTAATCTTTCTTTCTCCTCTTTTAATCGCCACCGTTCTTCCAATGTCTCCGCGTGATAAATGGGTGCACACCACATCCCATCACCAAATATTTCTCTTTTCTCTCTCTCCCCTCCCAATCATTGCACAAACAAATTTATATTCCATCTTCGTCCCTTCTTCCATCTTCTTTCTTCACTCCCGGGTCACGATCAAAGGAAAAATTGATGCATAGTTTTAGAGGCAAAAGATCAAAAATAAAAACTAGCTTGCCCCAAAACTACTACTGCTCCTTCTTATTTGAACCTTTTCTGTTTGGTTGTCGGCACTTAATCACTTTATATGTACTCCATACTTGCTATGAACTTCAAACATAATTCAATTATTTACATGGTCCAATCATTTCATGAAATATATATGTATATATATACAAGAGATGTATCCCATGTGATCTAATGCACGAGAATTTGAAGCAACAGTGGGTCCTAATGACTTTCTAAATCACATCGTATTTATATTTTCTTTATTAAAAGTTTTGTCACTAACGACGATGGGACGGATACGAGATTCTCAACTAGAATTAGAAGGGATGAATACTTTAGTTATTATTAAAGACAAAAGTAACCCCGATAGCTTTTCATGTGGATTGAAGATTAGCGTGCAATATTGGTGCGATCTCTTCACACCAGTGACATCTCTCTTTCGATCTGCCCTTCTAATTAACTCTAACTAATTCATTAAAAATTAAATATAGATATGCAAGAAAACTTTGATTTGGCTATGAAAATAGATTAGCGGTGTGAGGTTGATTAAGTTGGTAACTAAGGAGAATCGTCGTCGTGTTTTGCGCAAAAGAGAAAGTTCAAAAGTGAGAAAACATGAAGAATCTATAGACTTGCTTTTTGGAAGCAATAAGGAGACATGCTTTCGGGTGGCCTCTTTACTTTATTGAATTTTGCGCAAAAGAGAGTTTAAAGGTAATAAAACTTGAAGAAGACGGAAGCCCATGAGAAACTTCTTGCGTGTAGATTGAATAAGTTGCAAGACATTTGTTGTGTCTTATACGGTCATTGACTTTGAACTAAGAAAAGGGTGTAACATTGAAACTCGCCTTCAGAAATAAGCAACACAAACGGCCATTGACTTTGAACTAAGAAAAGGGTGTAACATTGAAACTTCTCGCATTCAGATTGAATAAGTTGCAAGACATTTGTCGTGTCTTACACGGCTGTTGATTTTGAACTAAGAAAAGGGTATAACAATGATAGAATCACACTAGCGCGTAATTTCCATGACACTTGTTAAAAATGCTGAAAATAGCAACTGTCATTTTGTAAAAGATACATGTAAATGGAACAGAAAAAAAGGATTTATATATATTCCTACTAGCACAAAAATATTACCTTAATTGAATGGCTATTTTGTCATTCCCAAAAGATATTTAAAAATCTAATGAATACGTCCTGAGAATCTTTTTAATATCTACCACTTGAAACTGTAATGATAAACTAACTATTCGCCTAAAAGATAGTTAAAGCGAGGTCATACTACCCTTTGTGAGTCTTGAGCATCTCTTTGATGCTTTGAGGCATGGTGCTCCAGAGTGGCAAATCCGTTGCAAATGTGATTGTACTTCTTATTGGCTTTACAGTGATTTATCAACAATAGACAGATGTTCATCACGACTTGATGAGTCTTTATCACTGGGAGCATCGTGCCTGTGACACAGTGGGCAACCCATTGAATCTCGTCCGTTCGATTTGAATACCCGGTAAATAATCAATGCGGTTTGGTGGGCAACTCAAGTCAGCCGGAGTCAACCATTTCAATGGTTACAATTAGACCCGTTAAACGGGTGGGTCGGGTCAGGTTTGGGTCGGGTCATAAATAGTCCGACCAAAATTGACCCATTTAATCCGTTTATGACCCGTTTATTGTAATGCAAAAATTTTGAACCATACCCGACCCGACTCATACCCAATCCATACCCGACCCATTTAACTAAACTTAATTTATTATATATATAGATATATATTTATATATATTTAAAAAAATGATATTGCTATACAACACAAATTTAATGGACAATTTTTATAATTTTTAAAATAATTATTTTAAAAAATCGAATTTTAATTATTTTTTTATTTTTTAAAAATAAATTTTTAATTATTTTTATTTTTTAAATATAACTTTTCTTTTTCTTTTTTCTTTCTTTCTTTCTTCTTCTTCTTCTTCTTCTTCTTTGGCCGGCCGTCGGCCATGACGACGGCCAACGGCCGGCCACAGCGAGCCTCGAGCTCGCGGATCCGGCGAGCTCGAGCTCACTGATGCCGGCGAGCTCGAGGCTCGCTTGGCTGGTCGCCGGCCATTGCCGTGCTGGCGACCGGAGAAAGAAGAAAGAAAAATAAAAAGAAGAAAGAAAAAAATTAAAGAAAAATAAAAAATAATTATAATTTCGATTTAAAAAAAATTGTAAAGTTAAAGAGAGAAGAGAGAGATTATAAGGATTTGGCTTTGGGTGAAAATAAATGGGTTGATAAATGGGTCTTAAATGGGTGTAAAGCTGACCCATTTAAGACTCATATATCTTACTTTCTTTAATTTTAAAACCCATTAGGGGTGCTTTAGAAAATAAAGCTTGACCCATTAACGACCCATTTAAACATAAATAGGTCCATAAATGGGTCAATGAGCCATTTAACACCTCTAGTTACAATCAAGCGAGATCTGCTTCACAAAGCCATGTTGAACCCAACGAATATTCAGGTTCAGGATCTCGAAAAGAATGTCGGTCGATTCATAATTGCACTCTTTAGGCTCTTAAATCTTTAGCCTATCGATAGTGATCGTGATTTAAATCTATTCGAGCGTCAAAAACATATGAGAAATCATTGCAGATAAGAAGGAGAATTGTTTCCATTCTCGGACATTTATTTCTACCCAAAAAACTCAAATCAGTGGATTTATATAACAAGCAACGAAAATGTTGCTTCAATCAGGTTTTTCAACTTCAAGAACTTGCTTACACTAGCAAAGGACATGCAATTCCGTGAAGCCCATGACGACACGAATGATTTTAGACATCCTCTGATTCAACAAGACCACAACAAATAGAGGAGACGACATCACCTGTAGATAAATTGTTTTGTAGCCCCTGCATCTTTCTCGTGTTCAGGGATCTCATGTCCATGACCACCACTGTAGACTTTGAGGATGTTATGCTAGTTCTCTTCGTAATTGGACCGCGTGACCACGCCAATCGACGTGAAGAGGATATTGAGAAATGATGAGGACGGAACTCATCTCGTACGTGGTTCCGTCCACCTCGTCCCAGATCCATAATTGCGAGGGACCATCGGACGAAAACGAAACGAAACAAGGTAAAGAGTATGGGGAGATGCGGATCCCGTAAACTGATACGTTTTCCTTGAAACCCTTCCCATCTAATAAGGCCATGTTACTAACTAATAAGCAATAATCCGCGCGAGCTCGCTGTGAGATCATAAACTCATGAATTAATAACACTATGAAACTTTAATAATATTGTCTAGAAACTTGCTTAAGATCATGAATTAAGACTTTTCAGTCTACACACAAGTTTACTTGAATCTACTGCAAAGTCATCCAGTTGCACTATATAGATTTTGTATCTATTTGACGTAACTCCATATCAAAAAATAAACTATTAATACCACATTCACTCTGAAAGAATCTTTAAAAATACTAGAAAGAAATATTTATTTCTTCACTATTAACTATCCACCCCTCTTTCGAGTGAAAACTTTATTATCTTTTATGGCATCTAATCACATACTAGATTGGGAATAAGAAACGACATTTATAAATATGCCATTACATCAACCATATAGTGGATATTGTAATCATGCTCTCACAAATAGACTATATAGTCGATGGTATAACCGATCGTCTTTCCCTAACAAATCTCCTTAATAAAGCCGCAACCACTTCATTCTCGCATTTGAGAGGTTTAAGAAATTTCATTATAAACTATATCAAAATAGTACCTTGAACCTCAACAAGTTTAGTTTATGATACAGGAGATTCCATAATTATCTCGTATAGGTAAAGACAAAAACACAAGTAACCTTCATCATACTATTATCTTTAATAGTCTGAGAGCAGCTATCCTCTACAATTATGTCAATCTTTAGAAACTTTAGAATATGTGATTCCATAATTCTTGCACCTTCTTTAGGGTTATAAAATCAATACCCCTTTAACAATCTAGATAAGATACAAATAATTCCGAGTGGATCCGAATTGCAACACACTTAAAATTGGATTAGATAATCTCACTTCGCATGACACCTCTAAATTTAATATGATTCAAGTAATCTATGCTCAGTCTATAACTCAAAAGAAGTTTATGAAATAGCTTTGATAATAGACACATTTTGTATGTGAAAAAAGTTGCTTTTATAATATAAGCCCATAGAAGACCGGATAAATTAGTCTTACTAATCATACTCATCACCATGTTCATTATGATGCTTCATGCCTTTCAGCCAAATCTTCTTGTCGATTTTCAGGCATAGTAATTAAATTACCACCCCAGAATTTACCAAGTATTTGACAAATGACCCTTTAAGTAATTCAGTATTGTCATACTTGCCAAAATACTTACCGCTACTATTAGGCTTGACAACCTTCAAGACTGATTTTAACCAGTTTATTCTTTATCTCGGCTATTTTCCTTAAATAGAAAACTTTTAGAAACAACCTTTTAACCATATACGAGATGTATATGTCATTAGGACTTAAACACAATATTTGCAGATGTGTTCTAATTTCGGTATTAGATAAAACATAACTTCAAGACATTAAGGCTTCCATCATCTTTTAATAGTATAGTCCGCAGGCAAACCAATTTTCAAGTGTTCCCGAATGGAACGCTTTATGAACATTGTTGACACCTAATTTTTGCAAATCTAGGAAAATAAAGAAAATAAAAATTGCATTCTAAACAAATAAAAGGAAAAAAAAAAAAAAATTAGAGGAAATTGATCGATTGTTTATGCATGGAAAATTGGAATTCTTATGGATATTCGGATTTTGTTAAATGCAGCAACAATTTTGAAATCGGTGAATAAAGGGTAAGGATTTTGATAAAATGGAAGTAATCAAAGCAAGATCGAGTTGATTGCAAAATCACGCTCCGATTTGCGGCCGTTGATTAATGTAATTGGAGATGGAAACTCAGAAAATGCCATACAAAGCGGCTGTTCGGAATCATTATAAAGAGAAGTCTATTTTTCGTAACTGGGGGGGGAGAATTTGCGAAAAAATTAGTGAGAAGAGCAAACACGAGAGAATTCGTGAAAGTGAGAAGAAAAAAAAAGAAGAAGAGGAAACCCCTTTGTCGTCCAAGAAAAGTCTTTTTTTTTTCTTCTCTTCTGATAACCTGTAGAAGTACACAGAAAAGTGAGCAAGAGATAAGAGACAGAAAGAGGAAACGTGGGAAGTGACGTGAGAGAGAGAAAAAAAAAAGAAGAAAGAAAAGAGAAAGGGGATTGCTGTTCATCTTCCTCGAAGGATTGTCGGTGTTGCTGCTGCCCATCGCGCCTCCACCCGTGCATCTACTGCAAGCACCCAACGACCGCGATTCAACACCCAGTTGACGCCCCTGCAGTGCTCCGCACACCTGTCCGCGACTCCACGAGCACCGCCGCCGCTTCACCAGGCGCCGCGTCGCTGCGCTTCACCCGCGATCTGCAGCGCCCATCACTGCGCGCCTCTGTTCATTCGACACCAGCAACCCGACGTCCCTGCAGAGTCTCCTTACGACCTTGCACCTGACCTCGGAGCCCGACGCTGCCGCGCCAGCAGCCCGCGTTACCTCCACGCCGCTCATCACCGTGTGTCCGCTCCTCACTTGCGCCTGCACCGATCCCACGCCGCTGCGATCCCGCACCCTCGTCGCTCGGCAGCCAAAGCCCGCCGCTCCTGACCTCGCCGACGCCACGCCTCCGCACCGCCTCTGCCTACGATCCGCTTCCCCGTTAACGTTGGCTTACCCTCCCTTAGGTAGTTTTTTTTTTTTTTTTTTTTTTACTTTTACCTTTTTTTGTAGTTTAGTTCATTTTACTGTCTTTATTTTTATGTTATTTTTCTGTTTACTTTATTTGATAGCATTCTTTTAGTTTAATTATTTGAATTGTAATATTGAATGTTAATATTCATGCATTTTGTAGACATTATCCGCTAGGATTTTGTCTGTAATTATGTAATTATTAATTTAATCAGAGACATCGGATTATTTTTTTAATTATACTAATTTTTGGGCTTTTTAGTAAAATATTAATTGTTAAATCATTATAATTATTAATTTGATCCGTAAGACTTTGGATCAGATTTTCAATTATTTTGATCTCTTTGTCATGATAATTAGGGTTAGAATAATCGTTAATTTGACCCGTGAGACAACACGTTATTTTTTCGATTATTTTAATCCTTTATTTTGTTGATAGTTTAGATTTAATATTTATTTAATAATTACTTATCTTAAAAAAAACTAAAAAAATCAAAATCAAAATCAAAATTATGCATGAGCATATAGGTTTAGTAAATTAGAATTTTCTTAGGATTACATTTTTAGGGTTGCATTTTTAGAAATAAGTTAGGGTTGGACCTAAATTAATTTTTCAGATAATGATCGCACATTTTAATTATCTCATTTTTCAAAAAATAGTTTTCTAAGATAGGATAGGGTTTAAGTCAAATTAATCCCTAGAATAAATTAGAAAATTATCCCTTTTTAGATAGTTTAATTAGGGTTTTTATTAATTCTAAATTTCAATAGAAAAATACAAAAATACTAGGTGCATGTTAATTAGTTCGCATAATAGGATCATTTAATCAGAATTTATTCATTAGTGAAGTTAGGTCATGAGGTGCATAATAACTAGTTTGCATAATAGGTCCATTTAGTTAGAATTTGCATATTAATAAGATTAAATCATTTAGTTAAAAAATGCATTTTATAAAAAATTCTAATTTTCAAGAAAACCCAAAAAAAAAAAAAATTGTTTGCTTTGTGTGATGCAATTTATTTATTGAATATTTGAAAGATCGTGTAATCACCCCATTGCATGATAGAGATTTAGGTTAAAATAAATCCAAGCTGCCTGCAAAAACATTTTTAAAAATTAAAAAGAAATGGTACCGAAAGGGCATTAGCGAAATCTAGTGTAACCAAGTCCCCGTAAAACTCCTTGGTGTCAGTTTGTAGGAGTAAAATAATTCTCACATTATTTTACTTATGCATTTTCATCCAATTCAACTTAGGTGATAACGGATCCTCCACGCTCTACCATCATTACGTGATCAAGGGCTAGAATGGCCGACCAAAGTGAGATGCGCGATCGCATGTCCTCCGTGGAAGATCAACTCAAACAGTTAGGCGCCTCCATGCAGTTTATAACAGCTCAACTTCAATCCCTCCAGGTGAATCCAATTCCTCCACCCGCTCTCCTTGAGATAGTAGTCTCGAGGAACAAGGCCCAAATGAACGATGACGAAGTGCCTGAGCTAGAAGATGACATGGTCCTTGTTGGAAAGGCCAAGCTTGACAGCATTCCCAAGACAAATCAGGATGAGCGCGTTGCAAAGCTAGAAGAGAAAGTGAGACAGCTGCAGGAGTCTCAAAGCTCACTCCCGTTTGACCTCTCGGTCTATGAGAAGGTCAAAATGCCAAGCAAGTTCAAAATGCCGGAGTTTGAGAAGTACGACGGGACATCTTGTCCGAAATCTCATTTGCAAATGTACCACGTGCGCATGGCCCAGCACGTAAAAAATGAACCCCTCATGATCCAATCGTTTCATGCGAGTCTGACTGGGCCCGCACTAAACTGGTACGTGATGAAAAACATGAACCTCCTCGGAACTTGGAACAAAGTGGCGGACGCGTTCCTCAAACAATATAGGTTCAATATGGACATCGCACCTTCCCGAGAAGACCTGGAGCGGATGGAAAAGAAAAGGAGCGAGTCATTTAAAGAGTATGCTGTGAGATGGAGAAACCTGGCGGCTCAAATCACTCCTGAGCCTACCAACAAGGAGTTGATGAAGTTGTTCGTCAAGACTCTCCCGTCTGAGTTCCGTACCCGAATGGCTAGCACGTACGTCGAGAGCTTCAACCAACTTATTCCGGTAGGTGAGCAAATCAAGATTGGGCTAAGAGATGGATGGTTCAATGAACTGACCCATCAAGGCAAAAGGTTCACCATGAAAAAAGACCAAGAACCTAGCACGGAAGTCAATGTTGCATATGCACAATCTAGCAAGCCTCCAATTACTCATTTCCCTAAGAATCAACAAGGCGGTGTCCGTTCGACCGTGCCTCGGCAGTTTACTAGAAGGCAGTTCACTCCTCTTCCTGGCTCCCTGTCCCAGGTCTGGAAGGTCCTACAAAAGAAGGGGTTGCTGTCATACGAGCCAAAGCAACCCAATGCTGAAAAACTTTCTAACTACGACCCCTCCAAGAAATGCAAGGATCATATGGGGGAAGTAGGACATTCGACTGATGAGTGCATAACCTTGAAGCACAAGGTCCAAAACTTATTAGACACCAAGGTGTTTGCCTTCACCTGGTCAGCCGAATCCTCTACCCGAGCATGAGGATAGAGTGAATGCTATTTTAGAACATGACGCCGGTCGAATCAAGAACTCGAAGGTGCACGTGATGGACACTCTGGGGCAACCAAATGATGAATGGGATGGCATGGACAAGCCAACACCCCCGGAGACGGAAAACCCTGATGATGTGCTGGAAGGGGTTACAAACTTATTTGACGACCTCATCATAGGAGCCATTGATGAAGGACCCCTCGAAGAGATGGGCCTTGGCCCACAAGAGTAACTTTTTACTGCTTTTGCACATTCCCCTGCGTGGGAATTTTTTTATTTTTTGAGAGATGTTTTCAGTTTCTTCTTTCTTTTAGTGATTAAGTGTTGCATTTTTTCCATCCAATAAATCTAATTGATTGATGAATTTCAATGAAATTACAAGTTTTATTTTGAGGGCATGATGAGGTACGCCAAACCAGCTCGGTGATGATATCCAACCGATAAAAGAAAAGAAAAATCCAAGGAGAATTCGAGGCTCCGGGCTTCATCATGCTTTCTCATGTCAAAATGTTTCAAAAATGTTTTTCCAAATGCTTTTCAAAAAAAAAAAAATTTCAAAAAAAATTTCAAAAAAATAAAACTTGATTTACTCTGTTTGTCTTTTTGACCCATCTACTTTTTGTTTCAGAGATGGTCTTATAGCATGTAGAGGTGTGAAAATGGTCTAATCCAATTCCGGATCCTGGGGGCAAGTTCGCTATGAATTACAATGGCCTGTATGTGGTAAAGAAAATACTTCCTGAAGGTGCCTTGATCTTGGCAGAAATGCATGGTCATGAGTTTTCCACTCCAGTTAATTTTGATGTTGTCAAAAAGTATTATCCGTAATAAAATTTGCCATGTCATGTTTTGAACTACAAGCATTTCTATGATGAGAAAATTGCTTCAATGAGTTGAATTGTTCAAATTTGTTGCAAATTTTGCATATTTTCCCTGATGAATTGTGAGAGATGAGTTGAATGTGTCAAATGAGATACTTTGGAATGACGAAAGGCAAGCCTTGTTCCATACACTGTTTCATACACTAACCCCTAGTGAGTTGTGTGAAAAATTCCATGCCTGCAAGGAAGAGGGCTATCTCACAAAGAGTACGTCAACCAAGGTGATGAGAGGCATTCTTTTCTCTATCCCAAACACTACAGGTGATCCATTGCTCAACCCCTTTGAGCCCCATACACTTATGGAGATTCTTTTAAAATTACCCCTGTCAAGGATCATCCCATACTATGGCAAATTTAAAATGAATGGTAGAAATCTTTTTGCTCACACTTGCATCAATCTTCAAGTATCGCTTTTGCAGTGTAACTTACGCGATAATTCAAATGCCTTAAGATGACGAAGAGCAGTTCTTTCTTTATCCTACACACTTTTGACTATTGCATAGCCCACTTGAGCCTATAAATTCATTTCATGTCAAACCCAGTTGGTGATCATCCCCCACATTGGGGCAAGATGAAAGACAATCATTCAGGTAGCATGGTCTAAAATGCTTATAAAAGAAGACTGTGTAAGTCCAAATAGAAGAAGTGCAAAATAGGGGCATGAAAAAAAGCGGTGTGCCTGGTAAAAGCAAGGCTAATGCCCAAAAAGAAAAATCAAACACTTGAGTTGTATCCCCAACAAGGTGGTACCAAAAAAAAAAAAAACTCTCAAATGCTGTTGCAATCAATGGAGTTGTGATAAAAAAATCTTCGACAATGGAGAAGGAAAATGGTGGAAATGTCAAGATGATCACTAACTTTGACCTTCCTCTAAACACTTTTTGAGCCTAATGATCCTTTCATTTCTCAACCTATGAGCCAAGCCTACATTACGTCCCTTGCAAAGTCTCTTCAGATTAGAGCACTTGAATTAACGTAGGAGTTCATATGTTTATAAGCATCGCTCGAAGAAGTGCGAGCAAGATTATTTCTTTCTCATTTTGCAGGGTTCTTGACTTGTAAACCCAAATATGATTACAGAATATCACTCATTCTTTCAAAAGCCTCGACTTAAAGAGTCCCTTTTGTTAAGCCGTTGACTAGGCCCACATTATGGTCCCTGTTAAAGACCTCTCAGATTGGTAAGGTCGTACCACTTGCGAGATTGCACAAAACCTTGTTTGGTGTGATGACAATGAGGTAGAGTGATTCTTATATGCCCGCATCAATTGTTGGGGGTGAAACAATATTTTCAATGAGAGTGAGTGAAAGTCCTTTTGAATCGAAAGTTTCTCATTTGACATTTTCAAGATGTCTTCATTACAAGAGTGGATTTTCTTGGTTATAACTCTCCACATGAAATTCTGATAATAATAGAAACGAGTGATGAATGCATCTACTTGCTATTATTGACCATGTTTGACAGGCAAATTTCTCATGAAAGTCAAGCAGCAATTGGCCCTAAAGCATTGGGATTCGTCCAAACTGTTTGGTAACCCAATCAATCAAGCCTCCACGAATGGAGCCTCGGGTAAGTATCAAATCTTTCAAAGTACTCAAGGTAAGACTCAGGTAACTCGTCTTCCAATTTGGATCTACATGCTTAAAGAAAAAAGAATTTGAGCATTTCCTCCAATCTTCAGAAATTGAGAGTTTATGAATCTCACCAAAATCTTTCAACCCGATCTTGACATCTCAGTCTGAATTTGGATGCCTTAATTCTTTTCGTTGAACATTTCACTCTGGATGTGAATGTTTTTCGATTTTTCTTGTTATACCTTAGTTTAGATCTAGGTATTTCAAGTCCTAAAATCTTGACATCTCGGTTTGGACTGGATGTCCTATTCGTTGAACATTTCACTGGATGTGAATGTTTTTCGATTTTTCTTGTTATACCTTAGTTTAGATCTAGGTATTTCAAGTCCTAAAATCTTGACATCTCAGTTTGGACCTGGATGTCCTATTCGTTGAACATTTCACTTTGGATGTGAATGTTTTTCGATTTTTCTTGTTATACCTTAGTTTGGATCTAGGTATTTCAAGTCCTAAAATCTTGACATCTCGGTTTGGACTCGGATGTCCTATTCGTTGAACATTTCACTGGATGTGAATGTTTTTCGATTTTTCTTGTTATACCTTAGTTTGGATCTAGGTATTTCAAGTCCTAAAATCTTGACATCTCAGTTTGGACCTGGATGTCCTATTCGTTGAACATTTCACTTTGGATGTGAATGTTTTTCGATTTTTCTTGTTATACCTTAGTTTGGATCTAGGTATTTCAAGTCCTAAAATCTTGACATCTCAGTTTGGACTTGGATGTCCTATTCGTTGAACATTTCACTCTGGATGTGAATGTTTTTCAATTTTCTTGTTATACCTTAGTTTGGATCTAGGTATTTCAAGTCCTAAAATCTTGACATCTCGGTTTGGACTGGATGTCCTATTCGTTGAACATTTCACTGGATGTGAATGTTTTCGATTTTTCTTGTTATACCTTAGTTTGGGTCTAGGTATTTCAAGTCCTAAAATCTTGACATCTCGGTTTGGACTGGATGTCCTATTCGTTAAACATTTCACTCTGGATGTGAATGTTTTTCAATTTTCTTGTTATACCTTAGTTTGGATCTAGGTATTTCAAGTCCTAAAATCTTGACATCTCAGTTTGAACTTGAATGTCATATTCGTTGAACATTTCACTTTGGATGTGAATGTTTTTCGATTTTTCTTGTTATACCTAAGTTGGGATCTAGGTATTTCAAGTCCTAAAATCTTGACATTTCAGTATGGATCTGAAAGTCGTAATTCTTTTCGTTGAATATTTCACTCTAGATGTGAATGTTTTTCGATCTTGCTCGTTATATCTTAGTCTGGACCTAGATATTTTGAGTTCCAACATTTATTCCCCGTTTAGGCGACCGTAGAATGGTATGGGTCCTAGACAACCTCAGTTCAGGCGACCGTAGAATGGTACGGGTCCTGGAAAATCATTTTCTCGTCAAGGCGACTGTAGAATGGTACGGGTCCTAAATAGTATTCAGGCGACCGTAGAATGGTACGAGTCCTGAAAAATAAATCCCCGTTTAGGCGACCGTAGAATGGTACGGGTCCTGGGAAAGTAGTCTCTTTGCAAGGCCATGTTACTATTTTGGGCGACCGTAGAATGGTACGGGTCCTGGACATGTAACACCAATCTATCCTGAGTTACTCTACCATCCTCAAAGGTAAGTAACTCCAGGTAAGTTCCTTTATCATCTGCATTAGCATTTCCATGCATCATATAAATTTCATTTCAAAATGGGATTCATTTTTCCAAAAAAAAAAAAAAAAGTCATTTAGTATATGTGCATGATTAAAATTTAGGTATCAACTTGTCTTTGAAGGCAACCTCTATGAGCTCACCTTCAAAGAGGGGCAGCTGTTGACACCTAATTTTTGCAAATCTAGGAAAATAAAGAAAATAAAAATTGCATTCTAAACAAATAAAAGGAAAAAATGAAAAAAATTGGAGGAAATTGATCTGATTGTTTATGCATGGAAAATTGGAATTCTTATGGATATTCGGATTTTGTTAAATGCAGCAACAATTTGAAATCGGGTGAATAAAGGGTAAGGATTTTGATAAAATGGAAGTAATCAAAGCAAGATCGAGTTGATTGCAAAATCACGCTCTGATTTGCAGCCGTTGATTAATGTAATTGGAGATGGAAACTCAGAAAATGCCATACAAAGCGGCTGTTCGGAATCATTATAAAAGAGAAGTCCATTTTTCGTAACTGGGGGGGAGAATTCGCGAAAAAATTAGTGAGAAGAGCAAACGCGAGAGAATTCGTGAAAGTGAGAAGAAAAAAAAGAAGAAGAGGAAACCCCTTTGTCGTCCAAGAAAAGTCTTTTTTTTTCTTCTCTTCTGATAACCTGCAGAAGTACAAAGAAAAGTGAGCAAAAGACAAGAGACAGAAAGAGGAGACGTGGGAAGTGACGTGAAAGAGAGAAAAAAAAAAAGAAGAAAGAAAAGAGAAAGGGGATTGTTGTTTATCTTCCTCGAAGGATTGTCGGCGTTGCTGCTGCCCATCGCGCCTCCACCCGCGCATCTAATGCAAGCACCCGACGACCGCGATTCAACACCCAGTCGACGCCCCTGCAGTGCTCCGCACACCTGTCCGCAACTCCACGAGCACCGCCGCCGCTTCACCAAGCCCCGCGTCGCCGCGCTTCACCCGCGATCTGCAGCGCCCATCACTGCGCGCCTCTGTTCAGCCGACACTAGCAACCCGACGTCCCTGCAGAGTCTCCTTACGACCCCGCACCTGACTTCGGAGCCCGATGCTGTCGTGCCAGCAGCTCGCATTACCTCCGCGCCACTCATCACCGTGCGTCCGCTCCTCACCTACGCCTGCACCGGTCCCACGCCGCCGCGATCCCGCACCCTCGTCGCTCGGTAGTCGAAGCCCGCTGCTCCCGACCTCACCGACGCCGCGCCTCCGCACCACCTCTGCCTGCGATCCGCTTCCTCGTTAACGTTGGCTTACCCTCCCTTAGGTAGTTTTTTTTTTTTTTTTTTTTTTTTACCTTTTTTGTAGTTTAGTTCATTTTACTGTCTTTATTTTTACGTTATTTTTCCGTTTACTTTATTTGATAGCATTCTTTTTGTTTAATTATTTGAATTGTAATATTGAATGTTAATATTCGTGCATTTTGTAGGCATTATCCGCTAGGATTTTGTCCGGAATTATTGTAATTATTAATTTAATCCGAGAGACATCGGATTATTTTTTTAATTATACTAATTTTTGGGCTTTTTAGTAGAATATTAATTGTTAAATCATTATAATTATTAATTTGATCCGTAAGACTTCGGATCAGATTTTCAATTATTTTGATCTCTTTGTCGTGATAATTAGGGTTAGAATAATCGTTAATTTGACCGTGAGACAACATGTTATTTTTTCGATTATTTTAATCCTTTATTTTGTTGATAGTTTAGATTTAATATTTATTTAATAATTACTTATCTTAAAAAAAACTAAAAAAAATCAAAATCAAAATCAAAATTATGCATGAGCATATAGGTTTAGTAAATTAGAATTTTCTTAGGATTACATTTTTAGGGTTGCATTTTTAGAAATAAGTTAGGGTTGGACCTAAATTAATTTTTCAGATAATGATCGCACATTTTAATTATCTCATTTTTCAAAAAATAGTTTTCTAAGATAGGATAGGGTTTAAGTCAAATTAATCCCTAGAATAAATTAGAAAATTATCCCTTTTAGATAGTTTAATTAGGGTTTTTATTAATTCTAAATTTCAATAGAAAAATACAAAAATACTAGGTGCATGTTAATTAGTTCGCATAATAGGATCATTTAATCAGAATTTATTCATTAGTGAAGTTAGGTCATGAGGTGCATAATAACTAGTTTGCATAATAGGTCCATTTAGTTAGAATTTGCATATTAATAAGATTAAATCATTTAGTTAAAAAATGCATTTTATAAAAATTCTAATTTTCAAGAAAACCCAAAAAAAAAAAAAAAAAAAAAAAATTGTTTGCTTTGTGTGATGCAATTTATTTATTGAATATTTGAGCATCTGTGTGATCACCCCATTGCATGATAGAGATTTAGGTTAAAATAAATCCAAGCTGCCTGCAAAAACATTTTTAAAAATTAAAAAGAAATTGTACCGAAAGGGCATTAGAGAAATCTAGTGTAACCAAGTCCCGTACCCTTAGTCTCAGTTCGTAGGAGTAAAATAATTCTCACATTATTTTACTTAGGTGTCTAATCGACCTACCGTAAACCGATTAGTGGCAACTCCTAGATAATAATCATTTGTATGTTAAAAAAAACTTGAACCTTAAGTCGCGTTTTGGTATGGGCTTGGGAGAGCCCGAGTTAAGTTTAAAGACTTAGTAGTCCATTAACCTAGTTTTAGGTGGTGCACCCGAAAATTAGGTCGCGACAGCTTGGCGACTCCGCTGGGGAATTGTGTTAAAACACTTAGTGGACTTAGGCCAATTTTTCTTTTTTAAAAAATGTTTTTGTTTGGCAGCAAGGACACCAGGTACGTCCCTAACATTTCTAAGGTGTTAAATGTTCTTGCAGATGGGAGGTATAAGGAGAGTAGTCTTTGCTAATCCTTGTCTTGTAGGAAGGAGTGGGGATGAATAATTTATCTTTCCCAGATTTAGTAGTATTGTTTGCATTTAAATTGTTGTGCATGTTTTACTGCTTTTAGCACTACACTATTGCACACACAACCTGCGATCGGACCTGGGCTGCGATAGGATTTCTAGGATGGTGTTGAGAAGGATACTTCCTCTGTAGAAAGCAAGAATAATTTGTTCGAGATGACTGAAAATGATTACAAAGTGTTAACAACCAATCAATGGAGACCTAAGCTTATCATTTTAGCGGTAAACTATAAAATGAATACTCGTTAAGGTATGACCAAGTCAAAGATAAATTGATACAATCACTGCATAGTGCAATGACAGACTTTTATTCATTAAAAGTTGCAAGTGGAGAAGTCTAGAATAAAGAAGAGTGACTGAGTTTCACTCTCCTATATAGCATCTTTCTTTTGGTCCTGAGCATGACCTTAAACTGCTTACAAGGTTTCCAGGGTAGGGGTTTTCTTTAAAACCCCTCCCGCAGGGCTCTCCCCGCCACACCCAAACCCCCCTTCGAGGGGGTAAGGGAAGGGATCCCCCTCTGACTCCCTCGGGGAATCCATATTATCGTAGAATAATCACTTTTATCATAAAAAGATGACTTCGCTTTTGTTCCCCTAGATGTACCAAGTGATTAATTTTGATTTCCAAACATCATCTAACATATACGCAATTTATTCTCCCGCATGATAATAACCACCATATAAGTGACACCAGCTACTATCAAATCAAATATTTTTTCTTAAATCAAATATAAAGTAATTAAATCTAGAAAAGCTTCATGAGTTGTAGAACAATAAAAGATCTCAATCTACTCGGAAATCTTATTTAACTTTTTTATTTCAGTGATGTGGCAACTTTTTTTCTTGGATATTTAAAGATATTAGTGACGCAATGTGTGGATCCCACATATGATGGTATCAATTCAAACTTACCATGTTGCTGGATAAGTAAATTTTGATAAGATCTCTTCATAGAGATTGCATTTAAGAAAAGGAGGAGGAAGTAAAGAAAAGCTGAAGGGAAAGTCGCTTACTGGAGTCATAGATACTGCACCTCCCGCGGTAGTTGAAACCCAAGATGCAAAATCTAGCTAGTCTACTACTTGACGAACTCTGATAGGATAGATTAAATCCCTGCGCCATCCCGTTGTGGATGTCCTTGTAGTTGTATGATGAGCACACACGATAATGCTGATCCCTTTCACACCCAAAGAAATAGTCTGACACAATTGCCACTGTCGTTATAGTGCAAGAATCCTCGATGACCGATGCTTCAGATCCAAGAGAAGCGTATGAGTACACTTTCGTCTGGGGAAAATTTTGAGGCGTGCCGGCAGAGTATGCTCCCTCGATACACGGTTGGGTATCAACATACCAATTAGAAGCAACGGGCTGTGAGCACTCCATGAAGACCACTCGCATTAAAAAATCAATGTAGAAATCACTTCCAATTAACTCGGAACTCACCAACCAGTAACGAGGGAGGGATGAGCAATTACCCTCTTGCAGGCCATCGTCAACCACCGTTATGTAACCATTGAAGTTAACTTCGTCGTGATACAAATTGTAATGGATCGACTTCACATAATATCTACCAGCTTGAAGATATAGAACCGTGCGGTTATTTTCACAAACTAGCTCATACTTAGAGTGGCCGCAGCTTTTTGGATCGTTTTTCAATCGAAAGGGATAGCTTATGTTACGGATCTCACCACAAGATGAAGCGGTGCATAAATGATTTTTATTCGCACCACAACTTGTCTCTAATAGCAGAACTTGTAATATGAACAAAAGCACACGGTACATACATATGGAGCCGAGAGAATTGGTCATCTCTCCACTGGTCGATGCAAGAATGGAGGTTTTAGCTTGGAGATTTTGGTGGAGGCTCAACAAGGGCAGGGATTATTTATGATCGGAAAGATCAGTTGGGGGTCATCTGTCATTGAAATTTCCAAGCCAACAAGTAACACGAAGTCAAGTCTAGGAAAGCAACTTGTGTGGACCAATTGAAGGTTCCATGAGTGGAAACTACGCAGGGATCGCTGTGCACGCAGTCAAGCTCACATTATACGGTAGTGAATTAATTTATGGATAGCTTTCACATTGATTAGGAAGGAAGCAAAAAACAACAAGATGCATCACAGTAACTTGTGGATCTTTCTAGGCTACTTCACTTATGAAATCTTGATTGTTAGATTTTGGTTTATTCGAAGTCTTAATAACAAATTCCTTGCCATTTTGAATTATTTCTTTATATACAGAGCCATATCCTCCTTCACTCAGCTTGTGATTGAATTTTTTTTTTTGATTATTTAAATATCCGAGTAAAAATTTGTTATGAGCTTATTGAAATTCTTTAACGTTGTCGTCCATTGCTAGATGTCTTCTCATGCACTTATAGATTAAATATGGAGCTTTGAGTACGAATGTTGTTGCGCTACTATGAGCTGTAAAGAATATTCCACATAAATTAGCATATATATTTATATATGTCACCCGTATTGTGATGAAAGTGAAAGGGCTAGTACAAACACCTAGAGGTGGGTGAATAGGTGTTAAAAGAAATTTTTGTAGAAACAATTATAAATTCTTTTTCTTTTGAACTGGAATCTACAAAGTC
Source organism: Eucalyptus microcorys (assembly GCA_014182515.1). NCBI lineage: Eukaryota > Viridiplantae > Streptophyta > Magnoliopsida > Myrtales > Myrtaceae > Eucalyptus > Eucalyptus microcorys. The sequence goes on from CM024572.1 coordinate 2,999,702, forward strand.
CGAGCAAGTTCAGCAAACAAATAAGTTTACGAATGAATAAAAGAGTTCAAGGAAGAAAATAGAAACACAAAGTTTATAGTGATTCGGCTTAGATCAAGCCTACGTCCACTCTCCCGCGTTGACAGCCTACTGGCTGGATTTAACTAAGAATCAAAAAAGATTTTACAATCTCACGCCCTTGACTTCACAGTGTACTACTACACTCTTCCAAAGTCTCACAAGTGTTTGCTCTCTCTTTTGAGTACAAGTTATGCTCAACAAATGAAATAGCAAAGAACTAGAAAGTTTCAGACTTTGAAAATTTTCTTTCATGTACACACTCGAACAACTTGAGGGTCTTCATTAAATACTCCTTCATGCCTTCATAATCGTTGGCACTTTTCAAAAGAGTTCTTCCAATCTACCAATTGTACAAAATCAATCAAGGAAATCTCGAGTCGTTTTAGGAATAAGATGAGAGCCCATCAATCCTGCTTGTCCATACAATTAGGATCTTGGTTTCCATAAGTAGAACCTTCCAAGTATTTTGCCTTTCAAAAAATTTGATTATCCGAATTGATACCAATAAGGATAATTTGATTATTAGGTGTTATATCCAGCCGTAAGATCTTCCACAAACCATACGAACCAAATCCTTGAAGATAAACCCACATCTGAATAAGTCTTCACTCTTCGGTCTGAAAATTGTCAGTGAGGGCAGACTTTAGGATTAAAGTTTAGCGGTCTTTAGACTTTGACAGTAGGGTATGGAGTTTTTCAGACTATAGCACTTGAGTCTACAAGTCTTCTGACTAGACTTTTGGAAATGTTTTGTCAGTTTCAAAACAATAAATAAGTTTTCTCTAACAATCTCCCCATTTTTTATGGTAACAAAACTTTCATGCAGATTTTGAAAATTTTTAACCTGCAAAACAACACTTAAGAAAAACATGATATCTTATAAAATAAATTGATTAGAACCTGGATAGTATCAATTCTGCAATCACAGAAAACATGTTAATCCTACAAAATAAATAACTATTCATTCACAATAAAAAAACACAAGCTTAGTTGCTGCAAGCGTAAAAAAGATTCAAACCCAAATAACAATTAAAAATCCAAAGTATATCAATACTAAGCAAAAAGTCATCAAAATCAAACCAAGCAAAAATAAGTCAAATCTGCATAAACTCTCTCCCCATTTTTGTCAACAACAAAAAGTGGAGAATGATTAAAAAGAGATGTTAAAATCATGGTTGTTTGGGGATGTGAACGATATGGAAATCCCCCATAGACTTGACAGTCTCTTCCAGCTTCCTCAGGTCTTCCTTCAGTTGCCCAATATCCTTACCCTTTGCAGTAGCTTGAACCTGAAGCTTAAGGGCTTGTACTCGATTGTGCGAGGCGAAGTGGCTTGATGTGCAGATTTAAGGTTCTGAAATTCACACTCCATCCCATAAAGCTGAGCTTTTATCTCCACAAGAAGCTCGAGCAGTCTCTTAAAGTCTGCTGTAGTATTGGTTTGAGTACTAGCTTCAACATGTGTAGATTTGAGGAGTGTTAACTGATGATGGAACCTCAGCTGGAACATCCAGACTTGGAGATGATGCCTCAATACTAGCTTCAGGAAATTGAGAGGCATACACATCCTCTGGATTGGCAGGTGAACGGCTAACATCATCACTAGTAAAAGGAAGTAAAGAAGTACCTCTTTTGTCAGCAACTCCCCCTATTTCAGTGCCTTCAGATGGAGAAAAAGTATTATTCTTCTTGTTTTTGCTCTTCTTCAGCACCAAGGTGATGTTGTTCTCCTTCCTCTCTTGCAAAGGTTGGTTCAGGAGAATCATTTTGACCCTCTTCTTCCTCTTGTTCTCTGCCTCTCTTCTTCCTCTATTCTCACCACTTCTCTTTCTTCACCTCTCTTCTCTTTCTTTGTTCTCTGTGTCTTTTGGCTATCGAAAGCTAACAAAACTCTGTAAATTCTTTAAAGCAAAGGCGGAGAGAGTAATGTCATCCTCATCTTCTTCGTCCTGCAAGATGAGTGCTCTCCTTTTTTTGATTGGTGCGCTCATTGGCTCTTTGCCTTTCCTTTTTCCTGCTGCAGAGTCTTGTCTTGTCTTAACAGGAGACTTCTCCTTAATGCTCTCCAAAACCTTGTTTAGCTCCTTCAGACACATCTTAGAAACTATTTTCAGTCCAATTACCATTGGAGCAATGGTTCGAACACATAAAATTTTAGGAGACTGAATGTTGAAATGTCTGAATAATTGAGTAATAAGAGCAGAATAAGGGAGTTGCCCCTTGTCCTTCACCACTGTCCTATACATGTACATCAGAATAGTGTGAGGCAGAGAGAACTTGTAGCCATTGTTGATGGCATACATCAACTTCGCTTCAAAGTGAGAGACATTAGTTTTTAAAGTAGATTTCGGTCTGAGACAGTTGATCACAATCTTATGAAGCAAACTATTGGAGGCATTCATCTTAAAGTAAGAAATCCTGCCTTCAACAATCTTATCCCGAACAAGCTCCAAAGTAGCATGACCAATAGACATACTAATTGGTTGGAAACTTCCTCTTTCCACCCTAATCACATCAGCCAAAGTGTCCACATCGATCACAAAATCTTTGTCTCTAACCGTAAAAGAAAATCTATTCACATCTAAAAAGGATAGATTTTAATAGAAGTAAGCCGTAAGTTCTGGGTGAACAACAGTTGTCTCAGAGCAAAAACATTTGAGTTGAAGAAGTGCAAACTTCTCCCTCAGTTTCACTTTCAACGAATCAAGAAAATCAAAGTCCACACTTATAGGGTTCATCACCCCTCTCTTCAACAATTTCGAATAAGTTCTCTTGTGGTCCTTAGAACGAAAAAGATCCGTCCTTTCACCACGAACATTTGCAGCGACGCCCAACCTGGGTTGAAAGTTCGAGTACATCCTTTCGTCGTCATCTTTCCCTTCAGGCTGATTAAAGGATCCAAACCGTAGATCACTTGGAAAATTTGCAAAAGCCCTTCCTGCCGATCCTACAGGCGCAATGCCCATACTCTCCATTGTCTTCAAAAAATAAGTATCATTTTTGTACTATTTCTCACTCAAAAACTCATTAATGAAAGTCATTGCAGTACCACCCTCCTTTAACTTAAAGTATAGTTTGAGAGAAATTCGGGCTTAAGAATCCTTACAGGTTCAGCGTTTACAACGATCTCTTCTTCAACATGTTGCTATGGAGGATTTTGAGTCCTAGGTTGAGAAGAGTGGTGCGGTTGAGAATGTTGTTGTTGACTTTGCTGTTACTGCTGTGGAGAGTCTTCTTCCTCGGTCAGATCAAAGTGCGTAGGATCCTCACGCATATGCTGTGGTCCCCTGCTTGTGATTCTAGAAGACTTTCTTTAGGAAGACATTGTCACTTTCTTTGGAAGATTTCTCAACTCGATCGTGAAGAAAGGTGTAAGCTTTTCGGATTAAACTAGAGAGAAAGTGTGAGAAAATCGAGTTCTGTATTCTAGGGTTTGTGAGTGAAAACGGAGAAGAAGAAAATCGACAGTATATAAACAAGATGAAACGGGGTATACGGATCGTCATAAAGGAAAAAGTAAAAACTGCTTCTTTGAAAATGAAAAACTGCCATAAATTCAAAACTAAAGAAATAATTACTAAAAATAAAATAAGTATGTAACGATTCAAAAATAAACATACATTTTCACTTTTTCATCCAAAAATTAAATTACTAGAACAGAATTAACTTACATTCGCAACTTTTGGTTGAGTTTGACTATCTTCAAATTTTAATTGATAAAAGATATGATGTTCAGTCTGGTGCGAATAGATTCAAATATGCTTTTCTCCAATGGCTTTATAAATATGTTTGCCAACTGATTCTTCGAGTCAATGAACTGTATCATAACTTCTCCATTCTGAACATAATCTCTAATGAAATGGATGTCGAATTTCTATGTGTTTTGCTCTTGAATGAAGAATTGGATTCTTTGTGAGATTGATGGCACTGGTGTTGTCACATTCGATCTTGGTGCACGAGTCTTCGATTCCAAAATCCTTTAGTTGTTGCTTTATCCACAAGATTTGAGAACAATATCTTCCAAGAGCTACATACTCTGCTTCTGCTGTTGAAAGAGTTACAATACTTTGCTTCCTTGAGAACCAAGATACCAGCTTATTGCTCAGCAGTTGACAAGTACCAGAAGTACTCTTTCTATCAACTCTGTAACCTGCTAAATTTGCGTCTGAATATCCAATGAGAGTAAAGTCTCCTTCTTTGGAATACCATAGACCTAGCTTTGAAGTGGTTGCAACGTATTTGATGATGCATTTTGCAGCACTTAGATGAGATTCTTTGGGCTCTGATTAGAATATAGCACAAATGCAAACACTAAACAAAATGTCAGGTCTAGATGCAGTAAGGTAAAGAAGTGAACCAATGATACTCGTAAAGCTTCGGTCTACACTCTTTCCTCCTTCATCTTTATCCAGTTTCGAAGAAGTTGACATTGGTATTTCAGTCTTTTTACAATTCTCTAATCCGAACTTCTTGATGAGATTTTTTACATATTTTTCTTGATGAATGAAAATTCATTTATTCAATTGTTTGACTTGTAATCCGAGAAAGAATGTTAATTCACCCATCATGCTCATCTTGAATTCATCTTGCATAGATTTAGAAAACTTCTTGCACAGATTTTCATTAGGAGATCCAAAGATAATATCATCAATATAAATTTGAACAAGTAGAAAATCTTTACTTCTCTTTTAATGAACAAGGTAGTATCCACATTTCCTTTAACAAAACCATTTTGAATTAGAAATTTACTTAACATGTCATACCAAGCTCGAGGTGCTTGTTTTAATCCATATAGGGCCTTTTTCACCAAGACCGAATCGGGGTCTTTTGGATCTTCAAATCTAAGCGGTTGTTTTACATAGACTTCTTCTTGAATAAAACCATTGAGGAATGTACTTTTGACGTCCATTTGGAATAACCTTAAATTTTTATAGCAAGCAAAAGCAAGTAAAAGTCTAATTGCTTCTAACCTTGCTATTGGTACATAGGTCTCATCATAGTCTATCCATTCTTCTTGCGTATATCCTTTGACTACGAGTCTTGTTTTGTTTCTGACCACTTTTCCTTTCTTGTCCATTTTGTTCCTGAAAACCCAATTAGTTCCAACAATAGATTTACCTTTTGGTTTAGGAATTAGCTCCCAAACATCGTTGATGCTGAACTGTCTAAGCTCTTCTTACATAGCTTCAATCCACCTTTCGTCAGCTAAGGCTTCTTCTATATTTTTGGGTTCTATCTCAGAAATGAGTGCTAGAGCATTAGACTCTTCTCACCTTTTGGATCTAGTACGAATTCCTTCATCAATGTTCCCAATGATGAGTTCCTTGGGATGACTTAACTTATGTTTCCAGTTGCTAGTTGATTTGTGAGTCTGCCGATCCTCCGTTTCAGTTGAATCTACTGGTTCTTCTTGTAGTTGTTCTTCAGAAGTCTGAACCACTTCAGGGGAAGTAGACTTTGTAAGGTCTGGAGTAGGTTCAGATTCTTCAAGTTAAGTCCGATTCAGTTGATTCCGCACAAAGTCTTGGAATTTGACATTCATAGATTCTTCCACAGACTGAGTTTTCTTGTAGAATATTCTGTAAGCTTTGCTTGAAGTTGAGTAGCCAAGGAAAATTCCTTCGTCTAATTTTTCCTCAAACTTACCAGTTCGATCATTTGCATTTTTCAAAACAAAACACTTACAACCAAACACATGAAAATAAGAAACATTTGGCTTTTTTTCTTTTAAATACTTCATAAGGAGTTTTCTCTAAAATAAACCTTAAAAATACTCTGTTAATGATATAACAAGCTGTAGAAACTGCTTCGGCCCAAAATCGAGAAGAAATATTACGTTCAATTAAAAGGGTTCTTGTCATCTCCTGCAAAGATCTATTCTTTCTTTTTACAACCCCATTCTGTTCTGGAGTATATGGAGAAGAGAAAACATGCTGGAAACCAGATTCATTGCAAAATTTAGCGAAGTCTTGATTTTCAAACTCACTTCTATAGTCTATTCGAATGCTTGAAATAGCATTTCCTTTTTCATTCTAAACTTTCTTGGCAAACTTTGAAAAGTGAAGAAAGGTTTCAGACTTACTTGCTAGAAAGTAAACCCAAGTAAATCAAGAATAGTCATTCACGATTACTAGACAGTATCTCTTCCCACCAATGCTTTGAGTTCTAGTTGGTCTAAAGAGATCTATATGCAGAAGCTGCAAAACTCGATTAGTAGTAACTTGATTTATAGGTTTAAAAGAACTTCTAACCTGTTTTCTCAAAACACATGGCGTGCATAGATCAGACTTTTGATAAGTCAAATTAGGAAGTCCATGGACGAGTTTCTTAGAGGAGATTTTGGCAATCTGCTTCATATTAACATGACCAAGCTTTCGATGCCAAAGGTTTGCTTCATCTTGAATGGATATTAGACACTGAGAGCTTTCTGGTTTTATATCTAGAAGATAAATATTTCCATGTCTTTGTCCAATGAAAGATTGAGAAAAATCTTTACTAGTTCCCGAACAAATTCCCTCTTGGAAATTGATTTTGAATCTAGTGTCGCACAGTTGACTAATGTTGAGTAGATTATAATTCAATCCTTCTACTAAGGAAACATTGTTGATTGTAAGACTTTCAATTTTCACAGTTCGATATCCAACAATTTTTCCTTTGTTGTTTCCACCATTTAATTGCACAAGCTTTATAAAACAACTTGAATCTCATGTCATGTGTCTCGAACAGCCACTATCCAAATACCACTTGACCTTTTTTCTTGATAGTGACCTGCAAATACAAAAAGAACTCAAGCTTTATTTGGTACCCAGATTTTCTTGGGTCTAGGAGAGTTAGTTTTAAACACAATCTCTGCCCAATCCTTCTTAACGAGTCTCCAAACCTTGGGACATTCTTTCTCAAAATGTTCTTAACTATTACACTTTGAGCATTTGAGAGCATTTCGGCCAACAGGTTTTATAAAAACTCTTTGAAAATGATTTTTGTAAAATATTTTTGTAGGTCTTTATTTGATTATTTCCTTTACTTTTGGAAAATCAATTAAATAAATAATTTCTGGTGTCATACCCAAACCAGATTTATTGAAATAAGGTCTTAAATCTTGAAAGAATCTTTTCCAACTTCTTAGATCCTATTGAAAACCTTTTTTAATATTTGAAATGTCCTCTTTTAAAAAAATATTTTCATTCGAAAGAGAATCTGCATTTTCTTTCAAATTGACAAAATTTTTGTCTAGATTTTCAAACTTTTCTTTTCAAGAAGTTTCATGTTGCTTAAGTATGGAATTCTCCATTTTCAACTCAGAAATCCTTTTAAGAGAGGTTTTGAGATTAAGATAAAGTTCATCTATGTACTTCAAGACTTTAGTAGGAATTTTTAAATTACTAACCTCGATTTCGTTGTCTGGTCTGAGTTTCAATCTATTTCAGAATCTGAGTCTGATTCTGAATTTACCATTAGACATATATTGACATATTCGTCATCACTTTCTCCACATTTAGTATCGCTCCATGTCTCTGCTTTGAGAGCCTTTTTATATTTCTCAGTTCTTCCCTTCTTTTTCTTCAACAAAGGACATGAGTCTGATGTGCCCATTTTTCTTGCATTCAAAGCAGATCACATCTTTGTTGACTTCATCATCCTCAGTTGATTTGTTCTGAAATTTTTGAGTGCATTGCTTCATCCAGTTGAATCTTCTTCCATTTCTATTCAACTTTCTGAATTTCCTTATCATGAGTGCTAGTTCTTCATCGTCCATATCATCTTTTGAATCTGTATCAAAATCGTCATTAGATTTTAAAGCAATCGACTTCTTACATTTAGGATCTTCTTCCTCATTGATTTGCTCCACTTCATATGATTCAAGTGTGTCAACTAGTTCATCTACAGAAAGCGGCATGATCCTTTGGGTTTCTCTTATTGAAGTATTCATGTGATTCCAGTCTTTGGAGAGTCCACACAGCAATTTATTAACCTTCATTGGTCCTGAGATTGGCTGTCCCCGATATTCTAGACCGTTTACAATTTCTATGAAACGACTAAACATGTCAGTGATAGATTCTCTTGGCTTCATCTTAAAGGTTTCATACTGTCCAAGTAGAATATTGATTTTTGTTTCTTTAACTCGATCAGTTCCTTCATAGGTAACGTGCAACCTATCCTAGACTTCTTTGGCTGTTTCACAAGATGAAATTCGGTTATACTCAGTAGGAGATAAAGTACAATATAAGGAGTAGATAGCTTTAGCATCAAGAGCTTGTCTCTTGGTTATTTCTTCTTGTGCCATTTCGCTAGCGTCTGCAACTTCTTTTCCTCTTTTTGAGATGTATGTAGCTTTGAGAATAATCCATTTTTCTACTACGTCCCATTCTAGGGGATCTTTCAATCTCATGAATGACTTCATCTTGTTTTTCCACACATTGTATTCCTTCTCATCAAAGTAAGGAGGTCTGGTGTTGCTTTGACCTTCAACCAAACCTAGAACCAAAATACTAGCCATAGATCTTTAACTCAGAAATAAAAACACTTCAATAGGATGGGCACACAAGCTCTGATACCAATTGAAAGGGCTAGTACAAACACATAGAGGGGGGGTGAATAGGTGTTAAAATAAATTTTTGCAGAAACGATTATAAATTCTTTTTCTTTCGAACTGGAATCTACAAAGTAATGGACTAGAGCAAGTTCAGCAAACAAATAAGTTTATGAATGAATAAAAGAGTTCAGGGAAGAGAATGGAAACACAAAATTTATAGTGGTTTGGCTTAGATCAAGCCTACGTCCACCCTCCCGTGCTAACAGCCTATTGGCTGGATTTCACTAAGAATCAAAAGAGATTTTACAATCTCATGTCCTTGACTTCACAGTGTAGAAACTCTACTACACTCTTCCAAATTCTCACAAATGTTTGCTCTCTTTTGAGAACAAGTTATGCTCGACAAATGAAATAGCAAAGAACTAGAAAGTTTCAGATTTTGAAATTTTTCTTTCATGTATACACTCGAACAACTTGAGGGTCTTCCTTAAATACCCATTCATGCCTTCACAACCGTTGGCACTTTCCAAAGGAGTTCTTCCAATCTACCCATTGGATATAATCAATCAAGGAGATCTCGAGTCATTTTAGGAATGAGATGAGAGCCCATCAATCCTACTCGCCCATATAATCAAGATTTTGGTTTCCATAAGTAGAACATTCCAAGTATACTTCGCCTTTCAAAAGATTTGATTATTCGAATTGATACCAATAAGGATAATTTGATTATAAGGTGTTATATCCAGCCGTAAGATTTTCCACAAACCATACGAACCGAATCCTTGAAGATAAACCTGCATTTGAATAAGTTTTCACTCTTCGGTATGGGAACTGTCAATGCGGGCAGACTTTGGGATTAAAGTCCAGCAGTCTTTAGACTTTGACAGTAGGGTCTGGAGTTCTTCAGACTATAGCACTTGAGTCTGCAAGTCTTCATACTAGACTTTTGGAAATGTTTTGTCAGCTTCAAAACAATAAATGAGTTTTCTCTAACAAAAGGTACTGCATATAATTTGCTATCCATTCAATTCGATGTTAGACATGACTATAAAGTGCATAGAAGTTCTGCATATCATTTGCTATACATTTACGAATATATTGCACTTCGATTTTCCTAGCAAATAAATGTCCTTCAAACAGAATTCGACCAATTTGCTGATCATAATGCCCATGAAACCTTCACTTGATATGACATTACGCGTAACTGCACTTGAAGCCACACCATTGTGTCAACATTTCCTAAGGAAATTGGTTACATTATAAAAAGAATGTATTAACTGAAAGTAAATTAAAGATCATTGTGTCACGTGAATGAAATTAAAGTTCAGTGAGCCTATACTGAAGCCAAGGTTGACGGTCTCAATTGAATGTATCGTCGCATGTTTCGCAGCCCATCCTATTGAAATCCATGTAGTAAGTGAGAAATTGATTTCGTTAAAACATGGCTTTATAGAATGATCCAAGAGAATCAATTGCCAAGATGGAGTCAAATATGAGCCTGTTAACATACTCAGTTGAATTCACCCTCACTCAAAAGTGTAAGTAAATGAATCATGGGCCAATTAGAATATATTAATTATTCAACACCACACCACTTCAGCGGTGTGAGACTTTTTCTAACACCACTCACATATATATCTCAACAATGAGTAGATTTCAAATTTAAAGTTTTTACAGAACTTTGTATTATGCTTTGTGAAAGAAATCATGAATAGTGTGAATCGACAATAAGCTCAAACAAATTCATCAATAGTTTACATTTCTTAAAAAAAAAAAAAATGAGAGGCCTAAGTACTTTTAATTTAAATCTTAGGCTGGAGATAGAAAAGGGGCCGATTTACTCAGCCGAATCCAACCTGAACCCGGCCGAATAAGACCTTCGTCACCGGGGATGAGCGCAACATACTGAAACCAAAGAATTGATATTAGATTGTGAGGCCATCCAAAACTCATCCGACAACAAAACTAACATTTCTTTTTTCCGAAGATTGGACAATATTTGAATATCCAAACATTATGTTCCGACTTTAGATCATTAAATTTGATGGGATTCACATGGTGATAGCAGGAGGAAGCACCCCGGAAAACAAAGCCCTTAATTTAAAGACTAGACCTCAAACGATAAGTGAGGTAATTATCGATTCCGTACCCATTCATTCGTGGAAGGACAAGATATTTGCCTCCGCGGAAGCACGGCTCTGTAAAGGATACACCTCCGACTTTTTATCTATTTTGAGGTGCTTTTCTTCCCTCAACTTCTGACTCTTCGCAGACTGAAGGAGAGAAAAGACATGAATTTTTAGTGGAACTTCCAAAAAATTTGAGAAGTCGGCGCATTTGTTTTTGCTTGCAACTTATTACTTTCCCGTCAAATGTTAAAATACTACTCAAATTTAAAAAGAAATTATAAAAAAATTATACCCAAAATTATGTAGTCTTTGCACTGTACTTATCTTTTGACCAAACCAAGGAAGCACGAGCTAGAAACTTTCCTCCGCGGTACAGGCTGTAACTTATATGTAGCTGATGAAGACTTCATTGGCTATCGCGTTATGGAGTTGCTTGTGTGGTGAAAACATACGATTAAAACATGCCCATGTCATCATGGGTGATGCTGCAACATTCCTCAATTACTGATGCATTTGCATCTATTGCATCTCGTATATACCCGCTTATTTGAGATACTTTACAAGATTTGTCCTGAGTATGCCCCGTCGATACATGAGGAGTAGCAACAGGTCTGGAGCACTTCAGAAAGACCATTGATTTAACATAAAACATAAAGTTGGAGTTTGTCGATGAATTATGAGGAAGAGAGGAGTGATTACATTTGTGCAATCCAACATCAAGCACGAGGATATCACCAGTGACATGGTCATTAGTTCCATAGATGAATTTGATATTGTACTTTATATGACTCTTTTCACACGCTAGCTCAATTCTTGAGTCACCACAGACTTTCGCATCGCTTTTCAATTGCAAGACAGCACTTATCATGTGAACCTGGCCACAAGATGAAGCTGGACATGATCTATCATAGCTGGCGTCACAAGTACATGCCCCTAGTAGCACGACAAGAAAGACCAATGAGACAAGGTAGCTGTGTGGAATTGAGGGGGAAATCATGTCCCTCTCAGCCTGTGGGCTATTGAAATTTGGGGCTCGGTATGTTTGGAAGAATCAACGCGGATCGGATGTGAGAGAGAGAGAAGTTGGATACAAAGACTTGGGGTCGTCTATTGAAAAGTCCATGTCAACCAAACAAAACAAAACCAATCAAGTCAAGAATGTTAGAGGAGTAGCGAGTAGGACCCAACATCACCATCATCTCTTGCTAGCAAGAAAACATCCCAATTTTTATTTTTATTTTTGGTCTAAAGAAAACATCCCAATTGACAACCCATATATTTAGCCATCATATGACATCATTTCATATTTTTGGAGAATTTTTCTTAGATAATTGAAGTATTTCACATTTTCCAAGTAATTTATGATTATTTTCACACGCTAGCTCAATTCTTGAGTCACCACAGACTTTCGCATCACTTTTCAATTACAAGACAGCGCTTATCTTGTGAACCTGGCCACAAGATGAAGATGGACATGATCTATCATAGCTGGCATCACAAGTACATGCCCCTAGTAGCACGACAAGAAAGACCAATGAGACAAGGTAGCTGTGTGGAATTGAGGGGGAAATCATGTTCCTCTCAGCCTGTGGGCAATTGAAATTTGGGGCTCGGTATGTTGGGAAGAATCAACGCGGATCGGATGTGAGAGAGAGAAGTTGGATACAAAGACTTGGGGTCGTCTATTGAAAAGTCCATGTCAACCAAACAAAACAAAATCGATCAAGTCAAGAACGTTAGAGGAGTAGCGAGTAGGACCCAACATCATCATCATCTCTTGCTAGCAAGAAAACATCCCAATTTTTATTTTTATTTTTGGTCTAAAGAAAACATCACAATTGACAACCCATATATTTAGCCATCATATGACATCATTTCATATTTTTGGAGAATTTTTCTTAGATAATTGAAGTATTTCACATTTTCCGAGTAATTTATGATGTTAATGGGTTTCTTTTTTCTAAGATGACAAGGAAGCCGTCTTAGGAATCAATGCAGACCTTGAATCAAGTGAATCCATGTGAATTATGATTATATGGATTCTAGTAGTTAAGAATTGCACATATTCAATTCAAAGGAAAAAGGAAAATGTTAAGAAATAGAAAGAATTATCCAATCTATTCCCCCATTATAGAAGAAAATTTCCCGAAAGTCTTTAGAATAAAAGAGTTAAATTTTGTTAGTTCCCTCGCTATCTTTGGGAAGAATCTTATAGCGTGTTCAATAGTTTGGCATGATTAGAAGACTTCCAAGTCACCGAAAACAAAAGGAGGTAGGGTTCACCAAGAAAGGTCAAGTGATGTGACCTTTGGCTAGTTATTGATGTAAGCAATGATGAACCAAGATTTAGGCTGAGGGGTAGTGAAACTTTTGATGAAATATGGAGTCAAATTTCACTTTATTCAAGAATTTTCAATAAAGTTATAGTGTCATTAATAAATTTAAGAAAATACAAGTTCAATTCAAAATTTTATATATTTTGTTCTTGATTCTTTATAGAAATCTACGTAAGTATTGGGACAAGAGAGTGCTTTTTGCTTGATGTCTCTCGGTTATAATTATGTCAAATTTTCAAGTTTGTTTTTTAGCTATAACTTTTCCACTATAATATTCAATTAATTAAGATTGGCTTCATCCTTATTTAATTTTTTAAAAAAGATTTACTACATGACATATATTTCGCATACAAGGCATGTATATAATGTTAAACTAGAATCACAATTTCTTACACAAAGAATTATATGAAGAAATAGATAATACAATAGACTCATCAGTACATATAAATATGATGAGAATATGTCATCAGTCTACATACCTGCAATTTACAGATTTGCCTATTGAGTATAGCATATTGCAATTTCCATTAAGCAAATTGACCCTGATTTTAGTAGAGTTTTTTTTTTAAAAAAGAAAAAAATTGACCATGAAATTAAAGATGCAGTGAATTTCTATATACTAATCTGTAGATTATTTTCAAGGGGAGGCGATTCACTTATAATTGATTATTTCGTATGTGTCTAAATTCATGTAAGAAAATTTGGGGAGAGGAAATTTGCCGCCGATATAGGTATTTAAGCCAGTTGAGGAATTTTCAGTAAAGTACTATACAACCTCGTTAATTAAAATTGCCTTAGCTGAGTTATAATTTTTAAGAGGAAATTGTCATTGTTCTTTTTTAATTTTACTTACCAGTAGTTTCATGTTAATTTTTAAAACGGAATGAGTTTTTCCAATATGAACTTCATAGAACTGATTCATCTAAGACCTTCTTCTTTTTTTATCTTCATAAAACTTGTTTTTCGTGCAAACAGATGGTGTATACTTTTTGTAAAGCATAGACATGGATAATTTCTCTGAAAATAAATTCATGAGTCGAAATCAGCAATTATTAACATCGATAATTCATATGCTGTAGGTATCATGATAAGGAGCAAGATCGTAGGTTATTATTAGCTTTTAATGGCAATACCCTAAATCACGTAATGAGGGAGGAAATGTCCCAATGTCTGTCCCCTTCCCCTACCGTTTTTGTCCTTACTCTGTTACTAATTTCTCAAGTTCCGAACCTCATCGTAGGTGGTCACCAGGCTGCAAACTTCAGGATACCTTCATCGACTTTAATGGCTCAAAGTTTGAACCACTTGGATTCAAACTGTGTTTACTTTCTCTGAAGGTGTCATGTTATTTAATGTTGTTTAGCAAGAAATTATGCGTCATTCCCCTTATTGCTTGATCTGGAGTTTCTACCAGTGAATCTCTTCCTGCGTCGTGGCAGTTTTGTTCTTTTGCCCATCAGTGCATTCAACTGGTGGTGAATCAAATCTAATAAAAGCGAATAAGATGATATTAATCTTATGTATCAATCAGTACATTTAGTATAGACGGACACACTTTGCCATTTATAGGACGCTCCCAACTTAGCTTTTGGCAGCGATTTCATTCCATTTTGTGTTCTCCAAACCAAGATTGTTCAGTCATTAAAAGTGTTTAATTTTTTTTTTTTTACCCTGTTCTGGGAAGATCCTTTGTGCTTTATCCGTTTCTAGGTATATGAAGCAATCGAAACAATTGTGCAAAAATGTACATTGTTTTTTGAATTGGTGAAATGACCCAAAATTCAAGAGTTGCATCTCGCTTTTGCTACTTTTCTACTTATGCTTAGCCTTGATGAGCGACTTTTTGCGGCTTCTATTCAGGAGTACCCTCGCTAATTAGGCACGAGGTGAGGGCTATCCGTCTGCGGATTTCTGAGTAAAGCGGATATCACCTGTTCCTTATCAACATAGTTGTCTAGTAGAATGTCTGTTTAGTAGGGAAACTCATGCCGAGGGGACAACAACAAGGAACAAAATGCCTGTCTGAAAAAAATGCAAGACACCATCTCTGTCTCAGCAATGAGTGAACACACAAATTCTCATTATATTTAGGGATTGAGCTTGTACATATTATTTAGCCTGTTATTTTGTTTTAGGTTTTTGCATGATGTGCATGTTTGGGACCTGTTGAGAGGAACATTGAATTACTGTAGATTATCACTTTCTCTCGTCCTTAAGATCAAAGTTAGATGTGAAAATTTGAGTTTGTCTATGTCGATCGTTGAGGTCTTTAAACTAATTTATGATGTTTAGACTTCTGTGGTGACAATCTGATTATGTAGTTTTCAAAACTAAAATAGTCAGGTATTAACTAATATAGCTTCATGGGAACTGTGTGGACTCGCCAAGATCATAGTATCCATAATATAAATGAATTATAATTAAGGATGAAACCAAGTAACCATAGCAATACACCCTAGTGACATTGGGAACGCTCTGGAAACCTACATGCTCCCGGAAAATCCCATAGGCAAAAAGCGTGACTGTTTTAGATTCCACAAATCATATTGCCGAAAGTCTGCAAGATCCATTTGAGGCCTTCCGCTTTGTTTTTTGACAGTATGACGACCATATCTATATACATTTCAGAACATGACATTTACAATTCTTGGGCTTACAAGGAGCATAATGGATCCTGGTTCAAGTAACACAGGTGCAGGGGAGAAAATTCTAAAACAGAGATTCGATGCGCAGACAATGAATGGAACAAATTAAGAAGCATCTCACCAGTAGTCATTGGATGAGCATGTTCTGTCCGTAAAATGGTGGAACTGGGTTCGCATGCCTTACAACTATAGAACTTCTGGTTGCCATGGAAATACACTTGATTCTATAAAGACAATCTCTGCAAATGCTAAGGTTCTTAAACACCCAGACAGGTTTCAGACTGGAGGTGCTTAAAAGGCCAAAAACAACGGCAATTTTTTCAAGGTGCTGGAGCAAATATTGTTCCTTCTGTCCCTCCTCCACATCATGAAGAACAAATTCAGTATTGAGAACATAACCAAGTTTCTTTATCCGACTAGCCAATTGGTCCCTGTCATCATAGATCTCCCGAGCCTCCGGGTGTGATGTATAAAACTTGTGAACTATACTTTTCACTTCAATCCAGCTTCAACCAGCTTCTTTTGTAAGATTTTTCAGTTTTATCCTCTTCCTGATTGCTGCTGCATCATCCCATAGACCAGCTGATGCATACAGAGTTGATAGCAAAACAAAGCAGCAAGGTCATCTGGCTCCTGCTTAAAAATCATTGCAGCAGCTTGTTTTGCAAGTTCAACATTGCCGTGAACTTGGCAAGCTCCAAGAAATGTATGCCAGACCAATGTAACAGCCCAAAAGGCACAGCATTTATAAACTTAAGGGCTTCAACGAGGAAGCCCAATCTTCCCAATAAGTCCACCATGCATGCACAGTACTCGATTCTGGGCACGATTCCATAATCTGTCTACATTGATCTAAAGTGTTTCCATCCATCAGATACCAAATCCACATGGCTATAAGAGGATAAAACAGCAACATAGGTGATCTCATTTGGCCTCACACCAGCCTCAAGCATTTTATGGAATGTGACTGGAGCTCTCATCGCAAATTTATGTTTTGCAAAACCATCAATCATTGAAGTCCAAGTTATAATATTTTTCTCTCGTCTCATAGAAAACTCGAAAAGCAGCTTCTATGTTTCGACACCTAGAATACATAGAGATCAAACCATTAAAAATGCACTGACTTGAGTCGAGCCCTGATTTTACCACCCTCACATTGATTTGCTCCCCCTTACCAATAGTGCTGATACAGGCAACTCCACTTAAAAGGCTGGCAAATGTAAAATCACTTGTCCAAGACATCATTTTACAATCTTGCATCCGGTCAAACACCTTTCTCGAATCATGAAGTGATCCACTTGCTACAGACTTCACGTACATGTCCACCAAGTTGCATCCAATACAGGCATCTGAAGCCAATCCAGACCACATAATCCAGGAATGCAATTGCACCCCAAGGGATAGTAGCTCCAACCTGGAGCATGCCGACGAAACAGCGGTAAGTGTAAGTCTATCCGGCACAGCCCACTTGCCAGCATATCCAAAAACAAATCAACAGCATTCTTTGGACAACCCAACTGAGTACATCTTGTCATCATTAAAGTCCACGCGACCACATTCCTCTCAGGCATTTTCTCAAACAACTTACGAGCTGAAATCAAATCAGCACTACACTTTGCAAACATGTCAATCAATGCCTGCCAAACACACACATCAGAATCAAGATGCCTATCACCAATTGATGCATTCGTCGGACCCGAACAAGCTCGAGGGAAAAGACCATCTTCAAGCATATGAACGAAAGTATCCACCTTTTCTTTTTTATATGGTCGGAGTATCGACTGCTTAGAACGGATGTGGTTATTGGCATAGCAAGAGATAACGGAACTCCAAGAAACCAAATCCCCAAGGTTCACTCCGCCTCAGCCCAGTCATTGCATTTTGAATAGAGACCGATGAGCGATTTGAAAATCACCGAGTCGGGCTCAAGCTAGGATCGAGCGAGCGCGCAATGGGCGCGCCTCCCGAGCGGGAACTCGCGGGAGCGAATGCAGGACTTGAGGAGGAGAGAGAAGGTGAGGTATTGCTCCGCAGGGAGGTGGCCGACATCAAGGTGGGTGATCAGGCGGCGGTCGAGGGGCGAGAGCTTGATATTGGACGGTGGAGAACCGCAGAGGAGAGAGAGAGAGACTCATCGCTAAATACAAGTCGAGCTTGGTCTGTCATATCAGGAGCACTCATGAAACAAGAAATGTAAACAGATAGCCAATGAGGCAATTCTTCTGCAAAACACAGGATGCTACAAACGCTAAAAAAATCACATACGATTCACGAATTACATGGAAGAAAAGAAAATCATACATTCCCCGCTATTGATATCTCATTGCTATTCTGAAATTGGAATCCTTCAGAAGTTATTGGAGCACTTGATGTGGTTGAGAATGATTCAAGTTCTGTTTCATCATTGACATCATCAAATGGCTTCTCAGATGGATACAGAAGAGGTTTCGGAGGCAGTTGCAATTTATCAATATCTCCTTCAAGCATGTTTAGGACTTTACTCATTGATGGCCGATTGTCGGGGATTAACTGTATACACCAAAGGGCAACTATTACCATCTTTCTAATTAGCTCCCTTTCCCCTTCTACTCCTTCCATTTCAACCTCGCTCTCTTTGCTGAGTTGATCATAGACCCATAAAGGGAAATACATTTGACTTGAACGCTCAACATTCTTTGCATTTTTCCTCCTACTTGCCATTTCCATTAGCAACATCCCAAAACTATAAACATCAGCTTTATACGAGACACCACCAATGTACTTGTAGAATAGCTCAGGAGCCATATATCCCAATGTTCCTCTTGCAGCAGTCAACGATACAATACTGTGGTCTGCAGGATAAAGTCTTGCAAGCCCGAAATCAGAAACTTTCGGAGTAAAATTTTGATCTAGAAGAATATTGTGAGGCTTGATGTCAAAGTGTAGAATTTGCATATCGCATCCCCGATGTAAATATTCTATCCCCCTAGCCACACCAAGAGAGATCTCATATATTTTCTTATAATCAAGAGAATCGTCGTCATCTTTAGAGAAAATGTGCTTATCTAAAGATCCATTTGACATGAAATCATACACAAGAGCTTGTTTAGAGTTGTTAAAGCAAAAACCAACAAGTTCCACCACATTGACATGGTGGATCCTTCCAATAGTAGCCACTTCGCTCATAAAATCTTGGCCATTAGATTTTGGTCTATTCAAAATCTTAACAGCAACTTTATTACCACTTCTAAGTATACCTTTGTACACAGAGCCATATCCTCCTTCCCCTATTTTGTGTTTGAAATTTTTCGTGATTTTCTTGATGTCCGAGTAAGAGTATCTTACGGGAAAAAAGTTGTTATGAGCTTGAAGGAATTCTTCAATGTTTTCGTCCATTGCTCGGTGCCTTCTCATCCACTTATAGATTAAAAATATCAACACACATGGAGCTGCGAGTATGAATTTTGCTGCGATAATTTGCGCTGTGGAGAAATTAGTCCAAAGATTAGCATAGTGTTATTATTCTAATTACATATAGAAAGTTGTTCTTTTTTGGGTCAGAGTGCTGCTTGAGATCTACACAGTTGTGAGGATAAGAGGATTAGCCATACCTAAGAAAAAGGGTACATAAGGAGCTGCATAAAGCGCAAGTGCCGCCGGCATGGAACTATCTGTAAAAGGCAAGAGAATTTTAGTGGTAAGATATACAAATAATTCAGGTTAAGTTATAAATCAAGTCAAAGATAAATCAATACAATCATTGTATAAGTGTAAAGACAGGCTTTTATTCATTAAAAGTTGCTAGTGGAGAAATCTAGAGTAAAGAAGAGTAATTGACTTTCACTCTCCTATATAGCGCCTAGATCCAGTTCTATTCTATTCGCCGGGGGAAATCATGTCACCATTAGCATGATCTTTCTTATCAAAGGACGATTTTGCTCCTGTTCTCCTAGATGTATCAGATGATTAAGTCCACCGGTCACGTAAATCTGATTTACAAACCAACGCAAGAGACGAGAGCTACTATCAAATCAAACATTTTTCCCCAGTCAAATTTAAAGTAACCAAATCCAGAAAAGCTCCATGGGTTGAGGAACGATAAAAGAGCAGTGCAGGCTCAATCTACTCAAATTTTATCAAACTATTTTACTTAAGTGATGTGGCAATTTTTCACGTGGGTCATTTAAAGATTTTAAAGACGTGATGTGTGGGTCCTACGTATTACAGTATCCAATTGAAACTTGCTATGGAACTGGATGATTAAATTTTGGAAAAATCTCTTAATAGAGCTAGCATTTAAGAAAGGAGGAGGAATCACCGACCAAAAAAAAAGAAAGAAAGAAAGAAAGAAAGGAGGAGGAAGGAGAGAGAGAGAGAGAGAGAGAGAGAGAGAAAAGCTCTAGGGAAAGTCGCTTACCGGAGTTATAGTAACTACACCTCCCCGGACGATATGTGAAACCCAGGAAGCAAAATCGAAGCGTTCCAACTGGCGAATTGAATTCTATATAGGCGAGATTGAATCCCTCGGTCATCATGCCGTGGAGTTCCTCGTAGGATAAGCTCACACGATCCATTTCCCTGCCCAAGCTACGGACCGATGCGAATGCCATCATAGTTATAGTGCAAGTATCCTGGATGTCCAGTGCTCTTAATGCATCAGACCCATGACCATGAAGAGCGTACGAGTACAACTTCGTTTGGGAAAAGTTGGGAGGCCTGCCGGCAGAGTATGCACCATCGATACACAGTTTGGTATCAACATACGAAGTAGAAGCAATGGGCAGTGAGCACTTCATGAAGACCACTAGGTTTTGGTAATAAGGAGAGTAGACATCATTTCCACTGAAATTGGTGTCCGCCAAAGAGTAACGAGGGAGGGATGAGCACTTTTCTCCAGACCATCGTCAACCACCGTTATGTCACCTCTGAAGTTATTTTTGTCATCATGGTAACGGTAGTGGATCGACTTCACATAATATCGACCAGCATGTAGATATAGAATAGTGCGATTATTTTCACAAGCTAGCTCATACCTAGAGAGGCCGCAACATTTTGGATCGCTTCTTAATCGAAAAGGATAACTTATGTTGCGAATCTCACCACAAGATGAAGCGGCGCATAAGTGATTCTTCTTCGCACTGCATCTCGATCCTAATAGTAGAACATGTAATATGAGCAAAAAAACATGGTACATAAATATGAAGCTGAAAGCGTCAATCATCTCTCTAATTCTCGATGCAAGAATGGAAGTCTTAGCTGGGAAACTGAGGTGGAAGCTCGACGAAGGAAGGGATGATACATGATCGAAAGATAAGCTAGATGTCACCTCTCATTCAAATTTCCAAGTCAACAAGTACCAGAAGGTCAAGTCAAGAAAAGTAGCTCGTGGGGACTACTCAAAGGTTCCATCAGCTTTAATTATGGATATCTTTATTGATTCGGAAGGAAACTTGTCCACGGTTTCTGAATTTGACTACTTGGACAAGTTCATTCTCCCCAAAAATCAGCATTATTATCCTAAAAATGAAATATTGTGCCCTAAATTGAATAATAATACTTGTAAGTGAGGCATCTGTGTTGTAATAAGGCCAATTTGTCAGAAGTGCTATATTGTGAAGACGAAAATGAAATAATGTAGTAACATTAATGACAATAAACTCGATTCACATGAGTCTCACATGGTAATGCTATTTAAGTCCTTACTTCTTTGCATTATATGAAATGACAGTAAAGATCAAGCCAGTCATCTCCACGAGAACTAATCTCCATTCTAAGCATAGTTCTTTGTTCTTTATGCAATCCCTGCTTGTTTTTGGAGTTCAAAAGTTACTTATTGCACATATAAACTATTCAGTATTAATCATGTCTAACATTGTCTTTACTCATCATTTTCCTCTATCAACAAGCATCTTGATATTTTAATACACTATTATTGTAAACTAGTCTTAACAAAAATAGTGTTAGTAATAGTAACCTATATTCCCCATTCAAATCCCCTATCAGGATGACCTCTACTTTTGGTGGCTAATTCTAACTTGCCCTCTATAATTTCATGGTTGTCTGAGTCAATCCATTGTTATTTCTTGCTCAGTCAACATTGCATGCTTAGATATCTTGTCTCGTTTCAACCCAAAATCCACCTGTGCAAAATCCGCTGCGAGCAATATCATACGCTCAATTGTAATTAAACCCGCAATTAATTAAAACAAAATGATTAAGGAAGGGAGTTGCTCTTCTTCTTCATATGGGACGTGCGGTCCATCATCAACTGCCATGGTTTGGCCATAAATGTAACCATCGTCGTAGGAGTTCGTTTCATTAGAAACCAATTTCATATAATAGTAATTGGCATACTGATGTAAGACGGATTTGTTTGCAAGCTGGCTCGCATTAAGTTTCTGCAGCCATTTAGATCGCCTTTCAATAAAAAATGACAGCTTATGTTTTGGACATTGCCGCAAAATAAAGTGGGGCACAAGTAATTATGCTTTGAATTGAAGCTTGTCTAGTAGTAGAACAGTTCATATCAGGAGTACATCACGGTACATTAAATGTGCTGTGGAGAGAATTACCCATGTTTATATTGTTTCATTTGATGCAATGAAACTTCCAATTGGTGATGAGATGGAGGCTTAGTAAAGGGATGCATGATATAATTGAAAAGAGTTGGAGTCGTCGGTTATCGAAATGTCCAAGTCAACTGATAAAACAAAGTCAAGTGAAGAAAAAGTAAAATGCGTAGCCGGCTAAAGTTGTATTATATCAGAGGGAATTACGTAAAAATTGTTGTACTTGCAATCAAGATAACATAACGTGGTGGCAGATTAGCAAACGGATTGCTTTCACATAGATTGGGAAAGAAACTTCTGCCGTTTCTAGATTTGACGTACTGTGGCAATTGTACCCAAAATTGAATTAAAGTACTTTTGAGTGATGGCATCTCATGTTCTACTTTATTTCAAGTCCAATATCTCATCATCGTCTCGTCAAATTGTGAAAACGAAAAGGAGAAAATAATATTAATGATAATAACATTCTGTTCATCAATTTTTAAGTAATGATTTTGTTGAATCCATTCCTTCTTTGCATCGAGAGCTCCGGCAAAGCTGGTATGAAAGTCAACATTTCATCGTCACCAAGACAAGTCTCGATCCAAAACTGGGCATTTCTGTTTGTTCTTCATATCTTGCTCCATAGTCGATGCCCATTCATTTTTTTTGTTGTTGAAGTGAAGTTATTCATCGTGTACATCAACTATTCAAAAGTCTTGTCTAACCTCGTCCTTTTTCACTTATCATTTCTCCGAGGGTAAGCATGTTGAAAACTCAATATATCAGTACCACATACTGATCTTACAATACCTACCATTACTAATTGTTAAAATGTCCACCATATTCAAATAAATCACCTATCGTGATCAATACTATTGGGCTCATTCCACTCAGCCCCCTATAATCTCATGATTGTCTTAGTCAACCCCTTAAAATTAAAATTGTCTTACCCAACATCCTACACTTGGGATCACACAAACGGAGGAATACAAAATAGTCGGCCTATTATGTTTTTCCTCTATGACATGTGCAAGTCAATCATGGTTTACGCTACTACCTATCACCAGACATGACATCGAAGTTGTAGATTGCTTGAGGAGGTGGCTATTGATGAGGTGGGTGATCAGGCGGGGATCAAAGGCTGGGGGTGAGAGATTTTGGTTCATCGAGTCCGAGCAATGATTTTGTTTAGCAAATTAATTCTTCGCACCAAGAGATCCAGCAAACTAGGTAGAAAAGTTAAAATATATCATCCTCACCAAAACTAGTCTCAATCCTAGATTTGGCATTTCTGCTTGTTCTTCATATCGTACTCGACCCCACCGACCTTCGTTGCGGTTTCCAAGTTATTCATCTAGTATATTAGCTATTTGAAAATCTTTTCTAACTTTGTCCTTTACTCATTATTTTTCTCTATTAAGGAACATCTTGACAACTCAATATATTGATATTATATACCTATCTTAATGCATACCCCATGTAAATAGATCACCTATCGTGATCAAAATTACTGGGCTAATTCCACTCAGCCATCTATGATTCATGGTTATCCTAGTCAAACCCCAACAATATATTTTGTCTCAGTCAACATCCTTTTCTTTGGTTTTTAGTGTCCGCATCATAAAAAAATCCCAGCACGGTCTTCTGATCTTGCATCCCATCAAACACCTTTCTCGAATCATGAAGCGATCCAATAGCTACCCACTTCACGTACATGTCCACTAAGCTGCATCCAACTCATAAATGCGAAGCCAGTCCTGACCGTATAACCCACGAATTCAATCGAACTCCAAGCCATGGCGACTCCAAGTCTGAACATGCCGACATAACAGCTGTGATTGTAAAGCTATCTGGCACAGGCCCACTCACAAGCACGTCCAGAGACAAATCGACAGCTTCCTTTGGACAACCCGAAAAAATATTGTCGACATCAAAGTCTAAACAACCACATTCCTCTCGGGCATTTTCTTAAAACACCTTACGAGCTGAAACCAATCCAGCACTACCTTTGCAAACATGTCAATCAATGCACACCCAAAACGGACATCAGAATAAACGTAGCTGCTTTTGATTACAAGCCTGAAAACTGTATCACCAATTGACGCATTCTCCGGAGCTGAACAAGCCCGAAAAACCGCGAAACAATAATCATTAGGGAAAAAACCATCTGGAAGCATATGAATGAAAGTATCGACCGCTTCAAACTCCATGTAATTACTGGCACAGCAAGAGATCATGGAACTCCATGAAACCAAACCCCTTTTATACCCATGTCCCTAAAAGTCCTCTCCGCCTCATCCCAGTCATTGGATTATCAGTAGAGACTGATGAGCGAGTTGAGAATCACTGAGTTGGGCTCAAGCTGGGAGCGAGCGTGCAGTGGACGGTCCTCGAGTGGGAACTCACGGGACCGAATGCAGGACCTAAGGAGGAAAGAGAAGGTGAGGAGGTCGGGATGGGAACCATCACGGGGACATGAGGTCGAGGTGGGAGATTGCTTCGCGGAGCCGGCTGACATCGAAGTGGGTCGAGGGGCGAGGGCGAGGGGTTTTGGTGGGAAGGGGAGAGCTTGATATTGCACAGTGGAGAACGGGAGAGGAGAGAGAAAGACTCATTGCTCCATACAATTCGAGCTTGGTCTGTCATATCAGGAGAACTCGGGAACCAAGAAATGTAAACAGATAGCCAAAGAGGCAATTCTACTGCAAAACACGATGCTACAGACGCTAAAATCATATACGTTCACGAATTACATGGTCAATTATGCTTTTGATTGAACTACGTTTATTTTGCATTCGTTCAAACAAGGAGATAAAAAAAAAAAAAAAATCATACAATAAACGATTCTGTAATTTCATTGCTATTCTAGAATTGGTATGCTTTAGAAATTGTTGGAGCACTTGATGTAATTGGGAATGATTCAAGTTCTATTTTAGTGCCAACATCATCAAATGGCTTCTTGGAAGGATACAGAAGTGGTTTGGGAGACAGTCATAGTTTATCAATATCTCCTTTAAGCATGTTTAGTACCCTGCTCGTTGATGGCCAATCATCAGGGATTAATTGTATACACCAAAGGGCTCTTCTTCGTTATCTCCCCATCCCCTTCTACTTCTTCCATTTGCAACCTCCTTATTTTTGCTGAGTTGATCATAGATCCTCAAAGGGAAATAAATTTGACTTAAACACTCAACATTTTCCTTTTCATTTTTCCTCCTACTTGCCATTTCCATTAGCAACATTCCAAAACTATAAACATCAGCTTTATACGAGACACCACTAATGTCCTTGTAAAATAGCTCGGGAGCCATATATTCCAAAATTCCTCTTGCAACAGTCAAGGATACCATGCTGTGGTCCGCATGATAGAGTCTTGCAAGCCCAAAGTTGATAACTTTCGGAGTGAAAATTTGATCCTGAAGAATATTATTAGGCTTGATGTCAAAGTGCAAAATTTGCATATCGCATCATCGATGTTAATATCCTATCCCCCTAGCCACATCAAGAGAGATCTCAATTATCCCATTTTCTTTTGATATTTTAATTTAGAGCTGACGTAACCTTGAAGACCATATGATAGCGCCTTCTGTATTTTCTCTAAAAGTTAATTGATTTCTGGTCAAAGTAAATCTAGTGCAAGATAATAAAAATTTGTTGCGATTGGGGAACTAAAAGTTGAATTTTGGCGAGCCAAATGCTGAGTGACTTCTAAATGGACTAACCACGGATAAAAAGTGAAAACTACTTGTGGACTGAATGTCATGCGAGGAAAGAAGAGAGATTCATACCGGAGTGAAAGAGGAAACTCGCAAGTATATATAAGGTAGCATGTATCGCAGCTTTCTTTGGTGAATATTCTACAGATAACCAGTGATTTGGTTGAGGGATGATTAATTGAAATGTTTGAATTCACATAGGATGAACGTATAGAGAACGCTTCCCAAAGAAGGTTGCTATATGAACCTACACATACGTCCCATCCAGGGTCCAAGCTTAAGAAAGGTTACAATATGGAACTCCCATGGCCATGGACATGGTTTTCTTGATTAACAAGATAATATATCAAGTTTTAGTGAAGTTAAAAGTAATCCACGCTAATTTGCAAATCATATTACTTTTTTATTAATCAAACAGGGCAGATGAAAAAGTTTATCAAGTTAAACTAATAAAACATGGCCAAATACAAGAAGAAACAAAGAAAATTTCATAAAATTACTTGTCAATAATTTCATGTTAACTTCAAAACGTAATATGAGTTCTTTCAAATATAGACTTCATAGAATTGTTTCATCTAGGACCTTCTTCCTTTCCATTTTTTAAAAAATTGTTTCTTGCGTAGATAGATGTGTCTACTTTGTAAAATCTCTTGAAATGAATTCATAAGTTGTTGATTTTGAGAAATCTTATGCCGGTAGTAGCACATTAAGTAGCAAGATCGCAGGTTATTATTAGCTTTTTAATATCACCCTAAATCGTGTAATGAGGGAGGAAAATTTTCGATGTCCATCGGCTGCCCCCATCGTTTTTGTCCACGCTCTCTTATCAATTTATTTATCCTTTGGAAGGACGATGCAACAGAGTACAACTAAAAGAAATACAATAACCCAACATTAACCTGAGAGCTAGAAGAAGACAATCTCGAAAGTAATTACTGTCGAGCTAAACTAGCTCTAGTATCCCTGTGCACGATACTAGATTGCGGGGACATAAAAGAAATAGACCAAGCTTTTCTAATCAACTTGTGCATGATTCTCTATACATAATTGCTATCCCCAAAAGGAAAACAATTGGAGTACTTGATGAAGTTGCCAATCTTTCTAATTCCATCTCGGTTTTGTCATCATCAACTGCCTCATTTGGTGGGTAAAAAAGTGGTTTTGGAGGCATCTGAATATTACCAATATCTCCTTCAAGCATTTCTAAGACTTTGTTCATTGGGGCCGATGATGAGGGTTAAACTGTATACACCAAAGAGCAACTATTATCATCTTTTTTATCACCTTCCTTTCCACTTCCACAAGTTCTTCCATTATCACACTTTTTTCTTCATTTACTTGGTCATGCACCCACAAAGGAAAATAAATTTGGCTTGAGCATTCCACATTGGAATTTATATTCTTCCTTCTACTTGCCATTTCCATGAGCAACATCCCAAAGCTATAGATATCTATTTTATAAGATATACCACCAATGTTTTTGTAAAAAAACTCAGGTGCCATATATCCAAAGGTTCCTCTTATAGCAGTCACTGACACTATGCTATGATCAATAGGATAAAGTTTCGCAAGTCCAAAATAAGATATTTTCAAAGTGAAATTTTTGTCTAAAAGAATGTTGTGAGGTTTGATATCAAAGTGTAGCATTTACATGTCGCACTGACAATGTAAATATTAAATTCCCTTCGCCATCCTCAGAGCCATCTCATATATTTTCTTGGAATCAAGAAACTTATCACCTTCCTCAGTGAAAATGTGCTTATCCAACGATCCATTTGGCATGAAATCATACACTAGATCTTGTTTTGAGCTTTCAAAGCAAAAACCAATAATTGCACTACACTAACATGGTGAAATTCTTCCAATAGTAGCCACTTCATTGATAAAATCTTGGCCATGGGCCTTGGATTGCTTCAAAATCTTGATGACCACTTCATTGCTGCTTCTGAGCATTCCTTTGTATACAGAACTGTATCCCCCTTCACCTAGTTTGTGCTTAAAATTTCCGGTAATCTTCTTAATATTCGAGTAAGAGTACCTTATGGGCAAAAAGTTGTTATGAGCTTGTAAAAATTCTTCAATGTTCTTGTCCATTGCTAAGTGTCTTCTTTGTACTTGTAGATCAGAAATATCATGACAAATGGTGTCCCGATTACAAACTTCGCTACACAAAAAAATACTAAAAAATTTTGATGGGTTAGAATAAATTTTTTTTTTTTCATAATTGTTGTGACAATAAATAATTGTGGCTTACCTAATGGTATTGTAATCCAAGTAGTCCAAAATGCAATATCATCTAGGACACCTGTGGAAGGAATGCATGTTGTGAAAAGAAATTGAAGGAAAAGAAGTTTGCAAGTGAAAGTCACGAGGAAATAGAGTAGTGGCAAGCTACTTTGTACAAGTTGAATTTTGTCCAAAAGAACGTGAGAAGTGGGATGCGTGCATTTGCAAATAATTGAAAATATTAACCTTCGTTTTTCCCATAGATGATAGATGATACAAAAATCTCCTTTTGCTTTATTAGTGGTCAACAAATCTAGAAAAATACTGCTTCTCATTTTTAATGAATAATTTTTTTCCTCCTAGTATACATGAATACAATTTTGCAAGGTTGTTAACGAGTTTCTCTTGGATTATTAGTTAATTAACTAATTAAAGAACTAATTAAAAATTTAAAAAAATGTGATTTTTATGCCAACAAAAAACTATCATGTGGTTAGTCGCACAAGAATCCCTTCTTTTCTTTTTTTTTTTTCGGCAGGAGATTTAGCCTTTTTGTGGAAAGAAATAATAATCTAGACACTTGTATACATTGCCGTACACTATCATGTATATTTTGTCATAACTTTCTTGGATATTAGATATTACTTTCATTTTCCAGTTTCGAAGAGAAAGTAGCATATGAAAGAGTGGACAATATAATAAAAAAAGAAAGTATACAGAATCATGCAAAATTACGGTGAAATTTCATAAATGATTGATACTTACTTCCATAATAGTACTTGTATCTGCAAACCCCACCACCGGTGGAGATACGGACTAAGCGATGGGAATGAAAGTAGTTATCTGAATGAAAGTAGCGATATAAATCAAAGGTGCAAAAGAAAGTTACAGGAGGGGGATCACCGTAGTGGAGAACATCGGCCATGATGCTATGGATTAGCTTGTAATTGTAGGAGCTACCGTTGATGTGTTCTCCAACCCCAAAATAATTTGTTCATGTCCACCTGCTAATGTTGCAAAAATCCCTCACATCCGATACTTTTGGATTGACCAAAACATACAAGTTCCAATTTGATGACATGTTGGAAGAGTACGACCTCTCATTGCATGGACCGTCAGCGATGTAGGATGCAGAGATAACCAAATTTGAGCAGTTCACAAAGATCAATGTACATACATTGAAAGGAGACAATGGCAGTGGCTGACGAGAGAAAGACAAGCAATTATCCTTTTGTAACCCATCGTTGACCAATCTAATTTGATGAGCAGAATAATTGATAGACAACACATAGTATCGATAATTAAGCAAGTACAAGATAGTACGATTATTTTCACAAGCTAACTCATACTGTTTTTTGGGATTACTCATCAGTTGAAACGGATTATTTATATTGTGAACGTTACCGCATAATGAAGCGTTCCATCGATTACTTGACTCGACATTACTAGTCATTGCTAAAAATAGAAAAATAACGAGGAGCAACACTGGATAGATATTCATGGACCTAAGAGCATAGATCATGTCTCTTTTGGTCTTTGGGTGAAGATGTTTGGTGTGCGTGGAGGAGAGGCGCAATTTAAAAAGATTGAAAAGAGATGGGCGATATTTGTTTGATTAGAGACTTAGCAATCGCCTTGTCCCGTGGAAAAGCCCAAGTCAATCAACGTAATAAATGGACGCAAAGTCAAGAAACCTACCCAAACTGAGGTTCCATTATTAGAGAAACGGTCGGTGGCCATCGCTATTCGAGACCCCCTTTAATCACGTATATATACAGTGCTAGAAGATTTATACCCAAATAAAAAAATAAAAATTGAAAGGATTTTGTTTGCGTTTTTCTTTCTGTGTCCACTTCTTTCGCCACAATTCTTCCACCGTCTTAGCTGGAAAGGGTCGTTGTTGGGTCCAAATCACATCCCATCAACAAACAAGTCAATCTCTCTCTCTCCCCCCTATCCGGTCCCTTATCTTTTGGTACACAAATCTATCTTGTTAATTTCTTCTTCCATTTTTTTCTTTCTCCCTTCTTCTTCCATCTTTTTCCTTCAACCCCCAGGTCACGATCAAACGGAAAATTGATGTATAGTTCGAAAGGCAAAATATCAAAATTAAAAACTACCTTGCCTCAAAACTGCTACTTCTCCATCTTCTTTGAACCCTTTTTGTTTGGTCGTTGACACTTAAATCACTTTGTGGATCAAGGACATTTACATCCATAGAAAATTCAAAAGATATTAATTCATATCTAGGATCTCTCTTGGTCCTCTTAACTCCATGCTTCATCTACTCTCTCCACATGATTGTTAGGTACACATCCCATCAAAAAGAAAAATCCATCTCTCTCCCTCTCTCCCCCTCTCTCCCATCGCTTCCTTTTGAAAAATGATCTTTTTTTTTTATTTTTTGTTGAGATATAATATGTAAAAATGACAAGATCTTAACCTTTTAAAAAAAAAAAAAATGACGGGATCTTAAATTTTATAAAATCGTCGAGAAATAAACGAGAAAAATAAGGGACACCTAACTTTTACAAAAAAAAAGAAAAGAATAAGGACAAATAAATTCTATGTAAAATCGAATAATCATATATTTACAATCGCTAGCGAAGAAAAATCCAATAAAATCGGAGTGTTTTCCCACACCACACGATTTAAGTGTTTTCCCACACCTAGATTTAATCCAAAATTCAAAATATTTATAAATAAACAACTCACTTGAGTATAAACTCACGGTACAAAATTACCGCGCGTTCAAGCTCAAAACAAAATGCTCTACATACACCAAAATAAAAAACTCCGATATTCGTCTTTGGTTCCATGTACATAAATCTTCGTGTTCCTTTAAAAGCTTATCGCGGCTTCAAAGATCGTGTGCGGCTCCGTAGGGTTTTTCACCGTCCACATGCGCATGGAAAGAATATATATATAGTGTGCCCGAAAAGAAAAAAAGGTCAAAACTTAACTACCAGTCTAGCAAATCGCATTTTATAAATGCTCAAATTCAAATTCAAAATATAATTTAATATTTATTGATTTTTTACTTCTCTCCGTTCTTCTTCCACATCTTATTTCTTCTACCACACGAGTCATGATCATAGGCAAACCACCAGTCCCGACCGCTTATCTGTCACGCCTAGCCACACCGCCACTACCGTATTGTTGACCTAGCTCACCATCTGTTGCGAAATAACTTGAAAAATAAGAGTCATGTAATTTAAGTCTAGCGCCTAAAGAAATAGATTATGCGGTTCGAGTGTCAATATTTATTGTAACGAAAAATTAGGTATCAATAAATCTTTTATAGATGTGAAGATAACTCATAAAAAGAAAACCCATTGGCATCTTAGTAATAATTTGTGAAAGTTAGTATCTAATGTGACGATAACCTATCTATTAATATTGATACTTCCATGCGTGGAACTAAACAATACCCAATAGATTTTTTGAAAGAAGGTTTAGATAGTGCTGGGATCTACCTCACTCTTAGCTATAATGTGCAATTTAAGGGGTCAATATAGTACCAACTCTCCATTTGAGTGCTAGTGGCGGAGCTCAAGATGAGAATACACCTAAACCTAGGCACGCTTATCACCAATCAACCTAGGTTTCTTGATACTGACGAGAGAAATCGAACCTGCGACGTTGCAAATTAAAGTTTAAACCGCTCGACCAACCACCAAATTGATAACCATACCCAGTAATTAGTTTTGAGTTGTATTACGAAACAATTTTATTTTCCATTATCTGCTCTTAAGATTTTTATCCAACAACTCCCCTTTCCCACGAAAACTTGCGCTTCAATGATCAACAATTGCTAGAGCAGAGGCGTTCACAGAAAGTTACAGAGCCATAAACGGTAAATCTAACAGCAAGACAGAGACTGAAAACTTATCTGAAACCTGGCTTCCACCTCCTCCAGTTACGCTTCGAATCAACATAGACGCATCTTTTGCTCTCGACATGGCCGATGACGCAACACCCACCGATGTGAGAGATCCTCCTCGACACAGAGCTGCCATCGCTTGTGTCTGTCGAGATCACCGAGGCTTCTTGGTGGACGGTTTCGCGAAGCCAGTCGACGCTGCTTCGGCTTCTCAGGCGGAGGCGATCGCAATGGACGAAACCCTAAAATTCATCGAGAACCGAAGCTTTCTCTCTCCACAAGTACACTCTGACTGCCTATCTCTGGTGCACGCGTTAAAGTCTTCGACTGAACTCAGTTGGGAAGTGCAACCGATCGTGAGCCGGGCCCAAGCTAAACTCGCCTGTCTTCCGGGCCTCTCCCTGGCCCACTGCAGCCGAAGCTCAAATTGCCCTGCGGACTGGACAGCTAAGGCCTGTCGGAACAACTCTTTACCCCCGAACTGGATATCCAACCCCCCCTGCTTTATTTGATCTTTTATGCACGGATGTTCTTGGTGTAATATTCCCTCATATGAAATAGTAAATCAAGTATGCTGTTTGCCGCTCAAAAAAAAAAAAAAACGATGTCTCCATCTCTGGACACGTATAATCGGATCAGAAGGGATGAAAGTCCTCGGGATTAGCCTCGGACAAATATTAGACACCGACATTTCGTTTGCGTTACAAAAGAAAAAATCAATTTTTGTTTCCCTTTCCATTCTGAGATTGTTAACCGCCAAATCTGAGGGATGGATTAGTTTCGAAGAGATCTGTTCTTTATCGATTATCTTCCTCCAAGCATTTCTAAGGCTTTGTTCGTTGAAGGTTGATGGTCGATTGTGTGTGCTCCAGATTGCAACTCCCATCATCATCCTTGGGGGCTCTGTTGCCTCCAGCCATTTCGAAGTTGCGACCGTCATTAACTTGGTCATGCGCCATGACTGAAAACGAATTTGGCTCCAACCTTCTAAAACTCCATTTACGTTAGGCTTAATACCCTAAAAAATCTTAAATTGGTACGTTTATAATAAAATTTTCTCAAATTGATTTTCTAATCATCAAAAATCCCAAACTGGTATACTTTTGATAAATTCATCCGAAACTAATACATTTGTAATAAATTTACCCTATAATAGTTTTATTTAATTTTATTGTCAAATTATTAAATTAGATGACACATAACAGTTGATTGGAATACCTTTTTAAGATTTTACTCTTTATTTGTCATAGTTATATCATTTTTGTATTTTTTGTTAATGGAGAGTATATTTTTCATAAATATATAAGTTCAAACTTTTTGGCAGTCAAACAAATTAGTTTGACATAAAATTATAATAAGTATATTAGTTTGGGATTTTTTGTGATCATTTGAGATAAATTTATCATAGATATACTAATTGTGAGTTTTTCGTGGTAAAAAAATTATTTTGAGTAAATTTATTATAAGTGTATTGATTTAAGAATTTTCAAGATATTACCCCTTTACGTTATCATTCTTCCTTCCATTTTCATTAGCAATGTGGCAAAACTCTAGGCGTCGACGTCACCAATGCTCTTGTACAACAACTCAGACGCAGTACAACAAAAAGTTTCTCTTACTATAGTCAAGAATAGTGTCGTGATTTGAGAGTTGAAGTTTTGCAAGTTGAAGTTGAAAGTTGGATTTTTCGGGAGTGTGATTCTCTATCTAGATAGACTTTATTTTATAATCTATAAAGGAAGTAATATGTGGTACAACTCAATAATAAGTTTCTTATTTAAAACAATTCATCAATATTTTTACATTTTTGGATGGAGCGGTCCAAGTCCTTTTAACTTGAATCTTAGGCTAAAGATGGAATTTGGATAGTCTTCAGAGGGACCGAATTACTCAGTTGAATCCGGCCAAAGCCCAGCCAAATAAGACCTTCATCACCGAATGAGCCCAAAGCGCCAAAGTCAAGAAATTAATTATGGATTGGGAGGCCGAAACCGAAACTCAATCCATTACAAAACTAACAATTGTTTTTCTAAAATTGGTGAATCGTTGAATACTCAACCATTAGCATACTAAAATAAAATTTAGATCGTCAAATCTGATGATAAATTCGCCGTTATTAATGTTCCAAGTGTAGTTTAACAGAGACTCCACACTCAGACTCGTCTATATTCATACATCGATATCCAAGTCGTTAAAGTTCTAGCAAGGCTAAGCCACATGCATGCTTTTATGCAAGTTTTACCCAATAATTTATATTTGTAGTCATTTTAGCAAATATTTCATTTCGGTAAATCTCGAATTTAGCATCTCTACTTTTATGCATATTTTGATTGTAAATATATGTAAAAAATTGTTTACATAACACATATATTGATCATCTTATTGCACGTCATACTCTCAAATTAGTTTCATCCCATGTTTTCAAGTAGATTAGTTTGAAAGAAATATTAGGACAATTAGCGGATGCATAATTGACATAGACAGGACTATTGAAGCATATCTAGAGTATTCGGATAAGTAGAACCATAAATCAATTGGCAAGCTTGAGGCAAGAATGGTCGCACCTTGATTTTTTTCTTCCTTTTGGCTGGAGAGAGTATTTCATTTTATAGGAGAAAAACAAGTACAACAGCAACATCATTCGAGAAAAGAGATAATGAGGATGAGTATTTCATTCCATTGTTCTTTTCTCTACTTATATATATCTTCCCTTCAAGCTTTTTTTAGGGTAAATATATCACAATGGACATAATTTATGATTTTTGATGCCTTATACCCTTAAAAAAATTCATCAATAATTTACATTTGGGGTTTAAATGGTCCTTCTAACTTGAATCTTAGGCTAAAGATGGAATTTGGATATTCTCCAGAGGGACTGGATTACTCAGTTGAATTCGGCCAAAACCCAGCCAAATAAGACCTTCATCACCGAACGAGCTTAGAGTGACAAAGGCAAAGAATTTGATTGTTAATTGAGGGGCCAAACCCAAACTCA
Organism: Eucalyptus microcorys; assembly: GCA_014182515.1. Taxonomy (NCBI): domain Eukaryota; kingdom Viridiplantae; phylum Streptophyta; class Magnoliopsida; order Myrtales; family Myrtaceae; genus Eucalyptus; species Eucalyptus microcorys. The sequence continues at coordinate 3,034,755 of CM024572.1, forward strand.
ATCCCTTACAAAACTAACATTTGTTTTGTAAAATTGGCAAATCCTTGAATACCCAAACATTAGCTTACTAAGCTCAAATCTAGATTGTCAGATTTGGTGAGGTCCAGATTAAACTCACCATTATCAATGTTTGAAATGTAATTTAAACAGAGTCCTCACTCCAACTCATCTATATCCAAGTCATTAAAGTTCTTGCAAGGTCGCGCCACATGAAGGCTTACATGTGAGCTTCACCCAATAATTTGTATATTTACAGTCGTTTTAGCAAATACTTAATCCTAGTAAATCTCTATTTTTTGCATCTCTACTTCTTATGCATATTTTGGCAATAAATTTCTTAAATAGGACTATGCATATTTTGATAGTAAATGTACATAAAAAAATTGTTTACGTATACATAGATTGATCAATCATATTCCACATCATACTCTCAAGTTAGTTTCGTTATGTGTTTTCAAGTAGATTGGTTTGAAAGCAAAATTAGAACAATTACCGGATGCATAATTGACATAGACGGGACTATTGAAGCATATTAAGAATATTTGGATAGGCAGAACCATAAATCAATTAGCAAGCCTGAGGTGAGAATCATCGCACCTCTATTTTTTCCTTCTTTTTGGTTGGAGAGAGTATTTCATTTCACAAGAGGAAAACAAGTACAACAACATCATTCAACAAAAGAGATAATGAGTATGAGCATTTCATTCCATCTTTCTTTTCTCTACTTATATATCTTCCCTTCAAGCTTCTTTTTTAGTCTTATGAACACATTCCATGCATAGTCTGCCTCACTGAGGATCTTCTTAGGGTCTAGGTAATGCTTCTCGAAAAACAGAAGAACTTCTCCCCTTCCAGATATGCCAACTAATGAAAAGCAATTTTCATCAACAAAACCCGCCTCTGATCTTTATTTGAGCTTGTTGTACCAAAAATCATTGTTGTAACCATCTATCGACATAAGTGAATTGTTCTTTATTAATGTTTAAGCCTAAACCACCAAAATAGGCATAGTTATAGCACCCACAGCATGTTCTCTTGCACTCATCACAGAATGGGGCATTGTCATGACATAATTTTGGGTGAATCACTTAGAGTTTGATTAATAGATTACTAACTCTAGAGTTAGCTCAAGCTCCTCGAAATCCATATCAATTTACAACTTATAGTCCAAGTTCTTAACATACAAAATTAGTTTTATTTAGGAGTCGTCAATAATCAATTTATGGTAGGTAGATCAGATATATGAGTAAAGCAACATGAGAAGTACTTTATTCATACGAACTAGAAAATCTAGGGTCGAGAAGTTGATTACATTAGTTATCCAACTAGTGTCCTTTCAATATCTAATCTCATGTAGTACGATGTTTAAAAAAGTAGCCTTCTCGCGAATTATAAGTCTTAAGGTTTTATTCCTAACCAGGCTCAAGGGAGACAACGGCATATTAAAAGTCCACAATCAAGTAATAATTGAAATAGAAATGCAAAAAAAAAAACCTAGTATATGTCTTTAAGAACATTCAAAACTCTATCATAAAGCCCTAAGGGCATATTCAATTTTTGGGTGAAGGAAATTTTTTTTTTATCAAGAATTTTCACACATTTTAAGAGAAAACAACTTAAAACCATATTTTAAGCTTTTCCATAATTTTATGGGAAAAAATACCTTTCTTTGGAATTTTAATTTTAAAAAAAAAATTATTTTTATGAACAATTAATTTTTTAGCTGAAAATAGGTACTGGTCCAAGCAAGGACAGAATCTTAGGGCGCGTTTGGTTACGTTTTGTTTTGGGGAACAATTTTTGAACGAAATAGTTTTTTTTTTTTTTCCAGGGAACAATTTCGAGTATAAGAATGTGCTTGATAACTGCAAAAATTTCTACTCCAGGAATAGAAATGCGTTTGGTAAACTTGTATAATTTTTTTTTTGTTTCTTTTAATTTTTCGATATTTTTATTATATATATTTTTTTTTTTTTTTTTTTTTTTTTTCTTCTTTCTTCCTTTTGGCCGATCGCCGTTTCGGCCATGGCCAACGAGGCCCGACGACCTCACCTAGCCATCGGCGAGGCTCCGGTGAGGTCGCCGGCCATGGCTGAGGCCGGCAACCAGCCAAAAGGAAGAATAAGGAAGGAAGAAGAAGGAAAGGAAGAAGAAGGAGAAAAGAAAAAGAAGAAAAATGAGAAGGAAAAAGAAGTGTTCCTCATAATTGGTTTTTTTTTTTTTTTTTTTTTTTTTTTTGGTAAAGGTAATGATATATTGAGCAAAGAACCAATAATTATGGAAGATTAGGCACCACAAAACTTTCACTCAAAGAGACACAGCGTCAAAAGGAGTGAGAGGGCGCCTAATGCAAAAACACCGCACAGCGGTCAAAGCAAGCAGGCCAACACAGGCGGCTGAAAACAAAGACAAGATAGCCATGCAGGGCTAGGGAAACAAAGAGAACAACACCAACCAAGGAAGAACAACAAGGAGGACCTGAAGATCCGAGGCAAGGCCGCCGCAGAAGCGCCAAAAAATGGGGAGGTAGCCGCAAGACACACTGAAGGAGATACTAGGCGATTGGCGTAGGAGAAGAGAAAATAGAAGGGTCAAGCCCCCAATTCTGTTGAAGCCTTCTATTTCTTGGGCAATCTTCGACGCTTCTAAAGGTTAAGTCCTTGACCACTTTAATGAGATGCTTCTTGACAGCCACAGGCACCACTGAATGACCTCTGAAGAGAATGCCGTTCCTATACCTCCAAATAAGGTGGCAGAGCACAGCAAAAGAGAAGCACCCTATAGCATGATAGAAGTCATTACCTGATAGGAATTTCATCGCCCACTGAAGATTTTCCACCCAAGACCCGTTTCTCCACGAGAGATTGCACTTGACTGCCCAAAAATAAGCCATACTCAAAGTAATACCACAGTCGAAGAAGAGATGGTCAATAGAATCTGGCGTGAGCTTGCGGAAGGCACAAACTTCCTCTCGATCCTCCCATAGGACATAAGAAAAGCTTGTGTCGGAAGACGATTCTTAATGATTAGCCATAGATTGAATTGGTACCTCGGAGTGATAGCTCTGTTCCATATAAAGGATGACCAGTCCACTCTCGCTTTCCTCTTTTAGAAAAAATGCCATGCAGAAGCCACTGAGAAGAGACCAGATAGATCGACACTCCACACGAATCTATCTCGGAACCTTAGGGAGAAGAATAGGGAGCTGGCCCCACGAGTCCATCACCATCCTAAAGGCTTGACCTGGCTCAAAGAAAAGGTTCGCAACGGCTGCACACCTAGGAAGCCCCGACTCTAAGATAGTTTGCTCCAAGCAAATCAGATCCAACGGCCCACTCTGGTGCCAATGATCAAACCAGAGGGAGACCATCCGCCCATTACCAATCCTCCAGCGAAAATTGAGTCGGACCTCGGGTCTCATGTGTAGGATCCTTCTCCAAGCCCAAGAGCAGCAGGCTGAAGCCTTAACCATCCGAAGTTATTCCCTCTCAGGAAAGTAGAGTGAATCCACTTGCACCACAAGGACTCTTTGTCAGTGAAGAGGGTTCAAATATGTTTAAGTATGGCCGCTTTGTTGTACTCTCATAGTCTACGAATCCCAAGACCACCTTCCTCCCTAGGGAGACATACATCCTCCCGGGATACCTTGGCACCTCCCTTACCAAGGCCAGGCCCCTTCCACAGGAACTGTCTAAAGATCTGCTCTATACGATCTAAGACTGCGACAGGAATAATAAACACACTGGCCCAATAAGCCTGAATCGCATGGAGCACTGACCTTATAAGTTGAACTCTTCCGGCAAATGAGAGAAAGCGATGAGTCCATGATTACACCTTTGCCGTAATGCGATCGAACAAGACAACACAATCCGCCTTGCCGAGCCTCGAGGAGATGATAAGGGCTCCTAGATAGCGCACCGGTAGCTTTCCTTCAACAAATCCAAGGGCATCCTTGATCTGAGTCCTCAATTCATCCGAGCCACCCGCGAGGAACACCTCACTTTTGCTGTTGTTCGGTGTCAAACCACTTCAAGCCGAGAATGTATCAAGCCCATCTTTAAGAAGCTCGACGGAGGCCATATCCGCTCGGCAAAATAGAAAGACATCATCCGCAAATAATATATGAGATAACCGAGTGGCCTTGCACCTCCAGGAGAAGTTGAAGCCAGGTAGCTCCGCACGGGAAGTGAGGATCCCCGAGAAGACTTCCATCTCCAAGGTAAACAGATAAGGGGACATAGGGTCCCCCTGTCGAAGGCCACGGCTGCTAGGGAAGAATCCATGGAGATCTCCATTCAATGAAATAGAAAACATAGGTGTGCGCACACATACCATGATAAGCCGAATGAAGTGGTCCGAGAAGTGAAAAGCCCGGAGAACCATCTCAAGGAAGTCCCAATCTACCGTGTCATACGCTTTCTAAAAGTCCACATTCACAGCACATTTGGGGGTATACGATTGACGATGAAACCCTGTGAACAACTCATAGGCTAGAAGAATATTATCCTTGATCCGATGACCCTTAATGAAGGCGTTTTGAGAAGGGCTAATGGTATCCTGAAGAATAGCTGCGACACGATTGGCTAAAACCTTGGTAAAACATTTGTAGATCGTGTTGTAGCAAGCAATAGGTCTATAATCATTTACCGAGGTCGCATTAGGCACCTTGGGAATCAACACCAGGATAATGGCATTAATCTTTCTCAAAAGTCTCCCTATGACAAAGAAGTCCTTCGCTGCATCCATGACCAACAACCCAACAAGGTCCCAGTTACTCTTGAAGAACTCAACGCCATACCCATCTGGCCCCGGAGCCTTTCCTCTGGCTAGAGAGAACAAGGTATCCTGAATCTCCATCTCCGAGAATGGACGGGCGAGCGAAGCAACCTAAGCCTCAGAGAGCGGACACCAGATAGCTCACTGTAAGTCCTCCAAGGCTGGCCTAGGAGGGAGAGATTATGAGGCAAACAGCTCTTTGAAGTGAGAAACGAATGTCTCCTGAACAAGGTTCGGCTCGCTGACAAGATTCCCATTTCTATTAAGGACCGAGATGATTCTATTGTTCAGCTGCCTCGTAGTCACTGAATGGTGAAAGTACTTGGTGTTCTTGTCACCATTCTCCAGCCAGCAGATCCTGGATTTTTGTCTAAAGAATGCCTCCTCTTGATTCCTCAACTCCACAAAGGACTTACGGTGCCCCTTCTCTAGCTCCGCCAGGAGGATGTTGGTCGGATCTTGCTGTAGGTCCTCTTGTGCTAACCTTAGAGCATTCCTGGATTGGTCAACCCTCTCAGACAAGTTAGAGAATGAGTCTCTATTTAGCTGCTTGAGTCGTCTCTTCAAGGCTTTTAATTTGGTAACCAATCTGAAAATGGGAACACCTTCCCCCGGAGCCTCCCACACCTGGGTGACAATGTCATGAAATGAAGGGTGCTCCATCCAGAAATTAAAGAACTTGAAAGGCTTCCTTTGCAAAACCAGTTGAATCACCTTGACCAACATTGGAGAGTGGTCAGAAATACCAGGTGTCAAAAACGACGCTTCAGAGTAAGAGAAATGCAAACTCCAAAGAGTGTTAACCAGCATCCGGTCAATCTTTCTCGCTTTCCGGTTGGCCCCCGAAGACGTCGACCAAGTAAACCGAAGGCCCACATATCTCAAATCCTTAAGCTCTTATTGATGCAAGCAATGATTAAATTCCTCAAAGGAGGGAGGCCAGGCATTAGTACCGCCAAATCTGTCAGAGGGGTCTCTAATAGTGTTGAAGTCACCAGCAACCATCCATAGAAGGTCGTAGATGCAAGAGCTCATCCTGATCAAGTCTGCCCATAAGGGCCTTCTAGAAACAAAAGAGTGCTGTGCGTAGACAACTGAGGTGCAGCAACAAAGACCCAACGACAGAAGCCTAACTCTGCCATGGATGACTTGATCATTGGAAACTATCACCTCAAAATTAACCAGTGAAGGGTCCCAACCGACCCAAATTCTGCCCCCCGGAGACAAACCATAGTTGGCAATCCAAGTCCACCCCGACAACAGACCAGATGATAAAGAACGGAATAGATAATCCGGGACTTTAGTCTCTAGAAGCCCGACCAAACAAAGACCATTCGAAAGAATCAATTTACGAACCTCGGCTCTCCTCAAAGGATCCATAAGACCACGAATATTCCAAAAGCCGAAATACATAACGAAACTAAGAACAAACTACGCTATATAAGAAGACTAAGGAGGCAAGGCCTATCTCGGCTTTTGAAGCTTGCGGCGAGGGGGCCCCAACGCGCCGCCAATGGACTCATCCGGTACCGGATCTGGGGCAAGTGCAAGAAGCCGATCTTGGATGGTCTCCACTGTTGTCGCGGCACGAGGCTGCTGATGAAAAGGTGAAGATGCAAAAGAAGCCGCGACTTCCAACTCCAATCCATGATCCACGTTGGAGGAGAGAACCGGGAGTTGTGGTGGGTCTATCGTGAGAGAAAGGACCACCTTGGGGGGGGCACTGGATCCCCTTACCGTCTTCTAAATAGGAGCGGGCGGAGAAGGACCCGCTGCGGACGAAGGCAGATCAACAGCCGGGGCTTTGTCCCGAGAGGGCTGTCCAGGCCCTGCCGCAGCGGAGGAACTGGGTGACTCCCACACGAAGGGGACCTGATTTTTCTTCTTCCTGCCCTTGACCTTCTTCCAAGGCTGTTCCTGGGCAGGCTGAGGAGAGTTCCTTGGAATTATTCCCGAGAATAAGAAACAAGTTTTTTCTAATTCTTGTTTCTGTTTCAAATCTATTCCCGGAAACAAAACAAAAAATAGATTTTTTGTTCTCGAGAACAAAAGAACATAAATTTATGTTCCAGGAAACTAAAACAGAAATAAACAAACAGGCCCTTAGTCTTGTCGATACGGGCCATGTATATACATTGGGCTCTTAAGTCAAGTCCACTTAACCGAACCCACTTCACAATATTCAAACCCAGCCCAAACAAGATTAGATCCAAACCCAATTAACTAAACCAGGCCCAACTCACCAAACTATAGCTAAAGCCTGACACTCGCCACCCTTGTAGCATAGACGAAGCCCCAATCACCAAAACTAACACTTCAAGCCCAAGGCTCATGAAGTCTAAATGAGCCCAAAGCCCACTACTCTCCCCTTATCAAATTTTCCAATCCCACAACTGCTCCTCAACGTCATCTCCTTCGAGCACACGCCCGAAACACCTGCGACCTTCCCTTATCTTTCATGCTCGGTTCCCTGCTCCCGAAACTCCCCACCTCCAATCTCTTCCGCGATGGAGTTTTCACATCTATAGATTAATACCTAAAGCTTCACTGAACCGGAAACAGTCAAACCTCACACCGATAATACTCTTATGCCACCGTCGCTAATTCTCGGCCATCAGCTATAACCATTGCCATATTACCAACGACCACTAGCCACTTACTTTCACAGCCAGTCATGACCGGAGAAGAATAGAAAGAGCACTGATTTAGCTTATACATTTTATCGAACACTCGGTGGGCGTCGACTGACAGGAAGCACAACAAGCATTTGAGGCATGGGCCCAAGCCTAATACATCCATAATCAACAAACAACGCCCAACATAAACAATACAAGCACGAGAAGCCTGGCGTGCATGAAAACTAGAGCCAACCAACCTGGGTCCGTAGATTAAATAAAATAAAATAACATAGGCGCTGGAGCGCACATCCGCGAGATCCCTAACCGGCTTGGCAACGACGGCCAGAAGGCAAAACCGAAGCTCGGCTCTGTGTCTCGCTTTCTCTCAATCCCTCCCTATGCTTCCCTCTCCCTTTTCCGAATGGTCAGCCCCCTCTCTTTTTCAAGAGATCTCCCTGGTGAGCCCCCTACCACCACCTATCTCCTCGGGACCAAGTTAGGTCCATTTCCAGCTAAGCTGGCCTCTGAACTCGTGGCTAGCATGCCCCCTCTGCCAGCCGTAGTTTTGTTTGTCGCCTGCTTTCTCTGCCTCCTACGCTACGTGCGTGAGGGAGAGAAGAAGAGAGACAAAAATGATGGGGGTCTGGGCTGAGAAGGAAGAAAAGCCCCGCTCGCCCCCTCTCTTCCTTTTAAAAAAATTATTAATTTTTTAAAAAAGGAAGTATGTTTTAATAAATGGTTAATATCTTGAAAAACCTACACGTGTGACAAATTTACCCAAAATCATTTTTTTGACAATGAAAAATCCTAAACTGATACACCTGTGACAAATTTACCTCAATTAACCATAAAAAACTCTAAACTTGTATTACCCCAAACTAATCTATTCGACCGTCAAAAATCCCAAACTTGTACATTTATTACAAATATATCACATGTTAAATCGGATTAATACTACAAAAAAAATCACAAAAATTGTAAACCATGACATTTAACTTAATAATTTGATACTAATTTTTAACGGAAATTAACAGAGAGTAAATTTATCACAAGTGTACCCGTTTGGGGTAAATTTGTTAAATGTGTACAAGTTTAGGGTTTTTAGTGATAAAAAAATTAGTTTTGAGTAAATTTATCACAGATGTATCAGGTATTAACCCTTTAATAAATTCTATTACTATAAATGCAAGTATTCATAATATTTGTATGCTATGTAATTTACTGAAAATTGTTTTTGTTAGGGGCCAAGGGTGGTCCCTAATTTTTCTGGGATAAATAAATAGTGAAAATTTAGATATCAAACAGATATTTACCTGTTACCTTGATTCACTTTAATCCTCCCATTAGCTTTGTTAGGTTATAGTGGATGTAAAATTTAAAATGTGCTTTTTTTTTTTTTTATTAACAACGACTTATGATTGAAAAAATAAAACAAAAAATTATGTGTTGTGTAGATCATAACACGAGTGATTCTCTCCCGTTTCGTTTTTTTAATTCAAAGAAAGATGATATATATCAATAAATTAACAATAAAAGAAAGATCCAACCTCAGCCTCTTAAAACCGACGAAATTGTCAAAGACACAAGTACATTAAATTTGCCAGTTTCAAGACTTGAATGCATGAAATAAAAGTTTTAAAACTCAAGTGCATTAGTGATAAGTTTTAGAACTTGCCCTATAATTGTCCCATTTTCTTTTGATATTTTAAATTAGATCTAAGGTAACATTGAAGACCATATGATAGCCCCTTCAATATTTTCTCGAAAAGTTGATCGATTTCCAGTGAAAGTAAATCTATTGCAAGACAATGAAAATTTGCTACGATTGGGAAATAAAAAGTTGAATTTCGGCGAGCCAAAAGCTGACTGACTTCTAAATGCAATGACCACAAACAAAAACTACTTGCAGACTGAGTGTGATGCGAGGAAAGCAGAGGGATTCATAACGGAGTCAAAGAGGAAACTCGCAAGTATATTTAGGTAGCATGTATCGCAGCCTTCTTTGGTGAATATTGTACAGAAAACCAGTGATATGGTTAAGGGATGATTAAATGGATTAGCTAGAATTCACATAGGAAGAACATATAGAGTTCGCTTCCCAAAGAAGGTTATTATATAAACCCACACATACGTCCCATCTAGGGTCATGAAGCCCCCCATGGACCTGGTTTTCTTAATGAACAATATGGTATATCAAAATTTAGTAAAATTAAAAGTAATTCCATGCTAAACTCGAAATCAATTAATGTTTTTGTTAATCAGGCAGGGGAGATGAAAAAGTTTATCAGTTAAAACTAATAAAACATGGCTTAATATTTCATAGAATTACTTGTCAATAAATTCATGTCAACTTTAAAACGGGATATGAGTTCTTTTAGATTTAGAGTTCAAAAAATTTGTTTCGTCTAGGACCTTCTTCCTTTCTATTTTGATAAAAGTTGTTTCTTGCATAAACAGATGTGTCTACTTTTTAAAACGTATAAGTGGATATTTTCTCTGAAAATGAATTCGTATGTCGTTTATTTCGAGAAATCATATGCCGATAGTAGCGCATTAAGTAGCAAGATCACAGGTTATTATTAGCAATTTTATTGGCATTGCCCTAAACCACGTAATGAGGGAGAAAATTTCTCAATGTCCATCACCTGCCCCACCGTTTTTGTGCGTGCTCTCTTATGAATTTTTTTATCCTTTCGAAGGATGAAGCAAGAGAGTACAGCTAAATGAAATACAATAACCCAACCTTAACCTAAGAACTAGACGAAGACAATCTCGGAAGTAATTACTGTCGAGCTAAACTAGCTCAATTCCCCTCGTACACAATACTAGACTGCGGGGACATGTGACAAATACACAAAGCTTTTCTAATCAAACTGTGCATGGTTATCTAAACATTATTACTATCTCCAAAAGGAAAATTAGTGGAAAGTATTTGGAGTGCTTAATGAAGTTGAGAATGTGTTTAGTTCCATCTCCGTTTTGTCCCTGTTTACTGCCTCATCCGGTGGGTAAAATAAGCAGTTTTTGAGGCATTTGAAGATTACCAATATCTTGTTCTAGTATTTCTAGGACTTTACTTATTGACGGTATACGCTATAATGCAACTATTATCATCTTTTTTGTCACATTCCTTTCCTCTTTCACAACTTCTTCCATTTCAACACCTTTGCCTTCATTAACTTGGTTGTACACCCATAGTGGAAATAAATTTGGCTTGAATGCTCCGCATCGGCATGTATATTTTTCCTTCTACCTACCATTTCCATGAGCAACATCCCAAAGCTATAGACGTCCACTTTATAAGATACACCACCGATGTTTTTATAGAACAACTTAGGTGCCATATGCCCTAATGTCCCTCTTGCAGTAGTAAATGATATTGTGCTATGATTAATGGGATAAAGTTTCATAAGCCCAAAGTCAAGAACTTTCGGAGTGAAATTCTTGTCTAAAAGAATATTGCGAGGCTTGATGTCAAAATGTAAAATTTGCATCTCGCACCCCCGATGTAGGTATTCGATACCCCTCGCAACGCCAAGAGTGATCTCATATATTTTCTTGTAATTAAGAAACTTATCACCTTCCTTAGTGAAAATGAGCTTATCCAAAGATCCGTTTGACATGAAATCATATACAAGAGCTTGTTTTGAGCCTTCAAAGCAAAATCCAATGAGTTGCACGACATTAACATCGTCAATTCTTTCAATAGTAGCAAATTCACTAATAAAACCTTGGCCAAGGGCCTTGGACTGCTTTAAAATCTTTATGGCCACTTCATTGTTGCTTCTAAGCGTTCCTTTGTACACGGAACCATAACACCCTTCACCTAGTTTGTGCTTAAAATTTTTGGTGACTTTCTTAACATTCGAGTAAGAGTACCTTATGAGCATGTCATGAACTTGCAAAAATTCTTCGCTGTTCTTATCCATTGCTAAATACCTTCCTCTATACTTGTAAAATAAAAATATCAAGGGAAATGGCTTCCCAATTACGAATTTCACTGCACAAAATTGCACTAAGGAAAATTTTGATAGGTTAGATTTTTTTTTTTTTAAATTATCTTAGGCGTAAATCATTGCGGCTTACCTAGTGTTGTGTAAATTCAAAAGTTGTCCAAAATGCATAAAAATCGACACCTATGGAAAGAACCAATGATTTGAAAAGAAATTCAAGGAAAAGAAGTATGGAAAACAAAAAACTCACGATAAAAGATAGCAGTAGTAAGCTACTTTGTACAAGTTGAATTTTGTCCAAAAGAATATGATAAGTGGGAGGGGGCATTTGCAAATAAATAAAACTAATAAGCTTGAATTCGCATATATGATAGATGACACAAGAAACTCCTTTTCCTTAGTTAGCAGTCAAGAAATAATGAGATATAATTATTTTCTTTCTTAAGTAATAGTTTTGCTCCTCCTCTCAATTCATGAATACAATTTTTTTAGCGAATTTGTTAAACAAGCGTCTCTTAAATTATTTGTTCAGTAACTGACTGAGGAACTAATTAAGAAAATCTAAACTCTTTGCCAACAAAGATACTAGTTATGTGGCTGCTCGCACAAGAACCCCTTTGTTTTTTAGAGTGGGGAGGTTAGACCTCATATGGAAAGGAATTATGTTCTAGGCGCCTGTATATGTGCAGCAAATGATGGGTCTGTTCAGGTGACTTTTACCGTCACTTTTTTTTTCCCCGAATCTTGCAACTCCTACAATTTGATTTTAATAGGTAAAAAGAAGCTCCCGAAACCTTTCAAAGAGACAAATATTGATGTATATGAACATGTATGTTTTGTCATTATTTTATCGGATATCAAATATTGCTTTCGTTTTTCAGATTTGAAGAGAGAGTAGCAAGTGAAATAGTGTACGGATTCATGCAAAATTGCGTTTAAATTTGATTGCCTAACGATGCTTAACTTAGTCGCCCATGAATCTGCAACCCGCATTACTAAAGTAGATGCTGAAGGAATCGAAGAAGCAGAACAAAATGTCCACCCAAAAGTTGAGATCGAACCCATCGGCCATGATGTTATGGATTAGCTTGTAGTTGTGGGAGCTGCTATTATTATTCTCTTCGCCCCGAAAATAATATGATATCCACGTCCAACTATGAATGGTGCAAAAATCCTTGATATCCGATGCCGTTGGATTGATCAAACATACAAGTTCCAATCTGATGATGTGTTGGAAGAGTATGATCCCTTAATGCATGGATCGGTAGAGATGTAGAATGGAGAACTGACTAACTTTGAGCAGTTCACAATGACCAATGTAGGTAAGCTGCTCATGTAGTATGAAAAGCTTTGATACCTCAACAATGAATGGCAAGGGAGAGACGAGTAGTTATTCTTTTGCAGCCCGTCGTCGACCAATCTAATTTGGCTAGTGGAATAATTAATAACCTGCACACAATATTGGCCATTATGGATGTATAGAACAGTGCAATTATCTTCACAAGCCAGCTCGTGCTTTGAGTTACCGCATCCTTTGAGGTCACTCTTCAGTAGAAACAGATAGCTTATACTGTGAATGTCACCACATTATGAAGTGCAACGTTGATTACTTGGCTCGACATGGCTAATCATCGCTAGAAATAGAACAATAACGAGTAGCAACACTTGACAGGTACTCATGGAGCTGAGAGCATTAATCATGCCTCTGTTTGTCTTTGAGAAAGGGGAAATTGGTAAAGAATTGTTGGGTGGGTGTGGAGGAGGCGCATTATAAATAGATTAGAAGAGATTGGACGATCCTTGCTTGATTGGAGACTTGAAAGTTGCCCCATCCTATATAGAAAAGCCCAAGTCAGTCAATGGAACAAATGGATGCAAGTCATGAAATTAAAGAGGTGGACCCAAACTGAAGTTCCATTATTAAAAGAACGGCCAGTGGCCATCCCTATTTGAGACCCACCCACCTTTAAAGCACATACGTATATCAGTGCATCTAGAAAATTTACACCCATAAAGAATGCAAAGGATCTTCTTTCGCATTTGATCTTTCCTTCTCCACTTTTAGGCCTTGTTTGGTAACCATCCAAACAAGGCCAAATTATGATTCTTTGTTCCCATTAGTAATTTGGGAACAAAATCACATTTGGTAAAATTTTTGTTCCCAGGAACAGATTTGGAGTAGAATTAAGAATAAAAAAAAAAATTTGATTCTTGTTCTAGGAACAAAAAAAGAATAAAAAAAGTGGAACCCTTCTCTCCTTGTCCGCCACTACCCTTGTCGCCGCCCTCCACTGCCGTTCGCCATCCGTCCGCTAGTCGCCGACAACTAGTTTGGTGAGGCTTGGCCTCGCCGGTGGCTAGGCGGGCCTCACCCAACCCAATGAGGCTCGCCTCGCTAGATCTAGCAAGGTTGAGCCTCGGCGGGGCTGGGCAAGCCTCCAGCCCCGCCGATGGCCAGGCGGACCTCACCCAGCCCCGGCAAGGCTCGCTCAACCTCATCGGTGGCCGGGTAGGCCTCGCCCGGCAAGGCCGGCTTGGCCATCAGCAAGGCTGAGCCTCGGCGGGGCTGGGAGAGGGCTGGGTGAGCCTCGCCTAGCTGCCGATGAGGCCGAGCCTCGGGGGCTGGGCGAGGGCTAGGCAAGCCTCTCCCAGCTGCCAGCGAGGCTCGACCGACGAGGGCCGGCGCGCGCTTCAGTGAGGCCGCCGGCCCTTGTCTAGCCAGTCGCCAGTTCGACGACTAGCCCTGAAGAAGAAGAAGAAGAATAGGAGAAAAAAAAAAAAGAAAAAAAAAAAGGGAAAAAAAGAAAAAAAAAAAAAAAAGGTAAAAAAGAAAAAGTATAAAAATTATTTAAAAATTAAAAGAAATTGATTTGGAACATAATCAATGAACACGATATCAAACGCAATTCTATTTCAGAATTAGAAATTTTGGACAATTATCAAACGGCTTAAAATGTTTAAAATCTGTTCCCGGGAATAGAATAAAAAAAAAATCATTTTTGATCAGAATCTACTCCCAGGAACAAAATCGTTACTAAACGCGTCCTTAGTGGCCATTGTTCTTCCACTATCTTTGCGTGATTGCTGGGTCCACACTGTCCGTCTCTCTCTCTCTCCTCCAATCACTTGGCTTCTATACACAATCTATCTTCTTAATTTCTTCTTCGTTTTTTTTCCTCCTCCCTCCTTTCCATTTTCTTTCTTCACCGCCCGGATCACGATCAAAGGAAAAATTGAAGTACAGTACTGAGGTCAAAGTTCAGAAATAAAAACTAAGCTTGCCTCGAAACTACTACTTCTACATCTTCTTTGAACCTTTTCTGTTCGGTTGTCAAGTCACGAACTTCAGATGTAATTCAATTGCTTACATGGTCGAATTATTCCATGAAATAAATAAATAAGAAAATATAAGGAATGTATCGCATGTGATATAATGCATGATGAATTTGAAGCAACAGTGGGTCCTAATGACTTTCAATATCATAGGGTCTTTACATTATGCATATTAAAATTTTTGTAACCCGAATAATTGACGGGACACGATATAGGGATAATTTTCTTGGCTGGAATCAGAAGGGACAAATACATTAAAAATAATTGAAGTAAAAAGAAACTCTAATAGCCTTTCATGTGGATTGGAGACTAGCGTGCGAGATTGGTGTCATCACTTCAAACTAGTGACATCTCTCTTTTGATGTGCACTTCTAACTAACTCTGATCAATTGATATAGTGGACCTATTTTTTAAAAAATAATAAATATAGATATGCAAGAAAACTTTGGTTTGCCTATGAAAATAGATTAGCAGTGCGAGGTTAAGGTTGCTAACTAAGGAGATATTTGTTGTCGTGTGGCCTTTTGCACAAAGCAGAGCTATAGACTCGCTTTTTGAAAGCAGTAAGGAGAGCTGCCGTCGGTGGCCTCTTTACTTTGTTGAACTTCGCGCAAGAGAGAGTTCAAAGGTAAGAAGACATGAAGAATCAATGGACTCGCCCTTTGCAAGACCCGGAGAAACATCTCGCGTTCTGAGTGATTTAGTTGCAAGGCATTTGTCGTGTCTCACATGTCCGTTGTTTTTGAACTTAGAAAAGGGTGTATCATATATAGAATCACCTTCATATAACCTTTGTGACACTTGTTAAGCATGCTAAAAATAGCAACTATCGTTTTGTACAAAATACATATAAATTGAACATAAAAAAATGACTTATACATGTTGCTACCAGCATGTAGATATTACCTTAGTCGAACATCTATTTTCGCACTCTCAAAAGATATTTAAAACCCTAATCAACACATTCTAAGAAACTTTTTAACGTTTACCATTTGAAACCGTACTAATATATTGACTATTCGCTTGAAAGATAGAGTGAGGGCATATTACCCTTTGTGAGTCTTGAGCATCTCTTTGATGCTTTGAGGCATGGCATTCTGAGTGGTAAATCCGTTTCAAATGTGATAAGCGTGTTCTTCTCATTGGCTTTGTATTGATTTACTGACAATATAAAGACATTCATCACAATTTGTGGTTGTTGATCGCTAGAAATATCGTGCCTGCAGCAGAGGAGATAACTCGCTGAATCTCGGCCATTTGATCCGAATGCTGAGTAAATAATCAAATGCGGTCCGGTGGGCGACACAAGTCAATCTGGAGTCAACCATTTCAATGGTTACAATCAAGCAACCTCTTCTTCACAAAGCCATGTTGGACCCAACAAATCTTCAGGTTCAGGATCTTGGAAAGAATGCTGCTATATTCATAGTTGTACTCTTTAGGCTCTTAAATCTTGAGTCTGTAGACAGTGCGAAACCAAAAAGAACTGCGCGTACCACTCGCAGATTATTGCGTGGTGAGTTTAATCTATTCAAGCGTCGAAAACAGGTAAGAAATCATTATAGATAAGGAGAATTTTTTTCCATTTTGAACATTGATTTATACCCCTCCCCGCCCCCGCCCCCGCCCCCGCCCACCCCCCCCAAAAAAAAAAAAAAAAAAAAAAAAAACAAGTCAGTGGTTTTATCTAACAAGCAACGAAATTAATGCTCCATTCAGTTTTTCAGCTTCAAGAACTTGCTGGCACTAGCAAAGAACATGCAATTCCGTGAAGCACATGGTGACGCGAATGATTGTAGACATCCTTTGATTTGACAAGCCCACAAAAAAGAGAGGAGGGGACATCACCTGTACATAAATAGTTCTGTAGCCTCTGGATTTTCTCGTGTCCAGGGATCTCATGTCCTATTGCCTTAGAATGGCAATTGCTCTTTTCCAGAGCCAACGCGTGACCCAAAATAATGAAATTTTTGCTTGACCGGGAGTTACCATCGTCAGTGACACCCTCTTAACTGAACGCTGAAAAAAGAATTAGTCTCCTCATCATTAGGATCGTATTAAAACACAAGGGAATGTGAGTAGATATTAGGAATAAATAACATTTGCTCTCTTTTCCATCCTAATTCTGATGGCATTTTAAACAGACAAAGTCCCAATTTGATTAAAAGAAATCCATCTTCAAATTAAAAAAGAAAAAAGAAAAAAACGAAAGTCAATACCTAGTATAGACCTAACATTTTATGATTTGTATCCAATGATAGAGCATTGTTACAGCAGATACTTTGAACACGTGTTTCAGCTCTACTTTTTCCTCTTGCCACAAAGGATGAAACAGATGGGCCTGGGATATACGAAATCTTGGGGTGGATTGCGTTTCTCTAACGAGGCAAATTGACTTCTTTTACCCTCACCCATTTGACCATAACCGCCACTGTAGATTTTCTTAGAAGATTGATCACTTCTCGGTCAAAGTAAATCAATTGCAAGAAAACAATAAAATAAAATTTGCTGCAAATGGTGGATAAAAAATCTCAATTTCCGCTAGCCAAATGCTGAGTGACTTCTAAATGCAATAATCACAAATAAAAACTACTGTGCGCCTGAGAGTCGAAGTGAACCATGCCGGAGACGAAGAGGACACTCGCTAGTATATAAAAGGTAGCATGTATCGCAGCTCTTTTTGGTGAATATTCTACAGAAAACAAGTGATTTTGTTAATAGATGACTGGATTGGCTAGAATTCACAGAGATGAACGTACAAAGTACGCTTCCCAAAGAAGGTTATTACATGAACCTACACATACGTCCGATCTTGGGTCCAAGCTTCAGAAGGGTTACAATTTGGTTCTCTTAATGAACAAGATGGTATATCAAATTTTAGTGAAGTTAAAATTAATCCATGCTAAATTCTAATTGAAATAACTGTTTTGTTGATCAAACAGGGCAGATGAAGAAGTTCATCGAGTTAAACTAATAAAACATGGCCAAATATATGAAGAAACAAAGAAAATTTCATACAATTACTTGTCAATAATTTCATGTTAACTTCAAAATGGAATATGAGTTCTTTCAAATATAGACTTCATAGAATTGTTTCATCTAGGACCTTCTTCCTTTCCATTTTTATAAAATTTGTTTCTTGCATAGGCCGATGTGTGTACATTGTAAAATCTCTTGAAAATGAATTCATAAGTCGTTGATTTTAAGAAATCATATGCTAGTAGTAGCACATTAAGTAGCAAGATCGCAGATTATTATTAGCTTTTTAATATTATCCTAAATCGTGTAATGAGGGAGGAAAATTCTCAATGTCCATCACTTGCCCCGCCGTTTTTGTCCACGCTCTCTTATCAATTTGTTTGTCCTTTGGAAGGATGATGCAAGAGAAAACAACTAAATGAAGTACAATAACCAAACGTTAACCTAAGAGCTGGAAGAAGACAATCTCGAAAATAATTACTGTTGAGCTAAACTAGCTCAAGTATCTGCATACACAATAGTACATTGCGGGAACATATAACAAATACACAAAGCTTTTCTAATCAAAATGGTGCATGGTTATCTATACATCATTGCTATCCCCAAAAGGAAAACTAGCGAAAAGTGTTGAAGTGCTTGATGAAGCTGCCAATGTTTCTAATTCCATCTCGGTTTTGTCATGGTCAATTGCCTCATTTGGTGGGTAAAAAAGCGGTTTTGGAGGCATTTGAATATTACCAATATCTCCTTCAAGCATTTCTAAGACTTTGTTCATTGGAGGCCGATGATTGGGGTTTAACTGTATACACCAAAGAGCAGTTATTATCATCTTTTTTATCACATTCCTTTCCTCTTCCACAACTTCTTCCATTTCAACACTTTTTCCTTCATTTACTCGGTCGTACACCCACAGTGGAAAATAAATTTGGCTCGACTGTTCCGCATTTGCATTTACATTTTTCCTTCTACTTGCCATTTCCATGAGCAACATTCCAAAGCTATAGACATCTGCTTTATAAGATACACCACCAATGCTTTTGTAGAACAACTCAGGTGCCATATATCCCAAGGTTCCTCTTGCAGTAGTCATTGAGACTATGCTATAATCAATGGGATAAAGTTTTGCGAGTCCAAAATCAGATACTTTCGGAGTGAAATTTTCGTCTAAAAGAATATTGTGAGGTTTGATATCAAAGTGTAATATTTGCATGTCACACCCACGATGTAAATATTCAATCCCTCTTGCCACCCCAAATGCGATCTCATATATTTTCTTGTAATCAAGAAACTCATCACCTTCCTCAATGAAAATTTGCTTATCCAAAGATCCATTCGACATGAAATCATACACAAGAGCTTGTTTCGAGCCTTCAAAGCAAAAACCGATGAGTTGCACCACATTAATATGGTGAATTCTTCCAATAGTAGCCACTTCATTGATAAAATCTTCGCCATGGGCCTTCGATTGTTTCAAAATCTTGATGGCCACTTCGTTGCCGCTTCCGAGCATTCCTTTGTATACAGAACCATATCCCCCTTCACCTAGTTTGTGCTTAAAATTTCTGGTGATCTTCTTAATATTCGAGTAAGAGTACCTTACAGGCAAAAAGTTATTATGAGCTTGCAAAAATTCTTCAATATTCTTGTCCATTGCTAAGTGCCTTCTTTTGTACTTGTAGATCAGAAATATCGCAACAAATGGTGTCCCGATTACAAACTTCGCTACACAGAAAAAAACTAAAAATTTTTGATAGGTTAGAATAAGTTTTTTTTTTTTTTTTTTTTTAATTGTTGTAACAATAAATAATTGTAACTTACCTAATAGTATTGTAATCCAAGTAGTCCAAAATGCAATATCATCTAGGACACCTGTGGAAGGAATGTATGTTGTGAAAAGGAATTGAAGGAAAAGAAATTTGGGAGTGAAAGCACGAGGAAATAGAGTAGTAGCAAGTTACTTTGTACAAGTTGAATTTTGTCCAAAAGAATGTGAGAAGTGGGATGCGTGCATTTGCAAATAAATGAAAATATTAACCTTCGTTTTTCACATAGATGATAGATGATACAAAAATCTCCTTTTGCTTTATCAGTCGTCAACAAATCTAGAGAAATATTGCTTTTCATTTTTAATGAATAATTTTTTCCTCCTATTGATACATGAATACAATTTTTTTAAGGTTGTTAACGAGTTTCTCTTGGATTATTAGTTAAGTGACTAGTTAAAGAGCTAATTAAGAAAATAAAAAAAATGTAATTTTTATGCCAACAAAAAACTAGTCACGTGGTTAGTCGCACAAGGATCCTTTTTTTCTTTTTTTCTTTTTTTTCGGCGGGAGATTTAGCCTTTTTGTGGAAAGAAATTATAATCTAGACACATGTATACATTTCCGTACACTGCCAC
This sequence comes from Eucalyptus microcorys, assembly GCA_014182515.1. NCBI lineage: Eukaryota > Viridiplantae > Streptophyta > Magnoliopsida > Myrtales > Myrtaceae > Eucalyptus > Eucalyptus microcorys. The sequence continues at coordinate 3,054,815 of CM024572.1, forward strand.
GTATATTTTGTCATAACTTTCTGGGATATTAGATATTACTTTCATTTTCCAGTTTCAAAGAGAAAGTAGCATGTGAAAGAGTGTACAGCATATTGAAAAAAGAAAGCGTACAGAATCATGCAAAATTACGGTGAAATTTCAGAGATGATCGGTACTTACTTCCATAGTAGTGCTTGTATCTGCAAACCTCGCCACTGGTGGAGATACGGACTAAGCGGTGGGAATGAAAGTAGTTATGTAAATGAAAGTAGCGATATAAATCAAAGATGCAAAAGAAGGTTACAGAAGGTGGATCCCCGTAGTGGAGAACAAATCCATCGGCCATGATGCTATGGATTAGCTCGTAATTGTAGGAGCTACTGTTAATGTGTTCTCCAACCCCAAAATAATTTGTCCATGTCCACCTGCTAATGTTGCAAAAATCCTTAACATCCAATACTTTTGGATTGACAAAACATACAAGTTCCAATTTGATGACATGTTGGAAGAGTATAATCTCTCATTGCATGGACCAGCAGCGATGTAGGATGGAGAGCTAACCGGCTTTGAGCAGTTTGCAAAGATCAAGGTACTTACATTGAGAGGAGACAATGGCAATGGTTGCCGAGGGAAAGAACAACAGTTATCCTTTTGTAACCCATCGTCAACCAATCTAATTTGGTGAGCAGAATAATTGATGGACTGCACGTAATATCGGTATTTAAGCAAGTATATAACAGTGCGATTATCTTCACAAGCCAACTCGTACCGTCTTCTGGGATTACTCATCAGTCGAAACGGATGGCTTATATTACGAATGTTACCGCAGGATGAAGTGCTCCATTGATTACTTGGCTCGACATTGCTAGTCATTGCTAGAAATAGAACAAGCATGAGCAGCAACACTTGATAGATATTCATGGAGCTAAGAGCACTAATCATGTCTCTTTTGGTTTTTGGGTGAAGATGTTTAGCGTTCGTGGAGGAGAGGCGCAATTTAAAAAGATTGAAAAGAGATGGGCGATACTTGTTTGATTGGAGACTTGGCAGTCGCCTTGTCTTATAGAAAGGCCCAAGTCAGTCAAAATAACAAATGGACGGAAAGTCCAGAAATTAACCGAAACTAAAGTTCCATTATTGGAGGAACGGCCGATGGCCATCACTATCTGAGGCCCCCTTTAATCACGTATGTATACAGTGTATCTAGAAGATTTACACCCACAAAAAATTTAAAGGATTTTCTTCGCATTTAGTTTTTCTTTATCCACTTCTATCGCCACAATTCTTCCACCGTCTCCATTGGGAAGGGTGGTTGTTGTGTCCCAGTCACATCCCATCAACAAATAAATCCACGTCTGTCTCCCCTGCCCAATCACTTATCTTCTGGTACGCTAATCTACCTTCTCAATTTCTTCTTCGTTTTTTCCTCCTCCCTTCTTCCATCTTTTTTCTTCACCCCCCAGGTCACGATGAAAAGGAAAATTGATGTATAGTTCTAGAGGCAAAAGATCAAAATTAAAAACTAGCTTGCCTCATATTAGAATATTTAAATAATAAATCATGTCTTCTTTTAATAGTTTATTTTTTTTAGAATTGGTGACAGTAATTCCACTAAAATCTCACGTAGTATCAAAGCCAAAGATTTTGAATTCAAATCTTTCCAAGTCTCATTTACCTCTCCAATTAAATTTTCATATTTAGTATTAAGTAAAAAAGCCAAACTAAACGTAAGGAAAATTGTTGAAATATTTAAATAATAAACCACACTTTCATTTAAGAGTTTAAGCTTTTTAAACAGTCGACGATGGTCTTACCAAGCCTAACACCTCAAAACTACTACTACTCTATCTTCTTTGAACCGTTTCTGTTTAGTTGGAAAAGTGTTAGAATATTTAAATAATAAACCATACATTTATCTAATAACCATATCACATCATCATTCGCTGAAACTTAGTTTTGCGATTGGTTGGGCAGTTTGAAGGGCAATTACTTCTTCAAGGTCTTAGCTTGAAGATATTGAATTCGAGAATAATCATCTGTTTCGTCGCATGCATGGATTTTGTTTCTGTTCGGAGTTTGACCTGATTTAGGTTTGGTGTTCCTTGCGGTTCTGGCCACGAATTTGGAGTGGAGATGTTGTCGAGAGGTCTTCTTAGTGGTAATTGATGAGAAGGGTTCTATGGCAATCCAGACTTTCTGATACAGCAAGATGTAAGGTCTCTTACCGCAAAAGCAGATGCAATGAAGAAGAAAGCATACTGAAGAAGATGATCAGCAGCACAGAAAAAAATAAAGAGAAGGAAATGTAAATGAAAGAAATAAATAAATCAGAAAATTCAATAAAATCTAGAAAGGACAGTCATTTTGTGGTAGTTCTTCCACGTTAGACTCAACTGTGCCATACAAGACAGTTGGACCACAATGTCAGCGATTTTTGGCTAAAATTGATCCAAAAGGCTATATCAAAATTATAATCTTTAGAACTACATTAGCAAAATTTGAAAGTTTATTACTAAAATGATATCCATATAATAGGTTTAGGCTTGAATTTATAATTTTTCTATATATAGATTTTAAAAAATACAAGTTCAATTCGAAATTTTGTAGATTTTCTTCTTGGTTCTTTATAGGAACCCAAACAAGAATCGGGACAAGAAAATATTTTTCCAGTGAAACATTCAATTAATTAAAGTCGGCTTCATTTCTATTTAATTTGTTTCTAAAATGAAAAGATATAACTAAATAAATACATATATTGAATACGAAACTTAAATATAGTGTTAATTGAAAATCACAATTTCTTAGATTAAAATAATACGAGGAAAAAGATAATCTAATAAAATTGAATTGTCAGTGCATATAAGGTAAGATGAGACTATGTCATCAAATTACATCTTTGAAATTTTACATAATTGCCCTTGGGTACAACGTATTGCAATTTACCTAAAGCAAACTGACATGGACTTTGATAAAGTTTTTTCAAAAAAGGCTTTGAGCAAGAAGCTCAAGATGGGATTAATTTTTATAGACAGTTATTTTTTGTATATCTATAGAGTCCATATAAGAAAAGAAATTGGGGAGGCGGGCGCCTCCCTCTTCTCTTCGGGGTAATGTCGAGTGTATAAGCCAGGTTGATGAAGTTTCATTAAAGTACTCTAAAGTTCTACAAACCCGCCAAGAGGTCTTTCAAATATAAACTACATAGAATTTTTCATCCAAGATCTTTATTTCCATTTTTCTTATATAAAATACTTGACTGGACATTACTAGTCATCGCCAAAAATAAAACAAGAACAAGCAGCAACACTAGATAGATATTCATGGAGCTGAGAGCATTGATCATGTCTCTTTTTGTCTTTGCAAGAAGAGAAATTGGTAAAGAATTGCTTGGCACGCGTGGAGGAGGCACAATATAAAAGGATCAACAAAAGATTGGATGATCCTTGTTTCATTGGAGAATTGAAATCGTCTTGTCCTATAGAGAAGCCCAAGCCATACAATGTGACAAATGCGACAAGTCAAGAAACTAAATAGGTGGGGACCCAAACTGAATTTCCATCTTGAGTGGATGAGTCATGTCCATTTTAGAATTTTACACCTGTTGAAAGTTCAAAAGATTCTTTATTCACATTCCATCATCGAACGAATCCATCTAAATAGTTAGATTGGCCCCATTATTTCATACATACGATTAACTCTCATGCACGCATATGGAAACCACAAAACAACTATTCAGTCACCACCCAAAAGGAACATGAGCTTAATGTTGTAAGTTGCCAATTTAAGATTGACGAAGTTAGGAAGGAAAACCTCCACAGATTGAAGGAGGAGAATGTTGCTATTCAGCAGAAAGGGGGCACAAAGCGTTATGACTGGTTTCTGAGTGGGCGGCGAGGCAAGCATCCAGCAAAAGACGGATTACAATCTTGAATGAGCCAGTGACGTCTACAAACAAGTTTCTTTGAACTACCTGCAAGAATATTGCTCTAAATAGTTCAAGGAATTGATGGGAGAAATAGTAACAATCCGAACAATATCGGATTAATCCAGCGAAATAGAATAATTTCCCCTCTTATATAAACCTAATAAGAACTGATATAGTAGAGCAATAAAAACCAAACATGCAAGCAAAATGAGATTTTTTTACCTGGAAAACTTCCTCAATGTGAGGAGATAAAAAATCACGGGACCGGAGTCCACCCAAAAATCTTCACTATCAATAAAATCGGATGATCAAAGTTCTTCACTAGTAAATACTAGAGGTACATAGCAACAAAGACCTCAAAAACATCATTCTTGGCAATACGCATAAATTTCAAAAGAAATCAAGGATAAATCTAACCAAAAATGCAAATTTTGATCAACTCACAAAAAACCTGGTATAAGAAGCTTCTAACAAAAATTAAACCATCCAGAGTCGAGAAGAGTGCACCACTAACTTGCTAACAAAATTTCAGCTCAATCAAACTTGAGCCAGCTTGATGTAAATCAAGCTGATCTCCAAATCTTAGATTTTCTGTTTTCTTTTTTTCTCTTGTTACTGCATCTCAGCTAACTTTTTTTGCAGCTACCACTTAAAAGATAGTGAAAAACCCTATTTTGTTATGGGCTCAAACCCTTTTGAGCTTGCAATTAATTGGACTTTCTCAACATCAAAGTGAATCCAACTAAAAATTTTCCCCTTGCGACGATGTGGAGGGATTCATAATCATTGCTATCAATCAGCAATGTTCAAGCTTTTCTCTTAGTAGAGTCTTCGTCATCGTATCAAAACCATTATGATCCGTATGAATTTTCTCAAATTCCAACAACTTCTTATCTAGAACATCCCTTATCCAATGAGATCTAACATCAATATATTTCAATCTAGAATGAAAAGATGAATTCTTATCGAGATGAATCGTGCTTTGATTGTCACAAAATAACACATACTTATTTTGCTTAAACCTGAGTTCCAAGAACTTCAGCCATAGCATCTCTTTACTAGCTTCGGTTGTCACCATAAATTCACCTTCTATTGTAGAAAGTGCAACACACTTCTACAATCTTGACTTCCATGACTTAGCTCTGCTAGCAAAAAAAAAAAAAAAAGAAGAAGAAGGAAAATTAAATAACCAAAAGTAGATTTACAAGTATCAATATCTCCTACCAAATTGGAATGTATGCATCCAACTAACTCAAGTTTCCTGATCCCGAAATTGAATTTCAAATTACAAGTTCTTCGAAGATACCTCATGATCCACTTTATTGCATTGCAATGCTCTCTACCTAGATTGACAAATAATGGCTAACAATGCCAACTACATGTGCTAAGTTTAGATGTGTACAGACTATCACATATATCAAGCTTCCTACGGCTAAAACATATGGAACACTTTCCATGTCCTCCTTTTTATTAGTTGTAGGTCTTTGCTTTGCATTTAACTTAAAGTGGGCAACAACAGGAGTACTAATCATTTTAACAATGTCCATGTAAAATTTCTGAAGAATTGTCCCAATGCACTTCTCTTGCAACAAGAACAAATTCTTAGCATCTTTATCTCAGGTAATTCTAATACCAAGAATCTATTTTGCCGGGCCCAAGTCCTTCGTAGCAAAAGACTTGCTTAACTGTTTTTTCAACAATTCAATTCATGGAGCATTCCTATCAACAATCAACATATCATCAATATAAAGCAAGTAAATGATAAAGTTAGTATCAGAAAAATTTTGGACAAACACATAGTTATCCAATGAAGTCTTCTTATAGCATTGTTCCATCATAATTGACATAAACTTTTTATACAACTGTCTCCGTACTTACTTTAGGCTATAAAGACTTTTCTTGAGCTTGCAGATGTAATCCTCTTTTCCTTTCACTTTGAGACTCTTTTATTGTTGCGCATATATGTCTTCCTCAAGTCATTATATAAGAAATATAAGAAAGTTGTCTTGACATCCATTTGCTCAATCTCCAAATCTAGGCTAGCTGTCAAGCCTAGTACTACACGGATAAAAGATATTTTCAGCACTGTAGAAAATATGTCATCAAAATCAATATCATTTCTTTGAATGAATCCTTTAACAACCAATTTAGCTTTGTATTGTGATTGTGAAGTTTCTTCATCATGTTTTCATTTGTACACCCACTTATTCTTCAAAGTTCTTTAGCCTTTAGGCAATTCATCAGTTGAAAAGTATGATTATTATAAAGTATGGAAAACAAAACTCACGAGGAAAGAGAGTAATAGCAATAGCAAACTAATTTGTACAAGTTGAATTGTGTCCAAAAGAATATGCGAAAGGGGATGCATGCATTTGCAAGAATGAAAATAAAATCATATACAAGAAACTCCTTTTGTTTTGTTAGCGGTCAACAGAACATAGAGAAACGGTCATTTTCATTTCTAGTTAATAATTTCTTCCTCCAATCGATACATGAATTTTTTTTTTTTTATGGAATTTGTTAATGAGGGTCTCTTGAAATATTAGTTGAGTGACTAATTAGGGAATTAATAAAGAAAATAAGAAAATCAAAACTCTAGACCAACGATTAGCTAGTCATGTGGCTGCACCATTTTTTTTCTTTTTTCACATTGAAAGTCTAACCCTTATGTGGTTAGGAAATATAATGTAGGCACATTTATACGGGCAAATGATAATGGATCTCGTACCGGGGTAACTTCCGCTGTCACCTTTTTCTTTTTTTTTCTTTTTTTTCAAAATCTTGCAACTCCCACAATTTGATTTTAATATGTAACACGAAACTCCCGATTTCATATACACAAATGTTGACGTAAATTAACATGTTTATTCTGCATAATTGTCTTGGATTTCAATTTTTTTTTTTTCATATTCCATTTTTGAAGAAAAAGTAGCAGATGAAAGAGTGTTCAGAATCATGCAATATTGCTATAAAATTTCATTGCCAACTGATGTTTACCGCCCATGTACTCGTTGTATATCTTTCAATCAATTTGCGCCTGAGAATGTTGAGGTGACGGTCTAGTCATGTGCGACTTCCCTACGGCATAATGAGCATTTGACGTGGAAGAAATTAAGCGAAACTTGTTAAGGCTAGATCTATCCCTAGGTGATATTGTGAAAAATAAAAGAATTTAAACTAATATTGCAACTAAACAACTTATAGTGACATATGGTGTAGTATCAGATTTTACCGGTGTGCAATTCTATCACAAATAAAATAAAGAGAGAATAAGAGATAGAGAATTGCACACAAAAGATTATAATAGTTCGGCTTTTGTAAATCTACGTCTACTTTCCCGCGCAAGTAACCTGTTGGCTGGATTCTACTTTTAAGAACCGATAAGAGGTTACAAGATCTAAGCAATGAATACTCAAGCTCGTATCGATAACTCTTTACATGCTCTCAACTTCTAAATGATTACACAATGTTGCTCATAGAGACAAATATATTTGATCAGAAAACACTCTTTAAAAGTTTTGATTCTCTTGTATTGCGTTAAACCTTTCAGCTTCGAAACCTCCTTTTATGCTCCTTCCTATCCAAGCTGACCATTGGATATATCTCCAAAAGAATTACTCAGCCAATCTACTCATTGATCTAAATCTTGCTTAGAAGATCTGATTGCTTCAGGGTCATCGAGGATGAAACTTCTTGTAAATTCTGCTACCCATCTGATTGCTTCAGGGTCATGATTGGAGTCAAGTCCACCTTGGAATTTTACACCCGCTGAAAGTTCAAAAGATTATTTTTTCACGTATGGTCTCTCTCTCTCTCTCTCTCTCTCTCTCTCTCTCTCTCTCTCTCTCTCTCTCTCTCTCTCTCCGTGATTGTTGGTTCTGCCTCCCATCATCAAACAAATCCATTTAGACAGTCATACCGGCCCCAACCTCTCATGCGTGAATATAAAACCACAAAAAAAGAAATTATTTACTCATGCGTGAATATAAAACCACAAAAAAAATTATTTAGTCATCATCCAAAAGGCATAAACTCTCATGCGTGAATATAAAACCACAAAAAAAAATTATTTAGTCATCATCCAAAAGGCATAAACAAGTAAAGGGAACATGAGTTTAATGTTGTAAGTTGCCAATTTAAGAAGATGGGATGAACCTTGTTCAGGCAAAGTGGAATTGGTAAAGAATTGCTTGGCGTATGTGGAGGAGGCACAATATAAAAAGAATGATAAGAAGATGGGATGAACCTTGTTTGATTAATGATAAGAAGATGGGATGAACCTTGTTTGATTGGAGACTTTGGAGTCGCCCTACCCTCTAGAATAGACCAAGTTAGTCAACAAAACAGATGCACTCAAAGTCAAGAAATTTAAGAGGTGGACCAAAGTTGAAGTTCCACCGTTACTGGAGTCCCAACGGCCTACTCTGATTGAGACCCCCTACAAAATCACCTACGCAAAAAATATATCAAAACATCGTTTTATACATTTGATCTTTCTTCTCCGCGTAATTGTTAGGTTGACATCCCATCAACAAACAAATCCATCGCTCTCTCTCTCTCCCCATCACTCCATCTTTCTTCTTATTTTCTTCTTTGTTTGTTTCCTCCTCCTTTCTTCTTCTCCAACTCCCTTCTTTACCACCCAAGTCATGATCATAGGAAAATTCACATATAGTTTTAAGGGAAAATTCCAAATAAGGACCTGAAGTACTCTCATTTTCTTAAATAAGGGCTTAAAGTTGACTTTATTTCAAATAAGAGCATGAAATGGCTATGTCAATCTGAAAGAAGGGCCTGAAGCGATTATGACTGTTTTAAATAAGGGCCTAGCCTCGCCGGCTCGCCGGTTGGCAAAAAATTCCAACCGATTAAGGATATTTTTGTCCAAACACAATTTAAATTTAAATTTAATAATATTAAAACTTAAAAAAGAAAAATTAACAAAAAAGGGAAACACATAGCTGCCCTATCGTCGGTGGGGCAATAACAACAGCCAAGAGGTCGTCGATGCCTAGGTGAGGGCCGGCGGGCCTCAATAGTGATGGGAGAGAGCGGTGACCCTCTCCCAAATTTAGGTGAAGGTCGTCGCTCCTCGCCCTCATTTAGGAGATGGTAGCCTAAACGAGAGCCTGAAGTAATTGTTGGGTCAACATCCCATCAACAATCAAATCCATCGTTCTCTCCCCATCGCTCCATCTTTCTTCTTCGTTTGTTTCCTCATTCTTTCTTCTTCTCCAACTCCCTTCTTAATCGCCCGAGTCACCATCATAGGAAAATACACGTATAGTTTTAAGGGAAAATTCCAAATAAGGGTATGAGATATCCTCATTTTTTCAAATAACAGTCTAAAGTGAACTTTATTTCAAATAAGGTATAAGGGCCTAGCCTCATAGGCTCATCGATCGGCAAAAAAATTTTTTGACCGATCAAGGATATTTTTGTCCAAACACAATTTAAATTTAAATTTAATAACATTAAAACTTAAAAAAGAAAAATTAACCAAAAAAGGCAAGACATAGTTGCCCCATTGCCAAGGGGTCGCCAATGCCTACGTGAGGGCCAACAACCCTACAAACTAGAGGTGAGGGCCTGTTGACCCTTGACAGGGACGGGAGAGGGTAATGACCCTCTCCCAAATCTGGGCAAAGATTGCCGCTCCTTGCCCTGGTTTTGGCGATGGTCGTTTGCCCTCGCCTAGAATCCCCAAACTTGGGTGATGAGGTCTGGGGGCCCTAGGTGAGGGTGGGCGACCCTTGCCTAAATTTGGGAGGGGGTTGCCGCCTTCTCAAGACCTCGCCTCTAATTAGCGAGGGTCGCCAACTCTTGTCCAAGCGCTGGCGACCCCGCCGACCATTATTGCTACCTCACCGACAATGGGCGAAGGTGATGGCCCCTTGTGTGTCCTTTTTTTAAAAAAAAAAATTAGTTTGCTTTTTTTAACGAAAAAATAGAAAAAAGAGAGAAAAAGGGAAAATTCTAAACGAACAAAATTACCCTTTACAGTTGGTGAGTTTAGCCCTTATATGAGACTGATATGACCACTTCATGTCCTTATTTAAAATAATATCCATTTCAAGCTCTCATTTGAAAGAATAAGGGCACTTCGGGCCCTTATTTAAAACATTATTTACTTCATGCCTTTATTTGAAAAAAATGAGGATAGTTCAAGCCCTTATTTGGAATTTTCCCTCGTTTTGAGGAACAAGATCAAAAACAATAACTAGCTTGCCTCAAAACAACTTCTCCACATAGCGCATCAATTTTGACATAGCACCATGAAACCGCGTTGTATAAGCCTACTCATCTATTCTTTCGAATGCAACAATAACTCCGTTGCTTGTTAGATAAGTCCACCAATTTGTTATTCTCTGCAACGATTTCTTATGTTTTTCGACACTTAATAGATTAAAATGACAATACAATAATCTGCAAAAATATAACTATCACAGACTGAAATACAATGAGAATTCATATACAATTAGAGTAGAAGATAGGCTAGCGTAAGGACTTGTTAAATGGGCATAAGAGGATTCACACCCCATCTGTTATCTAGAAGTATCAAGAAAGATATATGGTTAGTTTTGAACTTCTACACAAGGAAGTGGGACATGATCTTTTGATACTATTTTAATGCTTTGTTTGGGAGAGAAAGGAAAGAGGAACAAGGAGGTGGGAGGAGAATCATTTTTCCTCCAATTCACTCTCATAGAATATTCAACATTTTGAAAATCAAATTTTCTTCATGTCACGACATAGCACATCAATTTTCACGCATTACCATGAAATCATGTTAATATGTGTCAAAATATTTTTCTTATTTGTCTTCCATGGACATTTATTCATAGAATGTAGAAATGCAATGTAGGATTACCAAACATAGAGTAATACTCAACAAATGCAGTAGAATGAGGTCATCACAATAAGCATATCAATCTGTAGACCTGAATATGATGAGTATGCATAACTCAATGATCGCTGCAATCTCTTTGATATTGAATTTCTTACCTTGAATATTTATATTCCACCACCAAGCAGTATGGCTACTTCATCCTAAGGTGTCTCGGAATTCGCCATTCCAAAGCCTAACCTGTGTTAAGTCGCATTGGAGAAAGAATGAAGTTGCCAATAGTACCTATTATGTGAAAATGCCACCGGTTTGCAGATCTCTTGAGGATGATTGATCCTCGGTTTTTCTGATGGTGAATATGTCCTCTAAGGTAATTCTGAACTCACAATCTAACATTTATAGAAACGATGTAATTTAATCAAAGAACGAATCACAGAGAAAAGAAGTAACACTTAAATACATGTTGTTTTTCTATTGGTGAAATGACTCCCTTGATCAAAGATTCCTTTCAATCATGTTAACTCTACGTGGCCTCCCTATCCGATAAGTAAGAAATCTATCCTGAATTGCAAAATGAAGGCAACCATGTCTTGATGCCTCATGCACATTGACGAGATTATCTTCAGTGTCAGATCACATTTTTCAATATTTCAGTACTAAAAATAGAAAAATGTGAGAGCAACCAAAGAAATGTCGCTATTAATTCGAGGTGGATTCCTTTCTCATTGACAGTAACAGAAATACTAAGATCGGCCACTTTCCTTATTGCTTTGACATAACAATTGAGAATACCGAGTCATTTTATTCAATTGGGTATCGACCATTTTCTTCTAACTTCATGATGGCTTTTCAAGTTTAGGGATGAAACAAATGACTTCCTATCTTCACCTAAGAAAGTCACAGCCTTAATTTTACTTTTAAAAAAAAAAAAACAGGCAAAACCTTTAACTTACAAAGCTTTTAGAAAACTCAGTACAATATTCCATCAATTTGGCCACGAACTTCTGCAGATGAAACTTAGCCACCCTCCACTTTTTAGGCTTTGTTCGCCAGCTTTTCTGGCTTCCTCTTTGCAAATCTCTTAGACGAAACACTTAGCAGCTTGTTGAGCAACATTCCTTCACCTATAATCTTCTTCTTCACCTCATACCTGTGCTTAATTCTACTATCAAGTTTATAACAAAGGAATGCAGGGAAATCTAATAGCTTGTCAAGGTCGCGTCCCATCTCCCCCACCAAATATTCCACTTCTCCTCCAGAGAATCAGGATTGTATGGAAGTATTTGAGGATGCTTCTTACTCATGAGAAGCACGTCTTCACAAGAAAACCTGTAACTCAAGAAGAGCTCAATCAACTTCTGCATATTCTTACAACTTGTCCTAGTCACAGCACCTATTGCAACTGCAAGTTCCTCCATTCTGTACTTGTAATCAATTTTTACCATAAACCTCAACTTATGAACAATGTTCCCCTCAAAAGATAGACCCAAAAACAAAGGAGCTTTGGTCAAGAACTTGAAATTCTTACTGGAGTTCAGTCCACATTCTTTGAGAAAACTAATTCTGGGACACAATTTCCTCTCCTAGCTCATGGTAACATGTTAGGAAACACAAGCATGATCCTAAATATTTCCTGATCATCTAATCCCACAAATGGTCTCATTATCTCTACATGGCTTTCTAAGTGTTCCGCATGGTATTTCAAGAAAGTTATACAGTCAATTTGTCACTTTTACAAATGGGCGGGCCATGATCTTTTGATACTATTTTAATGCTTTGTTTGGGAGAGGAAGGAAAGAGGAAAAAGTAGGTGGGTGAAGAAATTTTTTCCTTTTTCCTCCAATTCACTCTCGCAGACAATTCAAACTTTGCAAAATTAGTTTCTCTTCATGTCAGGACATAATATATCAGTTTTGACATGACACCATGAAACTATGTCAGCATGTATCAAAATAGTTTGTTCTTATTTTTTTCTCCATTGACATTTATTTATAGAATGCGGAAATTCAATGCAAGATTGCCAAAAATACGATAAAACTTAAGAAACGCCGTAGAATGAAGCCACACTAAGAATACCAATGTTCAAACCTAAATATGATGAGTTTGCATAACTTAATGATTACTACAATCTCGCAGATATAGGAATTCTTACCTTGCCATGGTTATATGGCTATTCAGCTTAAGGTGTCCTGGAATTCGCCATTCCAAAGCCTAACCTCAAGTCACATAGGAGAAAGAACGAAGTTGCCAATGGCACCTATTATGCATAAATGCCACACCTTTGCAGATCTCTTGAGGATAAATAGATCCTCGGTTTTGTTGATGATCAAAATGTCCTTTAAGGTAATCTTGAACTCACAGTAGCAATATTTTATGGAATGTAATTTAATCATAGAATGAACTGGAGAGAACTGAATTAACTCTCAATTATATGTTTCAGTTTCTATTGGTGAAATGACTCTCCTGATCATAGATGCCTTCCAGTCATGTTAACTCGTCGATTCTGACCATCCCGGTTAGGATATCTATCTCAATTGCATAACAAGGGCAACCATGTCTTGATGCCTCATACACAGTGACAAGATTATTTTCAATGTTAGATCACTTTTTTCCAAGATTTCAGGACTAAGCACAGAAAAATGTGAGAGCAACCAAAGAAACATTGCTATCAACTCACAGTGGATTCCTTCGTAATTGACAGTCACACATATACAAAGACAGCCACTTTTCGTGTTGCTTTAAACTTAAAATGGAGCATACTCAGTCATTTAATTCAATTGGGATTTGACCTTTTTCTTCAAACTTCATAATGGCTTTGCAAGTTTAGGGATGAAAAAGATGACTTTCTATCTTCACCTGAGAAAGTCAAACCAGAATTTTACCTCAAAGAAAGCAAAAGCCTTCACCTGATGAAGCTTTGAGAAAACTTAGTAACTAAACAATTCCCATGAATTTTTCCATGAACTTCTACTGTTGATATTGTCGCGACCAAATTTTCGGGTAAACCACCTAGGGTTTAGCTAATGGATTATTAAGCCTAGACTTAACTCGGGCTCTCCCAAGCTCATACCAATTCGCGACTTAGGTTCAAATTCTTAACATGCGATTGATTTTCAATTGGGAGTCGCCACTAATCTATTTTTGGTGAGTCAATTAGAAACCCAAGTAAAGTAACAGAAGATTTACTTTACTCCTACGGACTAGAGATTTATGAGTCCGGGGACTTGATTACGCTAGATTTCTCTAACGCCCTTTCGGTACCTTTCTTTTTATTTTGAAAAATGTTTGGCAAGCAGTTTGGATTAATTTTAAATTTATTTCCCTAACATGTGAGGTGATCATGCGGGTGCGCAATCCATCAATTTAACACCTAGATAAACAATAAATAAATTGCAAAAATCTTATCTCAAAGCAACGAAAGCATTTGCAATGTTAAATTAAAATCCACATCAACAACCCTAGATATGGTTTCTAATTAACACGCAATTTCTTTTTTTGTTTTCACTTAATTAATGAAAATCATGCAATATGGAATGCGATATTAACTAAATGATCTAATTCTAATGACATGTAATTTCTAATTAAATGGGCCTAGCAAAAATACTAAATGACATGCATCTCGGTGAATCTAATCCTAATGACGTGCATATGACATTTTTTTTTTCCTAAAAGAATGCATTTTACCCTAAATAATAAAACTAATTTAACCTATGACATTTTTTGTATTTTTCATGAAATTCGAAATTTGGTGAAATGTGAAAATTACCTAATTAGATTAAGATTCTATTTAATTTATATTAGGAATTAGGTTGAGCCAAATCCTAATTTAAACTAAAAATTATCTTAACCTAAATAATCCTAGAATGCAATATATCTAAAAAATACCTAAAATTATAATAAATTAAGAAAAAAAATATTATCTAAAATTAAACTAAGTGCAATTTAATCCTAATATGCAATGACATACAAAATATGCCCTAATTCTACATGATATCTGCATGATGATTTTTTGTTGTTTTTTTTTATTAATTTTCGAAATTAATAATTGCCAAATAATTAAACATGCAATCCAAATTAAAATCTAGCAACCTAAATTGATTGATTTGAATTTTTTTATTTTTTTTGTTTCGAAAATTCATGATAAATAGAATGCTTAATATGCAATAATCCTAAAACATGCAATATTCTAACTCAGACATATTTCAAGATAAATAAAGCAATCAAGTCCATTCAAAATTACCCAAAAAAAATATCACACATCGTTCAGATCAAGGGATAATAATTCGCTAGTAAAATCGATAAATTGATCTTAAGCCTTAAAAATCAAAATATCAATTTTATTCCAACTTGATTAATTATTTTATCTAAAGTCTTATAGATGAAATAAAAAAAATCCTAGTGCGGTTGCGAATCGGGTGATATATTGGGATTTCCAATTATGCATAGATAGGTATTTCAACCAAAGAAAACAACATATAAAGAGATAATAATAATAATAAAAATAGAGAAAAACCTAAACTTGCCTAATAAAGTAAAGCAAAAATACCTAATAATTTTTTTTTCTTTTTATAAAAAAAAAAAAAAAAAAAGGGAAATCTTGGCCGTTGGTTTTGGGGGAATCGCCGGCGAGGGTTTCCAGCGAGGACACCGGGAGTGGCTCGACGGCGGCAAGGCAACAGGGAGCGTCACGGGTCTAGGTGCGGGCGTTGCAGGCGAGGGACTCCGAGCGCGGGCAGAGGCAAGGCGGAGATGGCGTCAGGGCAGCGAGGCAACAGGGAGCATCGCAAGCGGCACGGTGAGACCAATGGACAACGTCGCGGGCGGAGCAGGAGCTTTGGATCTCCTGGCGTCGGTCACGAGCAGGGTGAAGAGCAACCTCGGGTCGTCAGGTCACTAGATCTGTGGTGTCAGATCACCGATTGGAGGTCGCGATGAGGTTGCAGGCGGAGCGCGATGGAGCAGGGGCTTCGGATCGACGTGGGCTCGTGGGTGGAGGTTCGAAGCGGCGGTTTGACGTCGCGGATGCGGCTGAGTCACAGCGGCGGTGGCGGGCGAGACGGCGACGATGCAGGTAGGCAGCGTCGGCGCCGGTAGGGACACCCCCACGAGGAAGATGAACAGTCGCGTGGGGGCTTTTCCTTTTTTTTTTTTTTTTGGTTTGGTCTCTCTCTCTCACGTCACTTTTTCAACTTTTCACTTTTGTGTATTTTTTCACCCGAAAGAGAGAGCCCCTTTTACTTTGCACACGATGTATTTTATAGGTCCAAAAAATGTATCCTCACGACATATATTTTTTTTTCTATTTTGCTTGTGCACGATACCCCTAAATATGTCGTTGAAATATACATACCCCGTGCAATATTCCCTTTTGTATTTCTCGCATATTCTAACTAGAAAAATTCCCTCTTTGCAAAAAATACACCCTTTAGTGTATATTACCTAAAAATATGAAAAATCTAAACGGAATATGTGAAAAATCTTCCCTTCACCGGTGGCCAAAAATAAAATAAAAAAAATGAAAATAAAAATAAAATATTTCTAAACTATATGCCATGTGTGTTTTTTTATTTTTATTTTAGTAAAAATTAACCCAAAAATTGTGCAAAAATTTAGGTGTCAATAGCTGCCCCTCTTTGAAGGTGAGCTTGCAGAGGTTGCCTTCAAAGATAAATTGAGACCTAAATTTTGCTTATGCACATGCAATAAATGATTTTTGTTGGAAAAATGAATTCCATTTTTGAATGCAATTTATATGATGCATGGAAACGCAAATGATAAATGAACCTACCTGGAAAAACTTACCTTCAAGGAGGATAGAGTAATTCAAGGTAGTTGGTGTTACATGTCCAGGACCCGTATCTTTCTACGGTTTCTTAGAATAGTAACATGACTTTACAAAGAGACTACTTTCCAGGACCCGTACCATTCTATGGTCGCCTGAATGAGGAAACATGTGTTGTCTAAGACTCGTACCATTCTACAGTCGCTTGAATAAGGAATAGGTGTTGTCGAGGACCCGTACCATTCTACGGTCAGCTTGACGGAAAATTGATTTTTCAGGATCCGTACCATTCTACGGTCGCCTGTTAGAGCAATAAATGTTGTTTAGGACCTGTACCATTCTACGATCGCCTAAACGAAGATTTTGCTTAGCTAGGACCCGAACTATTCTTCGGTTGCCCAGCGTTGCAACATAGATCATCTGACCAGGACCCGAACCTTTCTTTGATCGCCTTAATCAGATTGAATCTTGAGAGAAATCTTTGAAGACAACTCAATTGAGTGTCAGTGTATTCAAAAGGGGAATACCTGTGCAACGACAAGTATATAAAGTATGGATAGACATATACTTACCTAGTGACATCCTTATTTATTGGGGATATGTCTCCTGTAAAGCATGGTTGTAGGAGAACCAACATGCATTCGTGGTTACAAGTAACACATGCATTAATTCAAGTAAGGTTCATGCGTAATGATTTCTATCAACCATGCATCACCTAATGGGAAGGATTTCAAAAGAAGATTCCAATCTGAACACATGAGTGTCATGGATGTGTCAAATGAGGGATCATTTAGTCTGAAAGGACTTTTCACTCATCCTCTTTAAAATGGGTTGTTTTATCCTGACCTTTGATGCAAGATCTTGACAATCATTCTATCTCACCATTGTCATGCTAGACAAGGTTTTAAGTAATCTCGCAAGTGGTACGCCCTTACCAATCTGAAGGGTCTTTAATAGGGACCGTACTATCGGCTTGGTCAATGGCTTGACAAAGGGGACTCTTTGAGTCGAGGCTATTTGAAAAATGACATTTCGTAACTGTCTTGGGATTTTCAAGTCAAGAAACATATTAAATGAGACAGTAATTGTCTTACTCACACTTCTTCAAGCGATGCTTTCAAGCATGTGAACTTTTACGTTAATTCAAGTGCCATAATCTGAAGAGACTTTGCAAGTAATGTAACGTAGGCTTAGTTCATGGGTTGTGAAATGAAAGGATCATTAAGCTCAAAAAGTGTTTAGAGGGTCAAAGTTGGTGATCATTTTGACATTTCCACCACTTTCCTTCTCCATTGTCAGAGATTTTTTTCCATGTCAAATCTCCATTAATTGCAACGGCATTCAAGTTTTCTAGTGCCACCTTGCTGGGGATACGATTCATTATATCAAGGATTTGATTTTTCTCTTTTTCTTTCTTTTTTCCTGGGCATTGGCCTTGCTTTTACCAAGCACATTGCTTTTTCATGCCCTTTATTTTTTGCACTTACATTCTTTGGACTCGCACAACCTTTCTCAACATTCTAAATCCTGCTACTTGAATGGTTTGTTTTTTTCTTGCCTTGCCCCAGTGTGGGGGATGATCACCAACTGGGTTTAATATGAAACGAATTTATAAGCTCAAATGGGCTATGCAATGGATAGAAGTGTATATGATAGAGAAAGAATTACTCTTCGTCATCCTAAGGCACTTCAATTATCATACAAGTTACGCTGCGAAAGCAATACTTAAAGATTGATGCAAGTGTAAGTAAGAAAAATTCCTATCATTCATCTCAAATTTGTCCCAATGTGGGATGATCCTTGACAAGGATGATTTAAGAACTTTTCACGTGTGTGTGCTCAAAAGGCTAAACAATAGATATACCTATAGTGTTTTGGGTAGAGGAAAGAACTGCCTCTCGTCACTTTGGTTAGTGTACCCTTTGCGAGATCACCATTTTCCTTACGGGCATGGAACTCTTCCACACAACTCATCGAGGATTAGTGTATGGGATAGTGTGTGGAATAAGGCTTGCCTTTCATCATTCCAAGGTATCCCATTTGACACGTTCAATTAACACAATTCATCAAGGAATAAAAATGCAAGATTTATGACAAATTTGAACAATTCAACTAATTGAGGCATCTTATTCACCGTACAATACTTGCAGTTCAAGACAAGACATGGCAAATTCTATCATGGATAATACTTCTTGACAGCATTAGCATTGACTAGAGTAGAAAACTCACGACCATCCATCTTTGCCAAGATCAGGGCACCTCTAGGAAGTACCTTATTCACCACATACGGGCCGCCGTAATTTGGAGCGAACTTGCCCCCAAGATCTGGAAAAATCGGCAACAGCTTTCTCAGAACAAGATCATTTATCTCGAAATGTCTCGGTCGTACTTTTTGGTTGAAAGATTTGGCAACTCTTTGCTGATAAGCTTGGCCATGGCAAAGAGCCTTCAGTCTTTTCTCATCAATCAGGTTTAACTGTTCAAGTCTTTGTTGCAACCATTCAACTTCAGACAACTCTGCTTGGGATAAAACTCTCAAGGATGGAATCTCCACTTCCATAGGCAAAATTGCTTCCATGCCGTACACCAGAGCAAAAGGGGTTGCCCCAGTAGAAGTACGGATTGATGTCCGGTACGCCATTAGTGCGAAGGGTAATCTATCATGCCAATCTCGATAATTCTCGGTTGTTTTAGCTAAGATTTTCTTAATGTTCTTGTTGGCCGCTTCAACAGCCCCGTTCATTTGAGGGCGATAAAGGGACAAATTCAAATACTTAATCTTAAACTCGCTAAGCAACTCATCAACAATTTTATTATTCAGATTTGTCCCGTTATCAGTTATGATTGCTTCGGGGACACCATAGCGAGCAATTATGTCACGTTTGATGAACTTCGCAACATTGCTGGTAGTAACGCTTGCAAAGGATGTAGCTTCAATCCATTTGGAGAAATAATCAATTGCTACCAAAATGAATCGATGCCCATTGGAAGCCTTAGGATTTATTGGGCCAATCACATCAATACCCCATATTAAGAAAGGCCATGGCTCGGAAAACTGATGCAGCTCAATTGAAGGAACGTTTATCTTATCACCATGGATCTGGCAGCGGTGACAACTCCGTACATGCTTGATGCAGTCACTTTCTAGTGTGAGCCAGTAGTAGCCTAATCTCATAATTTTCTTAGCCATCATGTGCCCATTCATATGAGGGCCACATATTCCTTCGTGCACTTCTTGCATGATTTGAGTGGCTTCGGTCGCATCCACACACCACAACAAGACTGAATCATAAGACCTCTTGTACAAATTTTCACCACTGATGAAGAATTTTGAGGCCATCTTCGTGATGTACTTCCTATCAGCGGGAGTGCTTCTTTCGGGAAATTCCTACCTTTTAATGTAGTTCATGATATCGTAATACCATGGTTTTCCATCAAGTTCTTCAGTTATGATCATATAGTAGTCGACTTCGGCAAAACCTCTATTTTCAATGGCTTGACTTCTAACCTGTTGGTGACTTGTAACATAGATGACAAAGTCGCGAGTGCATTAGCAAATTGATTGTGAGACCTTGGCAAGTATTCAAATGAAATTTCTTCGAATTCCTTCACGAGACCTTCTAAATACTCGTGGTGTGAGAGCAACTTGGCATCCTTGGTCTTCCACTCACCTATAGTCTGCAATATGATCAATGCTGAATCTCCGAATACCATTAACTTGGCCACACCCATCTCGATTGCGGCTTGAAGTCCAAGGATGCAAGCCTCATACTCGGCCACATTGTTAGTGCATGGGAATATCAATTTTGCAGCTACTGGGTAGTGCTACCCATTTGGGGATATCATAACTGCCCCAGTACCAGAACCAGACAAGTTTACAGCTCCATCAAAGAACATCTTCCATGAGTCTTCATTTACACTCAAGACACGGTCATCAAGGAAACTGTCATCATCATTAGAGACATCTGAATTCTCGGCCAATAGATCAGCGATCGCTCGACCTTTAATCGACTTTTGTTGCATGAATTGAACATCAAATTCGGAGATCAAAATTTGCCATTTGGCCAACTTACCCACCAAAGCTGGCCGATCAAGTAAGTACTTGATGGGGTCGTTCTCAGTCACAAGGAACGTTTGGTAATGCAGTGTGTATTGTCGCAATCTATGCAATACCCACACCAATGCGGCACAAGTCTTTTCAACATCAAAATACTTTAGCTCTGATACAGTGAACTTCTTACTCAGATAATAAATGGCTCGTTCTTTTTTATTGACGGGACTTTCTTGAGCCAACATCGCGCCTAACGATTCACTATGAATGATGAGGTAAAGAATCAAGGGATGCCCCAGTGATGGCGGGACAAGAACTGGTGGATTCACCAGGTACTGCTTCAACTTATTGAACGCTTCTCGCCACTCATCATCCCAGTTGATTCGTGCATTCTTCTTTAGGAGCTTGAAGAATGGCTTGGCAGTTTCAGAGAGTTGGGAAATGAACCAAGCTATGTAATTCAGTCTTACCAAAAGGCTCCGAACTTCTTTCACCATTGCTGGAGGTTGCAACTCGCATATGGCCTTAGCCTTATATGGGTCGATCTCAATCCCTTTACTGCTTACAATGAACCCGAGTAATTTACCGGATGTTGCCCCGAACACGCATTTAGTGGGATTTAGCCGAAGCTTGAATTCACGGAGTCAATCAAACAACTTCTTCAAGGTTTCCACATGGCTTCTCCCAGGCCGAGTCTTTGCAATCATATCATCAACATAGACCTCAATCTCCTGATGCATCATATCATGGAATAGTGTTACCATAGCTTGTTGGTAAGTTGCCTCTGCGTTCTTGAGTCCGAAGGGCATGACCTTGTAATGAAAGGTCCCCCACAGGGTGATAAATGCAGTTTTCTCCATGTCTTCCTCCTTCATCCTTATTTGGTTGTATCCGGAAAAACCATCCATAAATGAGAATAGTTCAAATCCGACAATACTATCCACAAGGACATCTATGTGAGGTAACGGGAAATCATCCTTCGGGCTTGACTTGTTCAGATCCCGATAATCAACACAAACTCGAACTCGACAATCCTCCTTCATCACTGGCACGATATTAGCCACCCATTCCGAGTATTGTCAGACTTTAATGAATCCCACCTTCAAAAGCTTCATTACTTCTTCCTCTATTTTCTTCGAGAGCTCGGGTTTAGTTCTCTGGAGCCTTTGCTTCTTAGGTGGTACGTCCGGATTAGTAGGCAAGCAATGCTCGATGATTGATGGGTCTAAACCAGGCATGTCAGCATAAGTCCATGCAAAGACATCCTGATAATCCTTCAGTAGCTGAATTAGGCGCTCGGCCTCGTCTTTGGGGAGATTCGCCCCAATTTTCACCTCCTTGGCCTCTTCAGTGTCACCTAAATTTATAGTGACGGTCTGTACGGATGTAAGGGCATTGGCTTTTTCATGTTGTTCCCAGCTACGCTGCACCTCAATGGAATCTTCGGGATCGTCAATATCTGCATTTGTTGTATTGGATTGGACCATTTCCGCACCTTTGCGCGCTGTAAGACTATACCTGAAATATGAAGTAGATAAATCAGAAAGACAAACGGAGTAAATTACATCTTTTGTTTTTATTTTTGTTTTATAAGAGATTTTTGAAGGATTTTTGAAAAGCACTTGCAAAAGCATTTTTTGTCATGAGGAAGCATGATGAAGCCCAGGCCTTAGAATTCTCCTTGGATTTTTTTTTTTTTTTTTTTTTTTTTATCGGCTGGTTTGGTGTACCTCATCATGCCCTCAAAAAAAACTTGTAATTTTATTGATATTCATCAATCAATTACATTTATTGAATGGAAAATGCAATTCTCAAGTCCTAAAAAGAAAGCGAAAAAGAAGAAATCGAAAACAAGCCCTAAAAAGCGATAAAATTCCTGCGCAAGGGAATGAGGGAAATCAGTAAACGAGTTACTCTTGTGGGCCAGGGCCCATCTCATCCGGAGGTCCTTCGTCCATGGTTCCTATGAAGACATCATTGAAGAGGCTGGTGATTCCTTCCAATGCATCTTCGGAGTTCTCTGTCTTCGGGAGTGTCAGATCACCCATGCCACCCCATCCATCTGGGACAATGTCGTGGGGATCAATGTAGAAACTGGGAGGAGCCGAATACTTCACCAGATAGTCGAATTTTTCGCTTGGTTGCCCCAAAGTGTCCATTATTTCTGCTTCATCCTGCATCATTATCGGAGGACCAGGGAATGTCTCGTGAATGCTCAAGGGTAGTGGGTTTTGCCTTCCTCACCCTTAGTCAGGTGGCGGGTTCCGCCTTTCCTGCCTTCATCCTCCAGAACTTTTCCCACCTCTTCCATGGTACCCTAATCCAGCAGCACGGGACCTTTGAGGGGCTTCAATGGGGTTTCGAATGCCCTGACCATTTCTTCCAAGACCACTACTAGGAACAAAACCATTTCCAACCATCACTCTTCCCACCATGAGAGTAGCATTTGAAACTTCAGGAGTTGGTGGTGGTGAGTCTCGAGAAGCATGAATAGTGGATACCAACTCAAACGAATGGTAACTCGATTCGAACTCAAAGTCTGGCTCCACATAGGGGATGTCTATCTCATGATAAATTTGGTGATCTTCTTCGCCATAGATAGTGACCAGTTTCCCCTTGATCACGAACTTCACAACTTGATGCAGACTTGACGGTACAGCTCCAGCAGTATGAATCTAGGGACGACCCAGTAGAAAATTAAAGGCAGTAGGGATATCCATTACCTGGAAGGGAACATTGAAAACCACTGGCCCTATATGCACATCAAGGTGAATCTCCTTAAGCACCTCCTTTTTTTCGTACCATCAAAAGCTCGAACAGAAGTCTTTGCAGCATGTATCTTGGACGGGTCCACCTTGAGGCGATGAAGAGTGGCCAGTGGACATATGTTCAGGGCGGACCCATTATCAATGAGTACCCGGGACACATGAGAAGCCTTATGCTTGACAGATATATAGAGTGCCTTGTTATGCCCCCTACCCTCGTGAGGGAATTCCTCATCAGAAAAGGCAATCATGTCCTTAAGAAGGATCGATCCCACAAAATCTTCGAGCTTGTTTGCCTCGACCGTTTCAGGTACACAAATTTCACTTAGCACCTTCATCAGCGACTTTTGATGTAAAAGGGATGTAAGCAAGAGTTCAAGCAAAGAAATCTGGGCGGGCATCTTTTGTAACTATTCGACCCCGTTATACTCACTTGCTTTGATCACGGCCAGAAACTCCTTAGCCTTTTCATCGGTGACAAGTTTCGCAGGTTGAGCATTGGCTTGAGGATAAGTCCGACCAGACCTTGTAACGAGGTCAACATCTAGATCATAGGACCAAGGGACCGCCTTATTGTTGACATACTCATACAGTTGGGGCATTTCAATCACAATTTCATCGTCGGATGCATCTTCAAGTGGGGGCATGTCCACGAGTGAATGATCAACTTCCTCCTTATCTGCATTGAGCGCAGCTTGTTCCTCTTCCCAATCGATAATGATGGGGGAAATAGTGGAAACTATGCAATTATGGTTAGCATAGACGATGATGCTGTCATCGACCATCCTGGTGACTCTTTCCTTCATCAGTGATAGAGGAACATCCTCCTGATCTGGGTAATATCCAGCTCTCACCAGCCCGTTGTAAGCATCTGCCATGTGCACCTTTGAGTTCTTGATCCGACCAACTTCAGGCTCCAAGATAGCATTGACCGTACCTTCATGTTTCGGTAGCGGATTCTTTTGGACATTCGGCCAAGCAGTTTGAAATGAGAAGGCCTTCGTGTCCAAGAGGTTTTGGATCTTATGCTTGAGAGAATTCATCAGTTGAATGCCTCAGTTCACTACTATGGTAATCACACTTCTTCATCGGGTCGTAGCCTCGGATGCTTTCACGATTAGGACGTTTCGGTTCATTAGTAAGCAAACATTTCTTTCTTAGGATAGCCAACACTTGGGATGAAGATCCAAGGAGAGGAGTGAATTGCCTTCTTGCTTGGGCGAATGGTTGACGGCCAGCAGTTCGTTGTTGCCTTTGATTCGTCTGGATAGCCGGGGCGCGATTGGTACTTTCTTGGCCATAAGCCACATTCACGTCTACAGCAGCCTCCTTCTCCTTCTTGGCAGAGAATCTTTTACTCGATGGTTCAGTAAACCATCCCTCCCTTATCCCCATTTTGATTTGTTCACCCATAGGAATAAGTTGATTAAAGCTTTCAACGTATGTGCTGGCCATCCGGTTACAGAACTCGGATGGAAGAGTTTTGATAAACAACTTCATCAGCTCCTTGTCTGTAGGCTTAGGAGTGATTTGAGCTCTTTGAACGATTCGCTCATCTTTTTCTCCATCCTCTCAAGATCTTCTCGGGAAGGTGCAATATCCATGTTGAACTTGTATTGCTTGAGAAATGTGTCGGCCACTTCATTCCAAGTGTCGAGAAGATTCACATTCTTCATGACATACTAATTCAGTGCAGGCCCAGTCAAATTTGCATGGAATGATTGGATCATGAGAGGCTCATTCTTGACATATTGAACCATACGCACATGGTATATCTGAATATGAGCTTTTGGGCAGGAAGTATCATCGTATTTTTCAAAATCCGGCATTTTGAACTTCTTTGGCATCTTGACTTTCTCGTACACAAACAAATCAAACGGGAGTGAACTCTGTGACTCCTACAATTGTTTCAAATTTTCTTCCAATTTCGCGAAGCGTTCATCTTGCTCTGTCTTAGGGACGTTGACAAGCTTAGCCTTTTCCACATTGATTGGGAATGGGTCATCTTCTAGCTCGGGCATGTCATCCTTACCCATTTGGGCCTTGTTTGCCTACTTCGGGACAACTATTTCAGGGAGAGCGGGTGCAGGAGCCAGATTCACTCGGAGGGATTGGATTTGAGTTGTTATAAGCTCCATAGAGGCGGCTAACTGTTGGAGTTGGCCTTCCATAGCGGAGATACGATCACGCATTTTGGTTTGTTCGGCCATTCTTGCTCTTAATCGCGTGATAATGGGCAAGCGTGGAGGATTCGTTACCACCTAATTAATAAAATATGAATACACATAAGCATTTTACATAAAACATGTCAGTCCATGACAAAAGTCTAATTGCTTTTATTCATTAATGAAATTGTTTGACATTGACAATGTAAAAATACTTGAAAAGCCCTAGACAAAAAAGTAAATGACTCAACTTCCTAAACATTAAGCTAAAGTAAAAAGACTAAATAGACTCAAGCCACTTTATTTGGCCCGATCCATAAACAAATAGGAAGCCAACGCTCGACGTAATTGCCTCTTCTCTTTGGCATCCTTCTTAGCTTGCTTCTCAAGTTCTTCAATCTTCCTCTTGTGACAATTAAGCTCCGCTTGCCAAGTGGGCTTTTCAGTCACATCTGGGACCTTTGGGAGATACTCAGTTGGAATCTTGTGTTGACGGATGTATCAAGCAGTGGCATAGTAAGTCTTTTCCTTCCCTTCAAGCTCATCTTCAGGTAAGCTCAACTTTTGCTCGCGACATGTGAGCCAAGCTTGTTTGATACAGCGGAGCCATTTTTTGTGATCACCATCCTTGGCAGTGAATCGGACTTGGAACAAACCAAGCTTGAGGGGGGGTGGTAGATCCTGCATAACTCGATATTGATGGGCCACTTGGAGTGGGTAGTAGGAAGTGGCACCGGTGATCCCCAATAACGAGATCGGCTCATTATCACCATGAAAGAGACGTGCCTTGGAGACTTGGAACCATTTAGCATGTCATAGGAAAATCTTGGTATTGGAATTTTTCAACAATTTGACCCATTTTGAGTAAGAAAGATTTGGAGTTCGATCCTGATAGTTTTTGAATACCTCGATGGGATGATGGGAATTGGTGACATTAATAATATTCATGCGAATATCGATCTTACTCATGAGAAAAGAACCAGATTTGTAAGAGTTCAATTGGTGCACGAAAGGTTTTATCTTCATCTTCCTTAAATCGGGTGAGTGACAAAAATGTTTCAGCTAGAATAGTGTTGACAAAACTAATCCTAGCACACACTTGTTTAACCACCCATGTGACAGCAGGATTAATGGCGCCTTTATGAAGGGGAAAAACAATAAACCCAAAAAAGGCTAGGAGGAAGATCTTATTTTTTAAGAGAGTGTTAGCACTAGCAAAACTCTGATCTAGGAAGGAAAAAGGACATGCAAGACAATTATCTTTCAATACTTTTTTAATTTGATTATTATCCATCCTAAGAAAGTCAAACAAAATTGATTCGGGTTCTATTCCAAGAGGTGGGTTTATTAGTTCCAATTCCAAAGGTTTTCCTATGGTAATGCCGTATTCCTCTAGAGTCGGGGTCAGCTCGTGCTTACCGAATATGAACGTTGATGTTTGGGGGCACCATAATTGAGCGAGTGCTTGCATGACGCCACTTTGAACATCAATGTCGAGGAGGGGAACAAGGCGACCAAGTCTGCTTTCCACATAGCTTTGACCATCGTGGCCTAGACGATCCCACCATGATTTGAGTTCAGACTTCGGTGCAGGAACGAATCGAATGTCGGATCTTCCCATTATTTATAGACCAAGACTCGACCAACCTAATGTCATGGACCAACCAAAGACATAATAAAGTAAGTAAATTGCAAGAGTAAAGGGCAGAAAACTTACTTCACCAGGCGATTAAAGCAACCACATATACAAGCGCATGAAGTGTGAGGTTCGATTTCTAACTAGGAAGGCTAAGCAAGGTGGAGTTAAAAGGGTGGGATGACTTAGTTGCAACCTCGCATACTAAGTCAAGTCCTCCTAACTCCGGCTCAGTCAAGAATGATACCCCAATGCAACACAGCCTCGCGGGCAGAGGTAAACATTCTTGACACCAAGAAAAACTTTCGGGATTGAGTTGGGCAACCTTTACTACACGGCCTCGCGGTCGAAGTCATATCCAACTCAATACCATCCTAAATATTCTAGTGCGGCCTAGGTTCGGTAGCAGGTTGTGTGTGCAATAGTATAGTACAAAATGCAAAGCATGCACAGCAGTTTATATTAAACAACACTTCAACATGAAAGTAAATCATACATTCATACACCTCCCTACAAAACAAAGGTTAGAAATCATTACTCCCCTTATACCTCCCAATTTGCAAGAATATTTAACACCTTAAACGTTAGGGACGTACATGGGATCCTCGCTGCCAAACAAAAACATTTTTCAAAAGAAAGAAAAATTGGCCTAACTCCATTAAGAGTTTTAACTCAAGTCTCCAGCAGAGTCGTCAAGCTGTCGCAACCAAATTTTCGGGTGAACCACCTAGGGTTTGGCTAATGGATTGTTAAGCCTAGACTTAACTCGGGCTCTTCCAAGCTCATACCAATTCGCGACTTAGGTTCAAGTTCTTAACATGCGATTGATTTTCAATTGGAAGTCGCCACTAATCTATTTTTAGTGGGTCGATTAGAAACCCAAGTAAAGTAACGGGAGATTTACTTTACTCTTATGAACTAGAGATTTATGAGTTCGGGGACTTGATTACGCTAAATTTCTCTAACGCCTTTTCAGTACCTTTCTTTTTATTTTGAAAAATGTTTGGCAAGCAGTTTGGATTAATTTTAAATTTATTTCCCTAACATGTGAGGTGATCATGCGGGTGCGCAATCTATCAATTTAACACCCAGATAAACAATAAATAAATTGCAAAATCTTACCTCAAAGCAACGAAAGCATCTGCAATGTTAAATTAAAATCCACATCAACAACCCTAGATATGGTTTCTAATTAACACGCAATTTCTTTTTTGTTCTCACTTAATTAATGAAAATCATGCAATAGGCAATGTGATATTAACTAAATGACCTAATTCTAATGACATGTAATTTCTAATTAAATGGGCCTAGCAAAAATACTAAATGACATGCATCTCAGTGAATCTAATCCTAATTACGTGCATATGACATTTTTTCTTTTTCCTAAAAGAATGCATTTTACCCTAAATAATAAAACTAATTTAACTTATGACATTTTTTGTATTTTTCATGAAATTCGAAATTTGGTGAAATGTGAAAATTACCTAATTAGATTAAGATTCTATTTAATTTATATTAGGAATTAGGTTGAGCCAAATCCTAATTTAAACTAAAACATTATCTTAACCTAAATAATCCTAGAATGCAATATATCTAAAAAATACCTAAACTTATAATAAATTAAGAAAAAATATTTTCTAAAATTAAACTAAGTGCAATTTAACCCTAATATGCAATAACGTACAAAATATGCCATAATTCTACATGACATATGCATGATGATTTTTGTTGTTTTTTTTATTAATCTTCGAAATTAATAATTGCCAAATAATTAAACATGCAATCCAAATTAAAATCTAGCAACCTAAATTGATTGATTTGAATTTTTTTATTTTTTTTTGTTTCGAAAATTCATGATAAATAGAATGCTTAGCCTAAATATGCAATAACCCTAAAACATGCAATATTCTAACTAAGACATATTTCAAGATAAATAAAGCAATCAAGTCCATTCAAAATTACCAAAAAAAAAAAAAAATATCACACATCATTCGGATCGAGGATAATATTTATTTAGTAAAATCGATAAATTGATCTTAAGCGCTTAAAGATCAAAATATCAATTTTATTCCCATTTGATTAATTATTTTATCTAAAGCTTTATAGATGAAATAAAAAAACGCTTGGTGTGGTTGCGAATCGGGTGATATATTTAGATTTCCGATTATGCAAAGATAGGTATTTCAACCAAAGAAAACAACATATAAAGAGATAATAATAAAATAAAAAAGAGAAAAACCTAAACTTGCCTAATAAAGTAAAGCAAAAATACCTAATAAAATTTTTTTTTTTTTTTTTTAAAAAGAAAAAGGGGAAATCTTGGCTGCTGGTTTTGGGGGAATCGCCGGCGAGGGTTTCCAGCGAGGACACCGGGAGTGGCCCGACGACGGTGAGGCAACAGGGAGGGTCGAGGGTCTGGGTGTGGGCGTTGCGGGCAAGGGATTCCGAGCGTGGGCAGAGGCAAGGCGGAGACGGCGTCAGGGCGGCGAGGCAACAGGGAGCGTCAAGGGCGGCACGGCGAGACCGGCGAGTAGCGTCGCAGGCGGAGCAGGAGCTTCGGATCTCCTGGCGTCTGTCACGAGCAGGGCGGAGAGCAACCTCGGGTCGTCAGGTCACTGGATCTATGGCATCGAATCACCGATCGAAGGTCGCGATGAGGTTGCAAGTGGAGCACGACGGAGCAGGGGCTTCGGATCGATGCGGGCTCGCGGGTTGAGGTTCGGAGCGGCGGTCCGACGTTGCGGGTGCGGGCGAGTCGCGGCGGCGGCAGCAGGCAAGACGGCGATGGTGCGGGCAAGCAGCGCCGGCGCCGGCAGAGACACCCCACGAGGAAGATGAACAGTCGCATGGGGGCTTTTCCTTTCTTTTTTTTTTTTTTTTTGGTTTGGTCTCTCTCTCATGTCACTTTTTCAACTTGTCACTTTTGTGTACTTTTTCACCCGAAAGAAAGAGCCCCCTTTTACTGTGCGCCCGATGTATTTTATAGGTCCAAAAAATGTATCCTCACACATATGTTTTTTTCATTTTTTGCTTACGTACGATACCCCTAAATATGTCGTTGAAATATACATACCCCGCGCAATATTCCCTTTTGCATTTCTCGCATATTCTATCCAGAAAAATTCCCTCTTTGCACAAAATACACCCTTTAGTGTATATTACCTAAAAATATGAAAAATCTAAACAGAATATGTGAAAAATCCTCCCTTCATCGGCGGCCTAAAATAAAATAAAATAAAATGTTTATAAACTATATGCCATGTGTGTGTGTTTTTTTTTATTTTTATTTTAGTAAAAATTAACCCAAAAATTGTGCAAAAATTTAGGTGTCAACGGATATTTAGCAATCCTTAATTTTTAGGCTTTATGTGCCAGCTCTTCTAGCTTCTTCTTTGCAAATCTTTCAGATGGAACACTGAGCAGCTTCTTGATGGACATTCCTTCTCCTACAATCTTCTTCTTCACCTCGTACCTATGCTTAATTCTATTATCGAGTTTGTACCAAGAAATGCAGGGAAATCCAAAAGCTCGTCAAGGTCACATCCCATCTCCCCCACCAAATATTCCACTTTCTCCTCCAGAGAATCAGGATTGTATTGAAATATTTGAGGATGCTTCTTACTCATGAGAAGCACGTCTTTACAAGAAAACCTAGAACTCAAGAAGAGCATAATCACCTTCTGCATGTTCTCACAACTTGTCCTAGTCACAGCACCTATTGCAACTGCGAATTCCTTCGTTCTCTGCTTGTAACCAAGTTTCACCAAAAAACCCAGCTTATAAGCAATGTTCCCTTCAAAAGATAGACCCAAAACAAATGGGCTTTTGTCAAGAACTTGAAAATCTCATCAGAGCTCAATCCACATTCTTTGAAAAAAGTGATTTTGGGATGCAATTTCCTCTCCTTGCTCGCGCTAACAATGTTAGGAAACACAAGAATGATCCTGAATATTTCTTGATCATCTAATCCTGCAAATGACCTCAAGAACTTTGCATGGCTTTCCAAGTGTTCCGCACGGTATTTTGAAAAGGTAGGCAGTTTGCACAACACTGCTCCGGTTGCATCCTCATCTCCTCCGCTAAGTTCTAGGAGAAACTCCACTCTCGGAATCAATTGGCTATCCATGTCAAAGTTAAGAATGGGGGTATGCCTCACAATCAGATCAACCCCACCATAGCGGCTCAAGAAATTTTTAACGAGCCTTTCAATTTCTTCAAACTGCTTAAGAGACAAAGCCTTCCTTAAATTCACATTGTTGAGAACATGAACAATCTTTTCTCTAGGAATCCCACTGTCAATCAGCAAATTAACCTTTTCCTCAAATCCAGCTAGGAATCGCGGCTCTGTTAACATAAAGAGACGCTTGAGCTGCGTGGTCAACCATTCCATCTAATTTGTCCCGCACGAAGAGTCTCAAGGGATCAATTTCATCTGCTGCCAACACAGAAGGGCATTTCGCAACCAAATGGCAGAGCTCAAGGCCACTGATTCCAACAGATTTCAAAGAGGCGACACGAGCCAACAATGAACCGACAGACTTCAGCCTCAAATCCGGATCTCTAGTCACGAGAGATTCGGTCCCTTTCTCGTTGAGCCCGAGTTCATGAAATAACACATAGAACGGCCCCGAAAAGGCAAGACTTTTACAAGGAGTACGACCAAATATTTCAAATTGCGTTCAAGGACATCAACTGCTTGATGATTTGTCTCTGAGAGCCACTCACCCCGGTTCGAACTCGACATAGGGTGATGAGTTGATGCGGCGGCACTGTACGTGGAGTAATGGCGCTCTCGATCCGATTCTGGGCGGTTGACTCGAATCCAGCAAAAGGGACGACTTGGGAGAAGAGAAGGTTGCGGAGAGAGGGACGGAAGCTGACAATGGCAAGTGCTGCGAGTGGAGAAAGAAAGCAGGAGGTCAGGGGATCGTCACCATCACCTCCAGCGAGAGAGAGAGAGAGAGGGAGAGCCGTCAATTACAGCTCTCTGTACAGTGCGTTTCCTGGTGACAGAACGAAGGATCGATGGAGATGACAAGAGGCTTCAGAGCTACTGGCGGATGTTATTTCAGGGCTCCGAGCAGGACCTTTTTCCGAGACAACTATAGCCCAGATCCGACCACGGACGGGTCTTAAAAAAGTATCGCGCTAAGATTTCTTTTAAGCTTCGTTTGAGAAATAAATAATTTACAAAATATTTTCATAAAATGAGTTTATCACTTGAAATAATTATTTGACAGAAATTTTTTTATACCTATAACAATTTATATCTATATATTTTTGTGGACGATGAAAATATTTTTCGCTCATTCATCTTCGAAAGCATATGACCAATTGTTTCTAAAAACCGTTTTCCAAATTATTCATTTGTTGTAAAATAACTAAAGCCTCAATTGAATATTTTGTATGTGACAAATAACTTACCCATGTGAATTCTACACTAACTATTCATATAAATTACTAGTTTTATTCATAAATACGATGATCATTTTAATTTTATAACAAATAACATTTTGCCATCAAGGTAATTGGCGTAATGGTAAGGGAGTCAACTTGTTTTTTTTCACAAGGTCACAAATGTAATCCTCATGTAAGCAAACTTTTAAGGGTTAGTTTGGTAACGCTTCTATTTCGAGGAATGGTTTTCTTTCGGAAATAGTCTCTTTCTATTTATATTCCCTAAAACAAGTTCTCGTAAAAGAACGCGTTTGCAGAACTACACAAAATTTTTATTCTAAAAAAAAAAAAGGAATATATTTGGTACGATTCACAAATTTCTTTTGTAACGTAATATTTCTTTTAATTTTTTAAGATTTTTTTCTTTTGTTATTCTTCCTTACGCAACGGGCAGCGATGGTTGGCTAGCGGGGGCAGCAGTCAGCCGGTGGCTAGTGGCAACGAGGGGCAATGACCTCGGAGGAAGAAGAAAAGAAAAATGAAAAGAAAAAATAAATTTCTAGAAATTATTTTCGGGAACAAGAAACTATTTTTTTTTTTTGTTTATTTCTTGTTTTATTTCAAATCTACCCCCATGCCACTTTTCCATTTCGGAAAATAGAAAAATTGATTGACATTATCAAATGTACTTATGATTAGCAACCAATCGACTTTTGCCCATCTTTAAGTAAAACATGCATCATATTAAGTAAATTCCAAAAGTCTTCTTATACATGTTTGATAGGCTATTCATCAAACTCGCAGTGGTGTTGACATGTTTACTTTTGTCGACTATCAAAATGTGCAATTTTTATGGAGAAATATAAAAATAGCAAAATTAGTAAAAATAATCAAAAAAAAAAAGGTAGTAGCGGTAACAATAAATAAATCAAAAGAAATTTGTGTGTGTGTGTGTGAGAGAGAGGGAGAAGAGAGAGAGCCTAGTCCTTCCTTCTATCCCCGAGCCCAGTGTGGGGATTTTTGGATGGACTGAGGAGAATACTCACAGGGAGAGAGACAAGAAACGGTGAGCATTGAGCCATGAGAGAGGAGGCGAACGACGATTCTTATTTGCGGTGAAGTCTTCTCACGAGACCCGCGCCCAACGACCGATTCATCTCCGTCATTCCTCGCTACCCCGGGGCCTGGTTTTCCCCCCTCATTTCATCCCTGTTTTTCGGCCATTCGACCGGCGAACGCGAAACGCCCTCTTCCACAAACGAGGTAGGCCATCCTCGGAACCCCCTCCCTTTGTTCTGCTCTGTCTCGGTCGACCTGAAGACGAGACTTGTCTTCTCCGATTATGCGTGTGTACGGTAAGGTCTCGATCGAGTCGTCTCTGATCTTTTTGGGAATGTCACTTGCTGATTGCTTTTGATTCGGATGCGACCTCGAGCCCCGAATGAGCTGCTGTCCTCCCCTCAGCCGATGCACCCTAACCGTTTGATAAAATTTCCTTCAGACGATCCCGTAAAAACAGCCACTGTTTTTGCCATGTCCGGAGCCCATGTATCGTTGTTTCGATCGTTAGTCACTGAGTTTGTCTCGTGTGAAGCCTTATCTGGTTGATCGTGGCTTCTGTGGTTGTTTCTTTCGTATACTCCCATGCTTGTTGCCTTGGTAGTGTTTATCCGGTGTTGGCCAGCGACAAGTTCTCTGGTGATCAACGACTTACAGGGTTAGTCGCCAGCCGGCTCAAGGCCGCTCGTCTTTGGCCATCCCCGAGTGGGCAAGCCGGCGATCGACGAAGATGATTAATGGCCGGTGATAATGACCTTTTGGTGGTTGGCGATGGTGTCTGTCGGTAAGGGCAATGGGATTTAGCGGCGATGCATAAACTGTCCATGGTCGAAAGCTTGAATGTATCCGCGTGCGAGTCCGTGAGTGTTTTTAGCCTCCGGGGGGAAAGAAAAGACGGGGGTTCTTGGGAAGAAAGAATAAAAGCTGGGCTTGAGTTTGGACTTTGCGAATATGGTATTCTAATTGGAGTGGGCTTAGTTTAGTTTAGGGGGCCTTGGGCTTAATTAGGTCGTACTAGAAGTTGAGCTTAGGACTTGATTTGTTTTTCTTTAGAAATTTGGGCTTAGAATGATTTCGAATTTTCCACAAAAACATTCAATTAATTGAGGTCGGCTTCTTTCCTATTTAATATGTTTCTAAAATGAAAAGATATACCTAAATGTACATATTTTGAATACGAAACCGATATATAGTGTTAGTCGAAAAATCACAGTTTCTTAGATTAAAATATAACGAGGAAAAAGATAATAAAATAGAATTGTCAAACACATATTAGGCAAGATGAGACTACGTCATTAAATTACATCTTTGAAATTTTAAATATTTTCCCATTGAATACAACATATTGTAATTTACCAAAAGCAAACTGACATGCACTCTGACAAATTTTTTCAGAAAAGGGTTTGAGCATGAAACTCAAAGGTGGGATTAATTTTGATAGACATTTATTTTTTATATCTATATATAGTACATATGAGAAAAGAAATTGGGGAGGCGCCTCCCCTTTCCCTCCGGGGCTGATGTCGAGTATATAAACGAGGTTGATGAAGTTTCATCAAGGTACTCTGAAGTTCTACAAAACCGCCAATTGAATCTCCGTAATCAAGTGATAATTTTTAAGAGGAAATTGTAGTTTTAAAATCTTGTTACTTGCCGGTAATTTCATGTTAATTTTAAACATAATTTGAGGTCTTTCACATATAAACTACATAGACTTGTTTAATTCAAGATCTTCATTTCCGTTTTTAATGAAATTTGTTTTTGTATAGACAAAAGGTGTCTACTTTGTAAAATGTATACATAAATGTCTTCTCTAAAACTAATTTCCATAGTCGATATTGGCAAGAAAATCATAGGCCGGTAGTAGCACTTCAACTAGCAAGATCGCAGGTTATTAATTGAGATTACCCTAAGTCATGTAATGACGAAGGAAAATTCTTGCTGTTCGTCACCTTCCCCTCTGTTTTTGTCCTTGCTCTCTTACCAGTTCGTTTGTCCTACGAGAAGGCGGAGGCAAGAGAGTTCCACTTTATGAAATACAATTACATAACATTAACCTAAGAGCTGGAAAAAGACAATCTCAAAAGTAATCACTATCGAGCTAAAATAGCCCAATTCCCACCCGACATAATACTAGATTGTGGGGATGTGTGACAAATACACAAAGTTTTTCCAATCAAACCATGCATGATTCTCTAAACATTATTGCTATCTCCAAAAGGAAAGCTAGTGGAAATTACATGAGCACTCAATGAAGTTGAGAATGTTTCTAGTTCCATCTCAGATTTGTCATTGTTGATTAGCTCATCCGGTGGGTAAATAAGCGGCTTTGGAGGCATCTCAAGTTCATCGATATCTCCTTCAAGCATTTCTAGGACTTTGTTCATTGGAGGTCGATGATCAGGGTTTAATTGTATACACCAAAGTGCAACTATTATCATCTTTTTTATCAGCTTCCTTTCATCTTCTGCAACTTCTTCCATTTCAACACTTTCTCCTTCATTGACTTGATGGTACACCCACAAGGGAAAATAAATTTGGCTTGAGCGTTCCGCATTTGCATTTATGTTCTTCCTTCTCCCTGCCATTTCCATAAGCAACATCCCGAAGCTATAGACATCCGCTTTATAAGATACACCGCCAATGTTTTTGTAGAACAATTCAGGTGCCATATATCCCAAGGTTCCTCTTGCAGCAGTCAATGAGACTATACTATGATCAGTAGAATAAAGTCTCGCGAGTCCAAAGTCAGAAACTTTCGGAGTGAAATTCTTGTCTAAAAGAATGTTGTGAGGCTTGATATCAAAGTGTAATATTTGCATGTCACACCCACGATGTAAGTATCCAATCCCCCTCGCCACCCCAAGAGCAATCTCATATATTTTCCTATAATCGAGAAACTTATCACCTTCATTAGTGAAAATGTGTTTATCCAAAGATCCATTTGACATGAGATCGTACACGAGAGCTTGTTTCGAGCCTTCGAAGCAAAAGCCAATGAGCTGCACTACATTAACATGGTGAATTCTTCCAATAGTAGCCACTTCACTAATAAAATCTTGGCCATGAGCCTTGGACTGCTTTAAAATCTTGATGGCCACTTCACTGCCGCTTCTTAGCGTTCCTTTGTAGACAAAACCATAACCCCCTTCACCCAGTTTGTGCTTAAAATTCCTAGTGATCTTCTTAATATTCGAGTAAGAATACCTTATGGGTAGGAAGTTGTTATGAGCTTGCAAAAATTCTTCAATGTTCTTGTCATTTGCTAAGTGCCTTCTTCTGTAGTTGTAGACTAGAAATATTGCAACAAATGGCATTCCGATAGCGAATTTCACTAAACAGAAATACACTGAGGAAATTTTGATAGGTTAGAATATATATTTTTAATTATTGTAAGAACAAATCATTGCAGTTTACCTAGTAGAAATGTAACATCCCAAGCTGTAGCCATTGCATAAAAGTTGACACCTGTGGAAGGAATTGATGATGTGATCAGGAATCGAAGGAAAATAAATTTGGAAAACAAAACTCAAAGGGAAACAAAGTAGTAGCAAGCTTCTTTGCATAAGTTGAATTTTTTGCAAAAGAA
Organism: Eucalyptus microcorys; assembly: GCA_014182515.1. Classification (NCBI taxonomy): domain Eukaryota; kingdom Viridiplantae; phylum Streptophyta; class Magnoliopsida; order Myrtales; family Myrtaceae; genus Eucalyptus; species Eucalyptus microcorys. The sequence continues at coordinate 3,092,010 of CM024572.1, forward strand.
TACGAGAAGTGGGATGCATGCATCTACAAATCAATGGAAATAATAAGCTTCATCTCACATAGATGATAGACAATGCAAGAAATTCCATTTGCTTTGTTAGCAATCAACAAATATAGAGAAATAGTGATTTCGTTTTTTAAGCAATAATTTATTTCTACTTATTGGTATATGAATACAACTTCTTACGGAATTTGTTAACAAGTGTCTTTTAGATCATTAGCTACTTGAATAATTAAGGAACTACTTAAGAGACTAATCTAAACTCTAATCGATATATGAGTACAACTTTTTAAGGAATTTGTCAATGAGTGTCTTTCAAATCATTAGCTAAGTGACTAACTAAGGAACTAATTAAGAAACTAATCTGAACTCTATGCCAACAAAAAACTAGTCATGTAGCTGCTAGCACAATACCCCTTTCTTTTCTTTTTTTTCACACAGGGAGTTATAGCTTTTACATGGAAAGGAATTGTAATCTAGGCACATGTATATGTGCAAATCCGTCTGTTTGGGATGACTTCTACTGTCATTTCTTATTTTTTTGCCAATCTTACAAGTCCAACAATTTGATTTTAATATGTAACGCCAAGCTGCGAAACCTTTCAAGTACACACATGTTGACATATACTAAAATTTATATTTTTTCCTTAAAAATTTCTTGGATTTTAAATATTTCTTTCATTTCCAGTTTTGAAGAGAAAGCAGCAAGTGAAAGAGCATTCAAAATCATGCAAAATTGCCGTAAAACTTGGTTGCCAACCGATGCTTACCTGAGTCATAGGATAGGGATCTGCAAACCCGACCTGAGTAGAAATTAAAGAAATCAAAAAGGCAAAAGAACACTGTCCTCCCATCATAAAAATTGAGAACAAATCCATTGGCCATGATTTTATGGATTTGCTCATAGTTGTAGGAGCTACTATTAATCTGCTCGTAAGGCTCAAAATCAGCTGATACCCACGTCCACATGCTAATGGTGCAGAAATCCCTAACATCCGATGCTTTTGGATTGACCAAAGCATACAAGTTCCAATTCAATAATTTGTTGGAAGAATACGACCCCTTAATGCATGGACCGGTAGAGATGTAGAGCGGAGAACTAACTGGTTTTGAGCAGTTCACAATGGCCAATGTACTTCTGTTGAAGATGTAGTATGAGTTGCTTGGATCAGTGTAGTATCTGCCGCTTGGATAGATAATGTCCATGAGTTTATACAACACCGACGACTGGGGGAGAGATGAGCAGTTATCCTTTTGTAGCCCATCATCGACTAATTTAATTAGGTGGGCGGAATAATCAATGGACTGCACATAAAATCGGCCATGATGGAGGTACCAAACAGTGCGATTATCTTCACAAACCAGCTCTTTCTTCGGGTTACCACATCCCCTTGGGTCACTCTTCAGTCGAAATGGCTCTGTTATATTACGAATGTTACCACAGGATGAAGCAACGCATCTCAAATTACTCAGCCTGGCATCACTAGTCATCGCTTGCAATAGAACAAGAACGAGTAGCAACACCAGATAGACATTCGTGGAGTTGAGAGCCTTAATCATGTTTCTATCCGTCTTTGGGCAAAGTGAAATTCGTGAAGAATTGCTTGGTCTACGTGTTAAAGAAGGCATGATATAAAAGGACTGACGAGAGATGGATGATCCTTGTTTGATTAAAGACTTGGAGTCGCCTTGTACTGTAGAAAAGGCCAAGTTAGTCAACATACTAAATGCATGAAATTGAGAAAATTGAAAGATCACCTCCAAATACAGAGGATCTAGGACATTTCGCCCATAGAAAATTCAAAACATCTTGCTTCAGATATGATCTCTCTGTCCTCTTATCTCCACATTTCTTCCACTCTCCAAATGATTATTGGGTCTACACAAGGGGTGAGTGGCTCGAGAGTCAGTCCATGTTCCAAATAACTTAGAACTTGCCATGTCAAGATTGATTCCCTATTTTTGAAACCCGAAGCTACTCTGTACACCTCAAACCTGGAAACTACCTATTGGGACCAGCTCCTGGCACTAGAGAAAAGCTCACATATGACTCGATTTGTGCATTTCGTCAAACATATTGTAAGTACTCTCATGAAGGTATTTATATTCAAAGCAAGTGAGAGATTAAAATTCATATCAACACAAAACATGTTAGCGAACTAAGAATCACCAAAGTAACATCAAACTTGATTGGGGTTTAACTTGAGTAGATGCCAGATTTAAAACATTGAACGTAAAGAGGGAGAGAACACATAGAGCTGCAATAGCTAAAAGGACCGCAAGAATTTCGAGAAGTCTCCTAAAATGTCTAACAAAGGCGCAAAAAAATAAAATAAAAAATAAAAAATCAGTGCTACCTGATACAGAGTCCAAAGCTAACAAATCGTAATCAGAAACAAGACCAACCTGCCAAAGAAAACCATTCATGAGCATTTTATCATGGGAATCTAATGAACAACACATCCCGGGGAACGGATGGCATGGAATGAGCAACCAAACGTGGAAGACAAATCAACACAGTACCCCAAAAAGCAGACTGATGGCGAGATCAACGGTGCCAACTCCGGTGTCGTCGGTGATGTTGAAGCATCATCGACGGGGACGTTGAGATCGACCCTCACGAACACGCTCTCAAATCGGCCTCCTACTCCGACCAAAAAAAAATAAATCGGCCTCCTACAGAGACCCGATGCTCTTCTACGTCGCCAATTTTGCGGATAAAAACCATTAAAGGCGCAAGGTCCAGTCAAAATTAGAAGAAGATCCGGTCAAAGATGGGAGTTAGTGACGGAAAATCTCACCAGTGGACTAAGGTACGGTAAGGAGAACGAGCGAGAGAGGAGATCAAGCAGAGACAACTATGAGCCTCGTAGTTGCCAAGATTATTAGACTGTCGAGATCGAGCCGCAAGAGCGAAAATCAGAGGGAGTGAAAGAGGAGAGACTGTCCTGAGAGAAGAAATTGAGAGAGAAATTATATAACTAGGGGGCTTTGTTCTTCTTTCTCAGAGGACGTCGAAGAAAGAGGAGAGAGAGTGAGGCATAATTGAATGAGAAAATATTGGGTGGTCCGGGACCTCCACGTCGGCGTGGTCCCGGACCACTCACGACGTGCCATGTGGAGGGGTGGACCCATTTGGTGTCTTCCTGCCTTCTTCCCCTCTCTCTCCTCTTCCTAACCTGCCGACGCCCTCTCTCTCCCCTAGCCTGCACGCTCTCTCTCCTGTCAGAGCATTTATTGCGGAAACTTTTGTCTTTCCTTCGTTTGAGAAAGAAAACGGCCGTTCGTTCCTCTCTCCCTCTCCATTTCTTTCCTTTCGAATTTTTGAATCTGAAATTCTCTCCGCGCTCGTTCCCCTGCCGTCGCCGAGCATCAAGCGTCCGTTCCCCTGCCGTCGCCGACGAACCACATTACGGCCGCCGCTACTCCGGTGCTCGCTCGCTTCTCTCTTCGGGCTCGTTGCTGCTCCGTCGTTCGTTCCGGCGTTCCCGGGATCGCAGATGCAGCACGCGGAAGGCTCGGAGGCGAGGTTGCTGGAGAAGCTGGTGCCGTACGCGAAACGCGACGCCGACGCCGACGCCCCTCCGCCGGTTGCCTCCGTCGGCGTCGGAGTCCGTCGCCCCCGACTCCGACGCCGACGCCCCTTCGCCTCCCTCTCGCGACCTCCGCTCCGCTCTCTCCCTCTTCCCTCTGCGGAGCGCCCTACTGGCCACCGCGAGCAACCTCTCTCCGAGTCTCCGTCTCCTTCGCGGCCAGGTAGACGTCGTCCATCTCTCTCTCTCTTTCCGGTGTCACGGATTCTTCTTTCTTATTTCTGTTCCATGTTGATGAGCAAGTGTACTCTAGCTTGATGATGCATCATGGGTAGGTTCGTTTCATGAGATTGAGATTAAGCTACACTGGTGCGGAGGTTGTTCGTAATGGGATGTGCGTCTCTTGTGCCGAATAGAGTGTTGGGTCGTGCCTTGGAAGCTCAAAAGATGAACTTTAGTTGTTTCCTTGTTCTGATTATGCTATTAGTCTGTGATATCACAAGTTCATTCGATGTTGTGATTGAAGTTTCGGTGTCGGGTTATGTTAATATTGGGAAGGTTCATGCTCTGTGTTAGTTTTTGTTCACACACTGGATTCTCTCTGTGGTGGGTTTGCAGCCTCGGTTTGACCAATCGGCTGGGGCGTGCTCGAGGGGCTTTGATCAACTCGATTCTTGCTCTGCTGGCCATCCTCATAGAAAAAAGGCGGCTCGTAATTAGTTGTTTCTTGGCTTTGTAATGGACCAAGAGTCCCGAGTGGATGAGGACTTCCCCCTCTTCCAGAAATGCTCCAAACAACCTAAAGCGCCACCATCATCATCGATAACTACTTCCTCCTCCTCCAGTCTCGCAGCCGAGACGTCAATAAAGCAAGCGGAGAAAGTGAAGGAGGATACTAGCCTTACTAGCACTAATGTCTGGGTAACAAGATTGGAAGCTTTCAATCAGAGCAAGAGTGAAATCACATGGAGTTTTAGATTTGAGGATGACATCTACTTCAACCGTTCCTGCGTTAAATCTTTTTGACATTGCATTCGGATTTGCATTTTTGTGCCTATGTACTTCGTCGTAAGTTTTTATCTTCTGATATTCAATGGTAGGATGGGAGAAGGCTGAAAATGAAGTCTTGGTGCTAAAGAAACAACTGGAGGCTGCAACACAAAGGAACTCGACACTAGAAGATCGAACCAGTCATCTTGATGGAGCACTTAAGGAATGTGTGAGGCAGCTCAGACAGGTGAGGGAAGAGCAAGAGCAGAAGATCCAAGAAGCTGTGGTCAAGAAAACTCATGAGTGGGAATCAACAAAGGCCGAGCTTCAGACTAAGCTTTCCAATGTCCATGCCCAGCTTCAAGCAGCCAAGAGTGAAGCTTCTTCAGTTATATGTTCTGATCTCGGCCCTAAGCTTGATGCTGCTGAAAAAGAGAATGTGGCCCTCAAAGCCAAAGTCCTTTCTATGTCGGAGAAGCTGCAGCCATGGAATGGGGCCTGCTCTGGATCAAAACAGATCTGATGAAGTCACTCTCAAATCTCAGCTTGAAGCCATGATCAATAGAACGGCAGAGCTGGAGGAGGAATTAGAGAAGAAGGAAGAAGAAAAGGAGAAGCTAGAGATGGCTCTAAGTCAATGTCAAAAGCAACTTGAAACTTCATGGAGTCAGCTCAATGAGGTTGAGATGAGATTGACACGACTCAACAACATGTTGTCTGCAGCACAAAAATCGAAGCAAGCTGCAGAGGAGGAAGCAAGGATTACCCATGAGAGGATGCAAGTAACAGAGTCAAGACTGATGGATGTTGAAGAGGAGATGAAAAACTTGCTCCGTAATGTCAAATTACTACAAGAAGAGGTTGCAAGAGAGCGTGCTTTGTCTGCTGAAAATTAGGCAAAATGTCGGGAGCTGGAGGATGAAAATCTAAATATGAAAAGGGATGCCGAACTGCAGCATGAGATCGAGCTTCAGCGTGTGGCTGTCTCTGATGAACAGCTAAAAGTAAAGCAGGTTAGTTCTCTATGGCTTGTGGATGTTAGTCTATATCTAATGGAAAGCATGGTAACATGAGTAAATTATTGAGATGGTATTGCTCCTTTTACATAATTTATCAAGTTTGCCGACAAACCCGCTACTACATTTTGAGTGGCAATGTTACAGTTGCATGTAGAGTGAGTTCCATCTGCATGAGAAAAGAGAGATGCCTCTCTTGGTACATTCACATCCTGTGTCTGGACATCTGATTTGGGTGCTTTTTTATGAGATATGACTTCAATCTCCCAGGTGAATAGTTATTTATTTGTAACCATCTCAAGGAAGATGAAATGATTATTTTCCAATAACGCAGCATGGTTTTGATCTTCATATTGACATATAGCTATGTTAGAAACAGGAGGGCCGCATCAGCATCTTGTACTTTATTAGTACAAACCGTATGATTGGGGCACAATCGAAACAAATCTCAAATTTCAATGTAGCATTGAAGACATTCAAAGGTTAATATAGAATTTCAAAGCACTTGACCTTTGATGTAATGTAATTTTCGAGCTTAAAAAGCACTTACAGTGCTGCAATGGGGTGCTTCTAAACTAACTTAACCAGAAAATGCTCATGCTAGGCGAACTTTTTTTTTTTTTTTTTTTTCTGTGGGTTGTGGTGCTTTGAGCAACACTGCGCTTGCTAACACCATCGACTATCTGATAGGATCAGCTTACCAATGTTTTATTCATGCTAAATGGGCGATCATGACTTAGTCTGAATTTAGTTTCCTGCTTAAGTTCTCATTTAGTTTTGTTATGTAAAACAGGAGCAAGAGCTAGCAGTCGCTGCTAGCCGGTTTGCAGAGTGCCAGAAGACTATTTCATCTCTCACTCGGCAATTAAAATCTCTAGCTGCAGTAGACGACTTCTTGGCCGATTCCGATCCAATGTGCAATCACATGGATGAAGGATTACTAAGCCCCGAAAACGAGCTGCACCATTTAAACAGCCCACCGGTCCTCATTTCTGCTGAACAAAGATGAAATAATCATGGTTTAAGAATTTGATTATTCAACTAGCTGAGGCAGGAAGATGAAATGAGTGAGGTGAGATAGGAAGAGTGTCTACTTTGATTTTTTGCCTTGTGAATAAACAACCACCATTGTAAATGCATTCATGACATCTCTGAAACTGACACTCGTGAATCTCAAGTATAGCGGTACATAGTCAGATTTTTGAATGATATAAGGTTTCAATTCCTTTATAGCATGTGGATGTCCAGATTGCTTAAAGCTGCCAATTGTCTTGTTTGGTGTTAGTGAGTTGTAGCAGAGGTCGTAAGCTCATCTTGGCCCCGGCAATCCCATGGCGGGCCACCTAGAAGAGTACACATGCCCCAACTTTCTCCGCCAGACGAAATAATTAGCGACTTTTGTGACCAGTTTAGTTTGATTTTTTTTTTTAATTTTCTTAGGAAAAACCTTTAGCTAGACCGTTTGGCAACTTGGCATTCAGTTTTTCCACTAAATCAAATTAGAGGTGGAAAAGGGTTGTTGGGAAAGAAAAAAATGAGGCGTCGGGTTTGAACACCAAATTTTTTTTTGCTCAATAACACAATGAGGTTTTAAATTAGGTGCGTGCAAAGTTTGATGGATTAATTTTGAGTACCGAAGCACATACGAATTTATTTCCCAAAGCTTTAACAAAAAAAAAAACAGTTGGAAAAGGGTCGTTGGGCAAGAAATAGAGAAAAAAATGAGGCGTCGGGTTTGGATGTCAAATTTTTTTTGCTCAATAACACAATGAGGTTTTAAACTAGGTACGTGCAAAGTTTGATGGATTAATTTTGAGTACGGAAGCACGTACGAATTTATTTCCGAAAACTTTAACAAAAAAAAAAAAGTTGGAAAAGGGTCGTTGGGCAAGAAATAGAGAAAAAAATGAGGCGTCGGGTTTGGACGTCAAATTTTTTTTGCTCAATAACACAATGAGATTTCAAACTAGGTGCGTACAAGGTTTGATGGATTAAGTTTGAGTACGGAAGCACATACGAATTTATTTCGAAAGCTTTAACAAAAAAAAAACAGTTGGAAAAGGGTCGTTGGGCAAGAAATAGAAAAAAATGAGGCGTCGGGTTTGGACGCCAAATTTTTTTGCTCAATAACACAATGAGGTTTTAAAGTAGGTGCGTGCAAAGTTTGATGGATTAATTTTGAGTATGAAAGCACATACGAATTTATTTCCGAAAACTTTAACAAAAAAAAACAGTTAGAAAAGGGTCGTTGGGCAAGAAATAGAGAAAAAAATGAGGCGTCGGGTTTGGACGCCAAAATTTTTTTGCTCAATGACTGAGGTTTTAAAGTAGGTGCGTCCAAACCCAACGTCTCATTTTTTTTCTTTATTTCTTGCCCAACGACCCTTTTCCAACTTTTTTTTTTTTGTTAAAGCTTTGAATTAAATTCGTACATGCTTCCGTACTCAAAATTACTCCATCAAACTTTGCACGCACCTAATTTGAAACCTCATTGTGTTATTGAGCAAAAAAAATTTGGCGCCCAAACCCGACGCCTCATTTTTTTTCTCTATTTCTGACCCTTTTCCAACTTTTTTTTTTTGTTAAAGCTTTCGGAATTAAATTTGTACGTGCTTCCGTACTCAAAATTAATCCATCAAACTCTGCACGCACCTAATTTGAAACCTCATTGTGTTATTGAGCAAAAAAAATTTGGCGTCCAAACCCGACACCTCATTTTTTTCTCTATTTCTTGCCCAACGACCCTTTTCCAACTTTTTTTTTTTGTTAACGCTTTCGGAATTAAATTTGTACGTGCTTCCGTACTCAAAATTAATCCATCAAACTTTGCACGCAACTAATTTGAAACCTCATTGTGTTATTGAGCAAAAAAAATTTGGCGTCCAAACCCGACGCCTCATTTTTTTCTCTACTTCTTACTCAACGACCCTTTTCCAAATTTTTTTTTTGTTAAAGCGTTCGGAAATAAATTCGTACGTGCTTCCGTACTCAAAATTAATCCATCAAACTTTGCACGCACCTACTTTAAAACCTCATTGTGTTATTGAGCAAAAACAATTTGGCGTCCAAACCCGACGCCTCATTTTTTTTCTCTATTTCTTGCCCAACGACCCTTTTCCAACTTTTTTTTTTGTTAAAGCTTTCGGAAATAAATTCGTACGTGCTTCCGTACTCAAAATTAATCCATCAAACTTTGCACGCACCTACTTTAAAACCTCATTGTGTTATTGAGCAAAAAAAATTTGGCATCCAGACCCGACACCTCATTTTTTTTCTCTATTTCTTGCCCAACGATCCTTTTCCAACTGTTTTTTTTTTTTGTTAAAGCTTTCGGAAATAAATTCGTACGTGCTTCCGTACTCAAAATTAATCCATCAAACTTTGCACGCACCTAGTTTAAAACCTCATTGTGTTATTGAGCAAAAAAAATTTGGCGTCCAAACTCGACGCCTCATTTTTTTTCTTGCTCAACAACGCTTTTCCACCTCTGATTTTATTTAGTGGAAAAACTGAATGCCAAGTTGCCAAACGGTCTAGCTAAAGGTTTTTCCTAAGAAAATTAAAAAAAAAAAATCAAACTAAATTGGTCAAGAAAGTCCCTAATTATTTTGTCTGGCGGAGAAAGTTGGGGCATGTGTACTCTTCTAGGTGGCCCGCCATGGGATTGCCGGGGGCCAAGATGAGCTTATGACCTCTGCTACAACTCACTAACACCAAACAAGACAATTGTCAGCTTTAAGCAATCTGGACATCCACATGCTATAAAGGAATTGAAACCTTATATCATTCAAAAATCTGACTATGTACCGCTATACTTGAGATTCACGAGTGTCGGTTTCAGAGATGTCATGAATGCATTTACAATGGTGGTTGTTTATTCACAAGGCAAAAAATCAAAGTAGACACTCTTCCTATCTCACCTCACTCATTTCATCTTCCTGCCTCAGCTAGTTGAATAATCAAATTCTTAAGATCGTTTGTCGCACTTGCTTTCCCAGACATGGCTCGAGTCTGCGGCATTCGGCTTCCAGCCTAGCTACCTTCTTTATGCTCTCTAAATGCCGTTTGCTGGCTGTTTCTGCTGCTTGGGTGCTCAAATCACGCTCAATAATCCTAAGTTCTAGCTCCTCCGACATAGAAAGGACTTTGGCTTTGAGGGCCACATTCTCTTTTCAGCAGCATCAAGCTTAGGGCCGAGATCGAACATAGCTGGGCATGGACATTGGAAAGCTTAGTCTCAAGCTCGGCCTTTGTTGATTCCCACTCACCAGTTTTCTTGACCACAGCTTCTGGGATCTTCTGCTCTTGCTCTTCCCTCACCTATCTGAGCTGCCTCACACATTCCTTAAGTGCTCCATCAAGATGACTGATTCGATCTTCTAGTGTCGAGTTCCTTTGTGTTGCAGCCTCCAGTTGTTTCTTTAGCACCAAGACTTCATTTTCAGCCTTCTCCCATCCTACCATTGAATATCATAAGATAAAAACTTACGACGAAGTACATAGGCACAAAAATGCAAATCTGAATGCAATGTCAAATAGATTTAACGCAGGAACGGTTGAAGTAGATGTCATCCTCAAATCTAAAACTCCATGTGATTTCACTCTTGCTCGATTGAAAGCTTCCAATTTTGTTACCCAGACATTAGTGCTAGTAAGGCTAGTATCCTCCTTCACTTTCTCCGCTTGCTTTATTGACGTCTCGGCTGCGAGACTGGAGGAGGAGGAAGTAGTTATCGATGATGATGGTGGCGCTTTAGGTTGTTTGGAGCATTTCGGAAGAGGGGGAAGTCCTCATCCGCTCGGGACTCTTGTCCATTACAAAGCCAAGAAACAACTAATTACGAGCCGCCTTTTTCTAAGAGGATGGCCAGTGAGAGCAAGAATCGAGTTGATCAAAGCCCCTCGAGCACGCCCCCAGCCGATTGGTCAAACCGAAGCTGCAAACCCACCACAAAGAGAATCCAAAGTGTGTGAACAAAAACTAACACGAGCATGAACCTTCCCAATATTAACATAACCCGACACCAAAACTTCAATCACAACATCGAATGAACTTGTGATATTACGGACTAATAGCATAATCGAGCAAGGAAACAACTAAAGTTCATCTTTTGAGCTTCCAAGGCACGACCCAACACTCTATTCGGCACAAGAGACGCACATCCCATTACGAACAACCTCCGCACCGGTGTCGCTTAATCTCAATCTCATGAAACGAACCTACCCATGATGCATCATCAAGCTAGAGTACACTTGCTCATCAACATGGAACATAAATAAGAAAGAAGAATCCGTGACACTAGAAAAGAGAGAGATGGACGACGTCTACCCGGCCGCGAAGGAGACGGAGACTCGGAGAGAGGTTGCTCGCGGGGTTGGCCGATAATGGGCGCTCCGCAGAGGAAAGAGGGAGAGAGCGGAGCGGAGGTCGCGAGAGCGAGGCGAAGGGGCGTCGGCGTTGGCGTCGGGTGCGTAGGCGGAGGCCGAGGCGTGGGCGTCGGAGTCGGGGCGACGGACTCCGACGCCGACGGAGGCAACCGGCGGAGGGGCGTCGGCGTCGGCGTCGGCGTCGCGTCGCGTCGTCGCGTCGGCGTCGGAGTCAAGGGCGACGGAGTCAACCGGCGAAGGCGGAGGTGGAGGGCCGTCGGCCTCGCGTTTCGCGTAAGGCACCAGCTTCTCCAGCAACCTCGCCTCCGAGCCTTCCGATGTGTGGGGGTCTCGCTCGGCGGGCGACGCCGCCGACGTTGAGGGAGCTCGAAGAGGCTCGCTTCTCCTCCGCGCGCTGCATCTGCGATCCCGGGAACGCCGGAACGAACGACGGAGCGAAGCGAGCGAGCACCGGAGCAGGGGCGGCGGTAATGTGGTTCGTCGGCGACGACAGGGGAACGGCCGCTTGATGCACGGTGGAGCAGCAACGAGCGCGGGGAGAGAGAAATTTTCAGATTCAAATTTTCAAGAGGAAAGAAATGGAGAGGACAGAGGAACGAACGGGGCTTCTCTTTCCTTCGTTTGAGAAAGAAAACAAAAGCTTAAGCCGCAATAGGAGAGAGAGCGTGCAGGCTAGGAGGAGAGAGGGGCTCGGCAGGCTAGGAAGAGGAGAGAGAGGGGAAGAAGGCAGAAGACACCAAATGGGGCCCACCCCTCCACATGGCACCTCTGAGTGGTCCGGGACCACGCTGACGTGGAGGTCCCGGACCACCCAATATTTTCTCATAATTGAAGAGAGAGGATGCAGGGGTTGTGTAGAATTGACATGGCATGAAACCCAATATTAGGAGCGTGCAACCGGACCGGATATACCTAGGAACCGAAACGGCCCACTCAGAAAGCAGAATCGGGAACTGGTTCCCGTCGAAACCGATCCAAGAACCGGTTCCCAAAATTATTCAGAATCGGTTTAAATCGGTCTAGGAACAGGTTCCGAGTAATTACCCATTCAGAAACAAGCTCCCGAACCGATTTTGTAAGTAGAGGTCCAAAATCCTTTTATTTCCCTCGATTTCTATTCTTACTCCCGCAATCATATGACGTTTTTCCTCTTGACTTTCTCAAATACACTCGGCGCTCCTCCTTTGTTGTTCCTCTTCCTTACTTGCTTCTCTCCCTCGCCGACTCCCTCTCACACTGTCCGATGGACGGACAGTGTTTGTCACCACCAACTTATTGTGTATCATATCGATTGGTTCACATAATTTCTCTTTTGTAGGAGGAGTTATGCTTGTATAAATGAGTAGCTTCATGTAATAGTTGTGAGAATGAGAATAAGACTTGTTTGTCGCTAATTTTTTGTCTTATGATTTTATTTATTATAATTAGACCTGTGGATCCTTAATTTTTTGTTTAGTCAAAAAGTTCATGTATTTATTTATTACAATTGCTTAATGTTTCGATCAAATTAGTAAGATTACGTTATTTTCTCGCGTGTTAATATAAAATTCGAAGTCATATAGGATATGGGAGATTGCAAAACAGGTTCCAGTAAAAACAGAGCTGACTTTGGAACCGGATCGAAAAAACATGGTAGGTCGGGTACAGAGTTCAATACAAATAGGGTTAGGTATAGAATCCAGAAAAGGGAAACCGATTATAATAGGATCGAGTACCGGATCCAAGTCTAGATCCTATCTACCCTGGACCCGATCACTCCCACCCAATATTTTCTCTCGATTGAGACCTGTGATGAACAACGCTAGTCCCAACATAGTACTACCAATCAAACCCTACATGATTCTCTAAACATTACCGCTATCTTTCTTCTTAGTTTCTTCTTCGTTATTTCCTCCTCCCTTCTTCTCCTCCGTCTTCTTTCTTCACTGCCCGCGATCATAGTTAAATTGATGTAAATTTTTTTAGGAAGAAGATCAAAAATCGAAGACTAGAATAACGAATGACGCCAGGTACATAGGTGTGGAATTGAAAGGAAAAATCACATCCCTCTCAGCCAGTGAGCAATGGAAAATTGGGGCTTCATGTGTGGTGGAGAATTAACAAGGATATGAACAAGATAAAACAATTTCAATCAAGTCGAAAATGTTATAATCATCATTCCTTGCTGGCGAGATAACATCATGATTGCCAACTCATATAAATAGCCATGAATGATATCGTTTCATGTTTTTGGAGAATCTTTCTTTGATGAGTAAGGTTTTCATATTTTTGGAGACATTTGTGATGTTGGTGCGTTTTTATTTTCAAAATGACACGGAAGTCATCTAAAGAATTAGTGCATATCTTAAATCGAAGTAAATTCATGTGAATTAAGAATCAAATGAATTTGGATGATTAATGATCGCGCATATTCAATTTGAAGTGGAAAAAAAAAACATTAAGAAATCAAAGTAATTATCTGCTCTATACTATTATTATTAAGAAATTTCTCAAGAGGCCGTTAGAGTAAAATATTCGAACTTAATCATTGACTTAATATCTTTGGAGAGAATTCACACTCAACAACAATAAAAGTTGGTGGGGGCTCACCGGGTAAGGATCGTAGTTTGATTAATGCGACATTTTTGCTACTTTTTGACATGATCAATGGCAGTCAGTAGAGCGAAGGCTTAGATCGTTTTGGCGAAATATGTTATTTTTTTTTTTTTTTCTCGAGAATTTTGAGTGAATTGATATTATATAAAAAAAATTACAAATAAGTTCTATACTTATTATATAAATACTATTTAAATTATTAACATTTTAAAAATATCAATATAATTTTAAATTTTTATGTGAAATTTCAATTTAATATACAGTATAGTCATTTTTGAACTTCTATCATCTTATGACATAATCGGCATAAGAGTTGGAAAAAGTTAAGGAAATGTCATTTTTTTGAATAAATTTTGTGATTTTTATTCCATTTTCTTTTCTTTTCTTTTCCCCGCTTCCGATCATCTTCTTCTTTGGGTATTCATCCGATTTTGCTATTAATTCTATGCTCTAACACTTTTGGCTTTCAATCAAGCGAGGTCGCTTTCAAACTCTTGCTTTGTTGATTTCGTAACAGTCCACCGATTTTTGTATTTTCGTGTCGATACCGTGCTTTGTGTGTTCTCTGATCACACCATATCACTCCATCATTTGTTGAATTGATTGGGCAGTTCGAATGGCAATTACTTCATCAAGGTTTTAGCTTGAAGATATTGAATTTGAGATTAATTATTTATTTCATCGAGTCACTCTTCAATCAAAACGGATGAATTATAATGCAAATATCACCACGGGATGAAGGGACACAGTGCAAATTATTTGGCTTAGTATTGCTAGTCATGGCTTGCAATAGAAGAAGAATAAGCAGTAACACTCTGTATATCCTTGGACAAAGAGAAAAGGGTGAAGAGTTGCTTTGTGTATGTGGAGGAGAGCCATTGTAAAAGGATTGAAAAGAGATGGAATGAATGATCCTAGTTTGGTTGGAGACTTAAGCTGCGCATGACAACATTTCTTGGCTGAAAAAAAGTTTTTTTTTTTAGAAATAGTTCTTTCCTATTTCTATTCTAAGGAACAATTTCTGATTAAAATAAGGTGTTTGATAGCTACACAAAATTTTTACTCTTGAAATAGAAAAAAAAAATATAAATGCGTTTGGTACGAAACAGTTTCTCTTTTGTATTTATTCATTTTTTATTCTTGCTCACGGATCGCCGACTGCCGACTGCCGACCGTTGGTCGCCGCCACTAGTCGCTGCCCGCTGCCACCGCTGCACAACCGTCAGTCACTAACTGTCACCGCCGACTGCCGCCACACAGCCCATCGGCTGCTAGAGGCAGACTGGGGCGACGGCGGTGGCGACGACGGTCAGCAGTGGCTCTGAGTGGTTAGAGGTGGCCACAACAAGAGAGAGGAATAAAAGAAAAATAAAAAAGAAAATTGACTTAATTCTAGAAATTGTTCCCGGTATCAAGAAGTTTCTTTTTTTGTTTCTTGTTTTTATTCCAAAACTATTCCTAGGAACAAAAAAAATAGAGAAATTGTTTATGGGAACAAAAGTTTTACCAAACGGATTTTTGTTCTTTTTTTGTTCCAATGAGTAAAAGAACAGAAATTTGGAGAAACAGAAATGTTACCATGCAGACATTTAGGATTCCGATAGATTCCAGTGTCAATATCTGAATTATAATGTAGTGTGGCTTCACGTTGCAATTATGCTCATGAATCATGTTGTTGAGCTCGGTCAACTTGAGGTTGCTCAGCCATGAATTAGGATTCCTTGTATGTTGGAGACAAGGATGCTCATTAAGCTTGCAGAAGTTGGACAGCTTGTCTTGGTCATGATGGTCACATGATGATAGATTGTGGGACACTGATTCATTCAGTAACCGATTCCTTTTTCTATTGTTTTCGATGGCTTTGTTGTTGTGAAATGAGAACATTGATATCAAATTTCTTGTACTGCAAATAATCTCAGCATAAATTGCACAATTTTTTTTTTCCTTTTGTTCAAAAAAGTAGCACTTTCAATCATTAAGAAGAAGTTTGTGAACACAATCCTATAGCTTCAGAAAATCAAGAGCTGATCTGCTGCTGCCTCTTGAACTCAGCATAGATCACTTGGGGGATCACGGCGGTTGACACCGGAGCCCAATCTCTTCTTTGGGCGCTTTTCCTCATCTTAAACTGGCCCATATTAAGAGAGAGCCCAATAGAATGGTAGATCGGGTGGTCAAAGCCCAAAGAACAAATAGCTTCCCACGACATTGGATCTGCTACCCTCTCCCGGCCCTATCAGAATTCCCTTTGTTCTGAAATTGCACCAGTATAAGTTATTGGTTTTCTGGCCCCCCCAAAAAAAAAACTTAAACATTTTCTTTTCATCATTTTCTTTTTTGGGCGCAGCCCATTAAGTATCATGGAGGGAACTTTCCTTAATGCATCAAAATGTCAAAGGTCGAGTCAAAATATAGTTTCTCTTTTTAAGTGTAACATCCTTGATAAAAGATCATATGTTAGACAAATGCATTAATCTCTATGGAGACCTTAAAAAAAGTCTTAAATTTATTATATGAATGCCAATTTAGTCCTAAATTTCAATCATTTAACAATTTGCTAATATAGTCATTTAAATCAAGTTTTGTTAGAAATCGTTAACGTAGACAGTAGTCATCTTATGTGGTACAACCAATGTTAATGTGGACAATTTATGCAAATTTCTTCTACTTTTTCCATTTTCAATTGTAATTTTTTCTTTTCTAAAAAATTATAAAAATAAAAAAATCGTTCACGTTAATGACAAACAATGTCCATGTCGGAGATTTTTAGCCAATTATGATTGAAATGACTGTATTGGCAAATCGTCAAATGGTTTATAACTAAATTAATCAAATTAAAAAGTTTAAAACTAAATTTGCATCCATAAAATAGTTTAGAGCTTATTTTTTTTGTAATTTTCCTGATACATATCTGATTGCATTCAATCGAAAAGGCAGAGTCACAATACCCCCATCATCTCTAACTAAAGCAATTTTAATTACAAAATTAATTCTCAAGAAACTTGAGTGCAAGGTTGTTTTTCTAAATATTTATGTATCATTAATAACTATCGAAATTCAGGTAATTTATACATTAGTTATATCACTGCATCAATGCCATACGCTACCTTAGATCCTTTGTCTATGTTTGCTTGAGCAATTGAGGAAATATGCATAATGGGAAATGATGAACCTCTGTTGCTCCTGCTATTGTGGCAATATGAGATATGAAGTGGAAGGATGGTGCTAGCAGGAAACTCCTACCGCACAAGCAAATTGATTGTAAAGCTGATTTGTATCTACAACATAACCGACCCACACCCAAGATCTGAGAAATTCTTTTGGTCGATAAGAGTCTTCGATGGATCGTGGAGACAAAACCTTTGATTCTCTGTGTTAGAACTTTTTAGTGCCCAAATATATGTATGATTCTGACAGTCGAACTGCTTATACTTTTGTGCTTTAGCATCGTCTGTGTGAATGGCCAAAGGAGTCGTTCGGATTCGAAACTAGAGCCGCGTCCATCGTTGTTTGGTTCAAAATGTTAATGGAGGCAGCACATGGGAGAATCCCATGCATCAGGTAGAATGTCTGCAGGAATACTCCAGGGCCGTTTAGAGAGAGGGAGATGTCAGTGGTGATGGAAGAAGTCACTAAGTAGTGGCAGCATCAATGCACCCGATACACGATGACATAGATATATACGAAAACGAAGCATTGCATCTCTTTCTCGACCACCCTTTATAGTTCAACAAACCTATGTACGGATCTTGCCGGCGGCTTTCTGGTCTATGTAGGAGTGTTACTACGGTGGATCAGAGAGCAACTAAGTATGGGGGAGTTGGGGATTCCGTTGACCGAGTCCTAACTTCGACAAGCCTTCTTCATCGACTTTCCCCGGCTCTCTGTGGGGCTAAACTCTCTCTCTCTCTCTCTCTCTCTCTCTCTCTCTCTCTCTCTGGTATTCCTCTGGAACGGCTATTGCAGCCTAGTTATTGGTAGTCAATGCCTGATATCTACTGTCTCTTGGGAGCGTCAGATTCCTCGGTCTTTGCGAATCTTCCACGAATCCTGGGTTAGTCGTCCACGAGCGTCTTCCTGCATGCATACTTAGAATAACACGATCCCATTAATGTACTAGGGAAGCCAAGGCACACTTCTTATAGGAAATGAAAACAAACGATGCAAATAAGAAATGTATATAAAATATCTATGCAAAATGTTAGGGAGTTGATTCTCTCTTTTGTGGGCATTTACTTACTGAACTTCTGAAGAACTTCTCATATGATTCTACATAATGTACAAAAGGTTCTCTGCATGAGGGATCATTACTAAGGCAGCGATGGAGTGACGACATATAGGACTTTGCGAAAGTCGAGTAAATTTCATTGCACGAGTGTCAGCTATTCCACGTCAAGTGTGCAAATTATTATTTGCACTAGCAGTGTAAAGGACAATTTTTAAGATTGTTAGAGAAGTAGCAAGTAGGACTTAAACATCATCACCATTTCTTTTTGGCAAGAAAACATCACAATTGACAATTCATATATTTAGCCATTGGACGACAACATTTCATATTTCTGGAGAAATTTCATTAGATAAGTAAGTTATTTCGTATTTTATAGCATCAAGAATGGATTTTCCTTTTTCTAATATGACATGAAAGCCACCTTAAAACTCAATGCAAACCTTGAATCAAATTGAATCAATGTAAATTAAGAATTGATGGATTCTAATAATTGACAGTTGAAAAAAATTCAATACAATGGAAAAAGACAAGTCAAGAAATTGAAAGAATCATCATCTATTATTGTACAAGAAAATTCCCCATAACTCATTGGTATAAAGGACGTGAACCTTCTAGTTCTCTCACTATCTTTGGGGGAGAACTTATAATGTGTTCAAAAGTTTAGCATAATTAGAAGACTTTCCAAATCACCAAAAACAAAAAAGGGTAGGGCTCACTAGAAAGGATCATAGTCTAATTGATTCGACCTTTGGCTCGTTTCTTGACAGAAGCAATGCCGGAGCCAAGATTTAGGTAGGATTGAGTAGTTCGAGGTTCTACCTAGAACCTGAAACTTAGCTATCAAAACAAGTTTCTTAATTTTTTGAACCCGAAACCTACTTTGCATATTTAAAAACCTAAAACCTATCTTATCACAAGTTTTAAGGTTGACTCCAAAGTTTACCTAGGCTCTACTTATACTCTTAATTGAACGATTGAAATGAATCGTCATCTCTAATGACCACCATTTGCTATAATTAAGTGATCACAACTCACATTTAAACACACAAAAAAAATATATTAACAAAAAAAATGTCTCATTCATGGGTATCGCAGAAATAGAAACTCATACCAGTGGTTGCAGATCACATGCTTGTCATGAAATATCATAGGATTGCACGAAAACATATAATAAGAAAAACACAAATAACTAGAACCCAGCCATCGGAATAGGCTCCATGTTTTTGGAGCCTAGAAACTACCTGCATATCCTATAACTTAGAAACAAACCAGTGGAAACTAATCCGATCCTCAGATGCCCAATCTACTCGAAAATCATGCTCATCCATAGATTTAGGTTGAGGGAGTATGATATTGTTGACGAAATATAGAGTCAAGCATTTTTTTTTACTGGAAATTTTTTAATGAAGTTAACCTTTAGAGTGCATACTAGTAATTTATAACTTTAACAAAATAGAAGTTCAACTCGAAATTTTGTAGATTTTGTTCTTAATCATATATAAGAACCTATATAAGTGTTATTATCAAATAAAGTTACCTGTTGTTGATGTCTAGTATATAGGCCAAGTTGATGAAATTTCATTAAAGTGCTCCAAGATTTTACAAACCCGTCAACTAAACTCACTGCAATCCTCAAAAGGGAAAATTGCAATTTTTCGACCTTGTTAGTAATTATATGTTAATTCTCAAATGGAATATGAGTTCCTTCAAATGTAAAATGCAATAAAATTCATAGAATTATTTCATTTAATGCATTCTTTTTTTCCATTTTGATAAAAATTGTCTCTCACATATGCAAGTGGCGTGTCTACTTTGTAAAACTTATGCATGTATATTTTCTTTGAAAAATGAATATATAAGTCGAAATCAGCGGTTCTTGACATTAAGTAATAACGCACCGGTAGAACAACATTGTTAGCTATTTAATTGTGATTACCCTAAATCACGTAATGACGAAGGAAAATTCTCAATCTTAGTCACCTTCCCCACCATTTTTGTCCTTGCTCTCTTACCAATTTGTTTGTCCTATCAAAGGAGGATGCAAGAGAGCAAAACTATATGAAATATAATTAACAATATAACTAAGAGCTAGAAGAGAACAATCTCGAAAGCAATCACTGATGAGCTAAACTAGCCCAAGTCCCTCCTAACATAATACTAGATTGTCGGGACATACAACAAATACACAAAGCTTTTCCAGTCAAACCATGCATGATTCTCTAAACATTATCGCCATCTCCAAAAGGAAAACTAGCAGAAATTATATGAGCACTGGATGAAGTTGAAAATGTTTCTAGTTCCATCTTGGCTTTGTCATTGTTGATTGGCTCATCTAGTGGATAAATAAGCGGTTTTGGAGGCATTTGAAGTTTATCAATATCTCCTTCAAGCATTTCTATAACTTTGCTCATTGGAGGCCGATGGTCAGGGTTTAATTGTATACACCAAAGTGCAACTATTATCATCTTTTTTATCACCTTCCTTTCCTCTTCTACAACTTCTTCCATTTCAATACTTTCTCCTTCATTGACTTGGTCATACACCCACAAGGGAAAATAAATTTGGCTTGAGCGTTCCGCATTTGCATTTATATTCTTCCTTCTACCTGCCATTTCCATGAGCAACTTCCCAAAAGCTATAGACATCTGCTTTATAAGATACACCACCAATGTTTTTATAGAACAATTCAGGTGCCATATATCCTAAGGTTCCTCTTGCAGCAGTCAATGAGACTATGTTGATCGGTAGGATAAAGTCTAGCAAGTCCAAAGTCAGAAACTTTCGGAGTGAAATTCTTGTCTAAAAGAATATTATGAGGCTTGATATCAAAGTGTAATATCTGCATGTCACACCCACGATGCAAGTATACAATCCCCCTCGCCACTCCAAGAGCGATCTCATATATTTTCCAATAATCGAGAGACTTATTACCTTCATTAGTGAAAATGTGCTTATCCAGAGAACCATTTGACATGAGATCATAAACAAGAGCTTGTTTCGAGCCTTCAAAGCAAAAGCCAATGAGTTGCACCACATTGACATGATGAATTCTTCCAATAGTAGCCACTTCATTGATAAAATCTTGGCCATGAGCCTTGGACTGCTTTAAAATCTTGATGGCCACTTGTTGTACTTCTTAGCATTCCTTTGTACACAGAACCATACCCTCCTTCACCTAGTTTATGCTTAAAATTCCTAGTGATCTTCTTAATATTCGAGTAAGAGTACCTTATGGGGAAGAAGTTGTTATGAGCTTGCAAAAATTCTTCGATGTTCTTGTCCATTGCTAAGTGCCTTCTTCTGTAGTTGTAGATTAGAAATATCGCAACAAGTGGCGTTCCAATAAAGAATTTGCTAAACAGAAATACACTAAAGAAATTTTGATAGGTTAGAATATATTTTTTTAATTATTGTAAGAACAAATCATTGCGGCTTACCTAGTAGAAATGTAACATCCAAAGTTGTGAAAATGAAAATTCCGACACCTGTGGAAAGAATGAATAATGATAAGGAATTGAAGGAAAAGAATTTGGAAAACAAAACTCACAAGAAAACAAAGTAGAAGCAAGCTTCTTTGTATAAGTTGAATTTTGTGCAAAAGAAGCAAAAGAATGCAAGAAGTGGGATGCATGCATCTACAAATCAATGGAGATAATAAGCTTCACACATAGATGATGGACAATGCAATACAACCCATTTGCGTTGTTAGCAATCAACAAATATAGAGAAACAGTGATTTCTTCTTTTTTATGGATCAATAATTTATTGTCTTTCAAATCTTTAATTGATATATAAGAATAACTAAACTCTAATCAAAATATGAATACAATTTGTATTTGTCAACAAGTGTCTTTCAAATCATTAGCTAAGTGACTAATCAAGGAACTAAGTAAGAGACTAATCTGAACTCTATGCCAACAAAAAAACTAGTCATGTAGCTGCCAGCACAATATCCCTTTTTCTTTTTCTTAGAGGGAGTTCTAGCTTTTATGTGGAAAGGAATTGTAATCTAGGCACATGTATATGTGCAAATCGGTCTGTTTGGGATGACTTCTACTGTCACTTTTTTTTTTTTTTTTTGCCAATCTTACAAATCCAACAATTTGATTTTAATATGTAACGCCAAGCTCCCAAAACCTTTCAAATACACACATGTTGACATATACTAAAATTTATATTTTTTTCATAAAACTTTCTTGGATTTTAAATATTTCTTTCATTTCCAGTTTTGAAGAGAAAGCAGCAAGTGAAACAGTGTTCAAAATCATGCAAAGTTGCCGTAAAATTTGGTTGCCAAGCGATGCTTACCGGCGTAATCGAAGGATACGCAAACCTGACCTCTGTAGATACTATACAAATCAAAAGAGCATGTGAGTTTTCTTTTCCCAAATGTCATCCATCATAAAATGTGAGATCAAATCCATCGGCCATGATGTTATGGATTAGCTCATAGTTGAAGGAGCTACTATTAATCTGCTCAAAATCAGCTGATGCCCACGTCCACCTACTAATGGTGCAGAAATCTTCAACATCCGATGCTTTTGGATTGACCAAAGCATACAAGTTCCAATTAGATAATTTGTTGGAAGAATACGACCCTTTAATGCATGGACCAGTAGAGATGTAGAGTGGAGAACTAACTGGTTTTGAGCAGTTCACAATGGCCAATGTATCTTCGTTGAAGTAGAAACCTCCGCTGTAGTTGTAGTAGACACGACTGTATAAGCTGAATGGATCATAGACACGTCCGTATAAGTTGATTGAGTTATCCAACACCAGTGAATGATGGGGAGAGATGAGCAGTTATCCTTTTGCAACCCATCGTCAACTAATTTAATTAGAGAGGTGGAATAATCGATGGATTGCACATAAAATCGGCCATCATTGAGGTACCAAATAGTGCGATTATCTTCACAAACCAACTCTTTCTTTGGGTCACCACATCCTCTTGGGTCACTCTTCAATCGAAAAGGCTTTTTATATTTTGAATGTTACCACAGGATGAAGCGACGCATTGGGAATCACTCAGCTTGGCATTGCTAGTCATCGCTCGTAAAAGAACAAGAACGAGTAGCAACACTAGATAGACATTCATGGAGCTGAGAGCCTTAATCATGTCTCTGTTCATCTTTGGGCAAGGAGAAATTCGTAAAGAATTGCTTGGTCTGCGTGTGTGGAGAAGGCACGATATAAAAGGATTGAAAAGAGATGGATGATCCTTGTTTGATTGGAGACTTGGAGTCGCCTTGTACTGTAGAAAAGGCCAAGTCAATCAACATACTAAATGCATGAAATCGAGAAAATTGAAAGATCACCTCTAGATACAGCGGATTTAGGACATTTACCCATAGAAAATTCAAAAGATCTTGCTTCAAATATGATCTCTCTTTGTCCTCTTATCTCCAAGTTTCTTCCACTCTCCACGTGATTATTGGGTCTACACGAGGGGAAGTAGCTCAAGAGTTGGTCCAGGTTCAAAATAACTTAGAACTTGCCATGTCGGACAATTCCCTATTTTTGAAACCTAAATCTACTCCGTAAACCTAGAACCTAGAAAATACCTATTGGGACCCGTTCTAGTACTAGAGACAAACTCACATATGACATGATTTGTGCATTTCGTCAAACATGTGATAAGTACTTTCATGAAGGTGTTTATATTCAAAGCAAGTGAGAGATTAACATCCATATCAACGCAAAACATGTTAACGTACTAAGAATCACCAAAGTAACATCAAACTTGATTGGAGTTTAACTTGAGATTGCCAGATTTAAAACATTAAACGTAAAGAGGGAGAGGACACACAGAGCCGCAATAGCTAAAAGGACCACAAGAATTTCGAGAAGTCTCCTAAAATGTCTAACAAAGGCCCACAAAAATTATTTAAAAAAAAAAAAATCAGTGCTACCTGATATAGAGTCCAAAGCTAACAAATCGTAACCAGAAACAAGACCAACCTGCCAAAGAAAACCGTTCATGAGCATTTTATCATGGGAATCTAATGAACAGCCCATGCCGCGGAATGGATGGCATGGAATGAGCAACCAAACGTGGAAGACAGATCAACACAGTACCCCAAAAAGCAGACTGATGGTGGGATCAACGGCGCGAACTCCGGTGTCGTCGGTGATGTTGAAGCGTCGTCGAGGGGGACGTCGAGATCGTCCCTCACGAGCACCCTCTCAAATCGGCCTCCTACAGAGGCCCGACGCTCTTCTTGGTCGCCAATTCTGCGGATAAAAATCAGTAAAGGCGCAAGGTCCAGTTAAAGACTGAAGAAGATCCGGTCAAAGATGGGAGTTGGTGACGGAAAATCTCTCTAATCGAGGAAGGTACGGCAAGGAGAACAAGTGGGAGAGGAGATCAAGCAGAGACGACTATGAGCCTCGTGGCTGCCAAGATCATTACACTGTCGAGATCGAGCCGCAAGAGCGAAAATCCGAGGGAGTAAGAAATCGGGAGAGGGATCATATATATATACCGAGGGGGCTTCGTTCTTTTTCTCGGAAGACGCGGGAGAGAGAGAGAAGGGGGGGCGTATACTTGAAGAGAAAGGATGCAGGATGATATATTCGGTAACTGGCCACGCCGCGTCAACGTGTGAGGATGCAAATGTTTCTAACAGGTGGGCCCAAATATGACATATGTCACCTGTTGATTGGATTTGTATAGAACTGACATGATATCACTAATATTTTCTCTCGATTGAAGACCTTGTGATGAACCGCACTGGTTCCAAAATCTGGAATCGAGATTCGATTCACTTTGTACCGTAGAAAAAAATGCGAAGATCATTTGATTCAAGCAAGTTTAGTGGACGAGGGTTGTTGCGAGCCTTGAGATGACAAAGAGAATTCCACGTATTAAATTTCCCTTTTTTTTTTTTTTTTTTTTTTTTCTGTCTATTTGCTTGAATTGTATGTTTGTTTCTGATTTGATAGACTATGGTTTGATCAACTTTTTGTGTGGAGACATGGCACAATGATAATATCCAGTTGATTGTTTGAGAAGATGAGTACAAGGGGTTTTTCTTTATTGGTCACTAGTATACTGATTTATTAGCTAGAAGAAGAACCTGGACACATACTTTTGCTATCTTCAGACTTGGCCCTTGTATATGTCCTTTAATATTTTGGAGTTGCAGCCGGCCATTTGATAGTGCATCTATTTTCTAGGATTGACTTGCTCTCCGCTCGATTACACTTATTGCATTCAACGGCATTAATCTAGTGATCTAAGTGATTAATCTATCAACCAAGCTAATTCAAATGACTATGTCAATGGCTGATCGATCAAGGGGCATTGATTATGCCAAAGGGCCCTCGTTTTTTTTTTTCAGCAAGTTAAGTAAGTTCAAAGAAATGGGAAAATAGAGAGCAGAAGTTGCAATGAACCTTCCTCTGTGGTGGCCCTTATTCCCAGTCAATGTATATCCCCCACCTTCTATTTGAATTGATAATGCAATTTTTGTAGTGCTTTGAGTGGATACCCCAACTTAAATAAAAACTCTCTTATTTTATTATAAGAACGCTCACACACATCAATCACACAAACACATTAGTTTATTTTTGGACTCCACGCGTGGGAGACTTTCTTCTCAATAATTGGAGACTTAACTCTCTGTCATGATACTCCCATTAAGTGTTTGCTTCACTCCTGCTTTATTAGTCCAAATACATCTGAATGAATGAGCCCAAAAGGCATCTTATCTCTAAATGTAGACTCCTCATACAGAGTTAATGTGCCTTCCTGTACTGGCATCCGATGTAGACTATGTTTTCTTGAACTTCTAAGTGGGGAGATCCTTTAGCATGCCTTTCTTCATCCCTCAACTTATGGTAGTTTACGTGCCCGAGCCATACATGTCACAAATCAAGTGTATCACCCTTTCAAGTTTTGTCCACGTATGCCGTATAAGCCAACATCACGTAGATAGACTTTAGTCGACGTCCCTCCATGATTGTTGTACTAGTAGGTTTCAAATTACGATACGCCTTAACATCTCTTGGACTAAACACCACAAAATTGCCCAAGTCTATAAGTTGTGACATAGACAATAGATTTTTCTTCATTCCAAACACATGATGCATGGTTTTTAGTTCAACTTGATGTGAACTAAACCGGGGTGTTGTCACTATTTGTTCGACATGGGCAATTAACAACCTTGAGTTGTCTACGGAGACAATTAGGCCCTGCATGTTTTCACTTCTCAAATCTGTTTAAAAACAGATTTTGTGTTTTTTTTGTTCCCGGGAACAAAAAAAAGAACAGAAACGCGTTTGTTTGCGTTTCTGTTCTTTTTTTGTTTTTTCGTTTCTAGAACAAAATTGAAACAAAAAAGAGAAACAAAAAAAACTTGTTTCTGTTCTCCAGAAACACTTCTTGCAACCCCAAAAAGAACAAAAATAAAGAAACAAAACCGGAATTCTGGAGGTCCCTTCGTTCGTGCCCGAAGCTTTCGTTCGTGCTCTCCCCGGCGTCTCACCCTTCTCTCCGGCGCCTCCCACTCGGGCGGACTCTCCGGCGACTCCCCACTCCGGCGACTCTCCGGCGCCTCCCCACTCGGCTGACTCTCCGGCGCCGACAGGTGGTGCTCCTTCACCGGCTGAAGCTTCCGAATCCAGGTAAGTTTCTGCTGCTCCTCCATCTCTCTCCTTTCTTTCTCGGCAAGGAAGGAAAATCGACTTGCAATTCCCATTCGATCATTCATCTCCTCGATAAAATTCAGTCCAGATAATTCATCGCGTCGTCGTCGCGGAGAAGAAGGGGGCCTTGGGGGAGATGGATTTCGAGCTGAGGAGGGCGCGGGAGAAGCTGGAGAAGGAGCAGAAGGAGCGGAAAGCGCAGGCCAAGGCGAGGCTGGAGAGGGAGAGGAAGGCGAAGGTGGAGGCCAGGAAGCAGCGGGAGGCCATCGAGGCGGTCCAGCAATCCCGGAGGCTGGACGCTCTCGAAGCGCAGGAAAAGGTACCTTCGTTCGCTTCCTCCTCGTTCCGATGGAATGAGGTGATCGGAATTCCGGTCGGCCGTTGCGATTTCCTAGTCTGAGTAAATTCCTTTTTATCGAATTCGAATCGCTTTGGTTGCTCGACGCATGACTTGAGTTCGATTCCGGCTACCAGGTTGGGAAAGCTCGATTCTTTGGTGGGGTGGATATTTAGGTGCTTTGATTTAGGCACAATTTGTGGCCTTTAGAAGTGGGTGGTTCCTTATGAACGTGCTCAAGTAGGCTCCCAACTCAAATTTGCTATCAGTGAAAATGTCAATGGGTGATTCATTACCTATCAAAGCAAAATACTCATTGTGGAATTAGTGTTTTTAGCTCTAGTTTTAGATCATTCTGCACAAAACTTCCACTTGAGGCATTGGCTTAAAGCTTGATATATTGCTTAGTCTGGTGGAGCGGAGAAAGTATTGCCCTCGACCTCATCTTATTGCAGCTGCCACTAATGCCGTGCGTGTGCCGTATAGCCTTGATCGAAGTTCTTGCATGGACTGATGTTGCCATTGTCATGAGACCTCTGGTTGTGTTCTATAATTTTCCTCCTAATGAACCATGCTGGATATGTAGGTTGTGCAGTTTTCGGACTTGTGGTAATCCCTGTGGCTTGCTATTTTTCTACCCTTCTGCTTAGTGCTTATTAATATTAGCAGTTAAATGGATAGGGCTATTGTTAGAAAAGATCTGGAACATGTAAGTAGGATCTCGCTTTGAATGATATGCAATGTAGAGCTGAGTCCCAAGTTGATTATGTTCAGGTAACTAATTGAGTGAGGGGTGCAGATGTAGCCATTTTTGCTATAAGATGTCCCTTCTCATCTTAGGCAACTACTGATTATTATGCTGAATCTGGGTAAAGCAACTTTCAACTAGCCAGAACCATATTTAAGTTTATATTCTCATGTGAATGGTGTTATGGTGGTGATATCATGCATAGGAATTCCTGAGGTTTAAAGTTATGTATTTAATCAATCTAGTTGCTGGAAAACTTAAAAGGAAAAGAAATCAAATTTTACATGCTTTGTTCTTGACTAACATATGACACCCTGTATGTCAAGGTCAGGGCATGCTAGTAATGCTCAATTTAGATTTCAGATGATTGTCTGTACTAGCTAGTTTCACCTCCGGCCATTTTGGAATTTCTTTCAGGGGTAGAACATATATCTTATGCTTTCGTTTAAGTGCATGAGCCACGCAAAGTGTTTAGCATTTGATGAAGTATGGAACTCTTTGAAAACTTTCAGGAGGTCTTCATGAACAACCTCCCAATTTCGTGAAATTTTTTTGATAATCACCATAAATCCATCCAAACCTGGTGCCTTATCTCCATTGCAATACGAGAATGTCCTTCTAATCTCCTCCTCCTCGAAAGGTATTTGCCATTTCAGCCATATCAGGATCAAGAAGTAAAAGTCATCCCCTCCAATTCTGATCTCACGACACATCTCTCCCTATATAAACCAGCATGAATTCAGATAGTTGCATACTCATGGCATCCAATTTTCAACAACCTCTGCCAAAGAGTTCCAACTTATTGAGGAAGTTATATCTTGTACGAGCATTGGACATCTTATGAAAAAATTTGGTGTTTCTGTCACCCTCATCAAGCCAAATCTCCCGAGACTTCTGTCTCAGGAGGTTTCTTCCATTTTTGAATCAACAAGGCGAGTTCTTTTTCCCATTCTATTCTCCTAAAGCTTTTCTCCAATAGCATGAATGGTCTTCACATGATGTGGGTTCAAAGACACTGATTCTTAGCTTCGAGGATAAGGGTCTAGGAGCAGGCACTTATAGCGTTGGTGTGTATGGCTTCAAGGGAACAAGTAAATTCGTGGTATCAGTTATTATTAATGATAATATCCAGAGGACAGTGGGTCAACAGGCTGGATCCTCATCTTCACCTGCAGAGATGGATACTGTGGAGTGTAGAAACTGCAAGCGTTTCATACCCAGTAGAACTGTAGCACTGCATGAAGCATATTGCAGCAGACATAACGTAGTTTGTCAGCATGTGGGTTGTGGAATAGTTCTAAGAGTTGAGGAGGCTAAGAATCATGTGCATTGTGACAAATGTGGACAAGCGTTTCAGCAAGTAGAAATGGAGAAGCATATGAAAGTGTTCCATGAGCCAATCCAATGTCCTTGCGGAGTTATCCTGGAAAAGGTGCAAATGGTAAGCTATGTGTTCTTGTATTTCTGCTCTTTAAGATATAAACAGCTTTTCCTCCTGCTAAAAATTGCTAAAACATCTTTCACATTAATGTCTTAGATTATTTCCAAGGGCACTTGGGATTTTTGCTTTCTTTAGTACGTTATCTTGAATCATTGACTGTCATGAATTGGTCAGTGTGTCTGGATGTCCAACATGAATGCATGTCTCGAACATGTTGTCGAGATGTGCATATACTGAGTATACCCTAACGATAGGTTTGGGCTGCACATTGTGGCAAAAATGCAGTTAGATATTAGACATGACATTACATCTCTGGGATACCAAGCATTTTGAGAGAGAAAAAATTGAGGCTAGAATACATCTACTTAATTATTGTACTTATGTTATGTCTTTGTTTGGCAGGTGGAGCACCAAGCTTCAGTTTGCCCCTTACGCTTGATCGCGTGTCGTTTCTGCGGGGACATGGTCCATGCAGGAGACACTGCAGTGGACCTGAGAGACAAAATGCAGGGCCGTCTTCATCCTGATCATTGGTGAATGTATTGCATTTCTATGTGCCGAACGTCATTCGAGTTACTTTGGATCCTTCCCCATTTAGCAGCAGGTTAAGAAGTGACTCTTCTGCCGGTGTATAGTACGTTTCCCGGGTCATACGAGAAGGATTACTCGGAGAGATCTTATCTATTGTATCTTCTTTTGATTTCTCATTGGTTTGGACCGACTGTTTGGAAGGCCTTCAAGTCTAATTATTAATCTTCTTGTTTAGTCGATCTTCAAATCTATGTATCTGTATGCATATGCGTATGTGTTGGGGAAATTTAATTAACTGTGATGAAGTTGAACAATGAACTATAATGCTTCATTATTGTGATGTCATGTATGGAAAGATTCATGTTGAGATGTATAAGATACTCTTCTTTTTACTAGTTCTTATTGTACGAACTTTACTTATAAATTTTTTTTTAAGTATGCACATATGATTATGTTGGAAATATTTTTCTTCACTCACCATTATCAAAATTAAATTGATGAGAATTTCATGAGAATGAGAATTCAATCAAGTTTAAATGTTATAAAAATAAAAAATAAAAAAAGTACTTGAAAAAAATTTGATTCTAACTTTACTTACAAAATTTTCTACCAAGTATGACATATGATCATGTTCAAAATGTTTGTCTTCACTCACCATGAACAAAATAAAATTAATGAGCATTTCATGAGAATAACAATTCAATATCAAGTTTAAACTTTATTCAGAAAAAAGCATTTTTTTTTTAAATTTAAAAATAGAAATTTTGTACAGGTTTACCAAACGTGTTTACGTTTTTTCTATTCTAAAGTAAATTAACTGCAGATTACCAAACGTGTTTCTATTCTTTTTTTATTTCAAAAACAGTTTTTTTTTACACTTACCAAACGCGTTCTTTTATTCAAAAACTGTTTCCGGAACAGAAACATTTTTTTTTTTATTTCTGTTCCCTGGAACAATTTTTGAACAGAAACGTTACCAAACGCGCCCTTACTCGTCCATTGGTGTACTCAAACATATTTGATAGCTTGCCTCGAATCAATAACCCAATCATCAGTGTAACTGATCAATTTTCACATACAATGATTAAGGCTATCCCATCTTCTAACTCTGTGATGGAAGAAGCTATGAGCTCTTCTTGTTCCTCCACTGGAAGATATACTTGGAAATCTCACTCCTTTTCATTATCATTCTTCTTAGATGCTGCAACGTTTCCTTCAATTCTTTTGCATCAACAATCTTTGGCAAAGTGACCTACTCTACCGTAGATGTAACACTGTTCGTTATGCCTTTTATTACTCTTATCTTCATTGTCATCTTTGTCGCGATCTCGTCGAGCTCCTCCTCATCCCTTCTGGTTGCTTTTGCTATTCTCCATGATGGGTCCTCTATTTGCCATCTCTAATACTTGTAGAGTTTTGAGCGGATACCCCAACTTAAATCAAAACTCTCTTACTTTTATCATAAGAACACTCACACCACTCACGCACGAACACACTCCTTTATTTTTGGACTCCACGCGTAGGAGACATTCTTCTCAACACTTGGAGAATTTCTCAAAATACTCACACCAAGTGTTTGCTTCACTCTTGCTTTAGTGGTGAGTGGTGTTGAGAGTCTCTTTCTTATAATAACAAGAGAGAGTGTTTATTGTAATTGAGTATCCATTTGTACTCTACATGTGGTATTAGAGCTGCGCCTCTGAAGCTCAACAATTTTGAAGAGTAAAAACAGGGCTTCCCTGTCATTATCTGAATTATGATGCAGTGTGTATTTAAGTTGCAATTATGCTCATTAATCACGAGAGTCAGAAAAAGGAGAAATTATTGTTATTCAAAATTGAATCTGAATGCTTGTTGAACCTGAACTCTATGTCCCTAAAGCTCTTTGACATCGGAGCGTGTGAACTTGAAGCAGCTAAGAGTACCCTCAGATGCGAAAGGGATCGCAAGCCACGCATTGCAAAGTTTTTGGCTCCTCGTTTGAGGCATCATGCTGCCGAGCTCGGTCGACTTGAGGTTGCTTAGCCATAAATTAAGATTCCTTGTATGTTGGAGATGCGGATGCTCATTGAGTTTGCAGAAGTTGGATAGTTCGTCTGGTCATGATGGTAATGTGATAATTGACTATGGGACAAGGTTTCATGCGATACTCAATTCTTTTTCGTATTGTTTTTGACAGCTTTGTTCTAGTCAAATAAGAATTTTGAAATCTAAATTCTTGTACCGCAAATAATCTCAGCATAAATTGTACAACTTTTTATTCTTTTTTTTTTTTCTTTGGTCAAAAAAGCAGCACTTTCAATCATAAAGAATAATTCGACCAAAAAAAAATCATATAGAAGAAGTTTGTGAACCCAATCCTATAGCTTCAGAAAATCAAGAATTGATGTGTTGCTGCCTCTTGAACTCAGCGTAGATCACTCGGGAGATTACTGCGATTTACACCAGAGCCCAATCTCCCATTTGGGCTTTTCCTCATTTTAAACTGGCCCATGTCAAGGAGAGCCCAATAGAATTGTAGATTGGGTGGTCAAAGCCCAAAGAACAAATAGCTTGCCACGAAATTGCATCTGCTACCCTCTCCCGGCCCTATGAGAACTCCCTTTGTTCTGAAATTGCACAAATGTAAGTTCTTGGTTTTCTGGCCCAAAAACAACCTTATTTATTTTCATTTGATCAGATTTTTTTTTTTTTTTTTTTGTGGGGGGGGCAGAATGTCCAAGAAACTTGACTGCAAAGTTGTTATTTTAAATATTTATTCATCATTAGTAACTCTTGAAATTCAAGTAATTTGTACATTAGTTTTATTACAACATCAATGCCATACGCTACCTTTGATCCTTTGTTTAGGTTCGCTTGAGCATTTGAGGAAATATGCATAATGGGAAACGATGAACCTCTGCTGCTGCTACCGCTATTGTGATAAAATGAGTTATGGAATGGAAGGATGGTGCTGCACAAAACTCCTAATGCACAAGCAAAGTGATTTTAAAGCTGTTTTGTATCTACAAACGTAATCGACCCCACCAAGGATCTGAGGAACTCTCTCGATTCTCTGCGTTGGAAATTTTTAGTGCCCGAATATGTATGATTTTGAGAGTTCAACTGCTTATTCTTTTGCATTTTAGCGTCCTCTTTATGTGAATGGGATTCAAAACCACAGCCGCATCCATCATTCTTTGATTCAAATTGTTAATGGAGGTGGCACATGAGAGAATCCCATGCATTAGGTAGAATGTCTGTAGGAATATTTCAGGGCTGTTTAGAGAGAGAGATGTCAGTGCTTTAGTGATGGAAGAACTCACCAAGTAGTGGCAGCATCGATACACCCGATACATGAACGAATATATATATATATGCGAATACGAGCATCTACATCTCTTTCTCGACCACCCTTTATTGTTCAACAAACCTATGTACAGATCTTGCCGGCAGCTTCTGGTCTATATAGGAGTGTTACTACGGTGGCTCTAGAGGAGCAACTAGTTTGCAGGAGTTGGGGATTCCGTTTACCAAGTCCTAACTTCGATGAGCCTTCTTCATCGACTTCCCTGGCTCTCTTTGTGAGGCTAAACTCTCTCTGGTATTCCTCTGGAACGGCTATTGCGGCCTCATTATTGGTACTCAATGCCCGAAATTTACTGTCTCTTGGGAGCGTCACCTTCCTCAGTCTTTGCAAATCTTCCACGAATCCTTGGTTGGCTGTCCGCAAGCGCCTTCCTGCATGCATACTGAGAACAACACAATATAATAATTTACTGGGGAAGCCAAGGCACGCTTCTTGAAGGAAATGAGGATAAACGATGAAAATAAGAAATGTGAATAAAACATCTCTACAAAATGTTAGGGAGTTGATTCTTTCTTTTGTGGGCATTCCCTTAACTTCCGAAGTAACTTCTCATATGATTCTACGTAATGTACAAAAAATTCTCTGCTGGAGGGATCATTAGTAAGGCAGTGATGGATAGGACTTGGATCTCGACATTGTAACAGACAATGTCCTTAGTTTTTCATATAAATACACGGCAACGAATTATGTAGCACCATGATGTTCGAGGTAAAAAAGAAGCACCACACTTAAACCAACATCACATGCAACATAAAAAGCCATGTCAGCAAATTGGTTAATCAATATACCTTGATCTTCCTCCCAAAGTTCCTCTTTGTTTTCTTGTTTCTGTATCTCGAGAGCTTCTCCCGGCGCTCTTCGCTGGTGCAGTTGCTGACGATGATCGGCTGCTCAAGTGGAGAATAGATAAGGCTCACATTACCATTACCAAGAGTCTGCCATAAAAACTCAGTATCAATGACCCAGCCCTATCCTGTGGAGATAACCAGAAACATCTAAAAGTTTCTCAGTCCATAGACTTTGTCACATAGCCAATCAATCTCAAATGAAGATAATCGCCAAAATTCGGTGTCTTGTTCAGGCACAGGCAATCAGAAATGACTAGTGAAACAGCAATAGACATACAACAGAGACAAGACATATGATTTTCAGGCCAAAAAAGGATGTATACACAATAATAGAGTTGAGATAAACTCAAACAATTTCAATCTGAGATATTGAGCCCAAAATCAAGTGCAATAGAGAAGCTGAAAAACAAAAACTAACTGATGACGCGCACAGCTAAATTGAGAACATCATGCAAGGTGAATGACTTTGACCTTTATGTCTCCTTCACTGAATGCCCTCCTCATCCCGTAAACAGCTCCATAATCAAGTCCGGAAAAATCCAGGAAACTCGGCTTTGCTGCAGCCCCTTGCATCCAGTCCATCGAGGTCAGGCTTCCCGAGCTCACACTTTTCTGAAATGACTCATCAAAAGACAACTCATCCTTTCGGGATTCGTTTTCATCTATCCTCACAGGAGGTATCTTTTCATCGAAAGTTCCAGCTAGTGGCGTGTTAATCCCCGCTTTCTCCAGGAGATCCTTCTTACAATCATAGAAGACCTCGCTGAACAGTGGGTCATTCTGAAGCGACATAAAATCTGCAACCTTCAGTCCTTGAGGCAACATGACATCTTCCCCACTGGACATCATCGAAATGGCTGCTGTCATCGGATCCAGGCCCACAACCAGCTGCGGTTCTTCTATTATAGGCTCTGGAGCTTTGAAAAGATCCCCTTCTGCACCAAGGTCATATTCTGATATGGCGGTGGCCTGAATTAGGTTACCCTTCAATGGAAAAGAAATTAGAAAAAAGAAACTAAAACTAGGATTAGGAAATTCAAAGACATGGACATGATAGAAATACAAGACAAGCCATGAGTCAAAATGGTTACAACAGAAATGAACTTCTCTAGTATGTGCAGAACGTGATATAAATTTTGGCAGATAATAGTTCAAGGGTAGCGACTACTTAAGAAATCTTACTCATGCATGATAGAGCAAGACCGTAAAGCATCAAAAACGGACATTGACGACATCTTGGATTTTTGATGATCAAGCTGCAACATACGATGGCAATACTTACGGAGATCCTATGCTAATCATCACGATCAAAACCTGGCCCGGTATCATCCTTTTCTACCAAGTTTTCATTAGCCTTTCAAGATGAAAGACAACTACAACTCTGAAAATCTCTCGACTCTTTTTTGCTAAAATCGCAGCCTTAAAGCTTCACACGATAAAGGGAACAATTCACACTTCCATATTATTTTTCCATCAGATGACTACGTAGCTTCAAGAGAAATAAATACAAGAAAACTTTTGCGTGTTTCATCAGTCCCTTTATTTAATTCTGTGCTCATCCATATATAGCTTAATGTTTTGGAAAGGAGTCGATAGTCGAAGGAACTGATCCAAAAGCTAATTTCTGAATCTCCAAAACGTATCCATTCGCAAAAAATAGCCAAAAACACCACGTGGCAGGAAACAGAGTATGCGGTTTTTGTCAAAATCCAAGTACCAGATATAGTTCGCTCACCGGGAAGAGCATTCCACTTTAGGCAAAAGCAGAGACCCATTGCAACACTTTCAAAGACTATCAGCTTTCCTTTATCTTTCTTTCTACATATGGCGTCTAAAAATAATAATCTCACAGGATATAAACAATCAAGTGGGAAGTTAGCTTTTGCTTTTTCCCAGAAAACCATTACTTTCTATTTTATTTGTTCTCTAAGTACGTGCTCTTCCTTTTTTTGTGCTGTGTCATCACGAAGTCTCTTAGAAAGCCGGAGAACCTGCCAATTGGGTTCGAACGCACATAGAAACTTCGAAGCAAATGGAAACAAGCTTATCGAACACGGAAATGGGATACCAAGATTTTTTCCCATCTATGTCCTCTGTTTCTTATCCTTTTAAGGTCCAGCATGTAAAGTGGAAGTCCAGTTGTTTCCACTAACGTTCTTTCGTAAATAACCTTTTGCCGGAAAAGGTAAAGAGAAGCTTTCGATGATGATAATTCAAATACCCTCATGAACAAGAACACAAAGCAGCCGCTGCATTACAACATTTTTCTTGACATTTTCATATTACAAGCAAATTGATCAAAGTTCAAGACTCTGAAGAAACGATCAGATAGGCAAGAGAACACCCGATTTCAGTTCTTCCTCAAACCAAATCTGATGAAGTAAATCGATGATCAATGACTCGTCATGAGCATAAAGTTTTACGCCTCATTCACAAATTTTCTCCAAGAAAAAAACGAATCGGAAAAGTTACTTTCAGCAAACACACAGATGATATCAGCAGAGGCAAGAAGAACAAGTACCAGAAAACCAGCAATATGATGTGAATTCACACAGGCCAACAACAGAGCAGTGTAGTCATCATGAAGTATGTATATGCATGCACAGATGGAAAAAAAGCAGTGAACTGATTAGAGACAGACAGACAGAAAGGGACACGGAGAGACAGAGAGTACCACAGAGGCATTTGACTTGTGGATTTTCCAAAACTCCTCAAGCTGCTGAACTTCCTGAGACAAGTTCTGGAAGCAAGGGAACATCAGTCCTGTCTCTGCATACATTTCTTGAAAAGCCAAGAGAAACCCCCCCAGAAGCTCCCCACACAAAAAAGCCTAACTCTTCCCAGAAACAGGGCCTCGATTCTCAGAAAGACCAGGAAAAGAGCCAGACGGGCAGACACCGCCGCACCCGATTGCCTGCTGTCCTGAAGGGTATTGAATAAAAGGACTCCAAGGACGAGAGAGGGCCGCTTATATAGAGAGAGAGGCGCAGAAAAGAGACACCTTTCCTAATGATGCGATGCGAATTGAGGGGGTGGGGTTTTTTTTTTATGTGACAAGGACAAATGATGTAAAGGGACCCCATTCTCCCTCTCTCTCTCTCTCTCTCTTCTTTCGTCGTGTTCGTGCTGCGTCTTTTGCTAAAAATCCCATCTTTCTACAACTTCATTTTCCTTTCATCTTTCGACTTGGGAGGAAAATGGGTGGTCTTTTTCTGGATTATTGAATTGCGAATTGCAGGAGGTGTTGAATGAATATGGACGAAATCACGGGGGACGTGTCCGGGGCCGGGGACAATGCTCGCCTGCTCATCATCAGTCGTCGTCGGACGCCAGAGGCTGGGAAGGGGGGGGGCACGCGCCTTTCGCTTGGCGTGTAAACGGAGGGACGGTCACTGCGTGCGCCTAATAGACGAGATTCCGGTCATTATGAACTTTGTCGTTTTCCGTTTAAAATGAGTAAAATTACCCAAGTCGTATTAATTTTTCTACTATGTATAATGTAAATTAAGTAATTAATGAAAAATATTTTTATAATCGATAATAATTTATATCTAGACTTTTCGATGAATGATGAAATTTTTTTTTTTGTTCAATCATTTTTATAAGGAACACGAGTAGTTATTTTAGGAAAAAAAATTTCCAAATCATTCATTATTGTGTCCGTGACTTGTCGAATTCGAAGAAAAATTCGTAAATCAAAGAAACTGTAAGTTATATTTTCGTGTTTAACCTATTGCTCATCTCAAATTCGACATAATTAGAGTACATGCACGGCATGTGAATTCGCCTAATCAAAAGTCCAAATGACAATAAATCAGAAGATGGGTGTGATACCTTTTGAAAGATCGATTATAAAAGTTCGGACTTCATTGACTATGTCTATCAAATCGCGCAAATAATTCCGAACCCAAAATTGCTCGATAGTATCTCAATCATCGACCTAATATGAGGGTGAAAAACAAAATTGCGTGAATGAGTGGTACAGACAATGAGTATAGAGTATTATTATGTTATTATCCACATCATTTGTACGAGATCAATACACCTAACACGAATTGAGACTCGATAATTGGCGAAATAGAGGGTCTCTATCCAACAGTCTTCAAGTAAAATTTTCTGTTTGGAAATTTGAGCCTAGCAGCTTCTGGATAGCTTCGAAAGCATGATAAGAATATTATTTGGTATCTCTCTCTATTCATTAATAGTAAATAATGACCATGATGGGCCAGGCGCCAACTTGCGAATGCGAATATATATATATATGTACCCGTCATGACATAATTGACTGCAATTTGTTTAGATTGACATCCAACCAATGAGATAATTAAGGTAGCAATCTAGTAATTATATTCGTTGGTCAACCATCTAGGAGGTCAAAAGCTGAATTAATTGCATCCACTTTTACACTTCTCAATTTCCATTCTCCTTAATTAGGGTATAGCATATCTACTTTTTGCATGGCATGTGCTTTTGAATACATAGATGGGTAATCAATTTATTTTATTTTATTCTTTCCCAAAAGTTTTAGGTCAACAAAATTTTACACATTCGGGAAACTGGGGACATGTGTGGTGAAAAGTTTCGTTACATCGGCTGAATTTATCTCACGCTGATTTTTATCTTTGAAAATTTAACAACAAAAGACCACAGATCTCTTCTATTTAAAAGCGTGCGTTTTTGTTCTTCTTTATAATGAAATCGATCGTGATTCCTTGAAACTATCTTCAAGATCACTCAGACAAAAAAATTATCTCGACATTCTCTTCCTTCTTTTTTTATTTTATTTTAAATGTTGGCAACACCTTTGGCGGGATGACTACTTCGTCTTCATAAGGAATTAGTTTGCGAAAGCCTCGAGCATTATAGCCATGAAAACTCAGAAGTGTGCAAGACATTCTGTCAAAAAGTTGCGTTGGACCCGCCAATGGTGGAAATTGCCAAAGGAGTCGCTGTTGATTAAAGATGGACGACATGAACTCAAAGACTTATTCAGCAGCGTGCATTAGGTCTTTTCGTTAAAGCAAGCGCATACGATTCGCACACATCATGCAACGAGTCGACCTCGTGGAAACATTTCGGGAGGTATATAACTTCTGCAGCTGTTCAGCACCTCCAGGCTACCCTTTCATCACGACCTTGACATCATGGTTTTCTTTATTCACGCAATACCGAAATGTCGAAACAGTATGCCCTAATTAATCTCGAGATAAACACAAATTGTCGAGTTGTGTTTCGGGTAAGGCTTCTCTTATAAGATGAGCAACGTGACTTGCGAATTTGCTCGTTGAAAATGTCATAGTCGAGCACAAAATGTATCTCATTGAAATGCGGCGGATTTTAATCATTTAAAAAAACTCTTCTCCCGATAGAAAAAGGAAAATCAGTATGCAAAGCCAGTCAATATTAAGAAGCGAAGTAAGTTAATTTGTGTACCGACTCTCTTTATCAATATTTGATTTGACATATACTCACGTTGGCGGTCACTATCGTAATCCTATTAGTGCGTAATCTTTTATTTTCGCTGTTTGTGCACGAAATAAAGTTTTATTAACTATATATATATATATATATATATATATATATATATATACCCACAATTCCAAGAGGCCATGTGAATAAGCCACCATGCTATTGTTATGCCACTGACAAAAAAACCCTAATCATGTTCTCCAATCAATAATTGGTCTCCAAGGACCATATTTGGCAGTAGTAGCATCGAACCTTCTTGTGCAAAATGTATCGTCCTCAGTGGAAGAAAGGGTCATTTAAAGAAAACCTGTTCAGCCCATAATAGACTATCAAAATCTGGTGGTTGCTTTGCAACTGCTGACAGCACACCTACTTCTAAAATTGAATAATTAGGGCTTGAATTCCAAAGGGAAACGCATGCTTAAGCCGATACTTTTAGCGTTGATCAAGGATGAAATAATACCGCACTTTGAAAAGATTAAAGAAATAGGACAAAACTGGCCTATCCCTTGGTGAAAGTGGTAGAGAAAAGGAGTGAAAAAAATGGAGAAAGCAAAAATAGAAAGAGAGGCTACTTATTTGATATAGAATAGCTCTATTTTATTTCCCTTTTACTTTGGTTGTAATTTCGAACAGTCATTCTCGTACTATTAATTTCTACGAAGGTGAAATACCTGAAGAGTTAGATTTACTAATTATAAATTATAAAAAAAAAAAAAAAAATTCAGTTGACTAGTGAAATAAGTCTAACGAAATTATTTTTGTGAAAATACACAAAATTTATTTTCGTGGCCTATATGGCTTGGAAACTTCTGCTTTTGATGTGCTGGGTTTTCTTTTTCCAAGGCTTCAACACAAAGCTAAAAAAT
The DNA here is from genome assembly GCA_014182515.1 of Eucalyptus microcorys. Taxonomy (NCBI): domain Eukaryota; kingdom Viridiplantae; phylum Streptophyta; class Magnoliopsida; order Myrtales; family Myrtaceae; genus Eucalyptus; species Eucalyptus microcorys. The sequence goes on from CM024572.1 coordinate 3,131,998, forward strand.
TCGATCACGGAATGAAGCGAAAAACGTCATCATCGACCATTGTTTTCTCCCCCTTGATAATACAAAAAGAAAGGAAACAGAAAGAAATTAAAAAAAAAAAAAAAAATTGAATTTTATGAGCTGTGTAGATGTATACCCATTTAAGATTCTTCCTTCCAATTTGATAAAAAAATATTCAAATTCTCTTCCAATGTGGAAAGGCCTGTTCCCACCATGCTGCAAATTGGCATTTTAAAAAACGTTTCTTGAAAAGTGTCGAGCCTACTTTTGTCCCCGTCTCAAATTTAACTCGTCAAGTCGAGGAAGGGCATAAGATCGATCCGCTAAAGGAATTGACTGTATCACCATTGGAAGGAGGAATCAACGCGCTTCGAAATTTTTTCACCAAAAATGTCATGGACAACCTTCTAACGTCATATAATCGGACTTGGAACCTTAACCATCCATTGACTTTTTTGTTTTTCATAAGCCAAGATCTTGTGAGGTAAATTCAGCCTTTCGATTTACCCTTAGATCGAGCAAATCTATCTCTGAAATAAGAGGCGATGAATCAATGAACAATCATTAAGAAACCCTCTTTACATCTTCAATGGTTAATCTTTAAAAAAGAGTATCGGGCTATCATATCACATTAGGTAATATATCCTAGTAACATTTGTTCATAATGAGTGATGCAAACTCAAGGCGGAGAAAATTACTAACTTAAATTACTGTTTATCCATTTTGAAGTAGAGCTCTTCTACAACCTATTTTTGATTAGCAAATGGCAGGAGAGATTCTCAAGAGGGAAAGTTCCAAGAAGTTCTCTTTCTATCAGGTAGGATGCAATGATCATTGGCGTGGCATAGCCTTTTAGTTTGAAAGAAAGTTGATGGGAATAACTTGTAGTTGGGTTGTAAAGTGAGCGAATTTCAACCATAAAGGAAGAAAAATGAGAAGTATATGCTTCAATTTTGGTAATGAAGAGTGATGAAACGTGCACTTTGGGGCGACTCATGGGTAGTACGATTGAACCTCAAATTCCCACATTTGGAAAAAGAGATCGTAAAGGGGAAGCTCCATGGAGGCTTTAGGTGCGCAACACTTGTCAACCGCAAGAAGAAGTGGTTCTGACCAATAGAATGCGTACGCATGTCGTGGTGCCATCGTGACGCTTGGCGGCCATACGACGACATTGACGTTTTGTTGACTTTAGTGGACAAAAAATGGGCAAATGGACAAAAAAAGATGCCTTGTGTTTCAACAAGGTTATTGGGAAATTATATGCCAAGGGTTGGAGCCACATGATTGGACGTTGTCAAATAGAATACATTGCACCATCTTCTTCTTTTTTTCCAGTCAAATTATTATTGTTTTTGTTTCATTTTGTGATATTCATAATGATAATAGTCGAATATTATGCATTTTTGGCTAGAAAATACAAAGAGAGGACAAGATGAACGATGGAGAATGCTGGCCGAGTGAGGAAACGCCAAAGGCCGATGCCAAGGTTCATGCACTTTGAGTTTGGGTTTGAAAAAATCAATTTATGTAGTTTCCACTAATTAAAATTACCACACATTTCTTCTATATGATATTCATGAAAATGGAACCTTTTATTATCATTGCTTAAAGCAATTCTATGTGCAAACTTCACCCAATTCAGTAATTAAATATGTCTGCGCGCATCTCTATTCATACAAAATAAACTTTTGTTGCAGTTCCAGTTAACTTTCATCCTTTCAGAAAAAAATAAAATAAAATTATTGATGTGCCGTTATTCCTTGGTAGCGAAGAATCAACATGGTAGTCCCAACTTTAGTTGAAGGGAGTTTTCTTGTTGTATGTTTGTGGCAAACTAGGTGAAGAGATTGAAACCCTGATCTTATTTTTTCTTGGTTGGCCAACGAGCATTAATTTTTCGATCCTGAGCTTTGTCTTGAGGGTTAGGAGGAGTGAACTTGAGAATGGTGGCGATGGACAAAGACAAAAGAGATGGGCCTAAAAGGAAATAACACACAGCTGGAGAGGATTGTCGGGTAGTGCCCCTTTTGTTTTATCTTCGAGATGATGAATTGGAGTTGGAATTGCCTTTGGTTTTTCAATTGGGACCCTCTTGTATCCCTCGTGTGGCCCAAAACTTGAAGACCCTTTTTGGATTCTTTCGGGATGGGAGCATATATGAAGTGATGAAACTTGAAAACGAGGGTTTTCCAGAGTGGCTTCTAACTAGTTGAAGTTGACATTTGACAAAAGAAGCTTTTCATTTTAGTGCCACTACAATGCCACAAGACATGCATTTGCTAGCTTTAATTCCATGTTTGGTAGCTCCATTATAGCCTTTTTTAAAGTTGCTGGGTGGACTCAAAGTTTTGCTATTCGAGTTCCAGATGTGTGCACATAAATCAATATTAATTTACCAACTAATTCACAAGATTGATATATTGATTGAGAACCATATTAATCTATACTTGAGCCAAACACTTGAATTTTGACTTGCATCTTACCCTTATTCATGAGGTTGATAGAGTGATTTATTAGTTAGAAATTTGCATTACAATTGATTTTCTCATCATAGTTAAAGAAAAAAAAAAAGAGGCACAAGAGTTCATCAAAATTTCTATTTATCTAAAGAAGCCAAAATCCGTGCACTTGTCTATGGAAATCAATATCATTCAGCGGCCTTAACGCAACTAGAGAATTCGAAATAACTTAATAACTGGCCCTTGGTGTCATGAATTATCAGGATAGGGTTTTTGACATGTTTATAAATGATGACAATGCAACATCATTGTTGTTTGAATGTAAACAAAATGAATATGCAAAACAGAAAAGAGAAAAAAAAAATGAGAAAAAGAAAAAATGAGAACGGTCAGTACTAGGGAATCTGACATAATATGTATGTTCTGGCGAAGATAAGGACATGATATCCCTGTATTGATGTTCCGCAAATACATACCTTCGGTAGAGTGATAACGGTTCAACATTTCATACCTTTGCTCATATTGCAAAAAATTAAAAAAGTACATCAAAATGATACAATAAAATCTGAGAAGTTGCCCTATTTTATTTCATTTATTTTTGGTAAAAAGCCACTGAAAACCCTCAAATTTTGCCCAAAGTGACAAATTTACTCCAAACTTTTTTTTGACATGAAAAATCCTAAACTTTGGTTACTGTGACACATTTACCATAAACTCTATGACCAATAGCATTTTTGTCTTATTTTTTTCTGTTTTTCCTTTTTTCTTTTTTTCTTCTTCTCTCTTCCCTCCGCCGACCATGATAAAGGGAAGCCGGACTTAGGCGAGGGTGCCCTCGCCTAAGGTGTTGCCCTCGCCAGCTTAGGCAAGGAAAGCCCTCCCCAGATTTGGCGAGGGTGGCCTTCGCCTAGGTTGGATCTAGCGAGGATAGCCCTCGCTTGACGCCAACGAGGGCAAGGACGGCCCTTGCCCGACGCCGACAAGGGATTTGGCAAGGGAGGCCTTCGCCCAACCTAGCCGAGGGCTGCCCTTACCTGATGCCGTCACCCTCACCTAAGTTCGTCATGGCTGATGGAGGAAAGAGAGAAGAAGAAGAAGAAGAAGAAAAATTAAAAATTAAAAGACGAAAATGTCCTATAATTTAGGATAAATGTGTTACACGGATACAAATTCAAGGTTTTTTGTGTCACAAAAAATTAGGATAAATGTGTTATAATTAGCAAAGTTTAGGGTTTTTCATATCACCAAAAAAAAATTGGAAAATTTGGGGGTTTTGGTGGCTTTTTCCCTTTATTTTTCTGCATATCTAGCTAAAAAAATGCATTTAAAAAGGCCAACTGAAATCCCTCAAGGCAAAAATTGGAAATTACACCCACATACATACTGAAAATCTAAAGAGATCTAGGAAGGTCAGATGGAGAAATTGAATCTTCCAAACACTTACATAGAAATTTACACTTCGTTTGTTTCGCAAAAAAATGAATAATTTGAAAAAAAAATATTTTCTTAAAAATAATCACGTGTGTCGTTTACAAAAATAAATGAATAAACTAATATTTTCAGCATTCACAAAAATGTTCATACATAAATTACTGTTTATAATGAATATAATTTTTATTGATTAATTATTTTAAATGATACAAAAATTATTTTTGATAAAATATTTTTTAAATTATATATTTTTTGCAAACTAAACGAAACCTTAATCACGTGTTCAAGCAATTGTCCACATCAATTCCTCTAAATTTATCGTATGAACCAATTCGCGTATGGACAAGAACAGTAGTAAAATCAAATTATGATGGGCTCAGTGGAGGGGAAGATGATAAGTGGATGTGACCCATCATGCTATTGCTGGGACACCAATTCCTCCATCTTGATAATAAATCTCTTTTGTTTTCTTCTGGCTTAATATACATATACATTTATGCATATATATTTATATATATACATTTATGCATATATATACTGAGAAATTATATACTGAAATTATTATGATATATAATATTAGGAGCAATAACGGTCCATTAAGATAAATCTATAATATTCACATTTCCCTTTTAAAATCTCTGCAAATAAAGTTCTCTGCGAGGTCAGACCCGTGTCCATGTTGTACAACATGGTGAACTTAAAAATTATGTCATGAGACTTATACTGCACGAAATCACGTGAGATTGTTATCCGGCTCACATTAAATAATGTTTGTACATCACCTAAAAATAAAGCTTTTGATCGGTACTATCGTGTTAGATTCATTTTTTCCTATTTAAAAAGTTGCTATCTCCATCGTGAACATTATTAGGTCTAATTTACTCTGCAAATATTGAGAAAATTACTCATACTCATCTTTTTGGCATGCTATTGTAGACGTATCTATCAACGCTATTATCGTCTTGAGATTTCTGTGTGCAGCCAAATCCGCAGGGTGGCATGTCGTATGATGTGCCAAATCACGCGAGATTAGCTGTCACTTTCCAACTTTAATCCAATTTGGACACTCTCGCAATTTGATAGTTCGTACATTTGATGCACTGTTGTCAATATTGGTTGTCAAGTAGTGAGTCTCTGACCATGCTAGACAAATAATGATATCATATGCAAAAGTTTATTTATTAAATTGATATGCCAACTGGCGTGGCATGTTGAATATATTCCACTTGTTAAACGATTCATTTGTAGCTAATCACGTTACTTAAGCCCCACTTGGAAAAAGGATTAGGGCTATGTTTCCGGACCGATCCTAATTATATTTGGATAATTGATTTTTTTTTCTTCCTGATTAATATACATGTACATATATAAAGTTAGGAGCAAGGACAATCCATTAAGATAAGTCTATATTATTCACATTTCACTTTCGAGATTGCTGCAGTTTTCTATGAGGTCAAGTCCCCATCCATATTGCCCAACATGGCGAATTTAAAAACTTAAGATAAGTTACTAGAAATCTTAAAACTAGTTGTCAAAGTACAATTAACTGTAAAATTTTCAGAAAGTACAATTATGTCATAAAATTTATCAAATTAATGTAATCAAGTACTTATATTAATTTCATCCAACTTAACTAATGGAAAATGCTAACTCTGCCCCTTTTTTTCTCTCGATTATGGTGATGGCATGATTAAAACATGAAACATAAGGCCAATATGATGTCGTTTAAGTCCAAATATGATTTTTAATACAATTTTTATTTAAATTATATTTAAAATAAGCAAACTTTAAAAAAAAAAAAAAACACAAAGAAAAAGGGAAAAAAAAAAAAAGGAAACTAAGCCCTTCCCTGTGTTTTTATTCTTTTTTTTTTCTTTCTTTTTAAATAAAACTTAGGGGGAAATGCCCAACAATGCTCATTGTGGCATTTTTGCCCTGATTTGTTTTTACATTAAAAACCCCAAATAATGTCAACTGTGACACATATACCTTAAACTTTTTCTTATGACATAAAAAAACCCAACATTTATACCTTTATGATAGATTGACCCCTCTATCAAGGTTCCGTTAGATGATTTTTTAGTCAAAACAATGTCATTTTTAATTTATTTAAGCCACATGGGCACCATGTGAACATTGTTTGCTTTTATGATATCAATGTAAGCAGATTTTTAATGGTCCTTATTGATAGAACTATGATGGACGTCAAATTTGTCATGTAGGTACAAATTTGAAATTTGTTTATCTCACAAAAAAAAATTATGATAAATGTGTCATAGTATACATAATTTAAGGTCTTTCGTGGTTTTACCCCAAAAAATTAATTAAAATTTGAATTTATAATTAGATTTATAACAAAATGATGTTGTTTTAGTCACATTAGCACCACATAGGATAGAGAAAATAATAAAAATAATATCACGTCAACATTTTTCACTCGCCAAATTAGAGGGATAAGACATCATAAATGTCATAACTTTCATACAATGCTCATTCGAGTGTTAAAACATTTGTGGTGAATGTTTTTAAAGATTTATAGTATTCAAGTGATCAATTGAAAAGTTATATAGTACTCAAATGATCGGAAGAAAAAAAAAACTACGACACTCAAATCAATGCTCAACATAAGTTATGGCACTTAAGTAATTGAAAAAAATTATAGCATTCAAGTAGATATCGTACAAAAGTTATGGTAATTGTGATATCATTTTCTCCTAAATTGAACAAAGTCAATAGAAAAAGACTTATTGCACTAATTTGATAAGTTATAGGACTTAAATACACTTTTCGAAAGTTTTAAGTATTCAATTATATTTTATAACAAGTTTTAGGATATTTAGTATACTTGTTCCTACAAATTATGTCACGAGACTTATACCACATGCAATAACTACATTTTGTGATTCAGTGCACATTAGATGATATTCATGCACCACTTAAAGCTAAACCTATTGATTGATAATATCATGTTAGATTTATTATTTTCTATTTAAAAAGTTACTATCTCGACAATGAAAATTATTAAGTCTAATTTCCTATGTAAATATTGAGAAAATTATTCGTACTCACTTTCTTTGGCACGCTATTGGAGACGTATCCATCAATGCAATTATGGTCTTGAGAATTTTGTGTGTGGCCAAATCTGCACGGTGACATGTCGCGTCCTGTGCCAAATCATGCGACATTACATGTCAGTTTCCAACTTTAAGCAAATTTGGACATACTCGCAACTTGACAAGTCGTACATCTGGTGCATTGTTGTCAATATAGGTTGTCGAGTACAATGTACTGAATCTCTGACCATGCTGGACAAGTAATATAAATATGTAAAAATTAATTTACTAAATTGAAAGCCAAGTAAATGACGTGGGATGTTGAATATATTTTACTTGTTAAATGACTCAGTTGTAGCTAAAAGTATTACTTAATGTGTTATGAACTTGAAGCACTAAGCCGCACTAGAAAAATTTTGTGGCGACTGATCATTTAAAACTAGATAGGTAAGAGATAGATATAGTAAATATAAATTATAGTTCCATGATTCGACAAACTACGCATTCAACTTGTCATGTAAAGTATAATATCAATTCTTCAATAGGTAAATTTTGCTTCTTATACGCTCCGAAGGGACGAGGATTGAAAGATTTTCAGATACGTACATGCAAAGTCTTCACCGAAACTGGCTGTTTTGGTCCGACGGTTTTAGCCTTTCATGTTTACCTCGAGCATATACGGTCCATATTCCAAGCTCCTCCCCAGCAAAACCATGTCCTTTTACAAAGAAACCAGTGCTGTAGCGCGTCCATCTGTCTGCATCGGCCTCTAACCACAACACCTTCTTTTAATATCAGTTCTTTTTCTTTTTTTTGTCGGACTTTTAGTATCAGGTTAAGAGGTGCAAAACATAGTCTTTTTGGACAAGAGCACTCATTATTGTACCATGTCCATATCTATAGACATGAAATCTAGATATTTAAAAATTGGGAGCATTTTTTTTCTTCTTATTAATCATGACAGTGACCAAGAAGTTAATTTTATTAGTGCAAGTTGTCTTTAGTCATCTTTCTTGTCGACAGCGATATTTCGATCAATATTGCGCATATAGGACGGCGATCTTTTTTATATGTTAGTTTACTCCGGCTCCTACCCAGATTTCCTCACCCATCGATCCAAAAAAAATAAAAATAAATAAATTCAACTCCAGATATTTTCTCCCTAAGGCAGTGCTGCTATTTTATGCATCTCGTTCTTTAGAGCGCATTCTCCAGAAGAGCATTACACTTGGCAAGTCCCAATAAAGCTGCATGATAATGTCTGGTCCGATGAACAAGGCGAGACTATTCTTGGGGTTGAATTTTGGGGTCCCTTTACATGCCCCAGCCAAAACGCAAGTTACAAGTTCTAGATATCACTAATAATAAAAGGAAAGAAAATAAAATAAAATAGATATGAAATAGATTCTGGAAAGCGCTAAGAAAGTAAGAAGAGAGAGAAACAGGGAGTCAATTCAATGCGAGCTCAATCGCATGGCAACTGCCTCGGGATAGGACAATGGGTGGTGGCGCCCATCACCTTTTTCTGGAAAATTGCTTGTGAAGAGGACTTGGGTGGATTCTTCAATGGGTCGATTGAAGAATGCACAAAATATGACAAATCAAAGAAGAATACAGACTGTATATTTGCTGAAATTCCACAAAGCGATGCCGTAATACAAGCGACAGTGTCTATGTCTTGACAGCGTAGACATGTCCACGACGAGATCGGATTGAACAGGTTTCGTTTAATAGCTTCGAGCCCAATTATAGCTATTTCGTCGCATTCAAAAGTTTGGCATGTAAATGGGAAATGAATGAGTTTGGATTAAGATCTGTGTTGATCCCTAGTAAGTTAGGTTAGTGTCAAGGTTCAGATGAAGGGCTTTCTATAATTACACTTTCCGGTGACCATTTAACGGTCCTCATTACTAAGGTTGGTCTGGTTGTTGGGTGTTGCAGTCCACACGGACTAAGCAAGTCGTGGGGCTAAAAAAATTTATACTTTTGACACAACAGATGTGATACTAAGAAATTCCTACATCAGCTTATAATAAGTAGGATATAAAAAAATGAATGTCACATGTGGACTCTTAGTTGGATTATCAATGTTGTAGTAAGCGGAAGGTCCGAATTGTGTTTTTTGTCCGTAGTTTTTGAAAAGTGATTCCATTAGAATCAAATTAATAAGCAATTGTACGTAGATTGATTATATAGAGTGGCGGCGAAATATGTATCACCTTTGTAATCCGAGATTACATATCGGATAAGTGGCATGTTAGAAATTTACTGAGTTGTGATTCTCCTAAAATCTGGTAACTTTTGTTGAATGTTTTGGTAAATTCATCATTTTTTTCAATGTTTAGAATAGACATTGATTTCCTTATTTATGTACCGTTACACTAGATATCTTAGTGGGGAAAAGTGTTAAAAAAGTCTTAAACCTTTTGCATTTGTGCCAATTTAGTCATAAACATTTTTTTGGTGCTAATTAAATCCTAAACATTTTTACGTTGTGCCAATTTAGTCATTTCCGGCCAATTTTGACTAGATTTTGCTGACTAGACGCTGGCCGATTAACATGGCATGATTGGCGCTAACGTAGATAACTTTTAATAATATTTTAATTTTTTTGAATTTTTTCTTTTTTTATTCCTTTTTCCTTCTCCTCCTTCTTCCTCCAGCTGGTCGTCGGACCTCAATGGCCGGCCAGAGGGGACGACCAGTGAGGTTGAGGTTGACCTCGCCAGATTTGGTGAGGGCGGCCTCGCACCAGGCGGGCGAGCCTCGCTGCCTAGCACGAGGCCGCCCTCGTGGCCGGACCTACGCGACCGGCTGGAGGAAGGAGGAGAAGGAAAAAAGAAAAATAAAAATTCAAAAATAAAAATTCAAAAATTTAAAAATATTAAATATTATTAAAAGTTGTCCCCGTCAATGCTAATCAGGCCACGTCAGCCGGCCGGCATCCAGTTAGAAAAATCTAGCCAAAATTGGACTGAATTGGCACAATATAAAAATGTTTAAGACTTAATTGGCAAAAAAAAAAAAGGTTTAGGACTAAATTGGCACAAATGCAAAAGATTTAGGACTTTTTAACACTTTTCCCTATCTTAGTGACTTATCAAAATACTATTTTGGAACCATATGTTTATGCCACTTGTAACTTTTTAAACTTGAATACCTTCCTCTCATTCTCCACCAAGTATTTTCAACCCGATGTCATAATTGTTTTTAACATTGGTTAATCATTCTCATCCTTTGTAATTCATATAAGTCTTCCAAGTACATCCCCCTCTTGGTCGTGTGAAGCCACTAAAGTATTTAGGTTCTAAATAGGGAGCTTCAACTCATTCTTGCAAAGAAAGAGAGAGCCATAGTCACATTCCTCTCTAATTTTCATTTTCCATCTTTTGAAGGTCCAACACTTGTGTTATTAAAGCCTCTAATTCAATCTTTCAAGAGTTTACAAATGGTTTTGTGGCTTTATTCTCTTTTTTAAATTAGTTTTGTTGAAAGTTTGAAAGTTCTTAATCTTTGTTCTTGTTTATTTTGCCTTGAAGGTGATTAAGGTTTTGAGTTGATAAAGTCTTTGTTAAAGGTAAGTGAAACTTTATGAATTAAGTTAGATTGTTCTACCTAGTACTCTTGATTTGATTATTTGATGGTGCTTAATTTTAGCTTAACTATTGAGTCGTTGTGTCCATTTGACTTGAACCAATGAATCTTCACATGCCGAGGTTAGAACATAATGGAAAATGCATATGTAAATTATTCGTACTTGTCAAGCTTACATTTCTTGTGTCACACATAACGTTATGGGGCATCACAGAAGGTTAGGCTCTAACAAACCCATTTAATTAAGATAAATCAAAAGGAAAAGGTAAGGCGCGAAGAAAAGAATAACGTGGGCTTTGTGATTGCAATTTTTCTAAGCTTGAACATAATAGTTTCTTGCATGAACAGGCTTGTGCAAAAATCAAATGTCTAATCGAAGAGTGCGGAAAATTATAATGTGTTTTGCGTTGGATACTTCAATACGAACATATTGACATCTTTAATTCACATAATAATCATAGACTTTCCCAAATTTTCACTTTACGTTCACATTTCATGTTGTGTGCTAGGAAATACTAACACTCTTCAGGAGCCTTTGTGTCATGTCAGACATTTCGACACATGTTCAACACTCTCGAACACTCTCTGACACTCGATCAACATGTGTCGAGAAATCCGACATCCGATTGACTTTCCCGAGACTCAAATCAAATTTTTGATGTACAAGTTTTCAACACGTGATTCCGACACATGAGATCAATTTTAAAAATTTTCAATAATCAAAATATATATGAAAAAAAAACAATAATAAAAATAATAAATGTGAAAATAAGGAAAGCCTAGTATTCTATTTTCTTCTAATTCTCACTTCCCATGATACACAATTCAACCCCAAGTTTTTTTCTCTTCTCTTCTAACACGTTTGACACGTGAATTTAAAATGGGAGTTGCTTATATTTTTTCCCCTTCAAATTTTATGGATTATTGGAATGAAGTTGAGTTTGCCAAATTGAAATAATGAATGATATTAATAAATGATGGATTAATATTTTTAATGTAAATTCATTCAAATTTTTATTATGTATTTATTTGTAAATTTGAATCAAATTAATTTGATTTAAATAATCATAAAAATGATAATTTATTATGTATATATAAAAATATACATTTAATAAACATCTCCCAATATGTTGAAATTCTTTATTTTTTATAAATGACATATTGGCATAGCGTGTCGTGTTGTGTCGCGTGTCACTTGTCACGTGTTAATGCTACTTAGGTTGTGTGTTGTCTTATTGGTATCGATCACTCTTGGCTCTATCTTTTCATAGGACATTGATGACATTCATGGTGGACAGTTAATCAAATTCAATCTTCTAAATCAAAATTAATTATTACTCATTAGGACTAGAAACTCACAATGACAAAGTTTAGCATGTGAGGATATCTCCATTTTCACCGGTAGTATTAGGGGAGAAAAAATAAAAATAAATGGATATATATCACGTATTTTGGATGACTTTGCTCAATATCATGTCATTTCTTTGAGGAATTCAATGAAGAAGAAGATGTACGGTGCGTTTGGTAAACATTCTGTTCCTAGAAACAATTTATGATCAGAAATGATTCGTTTTTATTCTATTCTTGAGAACAAATTCTAAGCATTTGAAGACGTTTGGTAATTGCCAAAATTTTTATTCATGGTATAGAATTATGTTTGGCACCGTTTTCAAAATTTCTAATTTAGACCATTTTCTTCTAATTTTTAAATAATTTTATTACTTTTTTTTTCTTTACTTTATCTTCTTCCTCAGCTAGTCACCAACCTTGGGATGACCGACGACCGACCAGACAAGAGCCGGTGACCTTGCTGGAGGGTCACTGGCCCCCAATGAGGCCGCGTCTCATTGGCTGAGCCCTAGCTGGGCTGGGCAAGGTTGAGCTCACCCAACCGTTAGCGGGGCTCAACCTCGTTGGGCCATCGTGAGGTCGACCTCGCCTTGGCAGGGCAACATTAAACTCGCAGTGGCTCGGCGGGATCAAGCCCCACCGGCAACTGGGCAAGCTCGGCCTCACTAGATTTGAGCAAGGTCAAGCCTCGCTTAGCCCAGCCAAGTGAGGTTCATTGGTGGTCGGGGGAGGCTCGAGTAAGCCTCACCGGTGGCTAGGCGAGTCTCCAGTGAGCTCATCAAACATCGTTTAGGCCTGGCAAGCCTCTGGCGAGCTCGCTGAAGCTTGCCCAACCTATTGCCAACGATTGGCAGCGGAGGATAGCAGTGGCGACGGTAGTGGAAGAAGAAGAGAAAAGAAAGAAGAAAAGAAAAGAACTTCAGTTGGCTTGATTATGAAATTATTCCTGATAATAAATAATCAAATTTTTATTTTTTTTTTCTCGATTATACTCTAAATCTATTTCCGGGGACAAATTTGTTATTGGGAACAAAAAATTTACCAAACGAATTTCTATTCCACATCTACTCTCGAGAACAAAATAACATAATCAAATACTATTTGACCAGTTGAAAAACGTGCCTAGCATCCCTACCCTTAATGGTAAGGATAATTGCTACACGCACAAAAATAATATGGGTATGTATTTACAAAGGTCAAGACCGAGCAATACCAACCTCTAGTATTTGCAACAATCAATTGCAATTGGAATGCCTTGGTAACAAAATATATATGAAATTTTTTTGATCTTGCACAAATGCTAAAGACATTTGGGATGCCTTAGAGATCAAACACACAAACAAGGTATAGATAGATTAATGCTTTGAAATATTTTGAATTTTTCATAATTAATGGAAAATTAGTGTCTTCAATTTACTGCAATTATTTCAAATTTGCCTTCAACTTGGAATGATTATTGAAAGAAACTTCTCCATACAATTGAGAACCTGATTGTGGACAATTTGAGAAAACACATTTGAATTGATGAAGGTTTTCAAAATCGTGAAGCTAGTTATATGAAGGAAGTTGTAGATAAGGTGCACTTGTTGAGAATGGCAAAATGAGCAGAGACAAAGAAAGCACCGAAGCAATACTAATACGCTTATATGTGGATAATATGTTGATTGTTGATACAAATATGTGTGATAGATGAAACTAAAAAGTAACAATCTTCTTGGTTTAAAATGAAGATTTAAGAGAAGTATGATCAAATATAGTGGTGGTTATACTTTAAGTCAAGTTTAGTGTCGGGAGAAAATCATTTGACAATATTAGCATTTGTGAATTAAAGAGTCCAACATATTATATGATGTATCAATTACATTGAAGGAAAATACTAGACAACATTTAGCACAATTATAATATGCTAGTGTTTTTGGAAGTCTAATGTATGCTAAGCATTATGAAGAGAGAAAAGATAATGAAAAAATTATATGTAAGTTTATTATGAAAAAATGTGACTCTTATTATGAAAAGAAGTGGCTTTTGGACATGAAAAAAAGTGATTGTTGACATGAAAATTTGTGGTGGCTGATCACGATAAGTGATGAAGCTGGGGATAAGATACTTATTCTTAAAAGATGTGTTGATTGGTTGTTTATAAATAGCACCAAATAATACATTGTCTAACACAATTGTTCAAAATAACTACTTCTTTTTTCGTAACTCTTTCTTCTTCTCTTTTCATACACACAACATTGACAACACATTCAAGGTGAAAATTCTATATTAGAAATTGAGTAATTGAGTAATTGATGAACTTGTTTCTCTGCGATTTTGGTGTGTATTTTGGAGGTAAATTTGTTCTAAGTCTGGCAAAAATAATAGTGGGGGCATATAATACCTTAAAGACAATGATTGTCATCAAGTATCAAAGCATTAAGATATATAGCTGCTGTTCTATTTTTTTTAGCAGTCAAATTTCTCCAACAATCTCTATTATTCACAATTCACTTTCAAGATCGCAGCAAATAAACATTTTTGTGAGGTAAGGTCCATGTCCATATTGCACAACATGGGGAACTTAAAAATTATGTTGTGGGACTTATATCGCATGAAATGATGATTGTTATTTGTCACACATTAACTAACATCCATACGCCACTTAAAAATAAAGCTATTGATCGATAATATTGAATTAGATTCATTTTATTTCTATTGAAAAGTTACTATCTCGGTTATTAAAATTCCTGGGTCTAATTTATTAGTGTAAATATTGAGAGCATTACTCATTTTTTTGGCATGCTATTGTAGACGTGTCTATCAATGCCATTGTCGTTGACCAAATTTGCAAGTTGACATTTTAGAGAAATAATGCTATGAATCATGAATGTGGTAAATGTTAATCGTGACTTGAATTTTCTATGTATCTACATGATTTATTATACAATTGGGTAAACTTCGCAATGACTTGGAAATGAAAATTTGGGCAAGATTACTGTTAGAATTTTTAAATAATATACAATACTTTCATTTAATAGCTTAGGCTTTTAGAATAGTTGGCAATAATCTTACATGATATCAAAGTTAAAGGTCCTAAGTTCAAATCTTACCCAAACCCATTAGCCTCCCTAATTAAATTTTCATGCTTAATACTAGGCCAAAAACCAAATTAACTGTAAGGAGAGTGTTAAAATATTTAAATAATATACCAAATATTAATCTAATAGCTTAAGTTTTTAGAATAGTTGGCAATGGTTTCACAAAATCTTACGTTATAATATTTAAATAATAGACCATACATTTATCTAAAAGCTTAAGCTATTAAATGAATATATGGTATATTATTTAAATATTCTAATAATTATTAAAACACAATAGTGTGGTGAGAAAAATAGTAAATATACATTGAAAGTCCATGTTCTAACAAACTTCGGAAAAACTTGTCATGTAATGCATAATATCAAATCTTGAATAGGCAAATTTTGATCCTTTTATTGTTGCCATTTACTTTGTTTGCAATGACATTGCTAGTCTTGACGTAATATGAGGAATGGTATTTGTGTAATTCCAAAGGAGGCAATGTACTATTCTTGAAACTCAGAGAGAGAGAGAGAGAGAGAGAGAGAGGCCCCAAATGTTGACATCATGTCACCTAGCGAGGATTTATGGAGGAACATGAATTTAAAGTTTTTAAGATTCGTATGTGTGATGTATTCACTTGAATGTGCACTTTTGCGGGAAAAAATGATAAATGGTTTATAAATTTTGATCAAACATAAAATATTGTCTCTAACTTTTTAAATTGTTCAATATGGTTCATGAACATTTTCCTATAATTTAGAGATTAAGGACCATATTGAACGAATTTATTGTATATGAATAACATTATATATTGAGTTAAAATTCAGTGATCACATTATATAAATAAAAAATTCAGGGACGACCGTGCATATTAGATCAAAGTTCGAAAATTATATGTGCTGTATTTTCTTTCCATGGCGTTTTCAACTGGTTTAGTTCATTGACACTGCCATCGATTGAGCCTATGGATGATCACATTCTACGAGTTTGATGTTTTGGTCCGATGGTTTTGGCCGCCTTCATTTTTACCTCAAGCATACTCAGACCTCATTCCAAGCATCTCCCCAGTAAAACCTTGTCCTTCTCCAGAGAAACTAGTGCTTTAACATGTACATCCGTCTCCATCACCCTTTAACCACGACGCCTTCTTTGAGGTGAGAGGCGCAAAACATAGCCTTTTTGGACAAGACCACTCATTATTGTACAACCATGTCCATATCTGTAAACAGAAGTAATCTAGATATTTAAAAATCGGGAGCTATTTTTATTTCTTCTTGATCATGACAATGACCAAGGAGTTGATTTATTAGTGCAAGTTGTCTTTTGTCATCAATCTCGTGGACAGCAATTTCGATTGCCATCCGTTTTATATGTTAGTTAAGTCCGGCTCCTGCCCAGATTTCGTCACCCATCAGTTTATAAAAAATTAAATTCAACTCTAGATATTTTCTCCCTAAGACAATGCTGCAAATTTATGCATCTCGTTCTTTAGAGTGCACTACCCAGAAGAGCATTGCACTCGGCAAGCCACAAGCAAAGCTGCATGATAAGGTCTGGTCCCATGTACAGGACAAGAGTATATATTCTTGGGGATGAACTTTGGGGTCCCTACATACCAGGGCCAAAACACATAAAACAGATTCTATAAATCACCAAAAAATAAATGGAAAAAGAAAATAAAATAGATATGAACTAGATTCTGGAAAGCGCTAAGAAGAGAGAGGAAGAGGGAGTCAATTCGTTGTGAGCTCAATCGTATAGCACCTGCCCAGAAATAGGACAATGGGTGGTGGTGCCCACCACCTTTTTGTGGAAAATGGCTTGTGGGGAGGACTTGTGTGGAGTCTCCAGAGGGTCGATTGAAGAGTACATACAATAAGACAAGAACAGAGAAGGATATTGATTATATATTTGCTGAAATTCCACAAAGCGACGACGTAATACGAGCGACGGCTTCTATGTCTTGACAATGTAGACATGCACATGATGCGATTAATAGCTTCGTGCTCAATTATGTTCTGCAGAACCACGTCTTAAGCTGAGAGCCTACAGAAAACTCGCGTGCTAACTACTCATTCGTGCATGGTGCGACCATGAGAATCCTCTGTCTTTATGAGAAGCGTCGTTATGAAGCTAATGAATCCTAAGACCATCCAATTATAGCAAACTCATCGCGTTCAAAGTTTGACATGTGAATAGGAGATGGGTGAGTTTGGATTGAGATATGCAATGATCATTAGTTAGTTAGGCAAGTGTCAAAATTCTGATGAAGGGCTTACTATACTTAGATTGTGCGGCCACCATCTAACGTTCCTCATTACTATGGTTTGGTTTGGTTGTTGGCTGTTGCAGTCCCCACGGTCGACTGAGCTGATTGTGGGCCTCAAAGGACATTAATGCTTTGACAGAAGGTCAGGCTCTGGCAGATCCATTTAATTGAGACAAATGAAACGGAAAAGGGAAGGGCGCGTAGAAAAAGAATAACTTGGGCTTCATGATCGCAAATGTTCTTAGCCAGATATTCATAATCTTTCATTGGACGAACAGGCCCATGCCGAAATCATATGTTTGACTGGGGAGCGGATGAATTATAATGTGCAGTGTGCTGGCCACTTCAGTCTGAACAAATAACATCTCTAATCTACATAACAACAAGAGATTTGCCTAAATTGTCACTTAGCGCTCACACTTCATCTTGTGTCGTCGTACTGGTACCAGTCATTCATGCCTCTGCCTTTTCATAGGACATTGCCTATGTTCACGATGGACAGTTCATCAGATTCAATCTTCTCAATCGATACTGAGCAGTGGTGGTTAGGACTGGAAACTTACAATGAAGAAGTTTAGCATGTGAAAGTATCTCCATCTTTACCAGCTGGTATCGATTGAGAAAAAAAAATGAATGAATACATAATACATACCATGAGTCACTTTGCACAATATCATGTCGTTTCTGGGAGAAATTCAGTCAAGAAGAAGATGTAGCATTTCTACCATCAATGGCGAGAACAATTGCTACATGCACAAAAACAATATGGGCGAGTGTTTGCAACAGTCTAGACCTAGCATTGCCTATTTCCTGTATTTCCTCGTATGTCTCGCCTCTGCCTGCTGCTCTTTCAGGCAAAGAAAGAATTTGTAGCTCAGTCAAAAGAATTCACTTAGTTCCTACCTTTTTCACCTTCTCTTTCTCGCTCCCCTCATACCTAGAGGATCAATCCTTGGCCAAATATTAGCAGCCAAAATGAATACTCTTCATCGAACAAGGTCCTCATACTATTGGAACAACAGTGGCAAGCTCTTTTTCTGGGACAGCAGCCTTGATGGTCTTCAACGACTCCTCTATATCATCGCAGAGCTGGTGAGGATCAGGAATCACGTCCGGGTCAACTGCTACTGCAATGGTCATCTTGTTGACATAGCTTTGAAAGTGTATTGTCAATGCCTGTACAAGAAATTAGCTTCCACATCATCTTAGAATGAGACATTGAAAAGCAGGTGCAGATTTGGAGATGGACTCCTAATAATATAAATACCGGATACCAGAGAAGAAGACAAAATAAATTTCAAACTCCGCATACATGTGGATGGCCGTAAACACTGGGAGCAAGGAAAGCTATTGGATGTCCATAGAAGCTGATCTCTTCTACTGGACCAATCACATTAGAGAAGGCCACAGTAGTGTTGGAAAGGAATCTGTGTGCAATTGCAGATGCCACCTGTTCACATCAAGGGAATAGACAGACAACACCAGCATTAGAAACCAACAGTTTTTCCTTCTACATGCCATTCTCACTTCCTACAACTAATGCTATAGTTGAATGAGAGATACACAGAAGCACACTGAAATGCAAGACAAAAAGGAAAAGTCCATATGCACTCAGATTTATATGTACCTTGACACCAAATAGCTTTAGTACAAGTTCTGCACATACGAACGTTATTATAGCTTCCAGTGAGAGCTTCTTGCGATCTATCGTTGCTTTAGCTTTGCGAACATACTCTAATGGGTCATCTTCTGAACCTATGCTGAAGGGAATGAGAATGTATCCAATCCAATTGCCCCACTTGCACTTGGATTTTTTGACCATCATATCACTCAAAGCCTGTTACACGTTAATGCGGGATACAGGTATTCAAACAAAACAGTTCACACAGGGAAACTCATAGAAATGCTCTCCCATTTTGAAACTCGTACCTTCTATCAAGTGTTCAACTATAAGCACATTTACGCATACCATCATTCATCTATTTACTTTAAGAGGATGATGTACAAAGCAATTCGTCTACGAGGAATAAAAAAATTAAAGGCCCGAGATAAAAGCTGGCAGTGCCAACAACTAATGTCAATATCTATTGGATAAGAATATCAAATTGTGTGAATTATATAGGCCTAAAGCAGAAACAGCCATTTAGAACTCACAAACAGAATCTATTTGACTTAGTTTTGTCTAAGTATTATGCCAATTCAACTGTTGTAGTTAAACAGAAAGATGAATTTCAAATGTTGCATAAATTTCCCTTCCTTCTCTTGCAAATCAGAGACACATTCTGGAAATATTATTTACCTGGATTCCCGCTGTTGGTCTTAAGTTTATGAGAACAGTAGCCCTAAGGCGCATATTTTTTGGAATGTTTGATTTCTTCTTGGAATTTTGGTCTTTTCCACTCTCACCTTCTGAATAAAGCGACTGACCTTGTTAGGCAGGATTTTTGTTTTTCAATACTAAAGAGTATGCAATCTGAGCAAGAATCAACTCACTATATCTTCGATCCAGATACCGAGACAGTCCAGCTTGAGTCACTCCCAGCACAACATCATTGATGGTCTAAAAAGCAATGCAAGATAGAAGAGTGAATATCAGAATCTGAAAGAATGTGCCTAATACTACCGTGAAATAGAGACCTGGAGAACATAAATCTCAACTTTCGTCCAGTGTCATAAACACTGCAGTACTGTGGAAAGTCCAAAATGAAGGAGATTAGGCCGGGATTAATGTTGGTGCCACAGACGAAAAGAACCAGGAACTAACACAGATTTTTGCATATTTATGCCAAGTTAGTTGTGCATTCTATGTATGCCAGCTATACGTCCAGTCTTTGTTAACCCTATAAGTTGATGACAAATTTCTTAGTAATTTGATGATAATTTTACACAGCAAAAACAAAGCAACTGCTGCTCGTGTATGCATATAAAAATCACTCTCTTATCTAAGTACATCTATAGTATGATGATGAAATTGAGTCAAAAAGATGCAGCAGCATAAGCTTGATAAAACTAACCATATTCAGTGCACTCTTAATGAGTTTTATGTCATCCAAACTGACTGTCCGATGCACAAATCTCTTGGTAGTTTTTGCAACCCCTGGTCCACCTTTAACCAGGCTCTCTGTATCTTTCAGGAAACAATATGTCGCCACAAAAACCAAGAAGTCTACAATAGTGTTCCAAATTAACCTGAACATTGACCACAAGGCCAAAATGAACCACCGAAACCCGCCTGAATTCTGTGTTCCTGCACGTTTCTTTCCAGGAATAGTAGGTAGTGCTTCTGGGTCAGCTGTTTTCCGTGTACAAGCCAGGAGCAGAGACATAAGCGACGCGCCGTCACCCATCGAGTGGTGGATGCGGAAAATCGCCACAGCCTCAGCATCTGAAGTCTTGACATTCAGGAGATGAAGCTCCCACAGCGGTCTGGACATGTCCAGAGGTGTTTTTGTTAGATAGGAAATATAGTCCTCCACAAATCGGTCTGGCGTGTCCATGTCAGGGTCCACATCGGGAACAATAACATGCTCATCTAAGTTCATCTTCGTCTGAACCCACTTCATTTTTCCACTTCTCTTTATATCTCCCACCTTCCTTCCCACAACCAACAAAACAGCAGAGATGCATATTAGGGAGGCGGCATTTAATCACAAGGTCAATACATATTGGGGTGAAAGCTCCAGTTCTCGGACGCAAACAATTTTAGAGCATTCTCCTTTTACCAAAAAAAAACAATTTTAGAGCATTCTCAGTTATATTTCATTTGAATGGGTTGCCAAGCTGGGGCAATCTAAGAGTGTGGAAAACCATATGGGAATTGTACACTTTAGTTTCCTTCGCAGCCAAGTGTAGTCACTTGTCAATGCTTTTCTTGTGTACTCCCTTCACATTTCGGTTCTTTGGGGATTTATTGTCCTAAAACAATGCGGCAGCTAATACTCTTGTGGCCTAGACAGCATAGAGCAGAAAAAGGAAAAGGACAAGGGCAAAGTCGTCCGTCAAACTCTACATCCTTGCTTTCCCAGAACAAGAAAATATAAAAGAAATATAACAGAGTATTCGGACAGAACCATCAGTTTTAACCACAAAGAAAGAGGCATCAAGAGCAGCCTTTTCTATTTGGGTCATTAGCCAAGAACATGGAAGAACAAGAACTTTATTAAATTTTGGAAAGTGAAAAACAAGAAGAAATGAAGAAAACGAAAGAACTGGACGCACCATTTTACTGGAGAAACGAGGGTGCTTGAGCAGAGTCTCCTCCAGCCCTGCTTTGACCACGCCCGGATTGATCCTCGTCCTGCAACCCATGAGCGCGAGTATGTAACAGTTGAACCTCGGCGCGTGGAACAGACGGGCCGCCGGGCTCATCTTCTCCGCGCCGCCGCCGCCGCCGCCCCCCGCCGCCTCTCCTCCTCCTCCACCACCTCCCCCTCCAGCTTCCGTCATTTCGATGGCCATGACTCCAACCTACTCCCTAAACTAACTCCATCGAGCCATGGACTTTTAAACCACCCATCCTGTTTCTTTTCCCTTTTCTTTTTTCTTTCTTGGATTTACAATAATGCACGAGTCCAAGAAGATGAGCTGGAAAATCTCTTCAATTCGAAGACTGCGCCATCAGCTTCGGAAAGAACCGACCCGATTCGCGAGTCAAAGCAGTCGGTCTTGGAAGCCGAGCTTCTAGATATACAGCGATCCCGAAGTCTTCAATGGCGACGCGAGCTCGGTACAAGAAAAGCCCATCAATCAAGAAGCTCGACTCGTTCCGCTCCGCGACGTTGACGCCCCAGTCGGCCTGGATCGCGGGCTGCGTTAACCTCGCGTGCCCGCAACGGGAAGCGCCCGATGGTGGGGCTGCCTGGGTACTGAGATTCTTCCGACCGTGTGGACGAATCGACTGCTTCTGCTTTCTCGGTGGATTTTATAGGACGCGATGCGAGCGTGTCGTCTTGCGCTTTGCCGTTTCTTCTGTTTTTAACCAGAATGATGTTCGTGCAGAACGCCCGAGGGAATAGAAATCTGCCGTCGACCGCGGTAGATTCCTCCCTTGTTGTAGTGACTGCGCGTGCGTGCACGCCTACATTCATTTGCATGCCTAAACTTCCATTCTCAAATTTTAGTTAACGAAATAAAAAATAATCATTTTTTTTTTCAAAATGCAATTTAGGCTGAACTTTGCCCGAGTAAGTCGTTTTCCGTGACATTTATGTGGTGGGGCATGTTCCGTTGTCCTGCGATTAAAGCGATTTCACTAATTACAACCATGTTATACATCACTTTCGTAGTTTTATTATCAAAAACTCTAAAAATTATATATCTAGATCTCGAGTTCGGCTGTCGGAAGAGAATAGTGCAAGTGTCGATAAATCAAGTAACATCAAGACTTCAAACCCAAATATCAAGCAATTAAATCCAATGACCACCCTAAGGGGGAGCCGATGGTGACCCCTGCTCCTTAGGTCTCCAATTTTCTTTTTTAGTGTTAGGATAAGAAGTTAATCAACAAATTCCGCATATAGTTTAGTTTAGCATCTCAACCTGCATAATTCAAAATTATCGATTTGCCATTACTCAGATCCATAGTTCGACTCCATGCTAGCACACTCAGATCTCGGGTCCAATTGCCAAGGACTTGAAAAATTTGGTAGCCGAGATGGCTCGACGATGGAGAGTGAGGGGAAGTTTTAAAAATCCGAAGCATACATGGATTTTGCGAATCCAAGACTATAGGTACATCGACCATAGAATTTCTTTCACTAAACTCATTATCCAAAGTAATGAACCTTTTTTTTTGGAAAAATAAATAACCATAATAGAAATTTGATTTTTTTTTTGGCAATTTAGATTTATTGAGGGCATATATGTTAAAAATTGCATGTAATTATGTCTTTGATGTGGAGATTAAAGAAGAGTTGACGGTTGGTGTGGTTGACTTGTAGTTAGGTAAGACAAGACCAACGGTCGCTACCCTATTCGCCAAACGTGGCACTTACACGTTGATGTCTGATCTTGGGCATTCTGTATTAGATTTGCTTTTAACATCGTGATTCCGGCGTGGGTCTTAGATGAATATATTAAATTCCAATATATGACAGGGTAGTGTACCGTCAATCTCGTGCTCGGGCGTCTTTCGCCTCCCATGATGAAGACACGCAATTTAAGATATTTGAACAGAGCTCAGAAGTTTTCCATCTCGTAATTGTCAAAGGAAATTTTGATTAAGGATTAGCAATGGCATAAATTAAAAAAAATTGGGATAGAATTGGAATTTGGTTTAAAATCGGGTTTTTATAATAGAAAAGTCATCGAAAGCATATTCAAGACTCAAGCAAAATCTTATGAATTTTTTATTGAACTCTAGAAAAAGTTTCTTTCATAAAAAAAATAAATAATTACCTACATAAATGAGCAAATAAAAGAATTTTCAACGTTCATAAAAATATTTAAACATAGATTATTTATTAATAATAAAAATATTTTTTATTGATTAATTATTTTAAACGATTATTTTTAATAAAATATCCCGATATGTAATAAAAGGTCATGGACCACCGCTACTCCTAGCCTTAACTGCACAACGTGAACTGACAGGCTGATGTTCTAGAGAGCGATGGCGAGTTTTCAATGCGACCCGACCCGACGGGGTTCGAGGACTGACAGGAAAGGAAACGGCATTCGCGGCCGTGCGTCCGATATCCCCCAGCGAATGCGCCCGCGTCCGATTCTCACCGCCTATTCGTACTTGTACGACATCCAAACTGACAGAGATAGGCAACGAACGACAGTGTACCCTGGTCCTGGATCTACTTCCATTCAACGTGAAGGCCCCCTACCTAGTACTTCAAGCAGTATAGCCGGAGTTACTGACACGAAAACGTGAAGGCATTTGTCGTTTCCGGTCCTGTTTTGTACGGCGATCTTTGGAGGGCAGTCGAGTCAAGGTCGAGTTCCAAGGCATCCTACGACTTGCTTTTCTAGATCATTCACCTCCGTTTGATAAGGCTTTTGTTCCGAAAATTATTTTTTTACTGATTTTTTTAAAATAATTTTTGAACAAAAAAATACATTGGGTAACTTTCCAAAATTTTTATTCTCGGAATAAAAATACGTCTGGTAAAATTCTTAAATTTTTTTATTTCTTTTTAATTTTTTAATTCTTTTATTATTTTTTCCATTTGACGAGCTCGCTAGAGCCTCGCCAAGTCAAGGGGAGGCCCAACGAACCTCGACCTTGTCGGTGGCTAGGCAAGCTCAGCCTCGCCAGATCTAGGCAAGACTCGGGCTGACGAGCCTTGCCGTGGCTTGGCATCTTTAGGGGTCGACAACGCTATGGCAAGGTTGTCGACCCTCGTCTAGTCGGTCGCCAGTGCTGGCCATGGCTAAGGCTGGCGACTTGCCGAAAGGAAGAAGAAGAAGAAAAAGAGAAGAATAAAAAAGAAGAGAGAGACCATCGCCTGCGATGACCTAGTTGGATAAGTGCTCCCATGATCCTTTGCCAAATGATAGGAGTTCGAATCCCGCTGACCGCACGAGATCTTAAGTGCGACGTCGGGGTGGTGGGTCATTCGCTAGCGTCGCCCCAGGGTTTACCCCCCGTTACCCAGGGCTTGTCGGGCTGTCCGTGTTGGTACGATGCGCGGTTCCCTAAGTCATCATAAAAAAAAAAAGAGAAAATTTGATTCTAGAAATTATTTCAAGGAACAAGAAACTACTTTTTTCTACTTCTTGTTTCAATTGCAAATTTATTTTAGAGAACAAAAATTTTACCAAACATGTTTCTATTCTTTTTCCATTCCTTCGAACAAAAGAATAGAAATTTTATTCTCGATTTTAACAAATAGGCCATTTGGATAACATTTCTATTTTTCTCGATTTTTATTCTTTTGTTCCCTAGAACAAAAAAAAGAACATAAATTCGTTTGGTAACGTCAACTTTTTTTTTTTATTCCTTGGAATAGAAAAATGGCTTGGGATAAATTTGGAATATAAACAAGAAACAAAAAAAAATAGCTTCTTGTTCCTGGAAACAATTTCTAAAAATAAATCCTTTTTTGTCTTTTCTATTTTTCTTTTGTTTTTCTTTCTTGTTGCGGCCACCACGGCCGCCTACCAACCGCCGACCACCTTTGGTCGCTCGCGGCCATCATTGGCGACCACCGGCAGCGACCGCCGACGACCGTCGTTGCCTCCCGACCGCCAAGCAATGGTCTCTCGCCGCTCACAACCCATCGCCCGCCGCCTACGGCCTATCGGCCAACGACCGCCGCTTGGTTGCCGGGACCAGCAACCGCCGCTCGTTGCCGCACGGTTGCTGCCTGCCACAACACGACTGCTGACCATTGCCGCCAACCGCTGCCGCAGGTGGTCGCAAGAGGAGGTGACAGCTGGTGGGCTGCGAGCGGTGATCCTGCGGTGGCAATTGCTGACGATAGTTAGCGGTCGTGCGGCGGCAAGCAACGATCGTGCGGTCGGTGAGCAAAAAAAAATGAATAAATACAAAAGTTTATAAATTGCACCAAACACATTTATATTTTTTTTTCTATTCTAAGAATAGAAATTTTGTATAATTTTTAAATACTTTATTTTATTCAGAAATTATTTCCCAGAGTAAAAATAGAAAAGAATTAATTCTGAAAGGAAATAATTCTCCAGAATGAAAACGTTGCCATGTGCACCCTTAAGCTATGTGTTCTTGGTGCTCTTCTTTGGTGGAATTTTGATGGCAGGGTTGTGGACAGGATAGGGACAGATCAGGCTGAAAGTGAACCGCTTTCAGCCCGTTGGTCACCGGTCGGAATTGAATGGGAGCACCAGATTCGGCAGATGGCTCTGTCTTGATTCAGTAAAAGTACATTGACCATTTTATTCCTTACTCTGGTTTTAAAAAACTCGAAGATAATATGGGGAAAAAAAAAAGCTGCACCATTACATATAAAAAAGTAGAAGAATGTATTCGTCCCATACAATAAGCTTCTGCTCCAGGCTTCCAGTTGCAGCCCACGGAGAGCTACCACAGGAATTCCGAATGAGTAAATGAAATTGCTGATTCCGGTAGATCAACAATTTTTTGTTTGAATTGACTTAATTTGAATTTGCATACTGATGGGAGGAATTTCAGCAAATTTATTCTTTCGTAGGAGTATTATGCAGCATTCAATGCCATGTTAATATAATTGAGCATTCACTTGCGAGCATTCACTTACTAAATGTTTAGTATATCTTCTCAGGCGCCAAAACAGTTTTGTCCATGTGGAACGTGCGAACTGGGCAGCAACTCACGGTTCGCTTGCCTTCTTGCATTATGTTAACTGCCATAACAATAAGTCAATGCTCTTAGCAACTAAACACTACTTGTTTTGTTTTTGAACTATCATACCCCTGTTCTGCTCTCCTCATGCAGATATTTGCTTCCCCACTGTCATTCTTTTAGCTTAAGGTTTTTCTTATAGTTTATTACTTACTACACGTGCATCACGCCATCCAAGTATTACTCGAAAGGACACTATTGAGCTCTCAATATTATTATGAAGATTGACTTGCAGATTATATGTATAGATATCCTCCAAAACTATGTTCAAAACCATTTCTTAGAGCAATGTATAATTGGAATACCCCAACAAATTCCTGGGGAAATTACTCCCATTGACAAGTAGGCCAAGGACCAGATTTAACTTGACCTTGAATACGCCAATGCAAAAATCAAAATAACATGTTTACATGGTACCTTGATTAGAAGAATGTTGGAACAGGTTATAACATGGTGCCAGTCCCACGCATTCAACGGAATCTGCGTGAGCATCCATAGAATTACGACCCATTGGAATCAGTAGCATATGTCATCAGACTGTAAATGCACTAACTGGTTCAACTACAGCATAGCCATATATCCAAATTATAGTAATTGCAAGGGCGAAGACATGATGCATGGATATAACTAACCGAGCAACAAGTTTCATCACAATACCAAATACAAAGGATCGGAGAAGACCGATAAGACCCAAAAGTTTTTTTACAAGACTGAATCGATTGATTTGAAACTGCAATATCAAATTTGAATTAGTCAACAGTTTATCCACACTTCCACTGCATCACATCCTGATTAAATCAACCTACCGGAAGTGGTTCCAGGTTAAGGATATATATATATAGCATTTCCATTGAGGCAAAAAGAAGAAGAAGAAGAAGAAGAAGAAGAGAATAGGAAATAAGATCCAACCCTTGCACTAGATATATTGACAAGGCGAACAGAACCATCTCTTGCACCAGTAACAGCAAGACTTGAATCAGAGCTCATCGTCATGTGTGTCATCTCTTGCACCAGTAACAGCAAGACTTGAATCAGAGCTCATCGTCATGTGTGTCAATCCTTCAGCATGGATAACCTAAGCAGAACATAAGATCCAACCCTTGCACTAGATATATTGACAAGGTGAACAGAACCATCTCTTGCACCAGTAACAGCAAGACTTGAATCAGAGCTCATCGTCATGTGTGTCAATCCTTCAGCATGGATAACCTAAGCAGAACACATGAGATGTCAAGTATTTTGGAAGGAACGACTAAGGCTGCATACACCACTCTCCTCTGACTTCAGATACCACATCTTTAATGTCTGTTAATCATTTGTTTTGTAGTGCTTTTTTCTTCCAATACAGACAAAATTGTGGACATTATATAAGGAGGAATGTGATAATGGGGAGGAAAAGAAACAAAATTGATTGAGCTTTCCAAGTATCAACTTTCAGATACGTGGAATAAAAACTAATGCAAGTTTTGACTGGTGACTTTTGAGCATGTCTAGATCACCGAAAAGACATCCCAGCTAAATATACAAATGACAAAAACAAACTAAGCCTTTTGCCAATAGGCACGGTCTGCTATATTCCAGATAAATAAACAAAAAGAAACGATCGTCTCAATTGTGCTTCTTTAACAAAAATCTAATTCTGGGCCACAGTCAAATAATCCACACTGTGCCACAAAGCTAATAGGAATTCCTATGGAAGCAGAAAAAACTAGATGTCTCACGATAGAGTTCCAAGGATTTTGCTACTCCAAGCAATACTAGTTAACTAAGGCTCATGACAGTATCTTATTGCATTGAATTCCTGATGTACAAAGAGACTAACACAAGTGATGCGCATATTTTAGACGAATGCAAGGCCTTTCTCATTATGTTCAAGATCCTGTAGCTCATCCAGTTATCTACAAAACATACATCTTTTCGGTAGCTGATCAAATCATATGGTAATGATTAAAAGCTTAAAATGGAAAACGTGATCAAAGTGAGGTCTTTCATCATCTCCTGAAACTCTGACATAACACCTTAAAAGTTACTTTCCCAGGAAGCTACTTCCGAGTTTGCGATAACTGTCTCACCAAATAATAGTATAAAAAGAAGACTTCAAACTAATGAGGGGTGGAAGAGTAATTTTCATGACACGAGTGTTTTCCCCACTATTGGGATTTTAAATTCTCGTAGTCGCATCATCAGAGCCGGTACAAATTGTTTTATCCAGGTAAACAGGAGGAGGCCTATAATAAGGAAATGCCATCGTGTCAATGATGACCAAAAACATGTTTCACGGTACAAAATATCAAAAGTAGAGACTAAACAAGTACCATCAGGAGTGAAATCTCCGCTAGTTACATTGCTACCAGGTCCAGAGAACATATTCAAGTAGAAACTCTTGTCAGCATTGCACATCCAAACTGTCAAATCTCCAGAACTTGCCAGTATAAAATGTCCCTTTGGATGCCACCTGACCCACTGAGTAATCACACAGCTCATTCAAAACTTCTTTGCGAAAATGAAATGTCAAGGCATGATATAATTAGTTCACATTTTCACCTCTATGCCTCCTCCAGGTCCTTCAAGGGTTCCTTTATGATTATTAGATGAGACATCTCAAATCTGAATAAGTCCATTCCAGATGCAAGCGACAGCCCATCCATGCTAAACGCTAAGCTAGAGACAGAATCCTTATGACCCACAGGAGCTCTAAAGGATTAGAGTCATAAAGCCTTACACAGAACGAGGATCACATAAACAAATCAGTGCCTGCTCTAGGAGCTCTAATGCCCAATCCACATAACCTATCCTCCAAAGAAACGCTTTATCATCACCGCCTTCAGTTGCCACTAGTGTGCCATCCGTGGGACTGCAAGCAACTGCATAGAGTTCACCTGCAAACAGCGAAGTGAATAGGCAAGTCAGCAAAGACACAACGTGGCTTATTCGAGTTTCACAACAAACTCAAAGAGTCTCATGCTCTATTCCACCAGAACCTAGACTAGCATGATGGTTGTGTCCAGCAGGGTAGAGTGCACATTCTCAAACGATGAAAGACATCAAACATGGGGGGCAAAGACACGAACATAAATTTCACGACCCATCTAAAGACACAGACAGGACAAACAACAGCTGAAGTTGAGAGCCAAGGTTTTCAAGTTTGGAAGATTGCTGTTCGTAGACAAGCAAGAACGGAAAAAGTTACCATTTTGTCCGGTGAATTGTGTGCAAAGAATCGTCAGCTTCCTCTGGAATATAAAACAGAGACAAGAAGCCATCAAAAGTCCGATAATTGTCAACAATTATCAACGAGAATGACTTAAAATTCCCAACTTGATACTTCACAAAGGTCACTGCTTTGGTACGATGGTATTCGCCAAACCGAAAAAACCGAACATCCTCGACAGCTCCGATACAAGAAGAGACGCCAACCGAGCTGCGCGTGAAGTCATCAGAAGAAACGAGGAGAGATGGGCGACGAACCGTCGTCGTCGACGGCGACTTCCTGGACGACGTCGAGCGGGCTCGTCGAGAAAGACCTCGCCTTGGTCGTCTTCGCCGTGGACTTGCGAGCTGCTCATCGTCTCGGCCGCCACCGACGGCGGCGCTCGAGCCGAAGGAAGAGGACCGAACTCCGGCGACTCGACGAAGCGGGAAAGGAGGGAAACCGGGCTGGGCTTCCTGGTGGGCCACAAGCCCAACCCGTTTCCGAAGAGGGCCGAAAGCCCAAAACAGATCGGCCCGGCCCACCTTGGAGCTTTGAGTACTGGCGACATTCTCTTGCATCCTCTCTCTCTCTCTCTCTCTCTCTCTTTCTCTGCCTTCTGCTCTGGGATTGAAGCTCCTCCTCCTGCGGGTTCTCCTCGAGAGGCGGTGGCGAGGACGTCCGCGCGGCGTTCGCGGCCGAACTCGAGCTCTTTCGTCTTCCACCTCGCCCGCTTCATTCGTTCGTCCCAGAGGCCGAGCTCTCCTCTCTCTTTCGCCGCCGCCGCGGCGCGCATCCCAAAGGGTACGTAGGCATTTTTTCCGTCGCTCGCGTTTGGCTTTGAGTTTTGGCGGTGGATGCATAAAGATCGCGGCTTTGCGCCTTTTCGCTTCGCTTTCCGCTTTCAGGAGGAATTGGGCAGGACCAAAATAGGTCCTTTTTGATGATAAATGGCAACTGTAGACGTTTCTGTTTGACTGTTGAGCTTTTAGTTCGTGTGAATTGCTGAAATTTGATTCATTTCGTTCGGATAAATTTGTTACTCATCGAAAAAATTTGCAGAAATTTGTGGTGTTTTTTGAAAAATATCAGGGAAGCATAAGAAAAACTCTGAATTATGCCCGCTTAACACATTTACCTAGATTTTTTATGACATCAAAATCCCTAAACTTTGCCTATTGTAACACATATATCTAACATAAAACAAAACCTCAAACTTGTATTTATTTTGTCAAATGATTTTCCAGTCAAAACAACGTCGTTCCATATCAACAACCTTCACTTTCCGGCGATCATGTAGGCAGATTTTTAATGGTGCTCATTGACGAAGGAAGAATGTGTTACATGGGTACAAGGTTGGAATTTTTGGCATCACGGGAAAAAAGTCTAAAGTAAATTTGTCACTGTGGGCATAATTTGAGGTTTTTTGTGGCTTTTTCCCAAAAATCGGATGGAATTGTAATTATTGTCATTAGATGCTCCATTTGGGTGTTTGTAATTACTATGCGATTATGTTATACTAGATTAGGCTTTCATGGAGTACAGTACACGGCATATGCTTATGGTAACTTGTCTGTGTATTTAGCCAATTAGCGACAATCGGTTGTTGATTGAAGCTTAATATTATTGCCTGTTATGGTGGAGAGAGAAGTTACTGGAGATCAATGGTTTTGAAATTATCGGTAGTTTGGAATTAAAAAAGGTCCCAAGCTATGCAATTGATGTCCCACAGTGTAGTTTAGTTTATTCAGGTGAATGTGGGTTACTGGAATAATATGCTGTTACCTTATGGGGAGGTTCTTATTTATGCGTTAGTTTAATAGCTCCAGCTTAAAATAAATGACAAAGCCGTGCTGCAATCTGCGAAATGGGCAATTGAATGATTCTCCAATTTGTATTTAAGACATGAAATTCTTTTCCCACTTTTCGGTCTGAAATTTCCTTAAGATACATATATTGTTCCAAAGATACGACATCAAAATATTGAGGTTCTCCCACATCGGTTGTGGAAGGGGCTGGTGGTTGGTATATAAATGTGCCCAACGCGAAAAGGGTCGACCGGTGTATACGTAGCCTTTGTTCATTGGGGGAAGGCTTTATCGATATCGTACTTATCATTAACAGATGTATAGCACAAATAGCTGAGGGAGGGACTAATCCAGGCTGTGGAGTGGGGACGATGACTTCTACATACATGCTTCTTCTATTGTATCCTTGTTATTGGGCTTGTTTGTTGTCCTGGTTTTGAGACTTGGGTTCTATGTGACTTAAATCTCCTTAGTTCTCTCAAGTCTCAAAGGCCTTTATTTTTGCTTATCCATGCATATGATCTTTCCGATTAAAAGGCCAGAGCCTTATTTACTTAAGAAAACAGTCTTCTCATGTGTGATTCTTCTGTATTGGAACAATATTTGACAGTTGTATGAGTAATGACAGAGATCTATCATGTTTTCATTAAATTTCATGTTGCATCTGTCTTTTAGATCATGTACTTTCACTTAGTTACTGCTTAAATCCACTTTTTTTTTTTTCTTGATTCTTCGAAGCTGTTGCTTAATTTCAGCTCTAACGTCAGTTCATATATGTGCAGGTTACATTGATCCATTGTTGTGAAGATGTCGATGTTTGTTTCAAGCACTTTTTGCTCCACTTCTCTACTGCCAATGGGTAAGTAGCATTGATTGCAGAAATCACTATGGAAGTTGGATTGATGACATGCGGTTCTGTCAGAATTTGTGCTGGTGCATTAAATTGATTCTGACTCAGAAAGATGTAATGATAAGTCACGTGTTTCATTAATTGACACTGAATTAATGAGAAATGCACTCTTCTTGGTAAATGCATATGTAAATGGATAACTACACTTCTTGTTGACTTCTAGAGAACTGGTTGATAGAGGGCTTGCCATCACAACTCACAACTGAATGTCAGGAAACTGAAACGCCTGCTACAGTTGATGAAAGGAAAGGAAATATTTAAGCAAGATGGGGGCGAACATCATATCCCATACCCCACTGAATGGATACAAAATCCCCAGCACATTACGTCTTGAGAAATCCCTACCTTTAGGTCTTTTTAAAATTTGACTACATTGTTAAATAAAATATCAACTGCTGTGTGTTTTTAGGATAGGCATTACTGATATGGATGGGATAGACTTATGGAGATGTTGGTGGCACTAGGTGCTGTTTTGAGATAAAGCTTTCAATAATGAATTATAGCCTTTGAGATCAAGTGGTTGCTTGTTGTGTTGCTGCCAGTTTTTTATCCCAAAATTTGAAGATTCAGTTAATAAATGTATTTTTTTACCTGAAATTTTACGTTTTGAAGACGATCTAAGATATTATATTCCAAGAATATAATCTATGAGAAACCTGTTATTAAGTGACAAACCATTGCTTTTTAAAGGTTGCAGCATTTGTTGTTATCCTTCTGCTTTATCAAATTGAAATGGCAGGTCTATAAAATATCCACTGAGGTATATTTTACATGCTTTTTGATAGAATAAGATAACAATCTATTTTTCTTTGATATTCTCCTATCATATTCAAAATTAAGTGTATATATTATATAGCATATACTGGTAGGTTTGAATGTGCCGGGCATGTGTTGAGGTAGATGATATGCAGTAGCATTGAAAAGATCATATTTTAGAGCTTCTACTTCTACCCATATCATTTACACTTTTACCTCCTTTATTAATCCCCTTTTGGAAAGAGGCATGTTCTTACTGATGCTGAAGCATCTTAAGGTCATCTTTCTGCGTATCAACTCAAAAAGTTTTATTTGGCTTACTTTTTTATTGAGACAACATCATCTTTCACCCAGACACGCTCACCAGACATTTGACATGGCATGATTTGATTTGACCATAAACTTTCTTTGCTGTTGGAAAATTAGAAGTAGCATGTTTTGATTCTTATTTATGATTCGAGTTTATCTTTTAACACTACTTGCAATACGTACAGATGCTAGATTACAGGCGCAAACTAAGAGCATGAAACAGTCCCCCGTGGAGCTTGGGTTCCAAACTAAACATCTCTCTGCCCTAAGGGGAAAAGTTAAGGTCATTGCTTCAAGTCCAGCAGGATTGGGGTTACAACTACAGCCTATCAATAGAAGGAGATATGTCATGCCTTCTATTGGAAGATCCACTTCAGCCATATGTTTTGCAGCTTTGGTTAGTTTTAAGTACTTCAGCTTGTCTGCTTTATTTTCTTCGTCCAATTCCAAGATATTAAGCTGTTTTGCTTA
This sequence comes from Eucalyptus microcorys, assembly GCA_014182515.1. Taxonomy (NCBI): domain Eukaryota; kingdom Viridiplantae; phylum Streptophyta; class Magnoliopsida; order Myrtales; family Myrtaceae; genus Eucalyptus; species Eucalyptus microcorys. The sequence continues at coordinate 3,165,971 of CM024572.1, forward strand.
GCACTTGCAAAGTAATATAAGAAATATGATCTATCGTCAATATGATCAGAATTATATTGGGTGCCGTCTTATTGTTCTGTTGTTTTTCTGCTAGGTTGTTCATTATGCATGAGATTTTTTTTATGGTCGGCACCTTTAAGCATGAGATTGAGAGCTAGATTTTTCTCAATTTTCTCAGGCTGACGTGCGAAATTTTAGAAAACCGAGTGACTAATTTTTGGCAGCCTATTAAAATCAAGCTGTTGTGCACATTGGAGAATATCAGCAGACATGCAAGTATTTCTTGCTTTTTGGTAGAACAAAACAGTTAGATACTCATGATATAAGTGACCTAAAAATGCCTGGAGCAGTAAATGCATGTACAAATGTGCTGTCTAAAACTCTCTCCCCCCCCCTTCTTTCTTTCTCTGCACTTGCGCATCAACGCATGGCATGCCCTTTTGTGTGAATGGTCTGGCACAATAGAACAGTTTGTTTATAGACTATTCAAACTAGCATTGGAAATACCGACCAAAAAAAAAAACTAGCGTTGGAAATTTTTTTTTAAGTTCTTCATTGACATTTTTCCGTCAACTGCCTGCAGAATGCAAGATGTGGTGCAGAGCAAACCCAGACTATTACACACAAAGCTCCGACAATTACCCAAGCGCCTACTCACAGTAATAGCTCTATCAATCCATACTCACGCAGTATCAGCATAGCATCTATAATATAAAGAGGGATTTCTTGGCTATTTAACTAATAATAGCCCACCTCAGTTCATATTGCATAATCTCAATTTTTTAAGATGTGGAGCTGTTAAGCATTCTGGATTTCTCGTACTGCTCGTTTGGACATTTTTCATCTTGTCCTGTCCAGTTAAATGACCATGGCCCTTTTTTGAGAGACCATGCTGGTGTGAGCCATGCTTGTGTTACATGCTTCGTATTATAATTCTTCAATGGCAATTTGGAAGCAGACCATACGTAGAATGTTTGATATGTCAGTGTGTGTTTGGAGAATCTCTCATTATAAATGTAGCTGACATATATATTTGAATTGCAGTTCAGGAAAAGTCGCCACAACTTGACGACGGCGGTACAGGTTTGCCGCCCCGCGATGATGGCGATGGTGGAGGTGGTGGGGGTGGCGGTGGCGGCAACTGGTCAGGTGGATTCTTCTTTTTCGGCTTCCTTGCATTCTTAGGCTTTTTGAAGGATAAAGAAAGTGAAGGTGACTACAGGGATAGCAGCAGGAGAAGATAAAATGAGTGTGATGAGACTGTAAGTCAAAAGTTTGATACCCCAATACAAGTTGCTTATCCTTCTTCAAATTTTTTTTCATGTGAAGCTATGATTTGTAGAATTTTATTTTCTCATTGGTTCAATGCTCTATGCAGAGCATGGTTCTTTATAGTGAGTATTAACGCGGAAATAATACAAAGAGACATGTACTAAGTTGGTTCTTTTCTAAATTCTGTGGGAAATTTTGCCCACAGAAATGCAACCATAGCCAAAAAGGAATTGATGCCTCAATGGGAATGGCGATTGCTACCACTCCTGATGACGAAAAAAATTCAATGCTTGTGATATTCGCATCTGATTGGCGAGATATCGACCCAACCCGCTCGAACTCTACACAATACTTGGGTTGAGGATCAGTTGAGGAGTGAGTAAATGTCAGGATTGCTGTAACTTTTATCATGCTGTAAAACCTCAGATAACATCTCCATCCCATCCTTTTGGAGATTTTACTTTATGAGTGGGTTAATTGTGTCCTTTTTTCATATGAGAATAAATGTTGGAATGAAGTACACTGATCACCTGCTGCTGCGCAGAGTTAAGCCCTTGAAGATTTTCATGCACTTGCTTTTCGATATTTAAGAACGCTTTCTGAAGTGGAATCTTACAGCTAGAACATTCACAGGCAAACTAGAAATGAGTTACTGCATGAGAACCTTCTTGATGAAGCCAGTGAATTGCAGTGTACTCAATTGGAAGGATCATATTCTTTCCTATATCGTTAGGATGTGATTAACTGCAATGATTCACTCTTTTTATGTCGGTTCTTTATGAAAATTACCCAGATATTTTCCATAATCACTTGGCTAACTCTCATCCTAAAGTGAAAATTAGAAGACGGCATCGCATTCATACGTTGCATCTCGCTTTCAATGTGCAAAAGAAGGCAACACGGTCTGATGGGGCCGATTGGGGATGGGCTCCTGTCCTATGAATGCGAACTTGTCAACTTTTCCCGATTCAATGTTTGGAGTTGGTTGGTCCTTGGTCTTGGTCATGCCCCCATTGTTGCTAGGGGTGTCAAAATCACCCCACCCGAACCGACCCATGTGGACGACAACCACAAGCTATGGCTCTCTCCCGCTCCTGTCCTGGGCAGTCGTTCTCAGAAATGGTACAGAGCCAGGACTTGGGATGAAATGAGCTACAGTTAGCTTGGCCCAGTGCAATTTCTCAATGACCAAGCCACTGATAATGAAAGAATTAATCGCAGTACCTACCGTGTCACGAGGAGTCGGACGAGGCCTTGCCTTAAACCCGACAGCCCTTCATCTAAGTTCTCTGTCGAATTGATTAATTGGGTTAAGAGTGGTGTTCCTATGAATATGGCAATTGCCATGAAAGTGGGGATAGAAAGCTCCATTAGCACCTTTGCTAATGAACAGGGGATGCGGCAAAAAAAGGAAAGATGATTACAAAGCGCTAATCCCACCGACGGGAGAGCTTTCTTAGTCAGGCCAATCAAAATCCAAACTGAAATTCAAAATCAACATCGCCCTTTTCCATCGACATCAGTCTTTTTCTATAACTCTTCTTTTTCCTCTTTCCTTTTTCCCCCTTCCTGATTCATTTCTTCCCTACGAGCGACCCTGTTTCCACCTGTCACTAAGCCCCATTAATCAATACCGAAAGTTACCACGACAGCATGATTGAAGCATCGATGCAAGAAAGGCTCGCCTTCCCCCTGTTGGAGATTGCGTGGATGGAGATTGAGATTCACTGTAGAAAGGCCGCGTATTAGATGATGATTGCTCTTTTTCCATGATGGTTTATTGACCGAATCAGCCTAACTTTCACCGCAGAGTCAAGGAAAAAATCAAGAATTGCAACCAACCCCATTCATCTTTGGGCCTTGCGTGATAACCGAAATTACCAACTTTCGGCGGTTCAATTCCATGAAATGCTATCATTCCTTTCGCCAAGATGAGAGGAGAAATTTGTCAGCATGGCTCTTTTGTGGATGACTTTACTTCCGTCTTAGTCAATTTGTGGGTGACTTCGCTGCAAGTCAACAATGCTCTCCGAGGTTAAGAGAAAGACATAACCCTGATTCGGTCCGGCCATGCGCAATGATCAATGATAATATGTCGTTTTGTGAAAGTAGTGAGACTCCGTCAGAGCTCAAAGCCGATGAGCAGAGAAAGAAAGCCAGCTGCTGACGACATACTGTAGTTAGAGAGTTTCATGCAGCATCGAATGACGACGTGACGTATGTGGTCATAGTATGCTTGTTTAAAAAAATATATAGATTTTTGTTTTAAGTTTTTACTAAGTAGGCGACGTCGAGTATCGTTGGGATCCATCCATAAATTGAGCTCCATCAGGAAATGAATCCAAGAAATATAGGCATATTTTCCAATCCTTCTCGCCTTTATGCAATTGTCGAGTAGTTTAAAATTAAAAGAACTTGGCAGCACGAGAACATGATCTCTTGTGAATTTCGATTGCACTACAATCGTTCTTTCATTCTTTCTCTTAACCTCGTGGATGTAGACCGGCGAGCGAATTCCGTCAGTGACCACTATGTCGCTTCTCTACTTTTTCCTAATTTTGCCGGGGGTGCTCCACTCGCTCGTGTCAGGCAAATAATTGTCGGGTCATCTCACTGTCATATATATATCATTCTATCGAGTCACGATGATCACATGAACATGGTAAATGAAAAGAAAGAAAAAGAAGTAAGTACGTTACAGCGATGTACTTAGGGTATGGACCGACCCTGAGGCCAAACTACAAGTGCTGCAATTATTCAGAGCGATGTGACATGGGGAGGATCAACATGGGGAATCGAAATTCGATCCAAAAATCATGTGATCTGGCTACCCCATTTCTCGTGCTCCCGCCTGACCCACCACGCAATACCCCAAACGCTAATGTCGTGTAGAAAAGATGCACATGTCCGATCTTGGAATTTGCCCCGGTCTTTGCGCTCTCGCCATTCGTTTTCCAATTTGTCGCTGCTCGACCGTGGACGTGGACTCTTCCGTTCCTTCGGTCCCTGGTTTTCTTCCCTTCCCTTTTTCCTACCACTTTCGACCGTTCGTCTGCAACAATTTCCTCGAAAGCGCACGGAAAGAGAGGCGGATGTTCACTGAGGAAACGCTGTTGTTTCTGCCGGTCGTAAAGCTCTCGTCAACTCTTTTGGGTATTTTACTTCTGGGTCGGGAGGAAAGCTGATTGCAAGTGGCTGAGTTTGAAGACGATTGGTCCTTTGGAGTGGGAACTTTTTAAAGGTTTTTTTTCCACCCGTGTCCTCGCTGAATGGTGTCGGATTGCGTCAAGAACATCAATCGATCTGGCAGTATAAAGACTTTTTGTCATGTAATGAATTTGAATCGATGGGATTAGTGACTTTTAGGACGGTTGACAAGACGATTTGACTTGAGCGTGATACCGGCTAGTCAAGTCACCCTTGACACTAGTCATTGTTGCATCGACCGGTACTTGTACGTCGATGGAAACCGAGCAGTAGATTTGATGGATACATCTAAATTATCAGACAAATTAATCTTAACAGGACATCAAAAGTATGGATGCTCATTGAGCTCTAAAATGACACGAATATAATTTGTCACGCCATTTTACCACTTGTCATCTATAGATTTTCATTTATTCAATAAAACCTAACTATCCTTCCTCAATAGTTATGATTGAATTAAAATATAAAATTTGGGTGCATTGATTTCCACGCACTTCTTGCTAAAGATACCGCTCCTCACTTTAAGCTAATTTTCTCTCTCCTCTACATTTCCGTGTTGACTTAAGAATCGGGGGGCCAATCCGAGTGCAGAGCCCAAACGCCTTGACTTGATTGTTGCGGTACAAATCAATTCCCCGGTAAAGTTGCGTGCCAAGTTCGTGGTTCACGATTCTAGCTTCAACATCGTGAGCCATAAAACTTGTACTTCTCCTCTGATACTTTGAATTTGTACACACAGAAGATGCAAACAATAAGTATGTTCACTGACACCCAAAATTTAACGCTCAGAATTTGTACACACAGAAGATGACAAACAAGTGTGTTTACTGACACCCAAAATTTGAGACTGAGTTATCGTGTAATGATTACATGTGGACCATTATAATACGATCCATTCTATAAAAAGAAAAGTATTATTTTAGAAAGCATTGGAAATTCAGATTATTAATAAATGGGATAGTTGATATGTACGCGAGAAAAGCAATCACCCTCTTTTTAAGCAAATTCATGAATTAGGGCATTGCGACTCAATTTTTGGGGGATGTTGCAGAATTAAGAATGAGAATTTAGGCTCTAAAGGAGCTGCTCTCCACAAAGGGAAAGGCGCTTTTCTGGCCTCATCTCCCTCAAAATGCAAATTTTTAAGTTTATTTTCCTTTGAAAAACTTTTTAAAATTCTTTTCCTTTTTTCTATTCAAGTAAGAAAAATCGATTTATTCATAAACTACCGAGTGTCGATATTCTAATTCGCGGGGGACCATGCTTCTTAACACATTAAAATAAATAATATTGGTGATCCGTACAGGGTGGGGGTTCAATCACTGACAATATGGGCCTTACTTTTTCATTTAATGCCAATGTGGCAGCATATATTATTGGTTAGGAAATCATATCGGCAATAGCATCCGCACAGGAACTTGAGTCTTTTTAATTTTTTGGAATGACGCAACAGAATTTGGAAACAATTTTCTGCCTTCCAAAAAGTTCGATTCGAAATTCGACCCAAATAAAATATAAAAAGAGAAGGAGAAGAAGTTCGATTCGAAGCCCAAGAAGCTTTTTTGTGCATTCCTCTACTTATTTTAATGATCGAATTTAAATGGAGATTAGAATACCTTTTTGAAGGATTATATTCTATGAGCCACTAGATTTGATGGACGAACTTTCCCTTTTCTCTCACTCTCTTAGTTAACATCACAAAAATCTCTAAATTATATCAATTGTAACATCAACTTATCGAATTTTTTATTGCACCACCAAAAATCTGAAATTATATCCATCATAATATACGTGTTCTAAACTTATTTTTTAGCGATTAGAACCTCTAAAATTGATTCGATAAATGATCCTAAATTTATATCACACTAAGACAAATTTGGGTTTTGTCAACGTGAAAAAAGAAATTGCACTATTGATATTGCAGTGGGGAAAATTTAAATTTTCTTTTTTATATGTTGGTATCAATTTGAGAGTTCTGACGACATAAAATGATTTTGAAGTACACGTGTCAATTTTGACATCGCCGTGAAGGGATCAGGCTCTTCTCTTCGTCACTAGAAAAAAAAGGCAAAGCTTCTTTGTGCGCTTTTCCTATCGTCTAAGAATATGGATTTCATGGTTGTGCGTGCAAGTGACGTGACACTGCAACCAACGCAATGTCAAGTGTCTATCAAAGCTCAACATGAACAGGCAATACACTTGTAAGGGACCAACGCAATGTCAAGTGTCTATCAAAGCTCAACATGAACAGGCAATACACTTGTAAGGAAGCCCCAAACTCATAAATAAAATTTTCGAAAATTATAAAAAAAAAGTTAAAAAAACTTACAGAAATGATTCGTATCAGCATCCACCATACCATTGCCGGCATCCACATCGGTGAATTTCTAGCTAAAATCGTCCAGAAAGATTCATGATACCCAACTTTCACTTTTACTCTAATAACTGCTACGTTATTGCTATGAATTGACCGTAGGCTCATGGCTTTTTGAATAATTTTATGTAACATTCATAGATTAACTCGTTCAATATATTATCTGTGTTGGCCTGTCCAATACCAAGCCTAATGGTTTTATTTTATTTTTTTGACATACAGGTAAGCATTTTTCTAAGAGGTCACCTATTACATGCTTAATTTTAGAGTTTCAAAGCAAAACTTATCGTTACGTCAAAAGGTACTCCAATAAGTTAATTTCAATTTTCACATATATATCCTAGAATAAGTTTCATTCTTTCGATGTACAATTCGGTTCATTCCCATCCTCATAACCATCTTAGAAGTCTGTCAAGAGCCACTCATTGTCTCACTCTCATTGGACCATATCGTTAGACTTTAAGCCAACAAAAAGCTTTTGAAAGTCTATTACGAATGAAAGGAAATAAGCTAGACAAGCCGAAAGAGAGAGGAGAAGGGGGAGGGAGGGAAGAAAAGGGGGAAAATATGGCTTTTCGACCATGCTTTATCGTCTATTACAAAGTTGGAAAGTTGTCTAGGCAGTACCATGTTTGTTCATCCAGTCATTTTGTAAAGTGATTCCTTATGCTTTCGTTTCGACAGTTTTTATCTCCTACCCTTTATGAGATGCTGCGGTATCCTGCTTTTTCGAGCTTTCTTAGGATGATCAAGAAGAGCATGTACTGAAAATTTCGATCTCTTAATGTGATAAATATAAGAAGTTGGTCGTGAATAAAACCGGGAAAATTGAGAGTGAATCTAACTTTGCTAGAGGCCGGTAAGAATAGTACAACTTTGGTTAAAGAGGCATGTCAAACAAGGAAAAGACATTCCTTTTTTCGTTTGCCTTTTGGCCGGTGAAGGAAAGGCATAGTCTCTAGTCTACTTTGTAAATAGATGATAAGAGCTAATGTCCATGTTCGGCAACCATGTGACCACTTCGTAAATAAATAAATAAATAAATAAATAAATAAATATATATATATATATATTTTCTACATTAAACTAAACATCAAAAGAAGAAAATTATGGTTATTTTTTCATATGGAGGAAATGAATGTAGTTATTTATTTGAGTAGAGCGAGTGGGTGTTTGGCTTGTTAATAGAATGTAACTATTTTTTTTAATGATTTCGTGAAGAGTGATTTTGAAAAGAACAAAATTGAGAATGAACTGAGTGTTTTCCAATCTCCATTTGTTTCATAAGAAAGTAAATTATTTATAAAATATTTTTATAAAAATAATCACTTTTATCGCCCAAGATAATTAGCTAATGAAAGATGTGTTCAGCAATGCAGTATTTTTCATTTATTCATTTTTATAAGATAAACAATCGGTCAAATTTTAAGAAAATAATTTTTAAATAATTAATTTTTTTGCGAAACACACACACACACACACACACATATATATATATGTACATAAGATATTCAGACCTTTCAATGTTTGATTTGAGGTCTTTGTCTTGCTTGTGGTAGCTCACATAATTCAATGTTTCTCTGTACGTAATTTTTCCCCAACGGTGAGCACATGGTCATGTCTTGGCTAAGCTATTGATTAGGTAAACAGGCAATAATGCCTTTTGACGCGCTTACGAAGATAAAAAAAGGAGAAAGTAAATAGCATCTGTCGAGGTGAAGGCAGATTCTTTTGGGCGGCTCCACTAGATGCTCTAGGGCCTCGCGTAGCATCTTCCCATGTGGCATAACCATAAAAACTGTCAAATGTTCCTCGCCATTAATCTTCTTTCCTCCTTCCTGGATAAGTTTGATTTGTCGAAATAACCGACTAACGTTACTAAATTTACATGCCCACTAAGGGATTAATCCCCAAAAGGATTTCAACTCGATGAATGCATGCATGAGCATTTTATTATCGTTCAAGATTAGTGAATAGACAAAGATAGGTGACAATGACAACATTGAATTGAACATGAAGACAAATCGATAAATTATTTAGCATGTATTGCTTGTTCAATTTTGTCCGATCACAATCTCGTTAGTTCAGATGTTCCCTCGAGACGATAGTGTAGAAAAGGCTTTTTTCCTTTTTCTGCGAGACACGACGACAAAGTACTCTTGGGTTGTTTTGTTTCTTCTTTTTGGTGCTATGGTAGAATGGTTTCTTTTGAGAAAGCTTTCATATGCTAGTACATCTTCCTGATTAAGTTTCATTAGAAGCAAAGCTTCTGCACAAGGGCAAGCGATCCTTGTTGATTTACTTACTCCAGTGGACCGCGCTAAGTAAGAATGGACGCCTCACGTTTCTGGATAGATTTGAATCTCGAAGGATATAAAACGAATTCACAACCCTTGTCTCTCAAACTGAAAGCAAGAGAATGCTCCCTACTTAAATCTTAATCTATTTTATCATAGCGGGATCAATTATTGAGATCGCTTCTGTTAAGTTAGGAGCAAAGAGACAAGTGAGGACCTCATATTTACCAATTGAACTACCCTATCATGTGTATAAAGACCGACATGCTAGTGGCCTGGGTTAAGATAAACGATGAAAAGTAAAAAAGCACGCAATAGACCATATAGATATACATAGGCAAGAAAAAAGAACGCTTCCAAAAATCAAGCTAGAGGTGGTTGAAAAGAACCTCTATCAAAGAATCACACGAATTTCTTGAGCTAATAATTTATGATCCGTTAAGTTTCTTGATAGCTAATATGGTATGACAGATCAAATCAAATTTGTTTTTTGCCATAATTCTTTGTTTAAGATAATTATGAATTCCAATGCGTCAGATTGATAAGTCATTGGATAAAAGATCCCTTTCTTTATCTTTCTTAATTAGGGGGGAGGTAGGTGTATGCATTGCTATATGGGACAGCCATTGCCCTAATGGTTCCCAGCGGATAGAAGGTTTCTCTTGTTGGCTGCCTTCCTCTTTCAAGTCGTTATCCTCATTCTCTCAGTCCAATCACTCTGTAGCATTTTATTATTGATGCTTTGCTGCTGCTATTTCCTACTTACATAGTGGTTTCGTTTGAGAGGACAATCTAACAACGTAGGCACTTTCTGACCTAAACTTAAGGCATGTTTTGGTAAGAACTCAGGTTGCTTCTTCGAAAAGATAAAAGGAGCGGCGAAAATCATGTAGGTGCAATCTTTTTAAAACGTGAGGATATCGATGGGATGACCTAAATCGATTCGGAAATTTCTCTAGGCAAAGAAAAGAATCTGACGAAGTCTTGCCCCGGTCTAGCGTCAATTTTCCGGGTCGCCCAAAAGCCATCACATTTCCTAAATAAATCAAGAACCAAGAGGTAAGAGTCTTGGGCGCAAATCAATTTTAGAATCAGGAATTTCTTGTCTCGTGTAATTTTCAATGATAGAGATAGATACTGTTGAACCCACACATGTTTCAAAAGTCATAGCATCACGAGCCAGCATTTTGACCCCAAGATCACTCTTGAGAGAGAGAGGAAAAGGGAGACTATGCTAATAAACTTGCAAGCTACGGCACAAATAGAGATAACAAGATGGAAAAGAAGAGGGGAGAGAGAACCACAAAGGCCTTAATAATGTCCTAGAAAAAGGGGGGGTGACACTGGAAAGTAACACCACCACCCCCTCCAATCTCCAATTTCTTTCACTAAAAATCACTCAAGCCTCTCTCTCTCTCTCTCTCTCCCTCTTATTGCTCTCTTCTCTCTCTTTCTTTCTCTCTCTCTCTCTCTCTCTCTCTCTAGCTCATTCTTGCAACTCACCTAAGTATTTAGTGGCCATTTTCTCCTGGCTAGCTCCCCAAGTAGCCGCCAGCTCATTCCTTCCCCCGACATCGACTTCACACCCACCTCCCCTGCCTCTCTCTCTCTCCCAAAATCACATATAATCACCCCCATACACCCTCCCAATCCTCCATTCAATTCCTACCCAATTCTCTCTCCCTCCCTCTCACCACATTAGCATCATCAAGCCTCCATCTTGATGATGTTCCGTCACACTTTGTCTGCAACATCATAGAACTCCGCAACATTCTCATCCTATAGCTTGTCCTCTCCCTTACCAATCCCTACGCATTCTCTCCTTCATCCATTCGCCACTCCCCTGCCCCACACAGTACCAGAAATGGGTCGCGGCAAGCTCGAACCCTCCTCCGATCACCAGCTCCCGGACCCCGCCCCGTCCTCCCGGGGCCTCCGCTCCCACAGGTGGAAGCTCGTCCTCTTCTCCCTCCTCGCCCTCGCCCTCCTCCTCGCCTCCGCCATCTCCGCCATCCTCCTCGTCGGGCTCCGGAGCCGGGCCTCCGGCGACTCCCGGGGCCACCGCCCGACCCAGGCCATCTCCCGCACCTGCGCCAAGGCCCGGTACCCGGACCTCTGCGTCAGCTCCCTCCTGGACTTCCCTGGCTCGATGGTGGCGAGCGAGCAGGACCTCATCCACATCTCCTTCAACATGACCCTGCAGCACTTCAACAGGGCTCTCTACCAGTCCTCCGGCATGAACTACCTCCAGATGGAGCCGATCGCGCGCTCGGCGTACGACGACTGCATCGAGCTCCTCGGGGCCTCCGTCGACGCGCTCTCCCGGTCGCTCTCCGCCGTCGGGGGATCGGCATCGCCGGCTCCGGCGGAGGACATCGTGACGTGGCTGAGCGCGGCGCTGACGAACCAGGACACGTGCGGGGAGGGGCTCGCCGACGCGAGCGGCGGCGTGAAGGATCGGATGGCGGCGGAGCTCAAGGACCTGGAGGAGCTGGTGAGCAACTGCCTGGCGATATTCGCGGCCTCGGACGGCGGCGGGGACTTCGCCGGCGTGCCGATCGAGAACCGGAGGAGGCTGATGGACGTGGCAAGAGGAGGAGGAGGAGGGGGAGCACCGAAGCCCGACGGCGACGGCGGCGGCGAAGGCGGGTATCCAGAGTGGCTAGGAGAGAGAGAGAGGGAGCTGCTGGACATGCCGGCGGCGGAGGTACAGGCGGACATAGTGGTGGCGAAGGACGGAGCGAACGGGGCGTACAAGACGATCGCGGAGGCGATAAAGAAGGCGCCGGAGAGCAGTGGCCAGAGGATCATCATCTACGTGCGAGCCGGGAGGTAAAGTTCCTCCTTTTCTTTTCTTTCATTTTTGTTGGCCTTTTTCAAATGGAGTTTGAACTGAGAGGGAAAAGAAAAGAAAAGAAAAGAAAAGAAAGGAAAATGGCCTTTTCGTCTTTTGCTTCTTTTTGTTCTTATTATGGAGGGAGGATGCATTTTGTCAGCGTAGATTGAATTCAAGCCCTTTAATCATGGGAATTTAATTATTGCACTTTGATAATTGGACAAAAAGGGGTGTTAAAATTATAAAGCCACCAATTATATAACAGAAAGTCGTTTTCACTTTTGGACATAGTGATTATGACTTGTGTATTCCACAGAATTCTATGATTAAGATAATTGTCGACCATTCTTCAGTACAAACACGGCATCGTTTGAGGACTTTTTTTTGGTTCTATAATCGGTGAACACTGAAAAATACACTCCTTTTGGAGATGTTGCTATTAATAAACTATTTGTAATTCTGCAAGTTAGAGTTTTTAATTGTCTTTATTAGAATAGTAAAATATTATATCACGAGTTCACGTATCGGTATAAACCTTTAGAATAATTAGTAAAGGTTCTATGGTATTTAAATATTCCAATAGACTTACCTACTTTTTGTAAATTTCCGTTGCTGTTAACAATAGAGGAAAAATGATTGTGAATAATTGATGTGTTGACTGGTGTTTTTAAGTTTATCCGTTGTTTTAGGTATGAGGAGGATAACTTGAAGGTGGGGAAGAAGAAGACGAACCTCATGTTCATCGGCGATGGGAAGGGCCAAACGGTCATAACGGGCCGCAAAAGTGTAGCCGACAAGATGACCACGTTCCACACTGCCTCCTTCGGTAAATTTCTGTGCCCATATCCTAATTTCCAAAGTTCAAACTCTCTACTAAGCTAGGCCAAAAATTCTAAATAATTTTTTTTGTTTAAATCATTCATTTTTTACGAAACAAATCGAACCTAAAAACCACAAAAGACATTCAAGTCAATATCGAATTATTGTGCTTGAAAGCTACTTCAGAAGCTTCACAAAGAAGAAAAAAAGGGGTTGCTAGAAATGCTCGATGTAGAAAGTAGCATGTGGGATGTCGATTTCAGAAGGCATGGCACCAAATTTTGCCACCAATTAATTCTGTGCACCTTTTAGTTGCAAGTGGACCCCATGTATGACATCTGGATATCATTAACAATTGTTTCATAAAACTTATCAAACATGTTTAAGAAAAAATTATTCAATTTTCAATGCATTGATTATGAGTGCAACTGAGTATATCTAGTACATTAGGAACCGAACTGTAATACTTGTTCGATTGCTTAACAAATATTTTAGAGACAACTTCTAATTATATCCAAGATATACGATGGCATAATCCAAATTCAAAAGTAATAATGATGGTACTTTTCGTAATTGAGAATTCTCATTAGAACTTTCGGAACATCAAAAGAATAAGATTTTGAAAAGGGTTGAGATCAGCCCTGCTTTTCATCACCTACTTTTCTTTCTTTTCCATCGTCAACTACACTTTTTTTTCTGACATTTTCTGACTCCAAACGATGTTCCCATCAGTTCATACAGGCACGATTCCTCTTCTTTAATGATCATGTCGAGATGTTTTCGTTTTGCTGCTCCTCCGCTTTGCATCCCTCTCGATCCGATCTTCTCGTCTCTTCATAACGCTAACGACATTGCTTGATGAAACATCAATGGGAGTTTGCTGGTCACAGAATCGAATCCATGGTTGGGAGAGAATCGAGAGATGGAAAGGGAATGGGCATTATTGACGTGGGTCATGCCGGGGGGCTACACATGCATGTTCGTCACTTGCCTGCCGTTCATTTCGATCCCCCTTGGCCTTTCTTATCTTAGAACGATGCCAATTACGCAAAGTTTGGATGCTCGATCCCCATTATGCGAATTCCGAAGCGCAAACTTTATAGGAGAATCTTGATCTTGACACGTCCTTCGTCGGCTTTGTCGTATCGGCCGAAAAAAGATGGCTTGAATTATTCGCAAGATGCTTTGGTCGAGAGTCTTAACGTAGAATTCTCTAGTTTTCAGTCGAGCTTTAATTCTTCTCTTCTGCTGTATGACCTGCAGCGGCGAGTGGAGCCGGTTTCATTGCCCGCGACATGACCTTTGAGAACTACGCCGGACCGGAGAAGCACCAGGCGGTGGCTCTCCGGGTAGGAGCTGACCATGGGGTGGTCTATAGGTGCAGCATCATTGGATACCAGGACACGCTCTACGTCCACTCGAATCGCCAGTTCTTCCGCGAATGCGACATCTATGGAACGGTCGACTTCATCTTCGGCAACGCAGCCGTGGTCATCCAAAAGAGCAGCATCTATGCCCGGCAGCCCATGGCCAAGCAAAAGAACACGATCACGGCCCAGAACCGCAAGGACCCCAATCAGAACACCGGCATTTCGATCCATGCTTGCCAGATCGTCGCCGCTCCAGATCTCGAGGCATCTAAAGGAAGCATCCCCACGTACCTCGGGCGTCCATGGAAGACGTACTCGAGGGTTGTGTACATGTTGTCCTACATGGGCGATCACATTCACCCCGAAGGGTGGCTGGAGTGGAACGGAGACTTTGCGCTAGACACTTTGTATTACGGAGAGTACATGAACTATGGGCCCGGGGCAGCCGTCGGCCGACGTGTGAAATGGCCTGGTTTCCGAGTCATCACATCGACAACAGAGGCAAGCAAATTCACAGTGTCGCAGTTCATATTTGGATCTTCATGGTTGCCGTCCACCGGGGTGGCATTCGTGGCCGGACTATCAACTTGAAAGTTGAAAGTGACATTTACAGATACGATATGTTGTGCCGAGAACCCCCATATATTGGTTCTCATTTATCAACTGAGCTTAAGATTTAGGTCGTTTTCCTTATATTTTTTCTTCGAAAGTGAAAAATAATCAAATGTAGAAAAGCCACAATTTCGTAATGCCATTATTCTTCATTATTCCTCTTTTTTTTCTATGTTCATCGGAATCCCTTGCGTAGCCATTCATCAGTCGTAGCAAACATATTTCGAGGTGAAGAAGTCGGCCAACACTATCAAGTCCTTCTCCAAGTCCTGGACAAAAACCTAGGAAGAACTGGTCTAAGGCAGGGCATCATCTGGTCACATTCCTTTTCACCTATCTTCGCAGCTAACATTATATGGAAATGACTTGACAGAAAACCGACGCATGCTAGATTCCCACGGCAACCTTTAAATTTGTCCAGAATAGGAATTTCAGATGGAGAGATTCAGAAGGACCAAAGGTTTCTAGAAAAGAATAAGTACCTAGACCTAACTCTTACTCCTAACTTAATGATCCCCCTCCCCTTCCTAGCATATGGCCTGAAGAAAGTAATTGAAGCCCGACCCCATTCTCGTCCTGGCAGTCACTCTCGCTACTTGTGCGAAAACATTATTAAGCTTATTTATAATCATACATTACATAATGAATTTCATATCTTTAATAGGTATAATAACAGTATTATAGGAGCTACTTTAGCTCTTGCTCAAAAAGAAATTAAAAGAAGTTTAGCTTATTCTACAATGTCTCAATTGAGCTATATGATGTTAGCTCTAGGTATGGGGTCTTATCGAGCCGCTTTATTTCATTTGATTACTCATGCTTATTCGAAAACATTGTTGTTTTTAGAAAGCACTAAGTACCTCATAGCAAGGCTTATGCTAAACATTGATTTCCTGCTTGCCTAAAAATAACGCATGTGGTCCGCTCAAAAGTCAGAACACAAGCATATCCAGAAGCCTAAAAATTAAACAGTCCTTCCGCATCATTCAATGCAGTTATCCTTAAAAGTGATATGTACCGTTCCAATAGGACTAGCAGTGAGTGCAGATTAAAAAGTTTGGGAATTGCACAGAGGTCGATTTCATATCGCTAATGCTCAAATCATTGTTCCTTGCAAAACCCAGAAGAGCACACATAGTGTTTTAAACCTGCCTGGCCCAAGTGGCAGCTTCGGGCTGTCTTGGATGCCGGAAAAGAAAATTAATGCACCAGAGAATGATGCAAGTGAACAAGCATATGGTCCAAGCATTAGCACAGATTTCCCAAGAGCAGATCAGCTCAGGAGAGGGACTTCCGTCCATTCATGCAAGCATGCACACACTATGTAGACACTACATATATACAAAATTCACTCAATGGCCTTCATTTGAAAGTGCATCGAGGTAGTGATCCATAAGCACTGAGACAGATTCAAGAAATGAACCTTCACTAGCTCCAGGAAGCACACTTTCCTCTGCTTCTTTGACAATCCGCTCAATCACAGACTCCTTGCTAGGACTTTCTCGACACATCATGCTTCCGATGGCGAAGGGAGTAAGCCCTCTCTCCACACCTTTCTTCATAAGCATAGTAGAGATGCGCAAGGTACGAGCACACTCAACTGGCAAGTCCCACCCATGAAATTTCAAGAGTTGAATGTCTTTTTCAGCATCCAGTGACTTGATGTAGTCCATAGTTTCAGGACAGTAAGGCTGCTGAGCTTGTGGCCAGTAGAGCCACTCAAATGTGCAATCTTCAAACTGCAGCGACAAGAATAAAGATATTAAAAGATGAGAAGAAGACAAAAAGAAAAGACTACAAAGAAGCTTGAGAGGTTTTGGAGCTTGTATGGAGTCATTATGCTTCTGAACTGACCCCAGAAGCTAAACTATTGCTACTCATAGATCAACAGAAGTCCAATACATCTTTTATAAACCTAAAACTCCTGATCATGCTCTCTTTGTTTTATTTACCACCAAAAAAACTGAGCAGTGACAAGCATGAAACATAGACTCTGAAGCAAACACGTCATATGCACATTTTATCCCGTCACATGTCAATCTGAAGTACCTATGTGTCAAAAGAAAAGCAGTTCATGCAGTCAAAGCTGGATGAATGCTGCTTCCACAATAAAAAGCACCGCACAAATATATTTTCTCTAACCTAACCGTGCAAAGATTTTCTTGTATGAGTCCCAAGTTATAAACAGTCATCAACGCAATTTTGGGTATAAAATGATGTAAATTAATAAGTGCAACACATCCTAAAAATCAACAAATAATTTTAACAGATTTGCACATGCATACATAACCAGGGGTGATGGAGATTCCATCTTTTGACAAGTTCTGAGGCATCCAATACCCATTAAGGAAAATGCAGGGTTATTAAGACTATTGTCTTGGATCTCATGCCAATTAGGACAAATTGTGTCTCAAAGAATAACAAATCATCTATTGATGTTTAATGGTGTTGCAAATCAACAAGCGCCACATATCCTTAAAAACAAAAAAAAGATTGCAACAGATGTGCACATAAGTACATAACCATGTGTAATGGAAATTACATCTCGTTAAGGAAAACATGGGGCTATTAAGACTACTATCTTGGATCTCATGCCACTTAGGACAAAGTCTATTAAGACTAGTATCTTGGATCTCATGCCCCTTAGGGCAAGTTGTAACTAAAAGAAAAACACATAATCTATTAATGTTTTTATCGGAAAACAACCAAATGATCAATCAGAGAAGGAAATACGATATACTAACGTTTTCAGGCAGACAGTATCCATGATCAATAGGAATAAGCACTACACGTCCATCTTCACCATCCCTGCTGATCAATATGTTGCCTGCATGCCTATCGGCATTTGCCAACCTTATGTCCAAGACAGAAATCTTGTGTACCTCATCCACGGGAAAAGCTCGGGGTCCCATATCCTCACAACTTCCTATATTCTTCACGAACATCTGCAGTGATCCTATCTTGAAATTCTTGCTTGTGTACTCATAACCTTCTGGATAATTAAACTCTCTATGCATACACTTCACCATAACAGTGGGTGGAACCCCAGCAAAGCCCTTCTCTGAATTGTGAACCACCGGGTGGTCCAAGATGTAAGCTGCAACTTCTCTCAGTGCACCCTCTCCTACCTGCGTGCCCTTTTTCATCCCTTGACCATCAAGTGACAACGGAAGTCCCCGAGGATTATTCACCGCCATTGGTTCTTCATCAATAGGCTTAAAAACTGACACATACTCCAGGCCAGAAAAATCTTGCATGAGGTAAGCTCCTCCCAATCCCTCCGGAGACTGTATGGGCTCATTGCCTCTCTCCAATCCCTGGATGGTAGATTCAATCAGCTCTTTTAACACAGATGGCAGTTCAATTTCTCGATCGACAATGAAAGGTTCCAATAGGAAATCTTTTGGCGGTGGTCTACTCTCTATGATATTGGGTTTCAACAGGTCCCAAGACTGATATTCACCAACTGCACCAGCAAGCTCATTAAAATCTGATGCATCAATAACCACTTCAAAGTGCTTGTCAACAGTTTGAGGCCTCACTTTAGCAGATTTGCAGACCAGCAAGTGGATAACAGCATCACCATTCTTCCTACAAATGTCGTGGATGAGTCTCTGATCTTTAAGCTCTTCACCATCACATACCAGTTCTTGATTCTCCAGGTTGACAGAGCCTCGCCCCTTCCTCACAATCTGTCGCTTCACATATGCTACGTTTCTGCTCCTCTCAACATGGAACTCATATTCCTTCCCACAAGCAGTTCGGACAGTGATAGCTTGAAGATCTGAAAGCCTCAGCACAAGGTGCAACACGTCTCCATTGGCAACCCCATAGTCTCGAACACAAGAATTGTTCCGAGCTAGTTCTCTCCCATCAAAGAACAGTTTCTGATTTCTGACAAAGAACCCTCTGTCTGCCTGTATCTTCAGCTTCACAGACAAAATTGAATCTGACTCCCTTATGGGCATGGGAGTCAGAGACCCAGCAACTCTGAGGTAAATTAGGATTGGTTTGTTCAAATGAGGACCACATTGGTGGGAGAACTTCCCAGGAAAATTCAAATACTCCTCCAGAACCGGGCTAAGCGCCACAGTAACAACCGACATCTTTCTCTCCTGTTATCTGCACCGCCCCTTGTCTGAATAATCAAACTTCAATCTGCCGAAACCTTCATCATCCTCTCTAGACAATCCATTTGACCAGATAGTCCCAAACTTCAACTTTGAGTAACGTTACCTCAAAGCTGAAAAACCAGGAAACTCGGTTTCCCCACTCAAACAGGTTCTCTGACCTAATATTCCAAGCTCAATAACCTCCAAACGCAAACTCAAGGCATAAGCCAATCTCCGACACACCGGATCTTCTTGAGGCATCCAGTGTTAGGGTTTCTTCCGTGCCATAAGTGCAATTATTTCAAGAGAACCGGAATCTTCTGGAAACTACAGCTAATCTCAAGCAAGAGAAACAAGTAAAAACAAATCGGAATCAGCTCATGATCAACCACGACCAGGAAACCTTACCAACGATCAGAAAGCAAAATGCCTAAGAAACAAGAGATACCGACATTTCTTTATGAATCCGTGAATAACAGCCGAACCGCAAATCACTAAGCATTGATGCACCAATTAATAATGGAAAAGCTAGCCTAGCCTAGTCAATCAAACAACGGAAAACCTAGGGGCTCAATCTGGAGCATCATGAAAGCCTCACAACGCTCCCCGGATTATCACCTCGCGCTTCTCGCGAACGCACGATGCTAAGAGCCAGCACGAGCGGCATTGCAGCCACAACAGAGAAACGAAAGAAGCAACAGCCAGGCAAAGGCGACCGAAGAGAGATGCGCAGAGACAGAGGATCGACCGGTCGCGAACAATCCGACCAGTGTCTGATCATCGTCCTCCACAAGGAATCTCATCCTCCTTTGCACCGACAAAAATTGCACCGACCTGACCACGACACTCCACTTCCCGCTGACGCCGCGCACCGACAAGCACGGCGAACGCACCGAAAATGGAGATAAAGAAGAGAAAAAAAAAAAGGACAAAGCCGAAGAAGCTGCGCGTCGGAGTTACCTGAAATGATCAGGCGAAGCGGAAGGCGCGGACGCCGGGATCACCGCGCTTCATTGTCTCCGATCGTCGAGGCGGTTCGACGCCCTCCGAAACCCGCGAGTTCCTCTGCACTAGAGCTTCTCACTTCTCCACACAGAGAGAGGATGGGAGAACAATGGTGACGCTTCTGAAAATGAAAGAAGCAGTGCGGTGCTGTTGATTTATAGGTGGGGTGACGGGAGGAAAGGGGACTGTTGTGCGGAAGAATCGGCAGGGGGGCTTGACGGCGTGAGGATTTTCCCGTTAACGGGACGTCTTCTTCGGCGGGCTTTCTCTCTTCCGTGGGGCTCGGGCTTAGAGAATAAAAGACTTGGCGGAGGAGCTTACGCCCCGCGGAGGTTTCGCTGCGTTGAGGACGAGACTGCCCTTCTCGAATCTCGATGGGATGGATGTAGTAAATATTAAATGATGGAAGTAGAAGAATATCTATTCTTATTTTCTAATTTTGGCCAAATGTTATATGCTCTTTTTTTTTTTTTTTTTGGTCAAAGCAATATTATATGCTTGGGCTAGGCCAATTTCGGACAATAATTAACATGAAACATATGCCGAGGCATACAAAATTTGGATAATTAAGTTACATTTTACAAAATAGCCATTTGCAAAAGAAAGTCGATCCCGGTCAATTTTGAATTTTCTCAATTGATAGAAATGAAAAAAGTTTTGTTGTATTTGTTCTTTTTTTTTTTTTTTTAATTTGGACTTCGAATTACTCTTTATTTATCATATAACTGTTATCAAGAATTTATCTATCTACTAATGATAATTATTACCTATGACGAAGCTCAAGATTTGATACAAGAACTCATGATACCCGACTCTATTTCCTCATTTGGTAATTTATTAGAAAAATCTCATAGAATATCGTGTCCAATGCTTAAGTGATCATTAAAAGATCTCATCTTGCGGCAACATTTTCATAGATCCCAGGCTGTCGATTTAAATATCTTCCTCATAGGAATAGAAACAGTACTAGATTTCTCTATTGCTATTATTATAATAACAATCACTCGCATGGATAATCACCCCCCGTATAAAATACGAGCAATCAGCTTAAATAGTTTATTAATTTACATGTCTCCAGAAGAAGCCCTGGGTGCGAGGAGGAGGCGAAGGGTAAGGACGTAATTTCGGGCCCATCTGCCAAGACAAAACGTAATTAACCCCATTCGGGCTTTCACTTTGCACGTGAACTGACGCGGAGAGGTCAGACAGACAGACCGACGGAGAGTAATTACTACGCTGTTTAATGCAATTAGCAGCTCGGGGAGAGAACTAACGGCGTCAGTTACGGAAGCCCGGAAAGGTCCGTTATTTTTTTTGAGTCGCAGGAAGCGCGCTCGCCATTGCCACGTCATGCATGGGACTCCCGCCGCTGGAAGTCAAAAATCAATCGCGTCATCCCACCCACGTGGCAGGACCCGATTGGGAGAACCTCGTGGCTTCCGCAAAATTTTCCAGCTCAAAACAGAAGCAAAGAAGAGATTCCGTATTGTAGAAAAATTTGAGTTGACTGGGTGGGGGTGGGGGAAGAAAAAACTCTGCTACCATTCCGCCTTCAGCGTCAACGGAGGAAAGATGATGATGACCAAGAAGTTAATGGGGGTGAAAAACAGACAAAACTTCACAGGCTCCTCTCGATGAACTCCCAGATTCTCTCCTCCATATAGATCCGGTCCCTCCGCCGCCGCGGCATGTGCCGTTCGTCCGGGAAGATCAGTAGCTCGTACCGCTTCCCCGCCTCCACGAGCGCGTTCACCAGCCGCGCGGTGTGCCTGAAATGCACATTCTCGTCGATCATGCCGTGGACTAGCAGTAACCTCCCTTTCATGTTGTCCACGTGATGCATGACCGAGCTGGATTCGTATCCTTCTTGATTAGCAGAAGGAAGCCCCATGTACTTCTCGGTGTAGAAGGTGTCGTACCCGTCCCAGGATGTTACGGGGGCGCCGGACACCGCACAACAGAAGACGTCGGGACATCTGGCCAGTGCCATGGCAGATAGATACCCACCATAACTCCAACCATATATTCCGATCCGACCGGCTTCAGCTAGCCCTTCTTTGACAAGCCATTCCGCTCCAGACACCTGATCCTCGACGTCGATGTGGCCAAACTTCTGTTTGACAGCACCTTCAAACTTCAGACCACGCCTGGCAGTGCCTCGGTTATCTAACTGTTGCACCAGGAGTAAAAATTTGTTGTTAGTCACCAGTCAATCACCTAGAAGCTTTTGGCAGAAATTCATGGAAACCGATATCAAATTGGTCATTATGTCAGTTATTGTGAAGGACCACTCAACGAGAGAGAGAGAGAGAGAGGACAGGATAGGCAGGCCCGTAGTAAGGGAGAAAAATGCATTTTTGATTTTCTCCGCTGCATGTTCTTTCTAGCTTCCTCACTCATATCAACCATTGTCGGTTCTACTATGTCTATGAATCAGAAGTAGTGACTTCCATTAGGCCCATCTCATGTTGATGAAATTGATAAGAAGAGTACTTAAACCATCATGCAACCTTACTGTAAACTTACCATGCAGCATAAATGGAGTAAGATAAACTGCAAAAGTAACTGGCAAGATCATGACACATTGGGTGATTTGCCTAACTTCTGCAAACAGCCTATGTTCATAAGTTAGAGAGGATGTCTGAGGCGACTACAGAGATGGTACTAACCTTCCAAACTAAGATGCCTTTGCTTCTCAAATACTGTGCCTTCATGTCAACTGTATTTGCCCATGAATCACATACCAATTGTACGCATGGGCCACCATACACAGCTATCATGGTCTTGTAAGGTGGGGGTCCAAATTTTGCTATATCAGGTTTGTACAGAGCTCCATATAGCACACTCCCATCATTTCCCTGGATTTGCATGATCTCTGGAGGCTCAAGCTGCAGCTTCTTCAACCTTGGAATGGTCAATGGAGGCTCATACAATGACAAAATTATGCTGCTATCATGCAAGGAGCACAGTGACACCCTAGGGGGAGAAGTGAGAGAATCATGAATATCAACAAAAGTCCGCAGGTGATGATCAAGCACAACCACATGTTTTCCTTGTCCATTGGTTAACCTCTCTGGAGCTGGCAAAGGGCTACTCTTGTCTGGGAAAAGTTTCGCTGAATATAAGTGCTGTTCCAGGGGTCCATCTATGGTTCCTGTAAAGTATACAAGTCCTGCGGCTTCATTTACACCTGCAATTTGCTCAACCATCCAGTCACCTTCCGTGATAGGTCCTAGGCAAGTCCCATTCAAGTCATGCAAATAAAGATGTCTAAATCCTGTTCTTTCACTTGCCCATATAAATCCCCCAGAAAATTTGGCTATTCCTTTGTCTAGAGGAGTGAAGCAGTCATGTAAGTTAATCCATGTACTCTGTTCTTCCACCAGTACAACTTTTCCTTGGCCTGTCCTGATATCAAACTTAAGCATCTTCAATTTGCTATGTGACCTGTTTAGGACCTGAGCTGTCAGAATATTTCCATGCATCCAGTTGACTCGGGCCAAATATTCATCCTCACTGTCAAGCTCATTTGTTCCTCCACACTGAAGATCCATCCAAGTAACAGGACCTCCAGCAGAGGAAACTACCCCAAGACGAACTTTAACATTTACAGCTCCTGCAAAGGGGTAAGCATGATCTTCTTGTGCCTCTGGACCAACTGAGCTTTTACCTTGATGCATTATCCTGAACAAAGGTACGCCCGAAGTGTCAACTTCTGTGAATGCAATGAACCGGCTGTCCAGTGACCACCAGTACCCATTTTTGCGATCCATCTCTTCCTGAACACAGAAACAATATCATATCAGAGAAAAACCAGAATATAATAAACACATCATCAAGTGATATAGTATTTCAGTAGTATTTTATCACTTTTACAGCATAAACATAACTTTCCGGTATATCCTGAAGACCTAGAAGTTCTTCAATAATGCTGCACGAATGTAAATCAAAATATGCTCCAAAGAGAGAGTGAAGAAAGAAAATTACCTGAGCTATGTACTCAGCGAGACCATGAGTCTGAAAAACATAAGTATTCAGTCAACATCCAGAAATGTCACGAGAAAAATAGAAAAGTCAAATAACAAGCAGACATTTACAGGAACAAACCTCTTCAATATGTAATTGTTCTATCCATTGCAAGAGAAAATAACAAGCAGGCTTAGAACTAAACTCATATATCACAAGGACAGCAACATACAACATTTTAACAAGTTTGGGCTCAGGTAAAGTTGGATAAAAAGAAGAACTGAAAGAAGAGCTTTAGCAATTAAGATTCTGGATTTCCAAACATTTGCTTAAGCTGTTCAAAGTAGAATTTCAGTCGACTACAGGTGAAATAAGTGGAACAAAGTTGGGCAACATCTAATGGAAGAGGAAATAAGCTCAAATCGCCATGTAGAACAGAGATAGAGAAAAGACCCAGTATCAATATTTAAGCTCACCACGGCATTATCAATGGCGCCATCAGTTAGCTGACGTTGCTCGTTGTGTAGGAGGTTTAGAACATGCAATTCTCCATCTCTAACAAAAGAAATCATGGTACCATCTGGAGAGATATGCGGATCGATAATTGGTGAGGATGATGTGCTTGGAAGCTTAAGCTCTGGTTTTGAGCCAGAGAGATCCTGAATATAAACCTGGAACCCGAAGGAAAACACATCAGTTGAAGCTGCTTTGACAGATAGTTGATACAGAAAGAAGCAGGCAATGAGGGTCCATATGATTCAAAGTGTTCGATCAAAAAGCATCAAGATATTTCAGGATCGTCGTTGTCCATGGAGAGATTACCAAATGACATTTACTTCAACAATCAAGCCTCTCTCCTTTCCCATAAAACAAAGGAGAGAAGAAATGAAGAAATCATAAAGCAAAGATTAGAAATTGGATCGATCAATCCATACAGGTGGTAGGCCAGTATATACATGCAAAATAGATGTTAAAACAATGACATTGTAGCATGAATGAGTGACCAGATTGTGACACCAAGCTTAAGACTCGTCTCATCCTTTGCAACGGATGGATTAAAGACCTTCAGAACTTTGAGTATTCAGCAGCATTGATTAGTTTAAAAAACAAAGAAAGAAAAGAAAAGAAAAGAAAATAACATCAAGGAACTGATCCGCTGGAACTTATACATGCAAAGTCTGATCATTATTCGTCCCTCTGTGTACTTGAAAAGAATGCATGTCGATGGCATCTCTTACTGACACAGGATGATAATTAAGGACGCCTGGATCATAGATAAAAATTTAAATAAAGATTCTTAATCAATGACCAGTAGAATCTTGTTGGATATACTAAAGAGCAGAGGACATACCCCGGCTGGCAAAGGCACCATAAGCGCCTTCCTCTTTGAGTTTGTCTTAATCCATTCATATCGCGTTACTCCCAAACCACGCTCCCTCAATCTCTCCCTTCTCAACTTTTCTTCCGCAGAAATGTTATTCTCATCAAGACCACCATCTGGGGGACTGAAAAATAAATCTTGCTTGCTACTCTTGAGATCAAATGCAAAAACCTTCCTATTTAAAGTCTGATCAGGACTGAACAAATAAGCGACGAGAGAATCATCAGGGCTGAAAGTGATTGACGTCGGTGCACCATATCCAGGCAAGGGATATTGTACTATTTCCTCAATTGAGAAAAAAATACAGTCGTCAATTGCTTGTGCAGCTGTGCTGTCAGTTGCAGGCATATTGCAGAATGACCCGAATCTCTTCAATTTCTTCTCCCTTGTCTCATTAGCTGATTGCATTACAAGATGACTAGATCGTTCTGTTCAAATGACAAAAGAGTATAAACAAGCATGCTAAAATTAGGGTGCTAATCACTTCAACTAAATGTTAACTAGCATATAAATAACACTAGAATGTACAATTACAGGTTAAAGTTGAGTGTGCAACCATTTGTTTTTACAACTTAAGCTGTGAAAGAACAGCCTGGATTATTTTTGTCTGAATAAGCCCAATCAAACATCATGATGATCATCAACATTCTTGCAACCCCGCAAGTTCAACGGTTTTGCCCAGACTGTGAGTACGCTATACAAAAACATAAAAAAGCTAGATTCAACAGTCCCACATACAACAAAGCAGAACCCCTTTCAGATCAGCCTGTACTAGCATTGTGAAGTTCACCAATTGCCTTTCAGTCAAGCCACAAAGGAAAACTACCAAAATCAGAACTTGCCAAAAAATTTCCCGAATATAACCCATCGCTCGCATTCCGGATTCTTTTTTCGTCTTCTTTCTTTTCCAGAGTCAACAAGTTCACTTTTTAATATTTCACGAAGCTTTACTGCTTTCGATTCGCTTCCTTTTTCCAACTAAAAAGCAAAAAGCAGCATGCTCATTCGGGGAACTTCCTATCTCTCCTCACTCGTCAACCTCCGAGCTACCAAACAAGGAAAAAATCGATCCCCCCTCATCATCCAATCACGTTCAATCCAACCGCGATAGCCCAGAAACACCCAAAACCCCACAGCTCCCTCCCGAACCTCTCTCATCCAGAACAAGCAAGCGATCCTCCAGTCTACCAAAACCGCATCGGGTCAACACCCTCGCACCCTCATCACAAAAGAAAAGAAAAGAAACGAGAGACAGCGACGAATCCGAGCCGGGGCCGCAATCGGATTTCGGGCGAGGGACTACGGATCGAGACCGAACCTGCAAAGCCAACGGATGCGATCGGCCATGAAAAAGCGTCCGATCGAGACACGATCGCCGAGACCTTTTTTTCCCAAACCGAATCCGCGCTCCGAAAGGGGAAGAGAGGAGAGGAAAGAGCCTCGAGAATCGGGAATCGGATTCGCGAGAGCCCAATCGGAGATTCCCGCCGCGGCTCCTCGTTCGCGTAACGGCGGAGAGATCTGGAATTCGCAGGGGGACCGAAATGATGACGACGACGACGACGACGATTAGTGCTTGCGGATAAGAAGGGGGAAAAGTATACGGGAAAGCGGGATTTGTCGATTCGGGGGTTTGTTCGGCACGCGCCGGCGGCGGGCTGGTGGGGAGGTTTGGTGATTCACTGAATTTGGCTTTGGCTCTGGCTCTGGCTCGGGCTTTTTGTTGGTGATGGTGGCGCGTGGGGGCGAGGTTTGGGTTGTGTGCGGGCGGCCGCACGTGGCCCCGGATCTGATGCGACCGTCGGATGTTGGTCGCTCCCTGATCGTGGGGTCCAGAGGGGGGACACGAGTCGCCGGGGGCACCGGCGATGATTGGTCGGGGGCGGCAATGATTGGATTTGATTACTGTCGATAGAAAGCGAACCTAGCGATGACGTGCACGAGTGTCGGAAAATAGAATATTGTGTATGAATTAATATGAACAATTGAAAATAAGAAAAAACATAACTTTTATGCTGTGTTTACTTAAGCATTATATATATTTTTTTAATGATTACTTGAGTTGCTCACCTGAGTACCATGAATTTTGCCATATGATTTTTCAATTAATCATTTGAGTGTTGTAACTTTTTTAAAATTATTTACGACAAATGTTATGTCATATTAAGTTTTCGTCACTTAGGTAAACGTTTTTAAAAAATTTTGGGAATTAAGTAATCGATTGAAAGTTATGGTATTGAAATAAACATTTTTTAAAATTTATGATACTTAAATAAGTGCCGCACGAAAGTTCTAGTATTTTTGGTGTCCTTATTTTAAAAAAATTGGCATCACATTGCATAATCATTGTGAATGGAATTAGTGGTTGGAAAAATATTAGGAGAAATTTATGTTTTGTTTGTTGCACAAAAGGTGATTGTTTTTTGAAAAATATTTTGGAAAAAACAGTAGTTTATATTGCTTGCAAAAACGAATGACCGAAAAAATATTTTTATCGTCCACATAAATATAATGAAGACACTTGTTGTTTGGCTAATTATTTTAAATAATATAAGCGATCATTTTTTAAAAAATATTTTCCAAAGCATTCATCTTTTGTTGAATAGACACAGTCTTGAAAAAGATTTTTAAAAATTGTCATGTGGTAAGTCATTATGGTGTAAATTGATTCTTCCTAGGCTAGTGAAACAAATGTCAACCATTTAATTTGACAACACCATCGTTCGTTTACTTATCAAGCATAATTTTCTCGTGCATGAAGTCAATTTAGAGCACGTCTTGATAGGCTTTTTTGATTTTAATTCTTTTTTTTTTCTTGTCAGATGCATTGCGAATTTTGTTAACTTGAAATATCTAAAACCTTCACAATATGTAAATCTCAAAATGCGAACTCACATATAAATTTTTCAAGATTTTTCGAAATTCGAACGATTAACTAGTGCAAGAGACATTAAAATTGATAATATTAAATAAGTTCATTAACTGATGTGGCAAATTGTAAGTGGCTAGTTAGATTGACCGGCCTATTTAACCATCCGCCATGAATTTACCACATCATTTTGTAAATCCATTTCTTGTATGAGTTTTAAAATCCACAGCATTAGCCTCTTAAATATTCGAAATCATTTCTTTAGTTAATAAAAGCTACCTATGCCAAGGATTATATGAATCTCAAGATTTCTGAAAATTGTTGAACCGTGCAAGGAAATTAAAAAAAAAAAACTCGTTTTTTTTTTTTTTATCAATTTTAAGTTGTTGATAAGTAGGTTAGGTGGCGCCTTATTTTTTAATTTTTTTCGGACGAATGAGTTAGGTGGGATTTGGAACAAGGAATAAATGCCCAAAAAAGAAAGGAGAGTTGCACACTTTTGACGCAATCTGATGATCTCCTCCACCCATTTTCTCTTGGGTTGGCAATGCCAATTATTACATTATATAGCACATGTAGAAAAACCATGTTAAGCAATCTGTGTCAAGAGAGAGGTCGGACGTCACTAACAATCGAACTAATGATGATTCTGAAATCACTAAAGAGACAAGGTCAAAAGCCTTGTTGTGCATTTTTTTTTCCTGATTTATATAGTCATGAACGGGAACATTATCACATTAATTGTCTTTTTCTTCATCATCATCATCCATCATGAAGATAAGTCAGTGCATAGCAAGTGTGAGTCACTCTATTTATTTTGCGAAAAATAAATGATTTAAAAAAATATTATCTTAAAAAGAATCACTTGTAATGTTTGTAAGAAATAAAAGTGCCAAATTTTAATAAAAATATTTTCCAAATCATTGATTATTCGTAAAATTTATGGAAATAACTAAGATCATCTAAATTGGTTCAGCTGTTTATGAAATAACACCGAAGCTTGATACCTAAAAAGAGAACATTAGAAACAGAAACCCATTTGCTAATCGATCCATAAAATCCATCATTGAAAAACAAAAAAGAACACAAAAAGATTAAAAAAAAAAAAAAAAAAAGATTTATATCAGATTGCGAGAGGGGGAAGGGGCAGAACAAAATTTCCAAATTGTCAAAGTCAGAGGAAGATTATTGGAATGGACCACTTGAAGACGTGTCCCAGAGGGACAAAAAAATTGTGGCGAGATGCCAAAAGTTGCATAAAATGCGTGTAAGTAGCTTTCTATTGGTACAAACAACATCCCTCACTCGGACAGGTCATTAGTTGTTCGCACTCGATTTTGGTCATCGTTCGATTGCCATTCAATAACAATGATATCACGATAAGAATGTCATACTCTCGTTTTTGCATCTACGGTGTCCACACCACACCTTGCTTATAGAAAGACCTCCCAGGACAAAAGACAACATTGGATCGGGTCTTGTCACATCATTATTACAAAGATTTAATATTAATATATCAATGCCTATAAGATTGCATGTGGGGGAGTTAACGTTACTAAGATTGCAGTGTTCCTCATTTTAACGCATACTAGTCGTCATAATATTTAGATAATAAGCCACATCTTATTTGAAAATTTAATTTTTTAGAACAGTTAGTGATTATCTCACAAAATCTTATATGTTATTAGAATAAAAGATCCCGAGTTAAAATTTTCTAGGCCTTTATTTGCCCCCTGAATTGCATATTTCCACTATTTAGTCTAAGGCCAAAATCCGGTTGGCGTCGGTCTAACAAAATCTCACACTTGTAATCCGACAGGCATATTTCTTTTTTGACATAAGACCCGAGTTCGAACCATCATACACTTTCATAAAATTTTCCATTTACTGTAACTTTGCACCACTTTGGACGAGTGTGGCGGACTCTCGTGCTTCGAACGATATATTGGTAGAGCAAAGACTCCTTTTTTGAGTGAATATCTGCGGTGGGTGTCATTCCCAAACTGGATTCTCAAATATCAGTGAAGTTGCTTATCAAGTTGAGAAAGGAGGAGGTCGAACAAGTGTGTTCCCAAGAAAGCAACACATGTGCCGACTGGCTGGCGAATTTCTGCTCTGACTATTTTTTGTATGCTCTTTGAAGCTAGTAATCCACCTTTGAATTTTATGTCTTTAACATAGGAGACCTGGTGAGCACATTTGTGCCAAGATAATGTAATAATTAGTTGTTTGGGCTTAGGCGCCATTTTTCCACTAATAAAAGAAATGTTGAAGGTTATCGATAGGCCCATACTATCATTTTAGATATGTCAAATGAGTGGATCCGATCAAATATAAATATAATGATTCATACCTCGACTCAGTTCACATTACCACAACACTTTTAAATTTAAAACATAAGCTAAGGTGAAAGCACATAGTGAATAAGTATGAGGTCACAAGAGAGCAAAAAGTGTTATAGAGATGGGTTGAATTTAAATAAGTTGTGAAATCATCTTGACCCCATTTATAACCCATAGAGTTTGGTATGAATCAATTTAAAAATTATATACAATATAGTGGCGATACTCTGCAAATTTGATTTTAGCTTCTTATGCTCATCCTGTAGGATTAGAGTTTATATAACTATTAACCATGCTTACATGACACTGAATTACTCCTGAATTTGGATTATTTTCTTTGGAAAAACCTATATTTAATTTACTAGGACTAATGCTATATGTGCAATGGTGATCAACTTCCTTACCATATAAGCTTTTAAAGAGTAGATTATTTGTTTGACATAATGGTTAAAATCAGGGTTAATATCATGAAAAACCCTAATCCGATGCATGTGTGACAAATTTACCCTCCATTAATTTCCATTAAATTTTACCCTTCAAATTGTTGAGTTGGATGACAAGTGACAATTAACGGGTATACTAGTTTAAAATTTTACCCTTTGCTTTCACATGTATCTTAGTTTTGTAATTTTTAGTGGTATTAATTCAGTTTAACAGAAATTAACTGATGATAAGTTTGTTACAAATATATCAGTTTGTGGTGTTTTGTCATAAAAAAATTATTGGGGTAAATTTATCACGGGCGTACCAATTTTGAAGTTTTTGGTGTTCAAAAAATTAATTTTAGGTGAATTTGTCATATGTCTACTAGTTTAGGATTTTTCGTATTATTAATCCTTAGAATCATGACACTCCTTAAATTTGTAACGGTAATTGTTATTCTTATTGTTCTGTAAGAATTTCCTACACGATTGTCTCTTTCAACGTGATTACATTCACATGACTGTGCCTCGCATGCAAAGCCCGACTTATAACTCTGCAAGTATGAACCTTCCAACAGAGGAAATGAATATGCTGTCAAATCAGGATCGACAGAGATCTTAATGCGTACTCTCGCTCTCTACTGCAAAGCAGCAATCGAATTAATGATTAAATAGAAGGAGACAAGTGAAAAAAGAGCAGCCTGTTTGAGAACCCAAAACTCTCTTGTACTCACTTTGGCAAAGCGTCTGTTGGCACAGGCGAGATCATCCCTGCATCGACTATTATAAGATTCATGTATGATCCGATGCTTTACTAGACATACACCTGATCTTCTTAAACACTCGAATGTCCATGAAAAAGTTGACTATACATTGCAAATATGCCTCTCTTCCATACATCCACTCAAATCTTTCTGAACTCAAAAATTTGAATGACACCTGGGGCTTTGAATGCTCCAGGATCCATAACATATCCCTTTATCTCCATGCCGCTTTGTCGATAAAATGGCCAGCTAAGGACTTGAGGACAGTGCTGCATCTTATTCTCCTTCCCGCTTTCAGATTTTACCTCTCGACGACTGCTTGTACTTGGCAGATACTCAGAGCATCATCTTGTTCTATATGACATCGACCCAAAATTTCGTTGACGCCTTCATGATGGAAATGGGTCATACTTCTGAATCTTCACACTCAGAACTCACTATGAAACTGGGAAATGCCAATGTTATATCCCTGCAAAGGGTGAAGAGAGAAAAAAGAGTTTTAGCGTACAACTTGTGCAGAGTAATCCCATTCACAATGCGCAGCCTGACACAAAATTGACGAACCGACATGATCAGAGACAAATGTATGGTGGACAGTTTTTTGGGTTATACTTTTCTGTACAGGGGTTTTAAACTTTATGACAGAGAGGCTGTTCATCGCATTGATGGGGATTACATACTTTAGATAAGGAAGAGTCATGTTTCTTATAAGAGAAGGATTCTTCAACACAAAGTCCTTCCACTCTTCCAGATCAATTCGTCCATCATCTTTCGTATCGGCATCCCTAAATGTCTGTTGATTCAACAACCAGTTTCAGAATGTTTAAAGTACCGAACTGAGGATAGTAGTTCCAGCGTGAAAGTTGAGTACTGCACCTTATCCACGATCGTTTCCACGATATCCCCCGCGAGTACCAAATCTGATTCATGAAGAAGTGCCAATACCATTTCCTTCAACTGTAAATTGAAAACAAAATTTGTAATGCCACTACAGTAGAAATTAAGAACAATTTTAGCAGTTATCAAGATGTCCATGCAACAGCTGAAAAGAGGAGATACCGTCCTCACCTCCTCTCGCTTGATATATCCGATCTGCCTCAAGTCGTACAACCTGAAAGCAACTGTGGAAAAGTCTTCCGATTCAGCTATCATTTAGCTACTCATGTTAACATGATCTACCAAAAAGAAAAGTAATTGAAATGGAATTCTAGCGAAAATTAAAAGAGTATAAGCTGCATAATGGGATTTCTTACATGCAATCTTGTCTTCTATTGGTGCATCTGGGTGAAAGACACCAAGCGATCTTATGAATTCCCCAAACTCAATGACCCCATTTCCTTTCATATCGAACAAATCGAATATCTACAATATATGATGCCAGTAGTTCATGTATCGGCAGGAAAAAGAAAAGAGTGTCAGTCTAATGAATTAGCAAAATCACAAAAAAGTTGTGAGTGGCACTTTGTCATATCAATAGTACTTGAGACTTTCAATTTCATTTTACCTAAGTGGGACAACTAACTGTATCAGATTACAGGACATAAATGAAGTAAAAAGATATCCGTCAAGTCGAAGTGAGTCTATATTGCATACCCTGTCAGCAAAAAGATTTCTCCGATTTCTGTTCCGGAATAGAGCAAGCTGAAACTCTTCCTGCTCAATGTACAGCATAAATAGCAATAATTTTCAGTTTAAGTGGCAGAAACAAGTGCATAATGAACCTTTTCAGTGTCTTGTGATCATGTAAGACTAGACTAGAAGAAGATGACCCAGCAAGCGACAGTTGATAGCCAAAGGTAAATAGATTTCACTCCTATATCAAACGCAGGTCCAAAGCACACCTTGTGAATAAGCCCGTCAGCAATAATCGAATTGCTTAATTTCTTGAAGAGCACGTATAAGGCCTCGACTTCACTTGCAGTAACTGCATTTAAGAAACTTGAATGGTCAAAGTGATGAAGGCGGGTAGCATTACAGTTTATTTACTGTATGACTTTATTGAAGAGCCTATAAATTATACTTTCCCCATCTGTCCCTGATGAAAAAATTCTGAACTGTACGCAAAATGAGCGTAGAGGAGGTGACAATGTTCAACTGGATGAACGAGCTTCTTGAGAATAGACAGATCAAAAATGAACAGGAAAAAAAAATATGCGATACACTGAAGCTTCATGAGAACAATCCAAAGGGAAGTAATGCAGAAACTTAACATCTAAAAGAATTGATGCTTACAAGGTGTTGCAGCAGCAAGAACGTTAGGCTCTTCATATCCGGGTGTTCGCTCAGACTTTTTCGAAATAGTGCAACCCATGCCAACGACTTACCTTGTTTTTTTTCCTGTATAAATCTGTGAGCTCAAAACAGGGAAACTGTCCTGCAACACCTGCTAATGCCAGTTCACAGGAGAATGAGATGCTTGCAAAATACTGATCCAGCTCAATTTGTGAGATCAAAAAATTTTCTTTTACTACTTTTGATTTTGAATCCACGCGATTACTCTTCTTAGGTCAGCAATGACTATAGAAGAGACTGCACCTATTGGTGCCACGGAATTGATTGTCCACCCAGCAAAACTAGAGTCTAGACAACTCCATGCAACACCACATTCAAGAATGGAGGTTTTCCACTCTGAATAGGGATTAATTGTACCACTCAGAACGGTGTCTGGAACAGCTGGGTCAACTATGTTTCGAGATAAATGACGCGTGGACTTTGTAAATGAGTGTACAACTTGAGTGCTAATACTTAATTATAGGAAAACGTAGAATCAATATGCATATTTTCTCTTGGTAAGCAAATATAAGCAATGGTACATAATTTTGTAGGAATTTGAATCATCATACCTCGAATTTCACATAATCTTTCTTCAACATTCTAGTTATGGTGATTCAGACTGAGGCAGGCCTGCCATGAAACAAACTTGCAAATTTTGAGCTCAAAATGAGGTATCCCAGAACCTGCACCGGCAACCATGTCATATCTGATAGGTACGGGTACATATCACTTCAACAGATGACTCAGAGTAACCTCTAGGTACACAAAGAAAAAGAGAAGAAAAAGTGAAAGAGCATTGTAGCTTTGATTTGGTTGCTAATGTATGCTCGAATGGACACTATCATAGGTTTTGCTGTTGATAGCGAACACTGAGCATCAGCGAATCACCAAATATAAGGTCAAGAGCACCTATCTGTCTCAAAGGAAGAAACTGGTGTAATAATAACAAATCTTCCATTTTAGGTTCTTTGATACAATCATTTCCATAAGGGAAAATTGTAGGTCTACGAAGATGAGACATGAGTGGCAGGTTTTTCAAACCAGACAAGGCCCATGACCCAGGAACTGCGGAAGCTGGGAAAAAAAGAAGCTATTTTTCCCAACACAATGACCAAATAGACTTAACCAGAAACGAAGAAACTCTGATCTTAAAAACTATGTATCCCTGATGCAGAGAGTTTCTGGTCAACTTACTCAAGAAAGGCACAAAAACTTACCATGCAAGTGGCTCATGAAAAATTTACAGAACATGAAAAATCAAGATGGAACTAATCACCTGCAAATATGTAGATTCTGACATATATCCAGGAAAGAAAACTATTTATACTTCCAAGGGAAGCACCCGTGCACAAATCGTGCATCCAACTAATTTCCATGTCACAAATTGACAATAGTGTACTACACAACAAAAAAAAAGTTAAAAAAATACAAAGAAAATAAAAAAAATCTGTTGAGGAATCAATATGAACCCCATACACGGAGGAAGGAACCCCATACTTTCTTTATCCATCAACCTGCCGCCCCCCGGACAAGAACTACCTTTTAAATTGTTTTCTCATAGTATCACATATCTAATCTGCAAAGACGGATTTTCCAGCTAACCTAGCAGATATTTTGTCTCTCGAAAGGGAAAGTTCATGCTAAAATAATAAGAACTAGACTTTCACTCCGATCCGACTTCTCTTTTGTTTAACATTTAGTAGAATCCAGCCATGTGCAGGAGGATATGACTTTTGGGGCTTCCTACGTAACAATGAGAAAGACTGCTAAGTGGAATCGAATTCCCAAGAAAAAGAATAAACTCTCATTAACCCTTTTCTTCTTAACGAAAATGAAGGGTAACTCCTACTTACACCGTTCTATATTTCTCAAAATATCGAACTTATTCAATCATCCTTTTTGTTTTTTTTTTTATTTTTCCATTTAGGACCAGATAACCAAATAAAGATCAAGATATTTAGCAAAGGAGGGTGGAAAAAGAAAGAGAACAAAAGCAGGAACTTTGCCCTGCATTTGCATGGAGGAAAACCGATGAAAACATGAACAAGGTGCAGGAGAGCTTGTGATTCTTTCTCGTGTTTTTCTAGTCAAAATCCAGAATCGTGGGAAACAGCTAGATTTTGCCGATGCCCTCTGCATTTGCTCAGCAACCAAAAGGAGCATTTGGCGAAAGGAAGCAAAGAAGAATCAAAACCAGGATAACCTGGCAAGTCCTTGAACGCAGGTATAAAACATCACGACCCCGAGAGAGAGAGAGAGAGAGAGAGAGAGAGAGAGAGAGTCGTGGACTGACCAGAAATTGGCGATGTAGGAAAGAAAGACACTTGGATTCTTGAGGGATTCTTTCTCGTGCTCTGTTCTTATCTATGACCAAATGGATTGCCTTGATCTTTGGGCGCTCTGCAAGTCTTGGAACTTCACTGAGAACAGAGACCGGCTTCCTTGTTTCATCTCTCTCTCTCTCTCTCGTTGTCTCCACAGGGAAACCTGTCGAGCTTGCGGCTTCGCTTTCGAACCGCGAAATGGAGGGCGCAATTTGCGAACTCACGGAGAGCGACGTGGATGAAGAGTTTCAGGGATCAAAACTTGTCTTGTCCTGCAGCTCTGACCACATGCATTGGACGGACGGACGGACGGACCCACAACTTTTCTGCGTCAAATCTGATTGGACTGGCTCGGATCCACAATGCAAATGGTCATTTTCACAAATCTCCTTTGAAGGGAGAGCGATTCAGTAGAGTTCTCATCCTCTAAGTTTTAGCATTTTTATAGTTTAATCCTTGGATATGTTTTCATGCTACCAAATCATCTCTCTCTCTCTTTGAATTTGTACACTGGGTCACTCCATTTATTATCGATACTAACACCGTCAAATTTCTCTTTTAATTTATTGGCATGTATTAGCATTAGGATCATGTCAAGAACCGTCTTGAATCACTTTCTAAAGATAACTTATTGTAAAGATTCAGTTTTAATTATGGATTATACACATCACAACAAAAGACATTAAATACCTATCCGTGAGTAGCTGTGTTAGTTGAGAGTCCCTTTCTCATCGTAGAGGTCGAGAGTTCGAAACCCGCAGTTGCTAGCGATTTAAGTGAAAATAATCTCTATCATAATTCTCTTGGAAAAATCTTCAATTTTTGCATAATGATGTTTGTCGCATACACTAATTGATAATTAAAAATTAATTTAATCCAAATCACCTACTATCCATTTTATATGAAATTTCAGAGTTAAAAACAAAAAAAGTTATATATATATCTTTCTCCTTTTCAAGAATTTTCGTTGGACTTTCTCATCATTGTTTTTCCTTTTTTGGATTTTTTTTTCTGTTTTTCCTTTTTCAAGGATGTTTTATGTTTACTGATGAGGGAGCAGTGATAGTGATTGGAATTAAATCACCAATGGATTTTAAAGGCGTGGAGTCCACACCACTAATTCAAAGTCTCCCCTTCAGCTTGTCCGTTTATCCTGACTTCCCCCCCTCCCCAAAAATAAAGAAGCACTTTTGCTTTTCCTTAATTTTGAAAAGAAGAATGTCATTTCAAATCTCATACAATAATTAAGAAAATTCTAAACAACTCTCGTATCAATATTTTCGTTTTTTGAGACTGGGTTTTATTGTCAAATTTTGACTTTTTCTTCGAATTTGTACCTCAGACTTTTAAATTTAGGCTGTGACCTAATTTTAAGTACCTCAAACATTCTGGTGTCAAAGTAACTCACAATTTTAGAAATATATGAATAATAACATTGAAGTCACTCTAATTTTTCAAGCCATTTTAAAGGTTTTTATCATTATGAGGGAAAATTCACGAGGAGCGTTTTGGTTCAGCACAACAGGCTTAAAAAATCCCCATAAAAGTGAGAGAAAAGGTTATTTTAATATTTTGAAAGTATGAAAAGGGTAATAGTGATGAAAAGGGTAATAGTGATTTCAAGATTATTTACCTTATCTCTTATAATTTTTTGAAGGGCTCAACATTATCATAATAAATATCAAAGCCAAAAAAGAAGGGAAAATAAAATAAATGGTCCATGAACTTAGGCTCAATTTGTAACGTGGTCACTGAATTTTTAATTTGTTCAATGTGGTCCCTAAGTTTTAGCCCAATGTACAATATAGTTCCTAAATTTTAAATTTGTTTAATGTAATTCCTGAATTTTCGATATATGTTCAATTTAGTCATTCGATTAGAAAATTCAAGGACTAAATTGAATAAAGATATATAATAATCCATGGGCTAGATTGACCATTTACCATAAGTCCATGGATCACACCGAACAAATTAAAAGTTCAAAGACGATATTGCACATTGTGTTAAAAATTAAGGATTGCATTAAACTAATTAAAAGTTCAGAGACGACATTGTTTATTGCGCTAAAATTTAGGGATCACATTAAATAAATTAGAAGTTTAGTAATCACATTTCATATTGAGCCTAAGTTCATGGATCATTCGTGTAATTTAACCAAAAAAGAAAGAGTCGCCAATTATCCTCGAGTGCATTGTAATGGGCTGAATTTAGTTTTTTTTTTTCTTTTCAAAATTCCAATTGCGATCTATGTACCACACATAAAATTTTAGAAATATTTGCATGTAGAATTATGTAAACAAAAAGAAAATAATGTCAAACAAGCATATTCTCTTTCATATCGGATATGACACTGATTTGTAAATTCGTGTTAGGTAAGATGGAGGTCCCTCAAAACTAACACTGACGTTTCGTTGGGCTTATTGATAAGTTCAGATGCTGATCTACTAAAAATATTCATGGCAAAGGGAATTAAATAGGGCAAGAAATGAGAAGATATTTAATAATTAGCATATGCATATAGTGTTGACCGTTGATTAATAATCAGAAAAATTACCAAAAAAACCCTAAGCCTATTACACTTATACTGATTCAATTATAAATATTTCAATTTGGCCAATATAATCTTAAATTTTTTGATGATTTGATAGTTCAGTTCCAAACATTTTTATTGAGCCAATTTAGTTCTCAAACTTTTAATAATTGGTTAATTTAATTCTAATTATTTTGACGATTTGCCAATATAGTCGTTGCAATCCATTTTGATTGGAAATCACTGATATGGACAAATTTTTAAACTTTTCAATTTATTATTATTATTATTATTATTTATTTTATTTTTCCAGTTCTTTCCTTTTTTGTCCAATCCTAGGCCAGTGAGGTCACTGGCTTTTGGCAAGCCTCGCCTGGTTTGGGTGAATTCCGAATCAATTTTCTGTTCTAGCCAAAAGATCGAGAAGACGATTGCACATCCATGCATAAAACAACGCCATGACATTAACTCGATACATTTTGAGTTGATTATTAAAGAAAAAAGGGAGATTACATCTTAATCACAAATTGACCTAACAATATATTACTTTAGGAAGGTCATCCGATACATCATCACATCAGTAATAAAGCCTTTGACTTTCGTATGCATTCACGTAATCTTGTTCTGTTCCATCCAAGAGATTGAGCATTCCTTTCATACCTTTGAGGGGTCGTGTGATCGTTCCTTACAACGAACAGCTGAAGAACAGCTAAAACCCAGTTGTGTATGTGTTTATATATATATATAGGAAGGGCATCCGATACATCATTGCATCAGTAATAAAGCCTTTGACTTTTGTATGTGATATATATATATCTGTGTGTGTGTGTGTGTGTATGTATGTATGTATGTATGTATTACTTTAGGAAGGTCATCCGATACATCATCGCATCAGTAATAAAGCCTTTGACTTTCGTATGCGTTCACGTAATCTTGTTCTGTTCCATCCAAGAGATTGAGCATTCCTTTCGTACCTTTGAGGGGTCGTGTGATCGTTCCTTACAGTGAACAGCTGAAGAACAGCTAAAACCCAGTCGTGTATATATATATATGTATACATTACTTTAGGAAGGTCATCCGATACATCATCGCATCAATAATAAGCCTTTGACTTTCGTATGCGTTCACGTAATCTTGTTCTGTTCCATCTAAGAGATTGAGCATTCCTTTCGTACCTTTGAGGGGTCGTGTGATCGTTCCTAACGGCTAAAACCCAGTTGTGTGTACGCTAACGAGGGCTGCTAGACAACAATGATTTTTGCGTGGCTATTTTATCTAAGTTCCGCTCAACTGGCGCCAGATAAGTACGTTGTCTTGTATGAAGTATACGACTGGTGTTCATCTCCAGAACATGACTTTCTTAAGAGATCAGCCGTCAGTTCGCCTTCCTAATCTCTAATTAATTAACCTGTCGATTTCATCTGCCATCACAGCTTGATCTGGCTCTCTCTCAATGCTTATTATGAAACTCATATTGAATAATCTCCTAATTCGACTTATAATCTATAGCCATCTACGTACCTCCATGGTCGATGGTCTACATTACTAGTAGATGAATTGACTTTTGATTGAAGATAAGAGCTACATATCAAGAATTTGGGATCATTTGATTGGTGCAAAAGCAAGGATTTTCTTGATTGTCGTTGTCTCTTACAAAAATGGCCTTTTTTTTCTTTGCACACGCTTCTCAACTAGAATAGTATAGTTACCCTACAATACTCCAAGTCTTGAATTGGTAAAACTTTTTTGATTTCAAGGCCTTTGTCTATGAGAACTAGAAGACCTTGTCTGGCCCATGAACTAAATTGAGCCTAGAATGAGCATGGAATACTAATCACCATAATCATCATTTAGTCATTCTTGGACCAATTTGATTTTTTTTTCATAATAATGTTAGGTAGGTAGTCCTAAGGAGCCATGAAGTCAGCTCAGCTAGATAGTCTTGGAGTTTCTGCCTTTAATCCATGCCAAACTTGCTCTCCATGCAACTTAAAATTAGGGTTCTCAAGATTATTCCCCACATATTCGGGGAATCTCTACAAACGAGGGGAAAGGGGAAAGTATTTTCATATTTCCATTTTGAGTGATGGGTTTTTATAGTTTGTGATCGAGCAAATATCGGTTCAAATGGTTAAACGCTGACCGACATATGAGAGCTAGTGGCGGCTATGGTCACTCTTATATTTGGTGCTTGGTGTAATTTTCAGTATGTAATACATGAAGCTCACGTTTGTATATTCGAAAAGTTCGGATATTGCAAACATCTTTTTGCAAAAAAAATCTCACTCCACCATTAGAGTTACCTAAGGTGAAGCGCACCATTCATTTTTGCCGTTTGGTGTTGAGAATATGTCTCGATTTTGAGTAAATTTTCTACTTTGAATTGGTTTCCTCAAAGGGGTTCTAACTTTGATATCTTCGACCCAAAAAAAAAAAACTTTGATATAGGATACAGTAGAGCAAACAAGAGGAGTATCATATTTTCTTTATGAGTTTTCTTAGTGAGTTCTCTATAAGAGATTGCGAAATGATACTTGTGGATTTGTTTTGAGTGTAATCCAAAGTTAGGAAGCACTTGAGTGATTGAGTAATAGTAAATTTTGTATTTTCTGAATTTCTAGTGGATTACTTGCACTGGCTCTCCCTTTGGAGTACTTATTGACACTCTAATTGAATCAGGTAAATTTCAAGTGTTCGTCATCGTTCCTTGTTAATTTGTCTATCAATATTTTTCCCTCTCCTTTAACTTTAACTGCAAGATCCATTAGCTTCTATGTTGTTTTCATGACAATTGGTATTAGAGCTAAAGTTAAGGTTACTATAGTTGATTTGGGGCTTTTAAATGTTTGATCACCGTTTGGAATTTCTGCTGTTGCAATTATGTTTGGAGCGAAAGTAGAAATTAGGAAATTCAACGCAAGGAACAACTTTGGGTTGTGGATCAGGAAGATGTGTACTCTATTAATAGTATGGCCGTCAAATGGGTGAGTCGGGTCGAAAATGGTCCGACTTATATTGACCCATTTAACTCATTTTGACTTATTTTCATGTAATATAAATTTGACGACCCTTACCCGACCCAACCCATATTATCGAGACACATTAATAATTAACTCAATCTAGGAAAGCCCACTCCCACACATTTAATCCACTTTATGTTCTTTATATATACATATGTATGTATATATGTATGTATGTATGTATGTATGTATGTATGTTACTTGAATAAAAACTTCACATCAAATTAAAAAAGTAAATTAAACAATAAAAATTAGTAAATAAAATAAAAAAAGTGAAAAACCTTAAAACTGAAATACTTTTGAAAAATTCTTGATAAGAAAAAGTTTGATTAGTTAATGATTGACATGAAAATAATATTTGTTTATAACAAATCTTCTAGGATGTGAGAATGTGTAACTTCTTAATTGTGATTTACCAAATTAAAAATTATATTATAATGTTTAGAATTTCTATTTCGATGTTGATTGAATTTTGATCTAGACAACATCGAGCTTCCTCTAAAAGTACTTCTCTAGTATGTATATGGATGTCTATCTATAAAAAAATATTTAAAACAAAAAAATCAAAATTTTAAAAATAATTAAAATTTTGATTTTTTTAAAATTATTTTTTTATTTTATTTTCTATTTTCTTTCTTTCTTCTTCTTCTTCCCCCTTGTTCCTCCGCCAGCGACAACCGGCCCAAGCTTGCTGGCCCAAGCTTCATCGTGGCCGGCGAGCTCACAGCTCACCAGATTCGGGCAAGCCCAAGCTCCGTCACGGTTGGGCGAGCTCACGAATCGCTAGATCTGGGCAAACCCTGGCTTCGCTGAGGCCGATGAGCTTGCAACTTGCCAGATCCAGTCGAGCTTTGGCCTCACCGACGATTGGCGAGACCGAGCTCCCCGACACTAGCGAGCTTGAGTCTTGCCAGATCAGTGAGGCTCCAGTCGTTGGTGACCTCAAGCCCACTTAAGGCCGATGACCTTGAGCCTCGCTTGGCCGGTCACCAAGCTGTTGCCGTGTCGGCCATCAGCTAAGGAAGGAGGAAGAAGAAAGGAAGAAAAAAAAAAAAAAAGAAAAGAAAAATGAAATATAACAAATAATTCTAATTTTGATTTTTATTAAAAACTTTTTTGTAAAGTTAAAGAGGGAAGTTGGGTTGGAAATGGGTTTTTAAGTCCAACTCATTTAAGACCCATTTAACTAGTCTCTTTAAAATGTAAATGACCCATATGTGACCCATTTCAAAATGTAAGTAACCTATCTATGACTCATTTGTGATTTAAATGGGTCAAATATGGGTCTAAGACCCATTTTGACACCTCTAGTTAATAGCCAAAGGTTTGGCGAAGGCATCGGATGGCAAGGATAAATTGCCAAAAACACCGAAAGAGGACAATAAGGTAGAGTTGATGGAGAGGATGAAAAGCATAATCCTGTTGAATCTATCGAATGACTTATCATTGAAGTGGCCGAAAGGAAGAATGTTGCATCATTATGGGTAAAATTTCAAGCAATTTATTTGATGAAAGGTTTGACCAATTGCTTATATATGTTGAAAATGATGGTTCAATCCCTCTAAGCCCCTCTAGATGAGTTTAACAAATTTATGATGGTCTTGAAGAACGTCAATGAGGCATTGCCTAATGATAAACAAGAAATGATATGGTTGGCATTTCTATCGGATTCTTTCGAGCTTTTAATTGATTCACTGCTATAAGGGCACACTATGATTACCTTGGAAAATGTAAAGTCCTCGTATTTTCTAAGGAGTGACAAAAGAAAATTACGAGAGGATAACTTAGCGTAGAATATGGCGCAAGATTTGGTTATCCAGGGTAGAGATGGACAAAGAAAGTTTGGAGATAGCCAATGGAAGAGCCGTTCTAATTCAAGGTCCAACCAACCAAATCGTTGATGTCATCTATGCGATGAGATAAGGCATTATAGGAGAAATTGTCTGAAGTACAAGGGTAAAGAAGTTAAGGTGGAGTCTACGGGTAATAGTAATGTTGTACTACAACAGATAATAGTTTCAGTGATATCGATGATATGTCAACAATTACCACGAGTTCATCAAGTGATGATTGGGCGCTTAATTCTGGATGTTCTTATCATGTGACTTATAGACAATGGTTTACTACCCATTAGTACATAGGGGGTGGTAAGTTGCTTATGAGAAACAACACTAAATGTGAAGTAGTAAAGATTGGAACTGTTTAGATTAAGATGCGCTATGGAGCAGTGAGAGTATTCATTGACATATGGCATATACCAGAATTGAGAAAGGACCTCGTCTCATCAAGTATTCTTGACAAATTTGGATACTAGATATCCAATGGCAGTGGAGTTTTAAAGGTCTCTTGAGATGTGCTTATTATGACGTGGTAGTCAATAGACAGTGGGTTATATTTTTTGGAGTGAACAATAGTGATTTCATAACACTCGGACACAAAAGTGAGAGGGAGATGATGTTTCTGAGTTGAAGGGGTCAACTGGGAGGTCCTTAGATTGAGAAGTTGAACTTTCATAACACTCACATGTGTAGTCGGCAGAAAGTGAAATTTTGTACGGCAATTCAAATTGTCGGCAAAACAAAAAAGAACACACAAAAAAAAAGAGAATAAATTTATCAGATTGCTAGAGAGAGAGAGAGAGAGAGAGAGAGAGAGGGAGGGAGGCAGAACAACATATCCAAATTGTCGAAGTTAGAGAAACATTATTGGAATGGACCTCT
This sequence comes from Eucalyptus microcorys, assembly GCA_014182515.1. Lineage (NCBI taxonomy): Eukaryota > Viridiplantae > Streptophyta > Magnoliopsida > Myrtales > Myrtaceae > Eucalyptus > Eucalyptus microcorys. Next base: position 3,210,487 of record CM024572.1, read on the forward strand.
TGAAGACGTGTCCCAAAGCGACAAAAAAAAAAGTGGCGAGATGCCAAAAGTTACATACAATACATGCGAATAACTTTTCTATTGGTCCAGCACGACATCCCTCGTTCGGACCTGTCATTTGATGTTCTCACTTGATTTTGTCCGTCGTTTGATTGCCATTCGATGGATAATATAGCACGATATCTAGGAAAGACTAGATAGAAGCCAGAATTCGGGCCTCAAAAAAGATACCGGCCTCATTGCCAGACCCAACCACAATCCCTTTGGGGGTAGGGCTAGCAGCTCTGATCCCCGCGACGCCTTCCCCCTGAAACACGGGGGCGTGGTACAGGGAAATGAAGGGTCTCCCCCGAAAGGGGGAGGTGGCCGGCCTGTGATACTCTCGTTTTTGCATCCACATTGTCCACTCCACACCTTGCTTATAGAAAGACTCCAGGACAAAAGACAACATTGGATCGGATCTTGGCACATCATTATTACAAAGATTCAATATTAATAGATCAATGCCTATAACATTGCATGAAGGGAGTTAGCACCATTAATATTATATATGGAGTTCACATGTCTATACCTTCACCTAACAATGAGTTTGATTCGGAATTAGCTGAATAACTTAGTAGGCTGAGTTGGTAGCACTCCTCATTTTCATAATATTTAGATAATAAATCACACATTTATTTAAAAGTTTAAATAATTTAAATAGATGGCAATTGTCTAACAAAATTTCATATAGTATCAAAGCAGTGGGTTTTGAATTCAAATCTTCTAGGTCCCTTTTTGCCTTTCCAATTGCATATTTTCACCTTTTAAGCTAAGGCCAAAGTGACTGACCATAAAAAAAAAAAAAAAAAAAAAAAAGGGCTGAGGCCAACGTTTTGTTAGTGGTTGTCTAACAAAATCTTACAATAGTATTCTCGCAAATATATATATATTTTCACTTAAGACCCAAGTTTGAACCATCACACATATCTCTTTTCGGGATCATTTCAAAACTGTGAAGATACACGTGTTGGTGATTGCTCATTGTGTCTTGGAACAGGAATTACCACATCTTTTTTAAAGAATTAGGTACTTATAAAGTCTCGAACGTGAGTTAAGAAAGGAAGATGGAATCATAGTAGCCCATAATCATGCAGTTTTAAGAAAAAAAATGTATTAGAGTAATTAAATATAAAACAATGCCTTCATCTAACAGTTAAGTTTTTAGAACGGTTGGCAGTGGTCTCATAAAATTTACATGATATTAGAACTGGAGGTCATGAGTTTGAATCTTTTTAACCCCCATTTACCTCCCCAATTAAATTTACACGCTTAGTACTAGGCAAAAAAATCAGACTAAGCTTGAGGGGGAGTATTAGGGTAACTAAATATAAAATCACGCGCAAAAAGATCAAACTAAGCGTGAGGAAAAGTATTAGAGTAATTAAATAAAAAATCATGAGGGATTATTAGAGAAATTAAATATAGAATCACGTCACAAATAAATCAGACTAAACATGATGGGGGAGTACTAGAGTAATTAAATATAAACCCACGCTATCATGTAACAACTTAAATTTTAGAACGATTAACGGTGGTCTCACAAAATCTTATAAAAGATATACCTAAATCGACTGAATTGAGGATGATGGCATGGACTATGAGGTATAGGATTGCTGTTCTTGAACTTAATTCTCAAGTGGAATCATTTATCGAGTTTAAAAAGAACGACGTTCTGAACCAGAGTTTACTGATGCGAGTGTCGAGGCTTTTCCAGCGAAGCCGGGACTTGAGGATCAAACACATGTTCCCAAAAAGCAATTCATATGCTGACTGTTTGGTGAATTTTGATTTTATCTATTTTTGGTTCTTTTGAAGCTAGTAATCCACCTTTAGTAGTTCATTGTTATTTAATGCGTACTTGGGGTTCCTGTGGTGAGAAAGCCTAATTTCCTAATTTGTGAACTTCTTTGACATTATGGGCATGTGGCATTCATATAAAAACCGACTACAGACATTTGCTCGGAAGAGAAGTCTTTTACGTATTGTTGCCACATGATTGTCGCTTCAGATGCAAAGTTACAATAGATTGAAAAACCTAGGAATCTATAGAACTTTATGTTACAATGAAAGAAGATGGACAAGCAATTGTTAGGGTAGCTCCTATTAGAGGTAAGCAGTTCAAGATAAGTAGGTTCCAAACTTAAAACGTAAAACCTACCCTGTGAAGACCAATTCTCGGTTTTTGGAACACAAGACCTACCTTGTAAACTCTGGAATTGGAACCTTCGGTTCCAAAGTCTACCTAGGAACTAGCCAAAGTAGTTGATGTCTCACGAAATTTAGACACTGTTGTGGAAAAACGCCAAAAATGCACCAATCGGAGCACAGGTAACAAATGACAAAAGCAAAATTGAAATCACACGAGATGCAAGATTTACGTGGAAAAACCACGGAGAGAGAGAAAGAGAGAGAAGTTTCACTATTTTCAACAACAAGTACGAGAGTACATGCCAAAAGCTCTAAAAACCACTTGGTGAGCCACAAAATCTAAAGATCTAATAAGAAAGTAAAAAACAAAAGAGGAAATAATATGGAGGCTGGGATTAGAGATGTGTTATTAAATACATTTATTGTATATTTCTTTTATAGTCTCCCTTAAAAAAAAAAAAAAAACCCTAAACAAAAGGTGCATTGTCTAAAATACTCTTATCTCTAATTTGAAAGTTAAAACTCAACAGATATCCACATTGACTTTAAATCTTCAAAAGAGCACTATACCAAACAACATAAGACCTCTCTACTTCACCATCAAAGGATGAAATGCCACCAATCCATCTAGGCAAATCAAATGGCTAAGACAACAATCAAGTCCAAGTAATGCTTGAACTTGGTAGATGGAGCTATTTTGATTAACATATCTGTCGAATTATCCACCGTAGGTATTTTCTTAATTGTAACCATACCCTAGCAACCTCATCATGTACAAAGTGATATGGTATGTCGATATGTTTTTTCTACTCATGATACACTATGTTCTTGGTCAACTAGATCGCACTTTGATTATCGCAAAAGATAATGAAGGCTCCCTTCTACTTCACCCCAAGTTCTGTAACTAAATACTTTAACCAAAGAGATTATTTTACTGTATCCGCTGCCGCCATATACTTTGCTTCGATGGTAGATAAAGTAACTATGTCCTGCAAAATTGCTCTCCAACTAACATGGAACCACCAAGCGTAAAAATAATACCTGTCAAAGATCTCCTTTGGCAGAGATAGCCAGCATAGTTAGAATCAATGAAACCAACAATTGAATATCCTATATCACAATCTTTATCAAAGACCAAACCCACATCTGAAGTACCTCGGATGTATTGAAGAATTCATCTCACTACTTGCTAATGAACTTTATTTGGATGTGCCATAGACCTACTCACAATACTAACAGCCTGTGAAATGTCTAGAAGAGTGGAAACCATAACATACATGAGACTACTTGCAAGTTGCGGCACTAGAATATGTAACTCGAAACATCTCATCTTCCTCTTCTTTAGCTTTAGGCGACAAAGGAACCGAAAGTCTAAAATTGAATGCCAAATGAATACTTACTGGTCTGGCATTCTTCATGCCAAAGCTCTTAAGAACTTTTTTAATGTACTTCTTTTGCGAGAGATATAACTTCCTAGCCTATATGTCCCTCCGAATCTCTATACTAGAAATTTTTGGGCAGCTTCAAGATCTTTCATCTCAGATTCCTTGCTAAGTTCCCTCTTCAAATTTTGTATCTCCAATATATTCTCCACTTTACTAAGCATGTCATCCACATAAAATAGCAAATAAATAAAAGAACCACCATGCAATCTTTTATAGTACACACAACTGTCATGTGCACTTTTGGAGTGGCCATGACTCAACATAAAGCTATCAAACGTTTTGTATCATTGCCGCCGAGATTGCTTAAGACCATACAAAGAACGTTTCAACCTCCAAACATGATCTTCTTTATCCTCAATAACGAATCCCTCGGGTTGAGAGATATAAATTGTCTCCTCAAGCTCACTATGTAGAAAAGAGGTCTTGACATTAAGTTGCCCAAGTTCTAGATCATAAAAGGAAACTAACACGAGCAACACACAATTGGAACTATGTTTCACAACTGGAGAGAACACTTCATTGAAATCGGTCCCCTCATGCCAACTAAAATCCTTCATTATCAAATGTGCCTTGAATCTTTCATCTTCAACTCCTGAAATTTCCTCTTTTCGTTCGAAGACCTACTTGCATCTAACTGCTCTTTTGCCTTCAAGCAATTTCACAAGATCCAAAGTTTGGTTCTTATTAAGAGACTCCATCTCTTCATTCATCGCAACAAACCACTTCTCAGATTTAGAACAAATAATAGCTTCACAGAATGTAAAAGGTTGTTCAATACCAAGTTCTTCAGCAATTGTAAGAGCATATGCTACCAAATTAGTGAAACCATACATCTAGGGAAGCTTATTTGTCGTTTTTCCCTCCTCGCAACCAAACTCTGAGGATGCTCATTTTTTTTTTTTTTGATAAAATTTGAGTCTTGTTGCTCATTGTCACTTTCTAGCTGAATAGGAACATCTTCAAATGTTCTCTGTGGATGCTCTACATAAAACTTTACCTCTTTTCCAATATTCTCATCTAAAATACATATAGATTCAGTAACAACCTTTCTCTTTCCAAGCATGAAATTTTTATAAAAAATAACATCCCTACTAATTATAAACTTTGATGACTGAAGGTCGAAGCACCATAACCTATATCCTTTTACCCCATCTGTTTAACCAACAAAAAAAGACACTTCTTAGGCCCTAGGTTGAAGCTTACCCTCTTTTACATGATAATAAGAAGGACATCCAAATATTTTTAAACCAGAATAATTAGAAGGTGTACTTGACCATACCTTATTAAGAGTCTTATATTCAATTGCAGTTGATGGAGAATGATTTACCAAATAACATGCCGTGTTCACAGTTTCAATCCAAAAATCTTTCCCAAGTCCAATATTAGAGAGTATATACCTAGCTCTTTCTAAAAGTGTTCAGTTCACGTGCTCCACCATCCCATTCTGTTGAGGTGTGTACTTGACTGTTCGATATCAAACAATCTCCGAATCTTCACATTACTTGTTGAAATCACCTCCACAAAACTCAAGACCATTATCCATTTTGAGACGCTTTATCTTCTTCCCAGTTTGATTTTCTATCAACATCTTCCACTTCTTGAACGTATAAAAAAAAAGTCACTTTTATGCTTCAAGAAATAAACTCAGACTTTTCTAGAAAAATCATCAATAAATGTCATAAGATAAACTGCATCGTCCTTAGATGTTACCTGTGCCAATCCCCACAAATCACAATGGATATAGTCAACTATGCCCTTCCTCGAGTGCACCATAGTGCTAAAACTAACTTTGTGCCGCTTCCCGAAAACACAATGTTCGCAAAAGTCAAATGAGATTGTATGATCCCCACAATGTAAATCACGTTTACTCAAGATAGTCACTTCTCTTTCGCTCATGTGGCTAAACCACATATGCCACAACATTGACTTTTTAGAATCTAAAAATGATGATATACTTAAAGAACCCACAACAGTATTTTCCTACAAAACGTAAAGATTTTTCTTTATGTTACCCTTATTACAATCAATGAGCCTTTTAAAATTTTCAAAACTCCACCTCCACTTGTGTACATGCATCCAATGGAATCTAAATTGCTCAATGAAATAAGGTTCTTTAAATCTGGGATGTGCCTAACGTTTGTCAAAGTTCTTATTTCATTGTCATGACATTTAATTTGCAACGTATCAATATCCACAATTTTGCAAACTGCATCGTTGCCCACCAAAATTGAAACACCACTGACTTTCTTATATGTGTGGAACCAATCTTTATGTGGACACATGTGATATAAACATGCCGAATCCAAAATTCATTCATCGTCGACATGAAAGTATGAAGACAAAACAATAAGAACATTGTCTACATTAATTAATTCATTATTTTTCACCAGACTAGCCAAATCAGAACTCTTCATTGAGTTCTTCCCCTTAGCTTTGAGCACTAGACACTCACTTTTATAGTGTCTAAATTTATAACAATAGTAACATTCTACTTTACTCTTATCTCTGTTTGATCTAAACTTCAAATGCCCTTTACTATCATTGTGTCTATCACAATGATTTGACCTTCCCCTAACAACTAAGTCATCGGCTTTATCACCACTACTACTTACATTTAATTTTGTACACATCTCCATGGAATTCAACAAAGCTTTCACACCTTCAAGAGTTATGGATTCTCTTCCATACAACATAGAATTCACAAAATTTTCATACGAGCTCAGTAGTGAGCATAACACAATTAGAGCTTGATCTTCATAATCCAACTTCAAATCTAGATTTTTCATATCCATAACGATCTTATTAAATTCATCTAGATATTTTTGGATGAGTACTTTCTTGAATTTTTAGCATGTGAAGACGATGCTTCAAGAATAATCTTCTCGTAAAAGATTTCTTCATGTAGAGACTCTCAAGCTTATTCCTCAATCTTGAAGCCATTTCTTCATTTGCAACTTTGCGAAGCACCTTATCGAATAATGACAATTGGATGGTGCTATGTGCCCTCTCTTCCATCTCCTCGATCTTAGCCGTAGTCATATCATCGAGATAATTCCCGTCCAAAGCTCTAATTGAATCTTCCCAACGCAATAACGCTTTCATCTTGATCCTCCATATCTCAAAATTGTTTTGGCTATCAAAAGGTGCTGCTTCAAACTTGATAGATGTCATCTCGAACAAAAGACCGAAATTCTTTCGCTCCGATACCAATTTGTTGCGGAAAAATGCCAAAAGATGCACCAATCGAAGCACAAGTAGCAAAGGATAAAAGCATAATCGAAATCTCACGAGACACAAGATTTACATGAAAAACCTAAAATGGGAAAAACCATGGGGAAAGAGAGAGAGGTTTCACTATCTTCAACAACAAGTACGAAATTACAAGCCAAAAGCTCTAAAACCCACTTGGTGAGCTACAAGATCTAAAAATCTAACAAGAAGATAGAAAAAAACAAAAGAGGAAATAATATGGAGGTTATGGTTAGAGATGTGTTATTAAACACATTTCTTTTATAGTTTCCCTTAAAAAAACTCTAAACAAAAATGCAAGGTTTAAAATACCCTTACCTTTAATTTAAAAGTCAAAACTCAACAGACACTCAAATCACTCATCTAGGAATCTAAAAGTACTCAAAATGCATCTCAAATTAGCTAAGAAGAATTAGTCACTAAGTATTCAGATCGATGAAAATGGGGTAGATCATTGATGTTAGACAAATGCAAAGGAAAGAGAAGTAGGGAGGAGTGAGTCTATGTTAGATCATTGATGTTAGACAAATGAAAAGAAGGATGCTACATTATTGTGGGCAAAACTTCAAGCATTTTATTTGATGAAGGATTTGAACAATGAATTGCATATGCTGGAAAAGATGGTTTAGGGTGGATTTGGTTCAACTTTGGAAATGGATTTTTGGTATAGTGCAGATGTTGAAAACCAAAGTCCTTTGGAGAAATGTACATTACATCTAGTAAAAAAAATTTGTAAAACGACTTTGGGTTCAACTTTTGCAAGGGGTTTTGGCTCAATTTTTTTAATTTTTTTTATTAAAAAAACCTTGAACCCTTTAGCTTGGGTCTCGACCTCAGACGACCCTTGCTTGGGTTGTGCGACCCTTGCTGGCCCCTTGCCAACCTCTTGCTGGCCCTTTGCCAGCCAAATCTGGCCTCGTCAGCCCTCTCCGACTGCCTTGTGCAAAGAGATGTACAATAATGAGGGGCAAAATTGGAAAACTAAAGAATTGGTGATGATAGTTTTGGAAAAAAAATATTTTAATCCTAGTTTCAACATTCCGCAAATGTGACTTCGGAATATGGTCCTTGCTTGCTTTGGACTTTCACCATTCCCAAGGCTAGCATTTGGCCAAAAGCTACTTTAAAATGTTTGCCGAACACCCTAATGTTTACCCAAGAGGTTTTAGAGGTCGAAAGCCCTTTGAAAATGCTAAACCAAATGCATACCAATCCCAAATGGTTACATTCGTCAAAGGCCATTTAGATGAGTTTAACAAACTCATGATAGACTTGGAGAACATAAATGAGGCCTTGCCTAATGGAAAACAAGATATGATGTTATTGGCATCTTTATGGGATTCTTTTCAGCACTTTACTCAAGGGCACACTACGATTACCTTGGAAAAGGTAAAGCCTGCTTTATTTTTAAGGAGTGGCAAAAGAAGTTATGAGAGGATAATTTAGCGTAGGATATGGCGCAAGATTTGGTTATCTAGGTAAAGATGGATGCAAAGAGATTTGATTATCTAGGGTAAAATGTCATCACTACGATAAGATAGGGCCCCATAGGAGAGATTGTCCAAAGCACAAGGGTCGAGGAGTTAAGGTGGAGTGATGGTAATGTTGTTACTACAACATATTACAATTCCGGCAATGTTGATGATATGTTAGCAGTTACCATGAGCACATCAAGTGATGATTGGATGCTTGAATCTGGATGCCTTATCATATGACTTTTAGACAATGGTTTACTACCTATTGGTACACAAGGGGTGGTAAGCGGCTTATGGGAGATGGTGCTACTTGTGAAGTTGTAAAGATTGGAAAGTTCATATTAAAATGCAACATCAACTGACATATAGCATATACAGGAGCTAAGAAACAACCTTATCTCACCGAGTATTCATTGACTGACATATAGCTTACTATGATTTGGGGGATGATAGACAATAAGTTGTATTTTCTTGAGGGAACGATAGTGATTGCCTCATCTACTAAATTCTCTTAGGCTTCTAGTCAAAACATGGCTAGTCATGGAACATGAGACTTGGACACATAAGTGACAAGAAGATGATGTTTCTGAGTTAAAGGGGTCCACTAGGAGGTTACCAAATATGAGAAGTAGAACTTCAGTGAACACTACAACGTTGATAGTCAATGAAAAGTGATATCCATACGACAATTCACAAGATTTTGGAGATTGTAACTACGTACACTCAGATTTATAAGGACATTCTCAAGTTCCTTCCAAGGATGGTGCTAGATACGTGTTGTCATTTATTGATAACCTTCCGAATAATTTCCAAATTTGTCTTCTTAAACACAAGTAGAGGTACTTGGTCAGTTCAAGTTGCGGAAGGCAATGTTGGAAAAGTAGATAGGAAGGTTGGAATCTATTGTGAGAAGCTTACCTGGTTTTGTGCAAAGGAAGGCATAGTGAACGGAGTCATAGAAACCAAAAATGGAATTTTATTGTAAAGAACTCACTCTTTACTTTTCAATGCTAGACTAAGTAAAGATTTTTGGGCCAATGTAGTGTATACTACTTGTTGTTTAGTGAACAAATCACCATCACTAGCAATCGATTGGAACAATCTTGAGGAAACATGGTCAAGTAAACCTGTCGAATATAGCGGGCTGAGAATGTTCAGTTGCCCTACTTATGCTCGTGTAAATGATGGCGTGCTAGAGTCAAGAGCAAAGAAATGTGCTAGAGTCAAGAGCAAAGAAATGCATGTTCCTAAGCTATGTTCATGGGGGTGAAAAGGTACAAAAAGTGGTGCACTAAAGAAGATTAACCCGAATTTATGTTTAGCAGAGAAGTTAGCTACAACGAATAAACTCTATTTCATAAGAGAAGCCAGCGATTGATTGTAGAGAACAATCTAGATGGTTTTCAAATACAAGTGGAGGTTTGGGGAGAGCTTAGAGATGTTTAAAGTTCTATAGATGTGACGGTGTCTATAAAGCCGCCAGATTTTATAGCAGTTACCAATGGTTCCGAGGTCACAGTTGATGAAACTTCAAAGTACTCTATAGAGGTGGATGAGATAGAGCAACGGTTGTGTCCAAATATTGAAATGGATAATTTGGGTGCAATTGAGATAGCTTCGGGTATGTGATGCCGGGAATGAAGGCTATTGAAATGTTGCGAGTGACTTCTTGGAGTTATGTTGGGAAAGTGTTAAGAGCAGTGAATACTTTTTTTTTTTTTTCCGAAATGAAAAGTATATAACCATCTTTTTTACTTTCTATTACGTATTCTCAATCACCAAGAGGTTGAAAGCCCTCATATTTAATAACAGTTCAGAATGTTTGTCACAAGAGAATCTAGCTTGCGGTAATATCCAAGTCATGGAATTTGAACTTTGCTTTTGGGTACGATTTACAGATAGAGGAATCGGTTTAGAGACTTTTCACTATGAATTTCTTCCACTTTTAGTCGCCTAACTTTCTCATGAAAAATCGTAACTCTAGCCTTTTCTATTATATAGTTAATATTTGTCTAAAAAGATAATACAGCGGCCATACTCTGCAAATGTTATTTTAGCTTCGTTTGTTCATTTCATACTGAGTTACGAGGTCATATTACGAAATAACCATGCTTATATGACACTAAATTGCTCCTGAATTTGAATTATTCTCCTTTTGGGCAAACCTACATTTAGATTATTAGGAATAATGCTATATGTACATTGGTGATCAATTTCCTTACCACAATGGTCTAAATTACGACGCTCTGTGTTATATTTATTATACGTGTTATTCTTGTTATTCCGTAAGAATTCCCGGTCAAATTCGTCTGATTAATGCGCGAAGCCCAACTTATCACTCTGCAAGCGATTGACTTGATCTTTAGGAACATGAACCTCCCAACAAAGGGAACGATGGCGCTATCAAGACAAGCTCCACAGAGATTTTAAGGCGTACTCTCACTCTCTAATGCAAAGCAAAAATTCAAATGAATGATTAAACAAAAGGAAAGGAGTGAATAAAGAGAAAGCCTGTTTGAGAATCAAATTGTCTCTTGTACTCACCTTGGCAAAGTCTCCTTGAATGTCATTGAATTCATCTAATGATCCAATGCTTTATCAGACATACACATAATCTTTTTAAAGTCCCTGATAATTTCTACCTGTACATTGCAAAATGCCTCTCTTCCATATACCCACTCAAGCACTTCTGAACTCAAAAACTCGAAAAACGCATGAAGCTTTGAGAGCTTTATGATTGATTATATATGTGACGACCCTTACGCACCAATTTGTCAATAAAAATGGCCAACTAGATACTTTGACGAAGGCACTGCATCTTGGTCTCGTTTCAGCTTTCAGGTTTTACCTCGCGACAAAAACTGGTAGTTGGCAGACGCTCAGGGGCATCATCTGGTACTATATGACATCGATCCAACATGTGTTGTCGCCTTAATGATGGAACGGAGTCATACTTGTGAATCTTGAGACACAGAATTCAATATGAAACTGGGAAATGCCAATGTTATATCCCTGAAAAAGGTGCAAAAGAAAGAGTTGCAGCATATCACTCCTGCAGAGTAATCCTGTTGACGATGCACAGCTCGACATGACCAGAGACAGATGTTTAGTAGACTGTTTCCGGATTATCTTCTTCTTTATAGGGGGTTAAAATCTTAAAGTAGAGAAAGAGAGAGAGAGAGAGAGGCTGTTCCTCGCATTGATGTGACCTCTAAGTTAATCTCGATCAGATTTACATACTTTAGGTATGGAAGAGTCATGTTCCTTATCAGAGGAGGATTCTTCAACACAAAGTCCTTCCACTCTTCCTGATCAATCCTTCCATCATGTTTCATATCGGCTTCCCTAAATGCCTGTCAATTGAACAACCAGTTTCAGAATGATTGAAGTACCGAGCCGACGATAGTTACACATTAAAGTTGAGTACCGCACCTTATCCACGATCGTTTCCACGACATCCTCCGTGAGTACCAAATCTGATTCATGAAGAAGTGCCAATACCATTTCCTTCAACTGTAAATTGAAACCACTACAAAAGAAATTAGGAACAATTCGAGCATATTCATGAGATGTCCATGCAACAGCAGAAAAAAAGGAGATTCCATCCTCACCTCCTCTGGCTCGATATATCCTGTTTGCCTCAAGTCATACAACCTGAAAGCAACTGCAGAAAGGTCTCACGACTCAGATATCATTTCGCTACTCATGTGAACATTATGTTCCAACATGAAAAAGTAAGTCAAATTGAATTTTATTGAAAATTAGAAGAAGAAAAACTGCAAAATGGGAACAAAAGAAAAAAAGAGGAGATAAATTTGAAGTTTTCTTACATGCAATCTTGTCTTCTATCGGTGCGTTTGGGTGAAAGACACCGAGCGATCTCACGAATTCACCAAACTCGATAACCCCATTTCCCTTCATATCGAACAAATCAAATATCTGGAATATATGATACCCATGGTTCATATATATTAGCAGGGAAAAAGAAAAAGGCATTACTCTAGTGGATGATCAAAATCACAAAAAGTTGTGTGTGGCACTTTATAAGATCAAAATATTTAAGATCCCATGTCTCTTTTTTTTTTCTTTTTATCTAAGTGGGATGATTAATTGTATTAGATCACACGACATAAATGAAGTAAAAAGATCTCCATCGAATCAAAGTGAGCCTATGTTACATACCCTGTCGGCAAAAAGATTTCTGCAATTTCGGTTCCGGAAAAGTGCTAGCTGAAACTCTTCCTGTTCAAAATACAGCACAATAGCAATTTTAAGTAGCAGAAACAAGTGCACCATCAACCTTATCAATGTCTTGTGATTACACAAGACTAGACTAGAAGAAGACAACCCAGCAAGCGACAACTGATAGGCAAAAGGAAAGAGATTTCATTCAATTATCAAATGCAGGTTTGAAGCATACCTTGTGAATAACCCCATCGGCAATAATTGAACTGCTTAATTTCTTGAAGAGCACATATAAGGCCTCGACTTCGCTTGCAGTAACTGCATTTAAGAAACATAAATGGTCAAACTGATGAAGGCAGGTAGCATCACAGTTAATTTACCATATGACTTTATCAAAGAGTTTATGAGTAATACTATCTCCATCTGTCCCTGATGAAAGTAATCCTGGATGTGCACAAAAGGAGCATATGACTTGCTCTATTGGATGAGCAACCACTCGAGAATAGACAGATTAAAACTGAATCGGGGAAAGAAGTCCTGGTTACACTAAAGCTTCATGAGAACAACCTAAAAAAAGAAGAGAACAATCTTGAGGGAAGTGTATGCAGAAACTTAACGTCTAAAGGATCGGCGCTTACAAGGTGTTGCAGTAGCAAGAACGTTAGGCTCTTCATATCCAGGTGCTAGCGCAGAACTCTTTGAAGTAATGCAACCCATGACAATCACTTACCATCTGCTTTTCCCAGATACATCTGCCAGATCAAAACGAGGAAACTGTCAAGCAACACCTGCCAATGCTGATTCACAGGTAAATGAGATGCTGCAAGATGCTGATTCAGCTCAATTTGGAGATCAAAAGATTTTCTTTTACCGCTTAGACTTTCAGTGCACTCAATTGCTCTTCTTAGACCAAAAAAGAGATTGCGCCTACTAGCGCCATGGGTTTCATTTAAGGGTGTGCAACCAAACCGGTTCTACGCGGAAACCAAACTGGACCGTCCGAAAAACAAGTCCAAGAACCGGTTTCCATTGAAACCGGTTTAGGAACAAGTTCCAAATTTTTTGAACTGGTTATAATCGGTCTAGGAATAGGTTCCGAGTAAATATTCAACCAGGTTCTGGACCGGACCGCCCTATTCTGAAATTGGTTTTGGAACCGGTTTTATAAGCTAAAAAGCCAAAACTCTAATTTCTTTTTCTCCTAAATTCTAACCTTAGGACTCCTTTGTCCTTTGTCCTTCCTCGGAACTCCTCATCAGTCTTTCCCCTTCCCTGAATTTTTATGTATGTATGGGGAATGGAGTTTTATAATTTATATTGCATGCTTTGTTTGGACTTTTTATCATTTATAGTTGTACGTGACTATTCAATCATCTTATGGACTATTGTTTTGGCAGATCAGGACTTTTGTTATTCATCTTTTATTTGAATCATTTCGTTACTCATTACCTCATATGATTTTACTGTAAAAAATGAACCAAAAAAAGGAACAAAAAAATTAAACAGATTTTCAGGTAGACCCTAGAACCGGATTGGAAAAACAAGATATGTTCCGGAATCAATTCCAAGCAAACAAGATAGGTTTTAGGGTCTAAAAACTAGGAACCGGTTATAACAGGATAGGTTTCATATTCCAACTCTAGAACCTACCTACCATGAAACCAATCACCCCCCGTTTCATTGATCAATACTCAACTGCATGCAACACCAAATTCAAGAATGGAAGTTTTCTACTCTAGGTAGGCATAAACTGTTCTACTCGGACTCAAACATGGTGTCTAGTACGCTTAGTCCAGCATGTCTGACAGGTGGACTTAGTACGTGGATGTGTAAAACTTGAGTGCTAGAACTGGGTCATAGGAAAACATAGAATCAATATGCATTGTCGCTATTGGTAAGCAGAATATAAGTAAAGGTTCAAAATTTTATGGGACATTGGATCATCATACCTCGAATTTCAGATAATCTTTCAACCTAGTTATGGTGATTCGGACTGTAGCGGGTCTGCCATGAGACACAACGGTAGCAAATTTTGAGCTCAATATGAAGTTCCCCATACCCGCACCCGCACCCATTTCTTATGCTATACATACAGGTCGCTTTAATGATGAGTCGTGGAAAACTCTAGGGACACAAAAAGGAAAAAAAAAAAAAAAAAAAAACAACAACAAAAAGAAAGAGTAGAAAATTGTCGACAGAGCATTGTTGCTTTGTCTCATTTGCTGATAAGTATTTGAACGTTTTCTATCATGTATTCACCGTTGGTTGCAACCAGCAGCGTTAGTAAATCACCAAATTAAAGGTCAAGAGCACAACCTGCCTAAAGCTTCTATATTAGAGAAACTATGAGTCTATGAAGGTGGGACATGATTAACAGGTTCTTTTAGATATCCTCGATGCAGACAGTTTCAGGTCAATTTAGTTGAGAAGTACACAAAAAAGCACAATGCAAGTGGCTCAAGACAAATGTACAAAAACTGAAGCATCACGATGTAATTGACTGTCCTAAAATATCATAAGTCTGACATATATATTCAGTAAAGAGAACTATTTAGGCCCCAAGGTTGGGAGAAGCAGCTATGCACAAGAAGAGCATATGACTGATTACAGAATTGCAATTTTACAGATATTGTACTACAGACAAGAATATTCAAAAAATTGAAACATTAAAATTCATCCGAGGAATCATTGTGAGCTGTACACGAAAATCTGTCTCGCGAGGAAGAGATTCATTCAAAGAATTCCCACGTTTTCGTTATCCATTAAACCGTAGAGGTGGGATGAAAATAACCTTTGAACTTTTTCCTCATTGGACCACAAGCCCAATACGCAGAGGCAGATTTCTTGAACTAATTTAGCAGATTTTTACCAACGATTCGAATTATTATGCTCCTTAAAAGGAATAAGGGAAGCTCCAATAGAAAACAGCATTACTGCTAGTAAGATAGCGATCCAGGCAATTTTCTTAAAAGAACACGTCGCTGTTAAGATAACAAGACGAACCTTGCACTCCAATCAACTTCTCTTTGTTTAATCTTTATCAGATTCTAGCCGTGTACGGAGCTTCTTCTTTTTTTTTTTGGACAAGGTGTACGGAGCTTCTTTAGGAACGATGAGAATGACTGCTTAGTGGAATCAAATTTCCCAGAAAAAGAATAAACATTTAAAAACCCTGTTTTCTAAAACGAAAATGACGGGTAACTACTAACGCAGTTGTACTATCAAATTTATTTAATCACCTTTCCTTTTTTCTGTTAACGACCAGTTAAGCAAATAAAGATCAATTTACCCAAACAGGGACCCGATAAAAATGAACAAAAGAAGGAGCTTTGCACTTTGCCCTGCATTTGCATCTAGGAGAACCGATGAAATCATTAACAGGGTGCATGCAAGCTTTTGATTTGCATGCGACTCTTTTAAATCTTTCTGGTGCTTTTTCTAAGGCAAAATCCAGAATCCATGGGAAATTGCAAGATTTTGCCGATGGTTGCCGATGGTCTCTGCATTTTCTCAGCAACCAAACAGAGCATGGGCAAAAGGAAGCAAGAAGAATCAGACCAGGAAAACAGACCAAATCCTTCAAGCGGGTATAAAACATCACAACCCCCATCAAAGACTAAAAGCAGAGAGAGAGAAAGAGAGAGAGAGAGGGAGTCGTGGACTGACCCGAAATCAGTGATGGAGGGAAGGAAGAGACTTGGATTCTTAGAGAGATTCTTTCTCGCGCTCTGTTTTTATATGCTGGGCAAATTAATTTCCTGGATTTCTCAGGCGCTCCGCATTTGGTTTTGGAACTTCTCCGAGAACAGAGAGCAGCTTTCTTGATTCTTGGGTCTCTCTCTCTCTCTCTTCCTCCCTCTCGCTGTCTCTCTCTCTCTCCCTCTCGCTGTCCCCCCCACCCCCCCCACGAAATTTTGCTGAGCTTTCGACTTCGCTCTCGGTCTGCCGAATGGGGGCGGCTATTCGTGAGCTCCCAGAGAGCGACGTCGGTGAAAGCGCTCAAAGTTCAAACATTCTCCTCCTCCCCCACCACCACATCTTGTCCTGCACTAACGGACGACTGGTTTTTCTGGGTTAAATCTGTTTGGACTTTTACTGGTAATGCACACCGTCAATGGATATTTCACAAATCTCCTTTTAAAGGTATCTAAACTTCATGGTTATATAACCAAACTCTCTTATCTCTTTGAATTTATATAATCACTCCTTTTATAAGTCATCGTTTCTAACGCCAGCAAATTGCTGATGTATCATCCTTATTGTGGCACGTAATGGACATGCCGTGATACGGTATCAAACAAGCTTCTTATTTTATTTTTAGCAAAAGAAAATTTCATTTATTTGCAAAATGATACGTGATTAGAAATGTCAATAGTCATCATAACAAAACAAGTTCATAAAACTCCAAAACACACCAAAAACAAAAAATGAAGGCTTATCATTAGAGCATGATTGAAAGAGATAATAATAGGCTCGCCCTTCAAAAACACATCTGTGAAAAAGATCGGCCGCTGCTCACCAATCACATAGCTTCATTAGTGATAATCAAACATTGGAATCTCCATTTAGAGTTACAGCTTTGCCTTTTGGTGGTGTGCACCTAGATTCGATATCCCAAACATCATCATCACAAACATATTGAGTCAAAGTTTATGAACTATTTATATCATTTTCCCTTTTCATATCATGAATAATGCATATCTCAAAAAGATAAAAACCATTAGATTCAAACTTTCTACTTTTTATATTCAATCGCTTAAACGAATGTCCCAAAAGATATCTCCATTGCAATTCTTCTAGGAAAAAAAGAAGAAGAAGAAAGCTTCATTTTATGCAAAATGCCATTTGTCAGCATACACCAACTGGTCTTATAGAACGCTAAATCAATCCAGATCACTTTCGATCCTTTCGGTCTTGATTTTTTCAATGGAGCATTGTTCATATGTTGTTACCATTCAAGCTTTTTCTTTCTTTTATAAGGGAGTTTGATAATGATATTTCATCCAACTTTCACTCCATCGTGTTGGCCTTTTCGATGATGTTATAGGCTGCTAAGGAGGGAGCAGTCGCAAGCGATTGAAAAGGAATCGTTAGCGGAGCATGTACTGTGGCAAAGTCAGCTTTCCGGCTTCTCCTTTTATCCTGGCTTAAAATCATAAAAATAATGATATTAAACACCTTTGCTTTTCCTTAATTTTGAAAAGTAGAAAAAGTTAGTTTAAATCTCATAGAATTATAAATCTAAGAGTTCACGTATAAATGTCTGTATTTAGAAATGTTTTCAAGTGTTTGATATTTTCTGTTTCAAGGAGAGGGGAAAAAATAGATAAAAGAAAGGGGAAATTTTTTTTTTTTTTTGGGGGGGGGAGGGGAGAGAAAGAGATGTGCATTTGTCATTGGAAAAATATTTTTTTTAAAAATGATTGGCTATGTGACTTAGAAAAATCAATCAATGGCAAATGTTTTTATTGTCAATAACTCTATATGTGGGTGATGAATATATATATTGTTAACAGTACAAGCGAGAATTTTTTTTCAAAAAATGTTTATCCAATCTTGAGTTTTCCGAAGAAGAAACGCACCCTCAAATGTGAACTTAGAAAAGATAGATTGGATTTTTTTTTTTTTTTTTTTTGGAGTGTGGGGTTTTATTTTCAACTTTTGACGCTTTCTTCAACTTTATACCTCAAACTTTCAAATTTCGACTCTGACTTAATTTTAAGTATCTCAAATTTTCGGTATCAAAGTACCTCTAAAGCCACTTTAATCTTTTTTCATGATATTTTAAGGTTTTTTGTTTTTCATTACAAAGAGAAATTCACGAGGAGTTGTTTGGTTCGGGTCAAGAGGCTTTGATTATACCTAGGGGTAAGCGATTTTAAGTTCCATACAAGTTCCACCCGAAACCTAGAACCTACCCGTTAAAATAGGTTCCTTATTTTTTAGAATATGTAACTTACTTTATATATCCTAAAACCTAGAATCTATCCTATCACAAGTTCTAAAGTTCTAAAGTCAATTTCAGGGTCTACTCAATTTCCACCTCTATTATTAATTGAACAATTGCAGTGAATTAAAACATTTAATGATCACCACTTGTTATTACAATGCACTAGACATTACCTATATTAACATTAATAAAGTAAAAGTTTTAGTTAGAAAATGGAAACTCATACTAGTTTTTTTAGATTATACAATTGTCATCGAATAGCATGAAATATCGCAAGATCGCATAAAGACAACCAAGAAAAACAATAAACTTCTTTCAAATTCTAGATTATGGTTCCAAATTTCAAGTTCCTCTAACTAAAAACCTGAAACTTACACATCGAAACAGGTTTATCATTTTTTGGAATCTAAAACTTGTCGCGACCTACCCTCGGGGGAAGGGAATAGGTTTAGGGGTATTGCCTAAATGACGGGCCTAAGGCTCATGATTAGTCGCGGGCTTTCCCAAGCCCATACCCAGCATGACATTGGGATATTTTTTAGGAATTTTGCACAAAAGGAGTCGCCACTAGTCTATTGGGGTCGGCTAGAAATCAAGTGAGGCATGGGAGTGTACCTCACTTCCTACGCAACCAGAGAATCTAGGGTCGGGGACTTGATTACACTAATCGACTAATTAGTGCACTTTCGGTACCTAATCTTGTTCATTTTAACAAAATGATTTTCATCAGGCAGTTTGGATTGATTTCATACCTATCCACTAACATAGGAGGTGAGCATGCGGGTGCACAATTATTAAAGTAACAATTAGCAACCAAGGAAAGCGATTAAATAAATTGCATGGAAGAGCAAAAATTTAACATCAAAGAAAAGATAAATACTAATCCTAACTAGATTAAAGAGAAGCCAAAATTAACATACCAAAATTGCACAATCAAGGGCATTTGTCCCTAAGAACAATTGAAACCCTAAGGTAAAACCCTAAAGGCTTAGCCAAATTTAAGCATAGTTCTAAATTGGAATACTTCCATTTTTTAAGAGAACATAACCCAAGAGATTGATTCGAACCTTTTTGAAGATTTTTCTTAATTTTTTTGATTTTTTTTTCGATTTTTTTATATATAAAAAAATGAATTTTCGAATTTCCCCAAATAAAACTAGATTTTACAATTTTTTGGATTTTTTTTTTTGAAAAAGAAAAGAAAAAAAAATTGAATTTTTTTATGTTTTCTGAATTTTTGAATTTTCGGAGGAGTTTTTGAATTTTTATCATTTTTTCGAATTTTTTTAAAATTTTAAATTTTAAATCTTTTTGAATTTTTTTTTATATTATAATATTCGAGGGGGCGGGTTCGGACCGGATAAACCCGATCCGACCCGTGGACCCAACCCAAACCCGAATCCAACACTTTTGGATTTTTTTAAAACGTTTTCATTTTTATATTAAAACGTTTCTCACTGCACCCCTTTTCCCTGCACCATCTGCTTCTGCGACTCCTCTTTCCCGAAGCCCCTTTTACTTTCTTTTTCCATATTTTGTTTTACTTTTCATTTTTTCTATACTTTTCTTTTTCTTTTGTTTCTTCTTTTATTTTTTTCTCTTTTGGTCTCCTTCCCCTTCGTGCGTTCTTCTCCTCTACGTCTTCTCCACCGAACGTCTCCCTCCGTCTGCAATTTATTTCTACAAACTAAAATTCTTAACACCAACATTTCTTTGGTCGCCGACTGATATTCTACACAGGGCATCGACGACGAAAGTCCAGCGACGACATCGGGTTTGGCCCGTTGACCCACCTCGCGACCCGCGGCTTCGCAACGGACCAGTCGCGACGGAGGTGGTGCTGTAGCAAGATGCCGCGTTTCTGAGTCCAACTGAGGCGTGACGGCACCGCCTTGACCAAGCCGAGCCTAATGCTCAACTCTCGTCCGACCGGAGGTGGCTCGATGGCCACGAGAGCCGCCGCCTGTGCCCCAAAACAAAAGAGATCCGCGGCCTTTGTGCGTCGCAACAAGAGCAGTCGCAGGTCGAGTGGCGTGGCTACGTCTGAGACGCTAAAAAATCACATGAAAACCTCGGCTAGGTGGGACGGTGCCTAAACAACTCGACTCCGGTTCAAAACGACGAAACAAGACTAGATCTCATTCAGACATTTTACCGAACAGGTGGAGTGCGCTCCCGAATCGCACGGTTTCTAGCTCAACCAGGACCCGAACCCAAACCGAGACTCTCACCAACAAACAAAAAGACATACAACAACCAGAGAGGGAGTGGACGGGGCCGGAGTTCACGCAAACCAGTCGAACGTAAACTCCGGCTCGGGATGCACGGAACCGGGTGAAAACAGGGCGCAAGGAGGACGTACCGGGTCCAATTTGAGGACGTTGGCCGAGGGGTCGTTCGGCGGGGCTCGCACGCAGCTGAAGCGACGACTGGAGCTCCCTTGCTCTCCCTTAGTCGCTTCCTCGCTCGGACTTCTTTTCCTTCTCAGTTTCTCTTTGGTTCCTCCTCAGCTCTCTCGGTTCCTCATAGTTCCAGAAGAAGGGCGTCGGGGAACCGGATTCCGTGCACTGTCGAGCCTCTCTTTGGCTCTTTACCCTCTCTCAAGTGTTTCTCTCGCTCCAGCTCTCACTCTCGAGCACCTCTCTTGCTCAAGCTCTCCCCATTTTCTCTTCTTCTTTTTTTTCTCTCTTTCTCTCTGTTTTTCTTTCTTCCGTTCCTCTGTCTCCGATGCCCCTCTGTTCACTGTCCTCCTGCCACTCCCCTGCTGCCCCTGTTTCTGTTCTGTTTTGCAGGTCCGCGTGCGAAGGAGGAAGACAGCCAGGCGTGGGCTGGAGGGGAAAGGAAGCTGGGCCGGGCCTAGGCCAGATCAGGCCTAACTCGACCCCCTTAAGCATTTTTTTGTTTTTTTGTTTCGTTGTTTTTTGTTTTTTTCTTTTTCTTTTTATGACAATTTTTTTGGATTTTTTTTTAGCAACTAATTCCTAGTTTTGTAGACAATTAAATCTTAAATGAAAAAATGGGAAAATTTAGGTGTCAACAAAACTTATCATGCATATTTTAGAACCTGGAACTTACAAATTTCCACCGATCTGGTTCTCAAGTTCTAGGTTCTTTTCTGGAACCATGATAACCTTAATTATACCTATGAAAGTTAGGGAAAAAGCCGTTTAACTTTTAGAAAGCATGGAAAAGGATATAGCGATTTTAAATATTATTTATTTTTATGTCTTAAAAATCCCAAAGGGGTCGGGTCAATCAACATTATTTTCTGTTAAAAAAAATCAACATTATTAAAATAAAATATCAAACCTTACTCGTTAAAGAAAAGGCCAAAAAAGGGAAAAAGGGGACAGAGTCGCGTCAATTAGATTTCCTTTCCTTTTTCAAGATTTTGATTACGATCGATGAACCACGCAAATCATGTCGTCGGTGCAATTGCATCTGGATAAAGCTGAAAATCACCTTAAAACGAACAGGATAATTATGTCAAAACAAGCATATTCTCTTATATATCGGGCATGACCATGCTTAGAGAATTAGTGTTAGGTTTAGGAATTCCGAAATCAATTTCCCGTTCTAGCAAGAGAAGAATCAAGAAGACGGGTGCGAGCGCCCGTTCTTAGAATAACACCATGACATGAACTCGATAAGTGTTGCGTTCATTATTAAAAAAAATAGTCAAAGTAAACCCAACTGAGTGTACGGTAGCAAAGGCTGATTCGCGCGATTATTTTGTATGGCGTTATATAAGCATGTTGTCTTATGTGTAGCATACATTTGGTGTTCATATCCAAACGTCGACTTGCCTCAAAAGATTAGCCGTCGGTTCGCACTACCTAATCTCTAATTAATCTACTTGATTAGGAAACTCAAATTAAATAATCTATTAATGCACGATCTGTATGCCATGTACGCAACTCCATGGTCTATCCTCCCAACGCAATTTATAATTAAAATTGGTACAAACGGTCAAACGCCAGCAAACATAAGAGAGCTGGCGGCGGTGGCCCGTCATCACTTGGTGTAATTTGCAGTACGTAATACGGGAAAGCTCATGTCAGTGTATTCGAAAAGTTTGGAAATTGCAAAAAAATTTTAAAGATCTTGCTCCGCCTTTGGTGAATAAAATCGAAGCATACCCAATTGTCTTTGCATTCAGTAGCAATTCAAGAAGGTGTTCTTGGGAAGTATGGTTCGCAAAGCAAACCTCGCACTCCAATCAACTTCTCTTTGTTTAATCTTTTATCAGACTCTAGCCGTGTACAGAAGATATGACTTTCGGAGGCCTCGTAGGAGCGGTCAGAATGACTGCTTAATGGAATCAGATTCCCATGAAAAAGAATAAACTTTTTATAAACCCTTTTTCTTAAACGAAAATGAAGGGTAACTACCCACACCATAATACTATCAAATTTATTTGGGATAAGTACAATACAAGTTCTAAAACTTATCACGAAAATGCAATTGAGTCATAAAACTTATAAAAAGTGAAATCAAATTCTAAAACTTGTCAAATGTGTGGAAATGGTCCAATCAAATGCAACAAGTGCTGACAATGATGGTCCCGAAGACTCGATCGAAGTGCCATTGAGGTGCAGCGGAGCTGGGAACAACATGAAAGAGCCAAAGCTCTTACATCCGAGCAGACCGTCATTATTAATTTAGATGACACTAAAGAAGCCAAGGAAGTAAATGATCTTGTTCTAAGGGAGCTATTACCAATTTTTCCAGATCCCGAGGGCAAGTTTGCTCCAAATTATAGCGACCCATATGGGGTGAAGAAGGTACTTCTTGGAGGTATTTTGATCCTGGCGGAATGGATGGTTGTGAGTTTTCTATTTTAGTTAATTACGATGCTGTCAAGAAGTATTACCCATAATTGAATTTGCCATGTCATGTTTTGAACTACAATCATTTTTATGATGAATAAATTGCATCAATGAGTTGCAAATTCAATGGTCCAAATTTGTTACAAATCTTGCATGTTTTCTTGATGAATTGTGTGAGATAAGTTGAATGTGTCAAATGGGATACTTTGGAATGATGAAAGGCAAGCTTGACTCCATACACTATTTCATACACTAATCCCTAGTGAGCTATGTGGGAAAATTCCATGCCTATGAGGAAAAGGTGATCTCGCAAAGGGTACGCCAACCGAGGTGATGAGAGGCAATTTCTTCCTCTATCCAAAACATTACAGGTATATCCATTGTTCAGCCCTTTGAGCCCACACACATGAAGAGCTTTTTAATTATCTCTGTCAAGGATCATCCCATATTGGGACAAAATTTGAAATGAATGATAGAAATTTTCTTACTCACACTTGCATCAATCTTCGAGTATTGCTTTCGTAGTGTAGCTTATACGGTAATTGAAATGCCTTAGGATGACGAAGAGCGGTTCTTTCTCTGTCCACACACTTTTATCCATTGCATAGCCCATTTGAGCCTATAAATTCATTTCATATTAAACCCAGTTGGCGATCATCCCCCACACTGGGGCAAGGCAAGAAAAACAAACTACTCAAGTAGCATGGTTTACAATGCTAACAAAAGATGAAGGCTGTGCGAATCCAAAGAAAACAAGTGCAAAAAATAGGGCATGAAAAAGCAGTGTGCCTAGTAAAAGTAAGGCCAATGCCCAAAGAAAAAAAAATCAAACACTTGATGAAATGAGTCGTATCCCCAACAAGGCGGTACTAAAAAACTCAAATGCTGAAATGTTACAATCAATGGAGTTGTGATATGAAAAAAAAATCTTCAACATTGGAGAAAAATTGGTGGAAATGTCAAGATGATCACCAGCTTTTACCCTCTAAACACTTTTTGAGCCTAATCATATTTTCGTTTCTCAACCCATGAACTTAGCCTACGTTACGTCCCTTGTAAAGTCTCTTCAGATTAGGGCACTTGAATTAACGTAAAAGTTCATATGTTTGAAAGCATTACTTGAAGAAGTGCGAGTAAGATGATTTCTGCTTCATTTTTTCATATTTCTTAACTTGTAAACCTCAAGACAATTGCAAAATATCATTCTTCAATAATCTCGACTAAAAGAGTCCCATTTGTCAAGCCATTCACCAAGCCCACGTTACGATCCTTGTTAAAGACCTCTCGGATTGGTAAAATCGTACAATTTGCGAGATTGCTCAGACTCTTGTTTGGCATGATGACAGTGAGATAGAGTGATTATCAAAATCCTACATCAAAGGTCAGGATAAAATGGCTCTTTTAATGAGGATGAGTGAAAAGTTCTCTCAAACTGAAAGATCCATCACCTGACACATCCATAACACTCATGTGTTCAAATTGGAACATTCTTTTTGAAATATTTCCCAATGGAAATTAGGTGATGCAAGCTTGATAGAAATCATTGCGCATGAATCTCCCTTGAATTAATATAATTTTGTGATTACAAATGCATGTTGTTTCTCCTACGACCATGATTTGCAGGAGACATATCCCCAAAGATCAGAGATGTTACTAGGTAAGTATATCTCTATCTACACCTTAGATACTTGTCATTGCACAGGTATGCTTCCCTTAAGTGCACCGACACTCGACTCGATCGAGCTGTCCCCCAGAGATTTTTCTACAAATTCAGTCTGATTAAGGCAACCAAAGAAAGGTTCGGGTCCTGGACATGTAACGCAAACTACCTTGAATCACTCTACCCTCCTTGAAGGTAAGATATTCCAGGTAGGTCCCTTTACCATTTGCATACAAATTGCATTCCAAAATTTCGACATCTCAGTCTGGATCTGGATGTCTCAATTCTCTTCGTTGAACGTTTCACTCTGGATGTGAATGTTCTTTGACTTTCCTCGTTATAGCTTAATCTGGATCTAGGTATTTCAAGCTTCTAAAATCATGACATCTCTGTCTGGACCCGGATGTCTTGATTATTTTCATCTAAACATTTCACTCTGGATGTGAATGTTTTTTCGACCTTTCTCGTTATACTTAGTCTGGATCTAGGTATCTTGAGTACAAAAATCTTGACATCTCAGTCTGGACCCGGATGTCTTGATTATTTTCATTCAAACATTTCACTCTGGATGTGAATGTTTGTCAATCCTTCTCGTTATACCTTAGTTTGGATCTAGATATTTCGAGTACAAAATCTTGACATCTCAGTCTGGATCTGGATGTCTTAATTCTTTTCGTTAAACATTTCACTTTGGATGTGAATGTTTTTCGAGCTTCCTCGTTATACCTTAGTTTGGATTTAGGTATTTCGAGTTTTAAAAAATCTTGACATCTTAGTCTGGATCTGGATGTCTCAATTTTTTCCGTTGAACATTTCACTTTGGATGTGAATGTTCTTCTCAATCTCAATGTCTCAATCTATTACCTGTTACGCTTTTCAAGGAACCTGAGTGAGAGTTGGGTACTTGTGGAGTAAATAGGAATTTATCATGTACCTCAAGATGCTTTACCGCAAGTAATTGTAGGTACGTTCTTTCCTTTGACATCATGCATTTGCATTAGCATTTCCATGCACCATATGAATTGCATTTTTTTTTTAAAAAAAAAATGGGATACATTTCCTGACAAAAAAAATCATTCAGTATATGTGCATGATCAAAATTTAGGTCTCAATTTATTTTTGAAGGCAACCTCTACGAGCTCACCTTCAAAGAGGAGCAGCTGTTGATACCTAAATTTTGGCGAGCCAATCATTTATTTATTGCATAGAAAATCATGAGTAATTTTATCCCTGAAAAAAATATTAATTGCATAGCATATAGATTTAGGTGCATTTTTATTATTTTATTTTAATTGGCATTTTTTATTGAACCGGTGGTGTAGGTTCGAATTAATGTTTTTGAGTTTTAGTGTGGCAGGCCGGGCTAGGCTCACAAAATGAGCAAATTAACCCAAGCCCGTTGTTCTTTTTTAATCAATTATTTTGTGAAAAAATTAAGATTTGATGTGATATTATGATGATTTTTAGAAATTAAGAAAATCGCATTGTAATCTTATCTTTATCAATAGATGATGAAATCATGAGAAAATATTCATGAGATAAGGATTTTTGTGATCAGGAGGTTATAAGTAATATTCGTGAGATGAAATATTAACAAAAAAAAAAAGATCACATTTTGTTTTGTTATAAAAGGGGCCGTGTACGATGAAGAAAGGGGGCTTCTTTCGGTTTATAGGAAAAACTAAAATACGAAAAAAGCTAAAGCGAAGTGGAGGGGTTTCTCTTCGTGGAAAAAAAAAACGAAAGAGAAAAGTCAAACAAAGTTTCTGCAGAAAAGTGAAAGGGGGCAGAGAAGAAGGGACGTGCGAACAGCGAGAGAGAGGAGAGCAGAGGAGAGAGAGGAAGAAAAGGGAAAAAACAAAATCTACTGTTTCTCTTCTCCGGTGTGCCCCTCGCCGACCTTCGAGCAGCAGCGTCGCTAGGCATCCGCCACCGCCGGCCCTGCCTTGCCGACGCCCGCACCTCCGCCAATCTCCTTCGCCATCGTCTGCTGAAGCCGCGCCGATCCCTACCCACTGCACCAGCAACGACGTCCCTGCTCCGCCACTGCCCGATCTGCTGCACCGGAGCTGCAACCCGAAACATACGCCCCGCCGAACCTCCGTCGGCCACCGCGCTTGAACCCTCGTGACGCCAGCTGTTTTTCTTCCCCCGGCTGCGCAGTCGCTCCCCTGCAGCAGCCGCGACCCGACGCCTCTGCAGTTTCACCTTCTGCTGCTGCCCGACGCCACAGGAGCCCGTACCGCCGGTCTCCTGCCGCGCCGATCCCTGCCGCCGCTCCTGCCGTGATTCAGCCCTCAGCCTGTCCGTCTCCGCCTCTGATCCTCCCGCGAAGCCGCCGCTACTGCCGAGTCGCTCCACCAGCCCGACGAAGCCGCCGCTGTGCCGATCCGCGACGACCCCGATGCTGCTCCTGGTCCGTCCGTCGCCGATCCTCGCGCCACCTCTGCCCCGACGCCCAATAGCTCCGCTCCAGGCCTCCTCCGAGCGAAGCTGCCTGCTGCTCCACCCGCGCCGCTTCGACCAGCGACCCGACGCCTGCAGCTCGCCACCCGCGACCTGCTGTTGCTGCCGGTCCGCCCGGCGTCCGACATCCCCCTGCTCGCTGCTAGTCCTCCTCGCCGGAGCTCCGACGACTGCAACCTCCGACGGGGACCCACCACGAAGCTGCCAAGTCGTGGGTGAAAAAGCAATAAAAAAGAAGGAAAATCAGATTATGTGGTTTTATTTCTTTATTTTTATTATTATTTTTATCTTGTCTTTTAGTAGAACTATTCTTCATGTATGGTTGAATTCCTAACATGAATTAACCTGTCAAATTAGGGATTGACAGTCCGATTTTCACGTTTGAAATTCGACACACAATCTCTTGCAAAATCGATAATCCAATCTCACACCCGCGGTTCGATTCGCGATTTATTTTAAAATTGGCCAATCCGATCTCATGCACGAGATATGATTCGTCAATTTGTGGATATCAATCATATCCCGTCTGATTTGCTGTCGTGTTGGTTAATCGATTTTATTTTCGTAAAAGAAAAAATCCAAAAAATGTTGAATTATGATTAGGTTTGTTTTTTT